>JAHZSN010000014.1:0-600000 GCA_023701735.1 Pestalotiopsis sp. 9143b
GTCCAGGACTCGGCTGGTGCTAGAATGTGAGATCATCCTTCCCATCTTCTCCGCCAAGTGCTTCATGGTTCGGTCTCCCCACTGACTCGATTGATAGGGGCATACTTGGATATGGCGCCATCGGAAGGCAGTGTGCCCGTGTGGCCAGTGGCATGGGCATGGAAATCTACGCGTTCGTTTACATGTGTCAGCTGCGATTAGCAACGGACTTCTCTAACCCGCAGTTACTAGCTATACCCGAAGCCCCAAGGAAACGCCGGAAGCCCGCAAAGACGACAGCTACTGCGTGCCCGGAACTGGTGATCCAGACGGTTTGATACCATCCAAGTGGTTTCATGGCTCATCGACGGAGGCCGTGAACCACTTCCTGGAGCAGGACCTGGATATTCTAGTCATGTGCCTCCCGCTGACAGGCGAAACCCGCGATATGATCTTATACCAGCAGTTTGAAATCATGAGCAAAAAGAAAACGTTGGTATTGTTTCCACGCTGAATACACTCCATCTGTCTGACAAATGCAGGTTCTTATCGAGTGTGGCTCGTGGTGAGTCTATAAACACGGGGGCTCTGATGCACGCACTTGAGACAGGCCAGATTCGAGGTGCTGCCGTGGACGGCACTGATCCCGAGCCTTTGCCCAGCGACCATCCTCTCTGGAAGGCCCCAAACCTGCTCGTTACCCCGTGAGTAGCTCCGTTATTGAAAATCTAAACCAGCACGTTACTAACAATCAGGGACTTTAGTCATGTTTCGTGGCAAACCCATCAGACTTGGGAGCGTGTGTTGGCAATTCTTGAGATCAATCTTGGAAAGATCAGCGCTGGGAAGAGCCCGATCAACAGAGTCAATAGAGAGCTTGGCTATTGAACGCAGAAGAACAGTACATCCGTGCCTGATGCTGGGGGATTCAATATGCACAGGCTTTTTGGAGCATGCGAGGGACCTGTTGGTAAGGTATTTTTTGTAGAGCATGTAGTACAGGCTTTCACTTTGAAAAGCCTAGAATAGAAATACTGATTGGGGTAGTATGAGGTACACGTGGGGGCTAGAGCCCCAAAAGTCTCACGCATGTGTAATACACCGGTAGAGTCGCCACGCCCACGCAGCCTTTCCGCTGTTCTTGCCCCGGACTGGTATCTCCAGACTGTGTCCGCTATACTGTACCTCGTACATCATGCAAACAGCCCGCTCCACGCAGCGCAGTCGCAACCCTGTCCCTGTAAGCTCAGAGCCTCGTCCGAAAGAATCTAACAACGTAGGCCGCACTTTCCCTGTTGCACCAACGGTAAGGGTCAAGGGGGGTATTTCAATAGCTGCAAGTGGTCTCTCGGTGGACTCTTGATGTCTTCAGCAAAGCCGCACGACTACATCATCATCATCATCGCGAGGCCCATCTTTGCGTCGCTTCTTGTCTGCTTGCTCAGTGCCCAAAGTTTTGTTGGAAGAACCCATAGACCACATTCTCCGCCAACACTACTCGCCTGTTCCCATATTTCAATCATGGCGGCCACTAACGAAACATCCGACGTTGCCCGCAACAAGGGCTGGTACCAGGAAGATCTGACCGAGATCAATGAGCCAATGCGAAACCTACTGGAGAAGTACTCCAAGGTGCCAAGCAATGAAGTCGTGCAACATGTGAATGGTATCGTAAGTGACTGTCGCGCACTCTCTAAGCAATCCTCAAAAGCTGGAACTCTCTATTCTAACTGAGGATTCATCGTAGCGAGAGCGCGGGTTTGCCTCTAATCCATACCCGTGTATTGGACTCTATCGCTTCACTATCCTAACGTTGCACACCCATCCTCTCTACGAGAAGATTGTCGAACGCCTCAAGGCGCCCGGAGCGACATATCTCGACGTCGGCTGCTGCTTTGGTCAAGACCTTCGTCAGCTGGTTCTGGACGGGGTCCCTCCCGAGAATCTCATTGGCATCGACATTGCTGGAGCATTGATCGAGCACGGCTACGAGCTCTTCCTTGACCGCCAGCTGGAGTCGCGGTTCGGGGTAATCGACGTCTTCAGGGGCCCGGACCAGCCTATTTGGGCAGAGATTAAGGAACGGGGAGTCGATGTGCTGCACTGCAGCGCCTTCTTCCACCTATTCCCGCTACAAGACCAGCTCGCTGCCGCGAAATTAATCGCCAGACTCGTCAAGAAGGACGGAGTACTTGTCGGCAGGCAGATTGGCAGCACCGAGCCAGGCGACGTGGCTGCGATTCAAGTCGGCAGCTCTAGCTATAGACACAACGTGGAGACGCTCGAGGCGATGTGGAGAGAGGTCGGCGAGGCTACGGGTACGGAATGGAAAGTCGAGGGGACTTTGGATATGGTCGGAATCGATATCACCAGCCCGGTAGAGGACAAGAACAGCCGCCGCTTGCTCTTCACCGTCACAAAGCTGAAGTAATTCGGGGTGTTCGTCGTGCATATGTGGATGAATGGCTCAGCAGTTAAATACTGTATAAATCACCATGAATGAGATTGGAAAACGGCGACTCGATTCTATACCTGTCGGCACATGTATGCTGCAGGTCAGCGCCATGATCCATCTAAGAAGGCGGAACGTCCCGTTCGAGGCATGTGTAATCAATTCCAATGAATGAACAATTTACCGCTATCGTCTGGTCAGGCATCCTATACCAAGCTGCGCGGCGGCATGCCAGTTTGGGCGCTATCTTTCGATTCACCGTCTTTGGCTGTTCTCGAATCTCGATAATCCGTAGTCTTCTGATCTGGACCGCACTCATACATGTCCGAGACCTCTCAGTGGGGGCTTAGCGAGACCACCGGTGATGAAAATTGATGTATGAGCATTGGAAAGCCCGGCAGTGTCTAGTAAGACTTTTGCTCGGGGACTTTGGTCATTGAAGCCCGAAGTAGTGTCACCCGAATCTGTGGGCCCCAATCGACAACGAGAGCGAGATTTCGGTATTTAGGAATCGTGTAACCCAAGCCCGGTGACTGGACCGGATGCGGCAATAATTCCGATCGATGCAGTCAGGAAGGAGAGTACACTTCCTACATGGGTATCTGATGCTGCAACGTTAGATGTTAAGTACCCATTACAGATATACTTGCCGGCAAGTCAAGCCGGCCTCTTGTCTCTGCCCGTAAGCTGCATCTATCTTCGAGCCTGAGAGATACGAAATGCACTGCTCATCGATACGTGGGGGAGTTGAGGGAGTTGAGGCTCTTTTGCACTCGTCGATATGGGTTGTATATAGAGTCATGGTGGGCTTTGTGCATTTGACCAGGCTAGCATAACGCACATGGACTTGCCCCGAAACAGCCAGAATCAGCAAAAAGCCCATCCAGAATAGAAGAAAAGAAGAAGTGCGAGGACTTCGATCTCACGAAAATAGGTGACCATGTGAGTGATGGCAGACTTTTTATTGATATAGGGCCTAGAGGTGATGCTGTATCGTTGACCTTGGGTAAGAACTCGGGAGCGCGCCCTAGTTGCCTGAGCTCTCGGGCTTAAACGACCATCGATGCGGTTCTCCGTGTACATAGGTACTGCATGCTGACCTCGACAAGGAAAGGAATCGCGTGCGAAAAGTACCGGCCGTTCACAAATCCCGATCTACCAGACCGAACATGGCCTTCCAAAAGGATCACCCACCCACCAAGGTGGCTGGCGACTAATCTCCGCGACGGAAACCAGAGCCTAGAGAGGCCGATGGTAATGTAGCACCTTGAAATGGCAATCCCAACCAGATAATTACCTATGCAGCCATACTAACAATTCAACAGACTATCAAACAAAAATGGGAGTACTTCAAATTGCTTGTGAAGCTGGGCTACAAAGAGATCGAGGTTTCGACTCCAGCTGCTAGTACCATCGAGTATGAGTTTACTCGCCAGCTCATAGAGACTGCTGGGGCCGTGCCTAACGATGTCTGGCTGCAGGTTCTCTGCCCCTGCCGACAGGATCTCATCGAGCGAACGGTCGAGTGCTTGCGCGGTGCGAAAAAGGTGATTGTCAGTTTGTACCACGCGTCCAGCAAGGTCATGCTCAGCACCGGCTTCGGGATGTCGCAACAGAATGTGTACGACAGGGTCGTGGAGGGTGTCACGTACTTCAGATCCATCACCAAGGATGAGCCGTCCCAGCAGGGGACAAGATGGAATCTCATGTTCAGCCCCCGAGCACTTCTCCGACAGTGACACGGCCTATTGCGCGCGCCTGTGCGAGGCTGCCAAGTCAGTCTGGGGACCGACGTTCGAGGACCCCATCATTCTGACCCTCCCTGCCACAGTCGAGCGCTCAACTCCAAACGTCTATGCCGACCAAGTCGAGCTCTTCTCCCGGCTCATCTCCGAGAGGGACAAGGTCTGTGTGTCTCTTCACGTCCACAACGATCGCGGCTGCGCCGTGGCGGCTGCGGAGCTCGGGCAGGTGGCTGGCGCGCAACGCGTGGAAGGGTGCTTGTTCGGCAATGGAGAGAGGGCCGGAAAAGTCGACCTGATTACGCTGGCGCTCAATCTACAGTCCCAGGGCGTGGACCCTGGGGTTGACTTCTCCAACCTCACCTCGGTTCGATCCTTTGTCGAGGATATCATCGGCATCAAGGTCCACCCTCGCTCGCCCTACGCGGGAGAGCTGATCTTCACGGCCTACAGCGGGGCCCATCAGGACGCGATCAACAAGGGCCTCGCCAGGTTCACACTGCAGTCGCTCGCCGACGACGACCAACGGCCACTCCGGCAGGTCCCCTACCTGTGTATGGATCCTGCCGACCTCGGACTGAGCCGCGACGACATCATACGGCTCAGCTCTCAGAGCGGCAAGGGGGGCGTGGCGTGGACGCTCGAGCACGCGCTGCACGTCAAGATTCCCAAGGGCCTCCAGCTTCAGTTCTCCAAGGCCGTAAAGGACGCTTCCGTGGCGACTGGGGGTACCATATCGCCGCCCGATGTCCTGAAGCTCTTTCTCGAACGGTACTTTGTCTCCAAGGACGATCCGCGCATTTTATGCGCTCGCGTTACGGGCCCGGCAGAGGTCGGCGAGGTCAATGGCCACAACATAATCCGTACCAATGGAACAACGAATGGAGTTCATGCCTCTAGCATGCTCGTTGATATGCATACCGAGACTTTCAAGACGGTGGATGCTTCGGTCGTGCTCCGTGGTAAGGAGCAAGTGTTTAGAGCTCAGGGTTCAACTGTCACGGGTGCTCTCAGCGATGTCCTCGCTAAGAACCTGGGCGGTAGCAGGCTCGCATTTCATGTTAGGAAGTCTGATACCACTCACAAGCCAGAGGGCTCAGAGGCCATGTGGTTTGTTGAGTGCAACGCGGTCACCAGTACGCGATCCAGTTGGGGCGTCAGAAGGGCACGCCCTGGATGCGACCATGACACTCAGGAGCTGTCGGCCGCCCTATCTGCAGCTTTGGTATGTATCAAGTTCCCGGATCCGTGCGATCACGCCAAGTCTGCCGCAGTTCTTATTGACGAAACAATAGGACCTGATAGAGGGCGATGAATCTACTTTACTATTAACGGCTTAGGCGAAGGAACTTCCTGTCCCGGCTATAGGTCGGTCCCCCAGATTAATCAACAAAGGAGGGATTTGGTATATCTTTCTGTGTCTATCTAGATCTTTTGTATCCAAAGCTCGATGGGCTGTTTGTCAGCAACTCGTCGGCGTCTTGCACATTATTTGTCCTGGTTCTTGATCGCGGGTGCCTTGACGGAATACTAAGTACATAGTATAAGGGCGCTGAATGAAGCGGGCCAAAAAAAACATACAAGACCGGGGATTCCCCAGTCGTCACCGACCTGAGTACTAATCCAGCGATCACAGCACATGTCTACCTGGCGAGAGGGGGCCACTTTCTCGATAGCCTGTGACACGGTAACGTGTAGGTAGCTCTTGCACCGCGCTAGCAGTGGGGCAGCTTTCCGTTTATAACGCTAGACATTTTATGGGGCAATGCGGTCATTCCAGCTTCATGTGACAGTTCCTAAATCGCTCGCTAAAGCTCGCTGAACACCGCTGGAACTCCCGGGGAATAGCCGGCAACACCAAATAAGCCCGCAGAATGTAGAAACTAGGAGAGACGGAGCATACAACCATACATCACGAGATTTACCCTGATCAGGCCAATTTAGACTCTGTCATTAAACGATTATACGCCAAGAAATAATCACCATGGGAGACAGCCTTACTCCTAGCGAGCGGCCCTTCAAACGCAGACGTAAACGCACGCCGGGCACAAGGACGACCTTCGCCTGTGTCAACTGTAAGGCGCGAAAGCTCAAGGTGACGTGCCTCGTAACATTACCACTGAGCCCCATGAATTGATAGCTTGCGCATCAGTGTGACGACCAGCCCTCGGGATGCCTTAATTGCCATCGCTCCAACATTGGTACGCACGAGAGCAAACTCCTACCAAGGCTTGAATCTCTCTCTAATCGCCGACTTGTGCGGTATGTTTAGCATGTCTTGTGGAAGACCCAGCGACCAAAATGCACCGACCGCGCAATTATTTGAGTTCTCTTGAAGAGCGCATATCTCTGCTCGAGAGCGTGGATCAGGCGCCACTTCCAGGCACATCGCGTTCTTTTGCTCATGGTCCCGTAAAAGATGCCTTGCCAGCCACCCAGGGTCCTGCAATATGGTCGACCACGACTCCGCCCGACGAAGATAGGGACGCAGCGACACGCCACTTGCCTGCACAAGTAGGCTTCCTCGATGTCAAAACAACCCATACAGAGCCGCAGTACTTGGGGTCTTCCTCGGCTTTCTCCTTCTCACATCTTATTAACTCGTCACTTTTGCGCGCGGTCCCAAGGACAGTAGCCGCAGAAGACAGTACATTACAAGAACGAGAAACTCCACCAATACCGTGTCCTTTACCCGAACACTCCTTAGCCATCACATTGAGCAATGCCTATTTCGAAAACATTCACATTCAATATCCATTCCTTCACAGATCAACTATCAGACACCATGAACGGATCTTACTGGCATCACCTGGGCCGACTGCGGATGCCCACTCACATTCAATTCCGCTTTTCTTTTTGAACATGGTAGGTTGCAGGTAGCTATCGATCAGCTTAGAATCTATGCTGATTTACGGCTAGGTCTACTCCATCGGCGCCCTTCTGTTGCCGGATAAACAAGAATTAGCAAATGTAAGACACATCAGAACGACAGACTCTTCGTGTTCGCCCGGGCGGTTTGCCACTAACAGCAGGTAGCGACTGTATGCATCCGCGCTCTTGTACACGGACTTTTTATCAGGAAACAACTTGGAGGCCACACAGGGGTTACTGTGCTTTGCAATGTACGCACTTCGCTCTCAAGAAGGCCCCTCTTTGTGGTAAGTGCGGCAGCATGTATTTTCAAGCAGAGTGTCCCATCGGCGTACTGACGACTGGCTACAGGAAGTTGTCTGGACTAGCCTTGCGGCAATGCATCGAATTGGGCTATCACCGTAGGTCCAATCAAACTCGCTCTCTTCCAAATGTGCTGCAGCTTGAGATGCGTAAACGAGTTTTCTGGTGCGCTCAGGGTATAGACTGCTCGTATGCCCTGCGACTAGGCCGGCCCTTGGGCATTCAGCCCTTCGAGATCGATGCCGAGGTACGTGGGTCTCCGAACTATTAGGCATTGATACCCATCTGACGAGCGCCAGCTTCCCTTGGATGTTGATGATGAGGCTATTACCGATGCAGGTCTCCATGGGTCTCCTCGTACTCTCCCAGACCAGGAGCCCACATCAATGTCCAACGCGATTCATGTTATTCGCTTGCGCCAAATTTGGGCTCGTATGCATGCCAGTGTCTACTCGGCGAATACCTTAGGCGAGGTTGACAGTGACAGCAGGCGTCGCCAAATTACCCAGCTGCGGGACGACCTAGAAAAGTGGAAAAACTTGGCGCCGCCATGCTTGTCGCGACCTAGTACTCGTTTCTCTATCTTCTCATCTAGAGAGTGGTTCGAGCTCAATTACAGCGGTACCATTCTGCTCCTTTACCGTGGGCAGCTGGCAGAGGACAAAGGCACTGCGAACGACATCTTCATGGACTGCGTACAAGCCGCAAGTACCGTGTGTCATATTTACAGGCGACTGTACGTTGGCACGTCAGTCAAATACACATGGGCAACCTTGCACTGCTTGTTCCTGGCTGGACTGACATACCTGCACTGCCTTTGGACGTCACCACACGTCCTCAGTGCAGTGCCGCACAGCGAAGTAATTAGGACTTGTACCGACTGTACCATGGTTTTGGTGGTGATAGCCGAGGGCTGGGAGGTCGCGGCATCATATCGCGATATATTTGAAGCTCTCACAAGTCAGACCGTCTCCATGGTACTTGAGAGCAAACTCGTTCCCCAACAATCCCAACACACAGCCCAAAATGATACGAGCAATCTGCACCGAGAAGACTTGAGCTGGATGACAGATTTCGATTTTGATGCCACAGGAATACTGGATGGATTTGGCGATCTGTTGTCAGGGGTTATGTCGGGAACTGCTTTCTCAGGCGATGAACATATATTGTACGGAACGTCACTCGAGTAGTTTGGAATCTTTGTGGCCTAGTAGGAAGTTACATTGGAGCCCTGATGCAGTGATTGGACATGTAAGACACTTTCTATTGGCTCATGGCGAATTTCTCAAGGTTCAAAGATACGTCGATTTACTGCCGTTGGGGCAGAGTATGAATATGTAGAGCATAGTATTGCTTACACATTTGTTCGGTTGTCTGAGGGTTATCGTGTGAAATTATTGGAGTCTGGTTTTAATAACTTCAGGTGTGACGCATACCCATCCAAACGAACCTTTTTACACCTACATTTACCGATACACTAAATTTGCGTGCCCACGAAGGTATTCCAAAAACACAAACAACACCAACCGACATTGAGTTTGGTGGCTGACGGTAGGTTTGTGCCTCCAAGCGTGAATCACAGCACTTTAAGCATACCAAGGTGATCATTCATAGCCGTTTATCGATATAGAACTCTATCCATGTCATCCAAGTTAGATCTGTGGTCAAGGCCATGTCGCAACCCGGCGTGCCCAATGCAGTCAGGGGCCCGGACGTTGACGTGTTTGCCTGAGCAAACATACATAGGCGTCAAAGACAGCAACGCCGAATGATAGCTTATTTGACTAATCTCAGCAACATGTCTGCCCAAGAACTTGCAGGCCGACCTGCAGGTGAAGAGATGCAAGAAAACTAGCTCGAACCCCTGGCTCTGCAACGTTTCCCTTGTTAGCCTCGAGCCGAACGCAATACAACCACGTCGGATTTCATATAGCAGTATTGATAAGACACTCAAAGTAAGAACAAACGTAGATGGGATTGTCGTTTTTGTTTCGACTGTAAGAGACTAATATGTGTTTATTATAATGTTGATAGATTTCAGAAAACATAAAGGACTATTAACTTAAGAGCACGGGGAGTAGATAGATATAGAGTTTGTACTGAGTTACTAGCTTGTTATCCGGGAAGAATTACAGGACAAAAAGCGTTACAAGACTCGAGCAAGTATGGCTGCCCAAAATATCTTAATTAAAGACCTACCACACGCCTTCTAGTTCATAGCCGGGGATGATATTGGGTCGGAATGATTGGTCAGTCATAGGTGAGATATGTTTTTTCCTGTGATTAGGGATTTACACAGCAACGCAAGGGGCCAAGGTTGAGCTAAATTCCAATTTGATGTTTTCTTGGGTCTACCTTACTAAACGTGCCTAGATAAATGAGATGTCTGATTATATATGTCTCTAACGAACGATCGATGCCGCTATCTGCGCTTGAAATCATCGGCTGTGAGTTTCCGGGAGGAAAATGTTAGGAAGCTAAAGTTACCTGAGGGAACAATGACTAGGATACGTACGAAGGGCCAGTTCCACCGTTGACAAATTGCGAGGTCCATCCTCGCCCTCCTCGAGCCCGTTATTGGCTTGCCCAGGTTGAACGACTCGCCACTTCCACAAAGAAGTGAACTGGTCAGGGTTTCGCTCTATCTGGTTTTTGACGTGCTGTAAATGACCTAATTAGGCGTGAAACATCGCATTAAGATCGCTTGAATAAGACTTACTCGCCCCAAAATGGGTAGAAACTTGAAACCATGGCCACTACTGCACTGTCAATACCGGTGAACTAAGACACTGAATTCAATTATAGAACGGGTACTTACGAGCCTCCAGAGCAGATGAAGAGGGTATCAGAGTACCTAGGAACGTAATCGATAATATACTGTTGGCTGTATTAATGAAAGTCTTGATTTTGGTGAGTCGAGTTGACATACATCATTATCGATCGTATCAGTGTACCAGCACAACTGCAACGGCAAGTTAGACCGTGAGTACCATTGACGCATCATCTCTTACTTGCGGGATACATACCCGACTGTCTGAGAAATCGAACTCTGCCAATTCAGGCAAAGCCTCCGCGATTACTTTCTTCATACGGGACAAGCCCCAGAGCGGTACGGTGTGAATAGGATTGTCGGTATATTTAGTCCGTGGGATAGACACACGGCTATGAAATCACGTTAGCAATGCTTCTTATGCATAGAACCATCAGGAATTCGCAACGTACAGTTCCGGCTCGGTTGGATGATCTTCGAAGTTGGTGAACTGTTTACAGAAAGTCAGCGACTATGCTCCTTTGACCCACATGAACCTGCTTCCTTTGGCGTGGCTGGTGTCAGAGTCTTGGGACAGTCATACCTTGCGTCCTCGGAACCCAAATTTCAATCTGCCACCCTTCGTTATCGGGAAGCTGTTCCCCTGATAATAGCTACCTTAGACATTAGTACGATTCTATAAACCCGTCACAGGTGTGTTCGTACTTGCTGCCTTCACCGCTGCGGAAGGACCAGACAGGATAATTGTCTGGGTGAAATCTGTCCCAAAGGTCCTTCCGTTCCTTTGGTATATCGATAAACATGACGGTTCCGGCGGTGGTTTCGACTGATTGGGCGGCTTCCGGGAGAATGGAGGCCGTCCATCCACCGGCTACGATGACAAAGTCAGTACTAGCCATATAATTGACAACTTATAGCGTTCTTACCTGCAACAATGACCAGATCAGCGAAGTGACGCCGACTGTCCTTTGTCCTGATACCGATGGCGCGCTTTTCCTTGCCGTTAGTCTCTGTGATCAAGCTGGAGAAAGTACCCTTGGGATCCCCTAATACGAACTTCACGCCAAGTTGTTCGCATAAAAACTTGGCGTAGATACAGGCCTAGCAATTCCGTATCAGCGTTTCCATCAATCGATCTCACTAGCAGACATGGAGAAATTTACCTTGTCCGCAACAGTGACGCCACCCTTAATGTCGAGGAATCCATTAAGGTCTCCTCCATTGATTTTGTCAACAGTGTGAAGTTTATCGATCCATTTAGGGTCGATCTTGCGCAGTCTTTCCTCGTCTGCCGCATGGCCCTAGAGAAATTAGTTAGTCGAGAGTGGAGTGGGCTGTATTGCGAAGTACTTACTCTGACAAATTGCATGCTGCGGAATTCAGGCGCAGTTCTCTCTGTTGTGTCCAGACTGTCCCGGTAGAACTTACTCAGCTGGGTGCCCGCCGAGATAAAGTAATTGCCACACTCAAGGAGCAGCAAGTCGTCAGGTGATAAGCCCTGTGGAAGCTCAGACTGCCTACTTCCAGCGATACGTCGGTTCCAGCTCAGCCATATGTCTCGAGCCTCGATAGCAAGATCTTGATATCTACATGTGAAGACGATTACTTAGTTTCATTGGTTAATACGAATATTCGAATAAAGTGGGATTACCTACGGAATCTTGTCCCCGTAAGCCATGCGGAAAACCTTGTTCAGGTCCGACGAGGCGCCGTCGCAGCCATTAGCAGGGTTGTAGAGATTCTCGTCGAAAAAACATCGGTCAAACACAGTGATGTCCTTGTAACCCCCACGAGCCAGCCAGAGTGCAGAGCTGAGGCCGAAAACGCCTCCGCCAACGATGATTATTTTGGAGTGAGAAGTGACCATTGTCGCAAACACAGATATGCGGTCGATACACTTAATGTTTTGTCAGCGCTTTTCCAGAGTTCAACCTAGAATATAGGTTGCCCGATATATAAATCATTCTAGTTTGACCAGAGCCGTGTGTCTTGTTTACAAACCCCGCCGACCACACTTGCACAGCTTAATGTCGGTCGTATTCTTCCGAGCTGCAAGCACGCCAGCTATTTCGCTTTATCAGCCCCACTTCCAAAATCTAGTAGATGGAAGCTTATATCTTCCCTCCGATTGGTTCACCGTATACTTGCGAGCTGTAAGCACGCCAGCTACTTCGCTTTATCAGCCCCACTTCCAAAATCTAGTAGATAGAAGCTCATATCTTACCCTCCGATTGGTCAACCGTATTCTTCCGAGTTGCAAGCAAGGCAGATGGAAGTTTATATATTACCCTCCGATTGGCTCACCGTATTCTTCCGTGCAATCCCTATCCTTATTCTTCCGTTATCTATAGAGACCTCTACGTGGATTGGATATTTTGGTTTGTAACTACAAAAGAGGATAATGCTTCTTTAAATAACATTAAATATATATATCGGCCTACAATCACGCCACTGATGATGGTTTTATCACATCATGCGTTTTTGCTAATCCTGGCGCGCAAATTCATCGAAGCATCACAGCATTGCAATCATGGGCATTAAGAGCATTTTTCTTCGGTCTTCTTTTGTCTACTATATCAATACCATTCGTGACACACCTCGCGAAATCATCAGAAACGGTACCCTGCTATGGAGTTCTTTTCTCTATGCCATGGGTGGCTTCCCATTAAGTACAACCCCCAACTACTGCCTGTATTCTGCGGCCTTCTAACAAATTGTTGCCCTAGCATGGGAACAGGGCGCCTCGGCCGTTATTCCGTCCCTTCCAGGCTTTCAAAAACAATTCAAGATCAAATCAGGCTCTGATGCGAGCGACATTTCGACTTATATATCCATTATCTACATTGGATATGCCATTGGTGCTGCTGCCTCCTTCTTGATTAACGATCATGTCGGTCGGAGATGGGCTTTTCGTCTTTACTCGGCAATTTTCATCATCGGTCAGCTAGGCTCCTGCTTGTCACCTAGTATGAGTGGTCTCATGGCCGCACGCATCATCTCTGGCATCGGCATCGGCTCACTCAGTGTCGTCAGTCCAATGGCACTTGTTGAGATTGCACCCAAGGAGATTCGTGGTCTTCTCACATCCTGGTACACGGTATCGATGGGTCTAGCATTAACCATTTCCAACTTCAGCGTCTTGGGCATATACAAAAATGTACCTGACAGCAAGCTCCAGTACCAGATCACCCCTATTGCCATAATCATCCTTGTCTTCATCTGCATTATCTCGAGCTTTTTCGTCAGCGAATCGCCTAGGTGGCTTCTCCTCGTTGGTCAACGAGAGAATGCAATTGCGGCTCTTTCGAAGCTTCGCGGTTTGCCCGCAGAAGATTCTCGCATCCTCACAGAGCTCGCCGATATCCAGTCATCCATTATTTCAACTAATGGTGATGTTGAGGGAAAAGCCAGCTTCTGGTCTGTCGTCAAAGAAACCTTCACTGTCTCGTCCAACTTGCGCCGCTTACAGCAGGTCTTGGTCTCGTACGCCTTAGCACAGCTCTCGGGTGCCAACTCCGTTACAAGCTACTTTATTACAATTATGGAAATGCTGGACAGCACCCAGGGCACGGCTCACAACATGTTCCTTAGTGGCATGTACGGTTTTTCGAAGCTGTGTTTTAGTCTGCTCGCCTCTTTCTTTTTCATTGACATACTCGGCCGACGACGGTCACTGTTTATTGGTATTGGTGGGCAGATGCTGTCACATCTATATATTGGCGTCTTCCTTAAATACAAACAGCAAGGGGAGGTGACTCCCGCTGCAACGGGCTTTGCTGTCGCCGCTCTTTATATACACGCGTTCGGATATGCTATTGGTGAGTTCTGGATCCCTTCTTGTCTCTAGCAACAAAAGTTAGGCATGAAAAACTGACCAAAGAAAAGGACTTTTCATTCTGCCATATGTTTTTGGCAGTGAACTCTGGCCTAACCGAATCCGATCTTTCGGCAGTGCGGTTGGCCAAACATTTCATTGGTTATTTATATATGCGATCAAGTTTTCCTTAGCGGACCTTTTTGATGCAACTCATAATTGGGGTGCGTTTATATTTTTCGCTGGATGGTGTTTCGTGGGCTTGGTATACGTGTATTTGATGGTTCCTGAGGTCGCTGGCTTGAGTGTCGAGGAAATAAACAGGATCTTTGATGGTCCATGGTTCAACGCCCGGAGAAACACCATGGAATCAAGAAAGGCTTCACTTGAAGAGGTCATAGATGGTATAGGCGGACCAGATGGAAATGATGTCCGTCAAACTAAAAAGGGTTCACTAAAAGAGGCCAGGGACGGTACAACTGACTTAGATGGAAAAACTTCCTCTAAGCTGTAAAAGATTTAGGTGTTAATGTTACGACAGTCGGATCCGTCAAGAGTCAGGTACAATGATATATTAGAGTATAGGGGTATGATAAGCACAGAAACTGAGACTTGACTTTCCTCGATTGGAATGGGGGAAGGTCCCGATATTTAAATGATAGTCTTACGATATCTGCGGGAATGTCCCTCAGTATTCCCAGCTATGACAGGAAGTTATTATTGATAACAGCCCGGGCATCCTGCTAAAAGCCCGGGCATCCCACTAGGAACGCTAGCAGGGCTTAACCTGCACCGTTTTACAGCCACATTCCGGAGCCTCGTCAGGCTATACGCCATAATGGCGATACTGCAGCTATATACTGAGAACTGCATGGCTCTTAAAGGCTGGAAATGCCTTGCAGGGGGTGAAGATGCGCCGAGCTGAATTGTCGGCGAATTTGGTACGGTTCCAATCTACTATCTTTTTGCAGTACTACCATTATAATTGGTGTTTCTGAGCTTAAGTGGCTGATCTTTGTGGCACGCATGAGATTGGCAATTACCGAGCTGTTGCGCCATAAATCAGGTCTACTAGATCTCAAAACCTTACACACGTTTATCGCAGCGGCTGTGCTTGGCCAAACCCCGCTTCTCGCTAAAAAGGTACTGGCCGCATCGAAACGGCCGAAGCTATACCTAGATAGGCTGGCCTCGGCAGCTCCCGTCACGTCCCAATGTAATCGAGTACATTTTTACACTTCTGTTTAATGTCACAACCACCGACTCACACGCACAAGAAACCGGGAAAATCAGAGATTTGCATAGTTATCAATTCGTCACCGATCCGACTACTGGACGGGCGATCACCAGCTTATCTAGGGCAGAGCGGACGGGATGCCGAGTTTTCTAGTGTCTATGGTCGTATGTGATGATTCACGTGATCAACTTCATATATAGTGCAATGTTTCCTCGTACTAATCTGTAATTGCACCCTACCACGTACATGACTTCTGAACGGAGGCAATTTGGCGCGCACGAATATGTCGGCTGCAAAGAAGCGACAGTGACCTTCTAGTTCTGTGTAACTCATGACCTCCGGTGCTTAATCATTTCTCATAATCTGCCATCCGAGCAGTGGGACACTCCTGCTGAAGCGGAGCAGCTCCGAAGGCGGTCCATGATTCTGTACCTCCACTGTATGAAGGCGCCTCCATTTGCTGTCAACTGTCATAGCTGCAGGGCTTACTATGATATCTCAAACCCCGCTCTGCGGATGTCGGACTGGAAAGAGCGCACTGGTGTAGAAAAGAAACGATGAGAGTATCCATTAACGAACAAGGATAAACCACAGCATGCCTAGATGGAAGAAATTCATTCAATCTGTCAAGGATTTCCCAAGGGATGTTTACTTGGCTCCTTCGAGTCGCCAGACCCGACTGCTCATTACAGCGGTCGATCGTATCGAACAATATGGTCTCACAAGAGCTGAGGCCGATCTGGACGCAGCCATGCTGGCTCTGAAAGAGGTTTTGAATAACTTTCTCAGAGATCCTGAGATCAAGGCTACATTTTACATTAGTCTTGCGACACATCTCATAGCAATGTACTGCATAGCTAAAGCAGGAGAGCCTCTGGGGGAAGCAATACGGGCCTTCCGGGCATCAATCACACTTACCAAACAACATAAACCAGTGCTAGCAGAGCGACTGGAGTCTATGTGGCATTGGCTGACTCTCAGGCTTGTAAAGAATCCATGTGGAGGCGATGATGTGGAAGCAATCGAGATTTCGAAGCAAGGTCTTGTGGTTCCTCAGCTGGCCACTTCTACCCGAGTCAAGCTATTGAACACTTTGATCGCCATCAAAATGACGCCAACAAAAAAAAAAAACCACAACGTTTTGTTTCGAAGGCGAAGCAAACAGAGAGTCTAGAAGAGTCAGGCCGCCCTCAAATCACAATCTCGCAAAGACGAGCTGTTTAATCTTGATGCTAGTGAATGAAGAAGTATCTAGTTTCTGTAATGGCCTTTGTTGTAGTTTATATGACGAGTTCAGATAAGAACTTTCTGCTAGAGTCTGAAGCGTGTTAACTACACTTACAGAAGAGAGTGATGTTTTATATACGAGTCCGACATCTCGCTTAGCCTCGTGCATGATTACGGCACAGCCACAATCCTTCCGAAATCGAGCACGCGGAGGCAGCCTCACCACAATCATTTCAGATTCCAAATGGCAGGAATACGGTAGGTACCATGTGATGCAATAGCGCCGGGAACATCAATAGAGAAACATAACATATTGCATGCACACAGCAACATGGCTGATCCTCTGTCGATGATCGCTAGCATTGCTGGGGTCGCAACATTTGCCACGGCTACAGCGAGAGGCCTAATCACTGCCATCTCCGAGTTCCGCGAGGCGCCAGAAGAAATCTCCCACATCTGCAGAGATGTGCAGGGTCTCGCGGCTGTCCTCCAGTCCGTTCAGAGCACATGTTCAAGGGCAAATTTGTCACTACAAGACGAGGCCCTGGTTCAGAGCCTGGCCGGTTACCTCGATCTATGCCAGATCACCATGACGTCGATGGAGAAGCGGCTCAAGTCGTTCAAAGATAAGAGGCCAAGGGGTCGCAGCATCTCCCGACTTATCAGCTGGGCCAACTGGACCTTCCACAAGGACGAGATCAGGGGCTTGCGGGACCGGCTCCAGGAAGTCAAAGCCAGTCTAAACTTGACGATATCTGCTTTGAATGGGTATGTGTCAGATATAAATCCACTTACCCGTAGCTGATGATTAGCCAGCTTGATCGAGGGCAAGGGAAAGGAGGAGTTGAGGTCAGATGTCGAAATGTTGTACAACGAGCTGCTGCTCGAATTTCGGAGTGCGGAGACGGGCAAGAAGATACGCCGCCGCGTTGAGAGCGATATCGCTAGCTCCACGGCCGCTGGCAGGCGGACATCTGTCTCGGAACTCACGGACAAAGATCTACCCATGAGGAGGTACTTCGAGCACATCCCAGGCACCGAAACTTGGCCAGCTGAAGGGCCTGGGGATAGCTCCTGGCCAGTGTCTAACTTGTCACTCATCGCGGCAGTGCGCACCCACGACAAGAATATAGTTATGCAACTTATTACGCAAGGGGCATCGCTAGGCCAGAGGTCTGAAGAGGGATATACGCTGCTACATTTCTGCTCCATTTACAACGATGAGCAGATGGCGGAGCTCCTCATTAGCCACGGTGCGGACATCAACACTAAAGACAACCGGCTACAGTCGCCGTACCAAGTCGCTATCCAATGCGAGTCGATGGGAGTCGCTACACTCCTTGTGCAAAATGGGTGCTCCATCGGCAGTTCTATTGACGATGCCTTGGAGCTGGCAAGGCGGTCCGACCAGATACCGGGATTCCCTAATCTGCTCAAGAGCCTCGCTACACGGCTAAACTCACAATCACAGAGGCTGTTTCCCCTCCAGCAGGCCATAGCCAACGACGAGGTTACTGTGCTCGAGCAGCTCTGCGAGGCCGGATTTGACACGAACTTGATGGATGGCTACGGTAAGACACTGCTGGCAGTCGAACCCCGTAATAGACTGACATGTAGCTGGGCCAGGGCTCCCTCCTGTTTTTCACGCGCTGCTTCAGCGGAGATGGTCCGCGGTTGAGATCCTCGTGCGATACAATGTCGAGGTTACGGGGCCGCTGGCATCGGACACTAACAGCCGTCTGGACAGTACCATCAGGTGGCAAAAGGAGCTCATGACCCTACTAAAGACGCCACTGACAGTAGCAGCATTGGCGGCTAACAACCCAACCATCACCCGGTTGCTTCTACGTGCTGGGGCAGACCCTAACGTCTTGGGTCCCGGTGGTAAGTTGTTGACGGGGGACTGGAGTTTTCTTTCCTGGGCTGCAGGCTGACATGACCTTGTAATAGGAGGTATTCTTCTTATAGCACTCTGTGCGAATGAGTATCTAGACGTGGCAAAGGCTCTTATCGAGGGCGGCTCAGACGTCAATAACAAAAACAGAAACGGGCAAAGCGCCATATACTGGGCGGCTAAGTGTGGCAATCCTGCGTTGCTCCGGTTCTTGTTGGAGCACGGCGGAGATGTCAACATTCAGGACAACCAAAAGTGCACCGTATTGCATGTTGCCGCCATGGACAATCAAAGGGCCATTGCCGAGGTAGCCATGGAATACGGTGCTTCTACAGGTATCAAGAATAAAGTCGGCGACACGGCTCTTGATATAGCTCGTCGTGAAGGCAGGACTGACATCTCTTCAGTCATAAAGCAGTCTATAGTTTAAGGTAGACAGCCATATCAAAGAAAATAGTGTAATATTGTTTTTTATCATAATAAATTCGCCAATTACACGTTGAGTGCCGTTATAAAAACTGTTAAAAGCTTCTAACCCTTGTGATTCAAATTAATAAATAATAAAAATATAAGCTTTATATTTTTAAAAGCTTTTTATAAAAGCCATTACTTATGAAAATTAAAATACTTATAAAATTATTTTTTTATAAAGTAGTTGTCTTCTCCGGTGTCCTATTCACATCAATCCTGGTAATGGGGATACCCATCGGGTTCTTGGAAGCCTCCAGCATATTTTTATAGTATTCGATGTCTATGGTCGGCGACTGTATCCTCTCCTTCTTTACCTCCAACGAGTCGGTAGGATCTTCGCCGTGTGCCTGGGAAGCTGCACTCTGTGCGTTGGACAGAGCGTCGTTGACGGTCACGACGTTCTGTTGATTCTGAAGGCACTTTGTCTGCCACTCCACCAAGCTCTTCCACTGTTCTGCAGATAACGGCGGCTCCGATGCATTCTGCAGCACTTGGTCCAGTTCTGCCTTGTCCGCGTCGGTCAGTGCTTTCACTGCTTTGATCTTGTTCAGGGCCTGTCTAGAGACCGTGTCGAAGTACATCTGTATACAGTTGATCGCTGTCTCGCCATAGCCCTTGACTATGGCCATCTGGGCAGTCCGCAGTGCAATACCTGCATCAGCGGCGGCCTTTCCAAGGGCCTTGAAATCTTGGCGGCCGCCGACCAGAGCGTCCCGGCGGAGCGATAGGATAGCACGCTCTTTCTCCGCCACTCTTAGGCCGTTGCGCGTGTCATCGGCATCAGCCAGCAGTTCCTCGGGTCGGAAATTGGTGCTGAGGTACTTGGCCCAGTCGTTGGGCGTGAAAACCACGGGGTAAACGTCCTCAGTGTCGTCAATGCTTCGGCTGACAGATCCTCGCAGTGCTTCTTTGGCATGCTGGAGAGTCTCGGCAACAGTCTCAACGTCGACTTCAGAGATGTATTTCCTCACTCGATGATCTGGCGAGAGATTCCATTTCAGCATTTCGCACGAGAAGCTCTTTGCTTGACGAAACACTAACATTGTCCGCGTACCAGCAGCACGGACCATAGTGCCTCCAACTTGGCATCAATTACAGGTGCATACGTCGTCAAGAGTTCTGTTGTAGCTGTCAGTCATCATGAAAGCCCACCGATACTCAGCCGTGAATGGTCCGACTCACTGTCATAGGCATTCCACTTCTCCTGGATGTCATCATCCTTTGGTCTGGCAGAGTTCTTGAACTCGGCCCAACGGAAGCGTTCTGCCTCGTAGACATCTAGCAGCTTCTGATACAGATCAATGCGAGGGATGTTGGGCGTCTGACTAGAATCTCTCAGTTTCATCAGGCTGGCACTCGGTTTCTCTTCCTGGATCTTCTTGGGCTTTGGCGGGAGATGCTCGTCGTCGGGAATCATGCTCAGGAGGTCGCTAGCGGGAGGATCAAAATTGGGGACCTCCTCGTACAGCCACTCAAAGATCGTTTTCTGGTCCGGGGCAAGCTTTTCCAGCTCGGCCGTCGTCTCTGCATTGGCTGGGACAAGACCGGACAGAATCTGATGATAACTCTGGGCCATTCTGCTGAAGTGATTATTTGGGATGGAAGCTTGGCCTTTTGGAAATTTGCTGTTGATTGCTCAGGTCAGGACCTCTGTGGGATCGAATCTCCCAGGATGTCTCCTGCCTTGAATACTCGACCGCAAGCGCTCACATTTCCCTCCGACCGGTTCTCGCCAGATTACTGGATATGGGTTTTTTGGTATAGCTTTCAGCTAGCACCATGCACCTACCCTGTAAGTAGGGCTGAGTCCCGGTGCCCTTGGAGGTATGGGCCCGTTTTCAGCCGCCTCCAGACCCCGGGACTTATCCTGTTGCATCTCCAGCGTTCTGCATTTATAGATGGACCATTCTTGGCATTGAGAAAGCGCCTCAAAGCAGCGGAAAAGAAGGATGTAGACATTCATCCCTGGGCGGTGCGAGGAAACAATATATTGCAGACATGAATGTGATACGACCAGAACAGAGAAGTGTCATCCAAGCACTCGGACCTCGTTCATATTGCACGTATATGATGGATAGCTTTCGGTATGGTGGTGCCCAGGACGGGAGGTTTTGGCATGAAAAAGTGGCAGGCCTTAATTCTATCTGTTTGCTCATCATGCCATTGGCCTCGGTCTTTTCCTCCCTTTGCATCGCTAGTTCAGGGCGACGCCATCAAAAACATGCCTGTCCCAGCCGGGTTCGAATTCATAACCCATCGCCTCGCCACCCGCCATGACCATTCTTCGCATAACACAAGAGGGCTCAGTGTTGGTCTCGGTGCTCGTCGTAGCGACCAAGGTCGTTGTCGAAGCGGTGACACCGGCCTCGGAGCAGGCACTGTAGTAGGCGTCCGCATCGGAGCAGTACGTCGCGTAATCGGGCTTGTAGATCGGGAGTACTGTCGTTTCCGTGCTTGTCTCACTGCTGCCAGTTTCCCGCCTCATCATGCGGCCGGTCGGGATACGGATCTGAAGCGTGCCAGAGAACGTGGTGGTAGTACTGTAGAGGGGTGGTATTATTAGTAAATATAGACCTAGTAAAGTCAAGAAGAAATCGCCAGGATAGGATAAGGAATGTGATGAATAGCCAAGCTGGGGCTGGACTGGATCGGCCTGAATGGGAGAGCCGGACTTACACGGCGACTGGAGTCACAGTGACGATATTGTAGGCGCTGCAGTCGGCGAGTCGACTGGTCAAGGCGGGTGTGCCCGACGCTGCCTCAAGGCCTTGCAGACAGGCGTCTACGGTTGTAGTTGGTGTCGCGGTTGATGTAATTGAAGCGAGGTCAGACGACGTCGAAGATGGGATTGACGAACTCGAAGTGACGTCGGATGACGTCGAACTCAGGGTTGATAAGCTTGAAGTCAGCTCAGATGAACTCGAAGTCGGCTCAGGTGAACTCGAAGTCGGCTCAGGTGAACTCGAAGTTGGCTCAGATGAGCTTGAAGTTGGCTCAGATGAGCTTGAAGCCAGTGTTGATGAGCTTGAAGCCAGTGTTGATGAGCTTGAAGCCGGGGTTGATGAACTTGTAGTTAGGTCTGAGGAAGTGGAAGCCAAGGCTGATGAAGTTGAGTTCAGTGTTGGTAGAGTTGATGCCACGGTCGACAAAGCCGAAACCGAGTATGAACTCGAAGTCAGGATCGATGTACTCGAGGCTAGGTCTGACGAATCCGAGTTGTGACGGCATTTTGAGGCAGCCGCCAGCGAGGAGCTCAAGGCAAGGGAGAGTGTCACGGACAGTTTCATTTTGACTGAGCAGCAGATATGCATAGGTGAGGGACGAGGGGATCGCGAGACAGAAACAGAATAGACACGAAGGGTAATAGGATTTGTTCGTCTCTAGGATGAATTTAATAAGCACAATATCATCAGCGTGCGGTGTTCGTATGATCATTCCTTTATAGGAGTACCTAATTTAATGCCATTTTAGGGTAATGGAAGGGCTTTCAGCTTGTCTTGGGGGACTTTACCATACCGAACATGGTGAAGCGAGAATAGTCCGTCCCTGTTGCCCCCAGTCGCCAGAGATTGTATGGCGTTAAAAGCAATGATCTCTGCCTCTCTCAAACAATTCGATTTTAGGTTAATGCTTGGTCGCAGCAATAGCGTCGACCAAAGAAGAGTGGGAAGCAAGTTGAACCTGGAAGGGTCTGGATCTAACTCAAACGGGCCCCAAAGTGGCGTAGGCGGTCGGCCGAAGTAGAGCTGAACTATAGCTTCCGCGATTTAGTGGACTATAGTCGAAGCTCAGCGCGCGTTTGCTGGGTCCAGCCTAGCCCAAGCTGCCCAGCCCTGCTAGCTGTAAAGTCCATTGGCCGCTACTGCTGCAGGTACCTGGCGGTGGAAATGAGGCCTATTCGTAGATTGGTGGGGGCTTTCGGATGGCTTGAAGCAGCTGAATAATTTCGACTGTCACAGAGCTTCATCATTCCAGTCGCTCGCCATCATTTTTTCTAAGTCGGACATGGGGAATCGTCGATGGGAAGTCCTCTTGCTTGATGTTCCCAACTCTTTCCATTCATGTGTCCCGCGACATTGATGGACCCGACCAAGATAATGGATATCACGTCGAGACCCTCGTCATCATCAGCCGAAGGCGAGGGTCTCAGGATGGATGTTGCCGCCTCTGCCATTGAACTTGTCATCAAACTGATTCCTGTTTTTCTTCTTTGCTTGGTTCCTGTACTCTTTCAGATGGGCAGGGAGACGACAACATATACGGGTAACAAGGAACAGCCAACCTCGAAAATCAATCGGTCGCCGCCCATCATCGCTTCTCGCATACCGTTCATCGGCCATGCCATTGGCTTCATGCGCGAAGGCCACGACTACTTCGCGCGGCTGACTAGCACAACCAAGAGCCCAGCCTTTACCATATCCATGCTCGGACAGAAGCTCACGTTTGTCCAGCCGGAACTTGTGCGGCATGTGGCAAGGAATCCTCATTTGCTCTTTATGCCGGTCACTGTGTCCATATTCCGACGGGCGCTGCATTTCGACGCTTCGACGTGCGACTTGCTCATGGAGAAAACAGAGAGCAGTCGCAGCTTTTCTCACAGGATCCTCGGCGCGACGAGAGAGGCGCTCGCCAGCCCACAGGCTCTCCCGAGACACATTCGCATATTTGATGACTGTCTTGACAGTATGATCTCGGAACTTGTCGATCAAGGTCAAGGCCGGGTCATGGCAATCAGCGAATGCACAATTCGAGTAATAACGACCGCCGTTGGACGTATCCTCTGGGGCGACGGCGCCGGAACCAGCCTCGTCTCCGACAAAGATTTCGTCGAGCAGCTGCAGTTTGTGATGGCAAACCTCAGGACCTTGACAGGGCCCGAATGGCTCATATCACGGAAGATCAAGGCATCGAGAAGCGAGATTCGTACACGCTTGAAACATGACGCGCGGAGCCCGACATACCAGCCCGGCAGCTTCGCAGAGAAGCTACACGAGTTGTGCAAGCAGGAGGGGGGTTCGGACGACACATTTGCCGATCTGCAGCTGCTGCTCGTTGGGGGCACATCGCCCAACCCGGCCCTCTCTGCAAGCTGGTTCCTAATGCATCTACTCTGCGGCGACCAGCAGTGGTTTTCTGACACTCGGGACGAGTTAAGAGCATGGATTTATCGGGAGGATGGCCATATCAACCTCCGCCAGGCCCGAGAGCACTGCCCACGGCTGATGGCGACATGGTGTGAGTCCCTTCGACACCATTCGGGTTTTTCCATTGGCCGATACGCATCACAGGATACCGTTCTCGCAAACCAATGGAATCTCGACAGGGACTCATTCCTCATGGTCTCCCTGCAGGCCAGTCATGTTGGCGAGGATACGTGGGGCAGTCGGGATGCCGAGTTCGTTCCGCAGCGCTTCTTGAACAGCGACGGCAGCTTTGATTTGACTCGGGAGCGGCGGCTCAGGACCTTTGGCATGCTGGGCACGATATGCCCAGGGAAGACGCTGGCAGTTCACATGGCCATGGGGCTGGCAGTGCGTCTCCTTCACTCGCTTGATTTCGATCTTGCGGGCTCAGAACCGAGACAACTGCCGCTCCAATGCAATAATTCCTTGCTCGGCGTGCCCTCGCCCATGTCAGATCTGATGGTCAGGTACAGTGCGGCAAGGCCAAGCTGTCGTGTTCGATTCGGACTTTAAATCTCTTCGGAGGTCTAAAAAAAGAAGTGGAACAGAAATCATAGAAATAACGACCGCAACTGTGATATAATTATAACGCGATACGAACACAAAATAAGAAATACATTATGGAACAATCAAGCGTTTGCTCTACTGGTTTCCGTCTGCCTGCTTCCTCTTTGAACTATGAGAATGATGCCTATTAGAGTCTCTGCATGGGACATGCTTTCTCTATCTAGGTTCGACCGCGCAACACATTCTTCGCCAAGTTGTGCGAAAAGGTTACGAGATACGATGCCCTGCAAAACATGTGGCTGAAGCCTCTGGTGAGGAGCTACTAAAGGGCCAAAACCACAGTCCCGTGCCGAACCCTCTGCAAGCAATCACACATCATGCCTAAGTCGCCTGCTTCGCATTAGCCAGATAAACGACACCGCCAGGCATGTATTTCGGAGACTTACAATGCACACAGCCGAGTGCTCGCATCCGCAGTTGGGGTAGCAGGGCGGACGGACAGCCGGTGGGTGACTCTGACAATAGCATGTCGAGCCTGCAGGACAGGCGCAGTTCGGGTAGCAACCGCAGAGGGCGCCGTCTGGTTGTTTGCGAGTTTCCAGCTTCGAGGCAGAAGCCATGGCGATGAGAGCGCCGACTGTGACGATGGAGAAGCGCATGGTTCTAGAGTAAATCGATTGAGCGAAGAGATGGATCTGAAATATGAGGAGAAGCCAAGATAGCTTATTATGCCACGAGATCAACAGAGGAAACAGAGGATCAAAACTGGGGAAACCCGTAATTATATACTTTTTCTGTCTTGAGAACAGAAGCTGGTCCACAGAAGGATTTTTGAAACAGGTAATGCTGAGCCATTTGTGCCACGCTCCATTCTGGTCGTACACTGAGATATTCGTTCTTGTCCTGTTGAATATATTGTGATAGTGGCTGTCCGATGATGAAATGTTCAGTTCGTCTCGATGTGATGAGGACGTGCGATCGCGGGCTGGCAGATTGTTCAGCCAATCAGCTTCCATGGATGTCCTTCCGCCATCCGGACATAACAACTCTCTGCAACGGAAACTGACTTCCCACCGACTTCCGGAAAGGCTGAGACACATTCTGTGCGGGCTGAAGCGGATGGCTTGTGATGATCACTGATACGGTATTCTGCTCCAGTGAGCGCCCAGATCGGAGACGGGAAGGGCCAAGCCTTGCCACTCGTTACCAACCTTCCCGCCACCAAAATTATATAGTCGCGTCATGATGGCTATGGATGGGTATTCCAACGCCAGCTATTGAATGAAAATGCGTCTCGTTGAAGATCTTACCAGGATATGGAAACACATTTTTTACATGTTTGAACAGCTCCTTGGGACTGTTGCGTGCAAAGTAGGCGATGTAGTCACGCATCTGGGTGACTTCATCGCTTCTTTTTCTTTGCTGACGAGAAAATGGTCCTGTGATCTGCATGCCATTCAACCCGTGTGTCGCCCTGAGAGTCGCAGGCATATGTCTATAATGGACGTCAAGCCATGTACCGGTGCATCGAATTGCTATCATTTGGCTGCGAGTTTGTTTTACGCATAATCCATGCGCCATCATTATATCGTGTCTGTGCTCAAGATAATTGTTTTCTAACGATGGCGTACTTGTGATCACGAAATGGAAAGCTAATTATACAACAGCTGCGGGAACTCAAAGTATTTTATTTGGTCAAAATCGGGGTCCCCGCAGATAGATATTCCGTGCATTTACTGCTCCTGGTAAAGGCGACGAGCCCCTGGCCATGACCACTTCTGTGGCGTTGCTGTGCTCATCAGACTTTGTTATCTTGAGCAGAGAGATGCATCTCCCTCTACCGATAACAAGTGTCTTGAGTCTCTTTTCATCCGGCTCGCCCTGCAAAGTACGGATCATTTCCACCAGCGCGTCACCCGTGACGCCGCCATCGACCAAATCGAACGCATAAAGAACCACAATCAGCCCCGGAGCCATCATCACAAGCGATTTCTCGATGATCGTATGCGCTACTGGTACGTTGTCGAGAGTCCCGTCGAGTTGCCGAATCTGGTCTTCCGTTAGGCCATGAGTGGAATCCAATCGTGTCGGCACTGCCATCGTTAGTTTCGCTAGAAGACTGTACAGTAGGACAACCAGACCTCTTTAGCAGCTCGAGGGCAAGACCGGCGGGTACGAGGTCAAGGCCGAGAAGTACACCGGCGCCGAGAAGCCCGCCGCCAACCCCGACGAGCCCTCCGCCCGCCGCCCCGACTTCAACAACGTCGGCGTCAAGTGGGACACCTGGACCAACGGCGACACCAGCACCGATATCGAGAGCAAGACCGGCGTCACCTGGTACAGCCTAGACAATGCCCCCTGTTACCGTCCCTTCAAGTGGCAATTGACCGTCAACATCAACGACACGTACGACTACAAGTTCAAAGACGAGTCCGACGACACCTACAGCCTCAGCCGCTGGCATACCAGCACTCACTACGACGACGTTAACTCGGACGCTCCTGCCATTGTCTCCATCTCGGGCAACTAAGACGGCTGAGCTCCAATGGTGCCACTTGAGCCGTAGCCATCATTGTGGCGAATTGATGTGAGGCGGTGCTTACGGAATACATCAGGGCATTGAAGAACTTACTAGGGACCAAAGACAAATGATACACAATTGATTTCATGGTGAAACAAGCGCTTTCTGCTTCGCTGTGCTTAGGATTTTGTGTACTATATGTGCACCAACAATGCCGATTCTGAGGACATATCACCATTGACACTAGGAAATGCAGTATCCGGACTCCTGTGCCCTAGACGCTGGTGACTGGATTATTTACAGATATGTCCCGGCTTGCGCCCTGGGTCTTCGTTGTGCCCAGGGCGCCTTCGTTGTGCCGTGTTAATGCTTGTCGCAAATAATGCCATCTGAGTCATTGGCCAACGTTTTAGAATCTGGGTCCTTTGATATCCATTGTTTCTGAAGAACAAGTGAGGATCTGGACCACGCTTGTTGCACTCGCTATCCGCGCCCATGATCTTGCTTCCTGACGTGGCTAGGCAGCGCTTTTCTTGTCATGCCTTGTGCATGGACTTGACTGATCATTAGCACGACACATTTTGGAAAAAACGGAGGAAAAACCAAAGAGTTTTCTTGGGTACAAAAAAAAAGCTGACTGAGAGAGATGAGAAGGATCATAGCTCGCAGTGTATCGTTTGATATCTGGTTTCATTGCGATCAAGGCTGCTTCTCATGTCAGGAAATATCAAGCTTCGCAATGCTCATGACAAGAACAAAGCTACGCTAATAACATAAAATCTAGCCCCACGTGCCTGGTTTCCGTGAACATCTTCGGGCAATCCTCTGCTACTCTCCCATCGACGTCCCCCTAGCACTCATGCGACGATCGATCAACCTCTTGGTCAAGCCACGATGAAGGCTTCACTAGACAGCATACCCAACGAGATCCTCGCCATCATCGAGCCACAGTTGCATCTTGAAAATGTCGCAAGCCTCGTCCTCAGCTGTCAATCTCTCAATGCGGCACTGACACCCCTGCTCTATCGGCGAGGTGGTGGCCGTGCGGAAGTCACCCTCTGGGCCGCTGCTCGTGGAGAAGTGGGAGTCTTGGAGAAGCTCTTCCACGCCGGAGCTGATCTCGACAGGAAGAGTAGTTGGGAAGCGGGCTTCTGCAGTCCCCAGGGAAAACCAGATCTCTGGCATTCCATAACAGTCAATGCTTTGCAGGACGAACTCGGTGCGGGATTCTCATATTAACACACGCTACACGCCCAATCGCACTCCTACTATGACGAAGGTGACGGAGGTGCCGACGATAGGTTTTCCTCATCCAGATTCTCTGGCAGAGAGGTTGTGATAGAATGCCAACCAAAAACGTTGACAGCGCTCACATTAGCAGCCAAGCTGGGACATGAGCAGGCCATCGATTTCCTCCTGCAGCATGGTGCCAGTATCAACCAAAGATGCCGACAGAGCTGTCACTGCAAAGATGTGCACAGTGCGACATCTCGTTTCTGGAATCCTGATGCAAGTAACAACCATTTTTGCGAATATCGGTGGACGCCTCTCCATTTGGCCATTCACCATGGTCACTTGAGTTTGGCGAAGAAGCTCAAGGCCGGGGAGCTTCGTTCGAGGCATGTCAGAGTTACCACAGTATCCCCCACATGACAAACGCTCTTGACATTGCTTCTGCCGCAGGTGGCACAGCCATGTTCGCGGCAATACATAAACACTTCGCGTCGACTATCAATGAATGGCATATGCGAGACGCCCTCGACTTTGCGTACATGCACAAGTCCATGGATATATTTCATCTTCTACTCGACTATGGCGTCGGCGTTGAAGACCCCGCGACACATTCATTTGGTACAACAATTCTCATGGAAGCTTGTGCATCAGAAGATTTCACTGATGCTTTCTGGTAAGTACCTAGCTTTCGGTGGAACTGGAATACTACCGGCTTGTCAAATCAACCTGAGGAGCCTTACCGCTGCCCGGCTTGTTTCTATGAATATGTATTGACCAATGTGGCATTCTTAGGCTTCTGGAGTTAGGAGGTGATGCATCTCGAACAACGGAAGTGAAGATGACACCCTTGAACTGCCTTGGCGGGAGACTTGATGAAATGATGCGAAGAACCCAGCTGTACAACTATACCCACATCCCGTTGGGGCTTTCAGCACGCCTTGGTGGACTTGCGAGCAACCATGGAACTCCTCTTGCAGAATGGAGCAGATCCCAACACATGTATTGAACCGGGCTACGGCCTCGTGTCACGGCTTCCACTTGTTGCAGCTGCTGAGTGGTGCCAAGTCGACATGATCGCGCTGTTGCTGGATTACGATGCTGATATCGATGCCCACGACCAGTACTGTTGTTCGACATTGTGGGCCGCGTCGTTATCCAGAATGCCCGCGCAAGATCTCGTAGCGACCATGACACTTCTCATCGAGCGGGGCGCTTATGTATCTTGGGAAGACGAGGAAAACGAAGAAACCATTCTCGACAATATTACCCAACAACGCGGCGGCAAAGCGGACTTTTCAGCCCTTGTCAGTCTGATTTTGGATTGCGGCCTGACCCCTGAAGCCGGACTGCGCGGGGACACCTGGATAACGAGCTATTTCTACTGTGGTCAGTTCGAGTGCTGCAAGCTTCTAGCAGAACGCGGCGCTCCAGATCCCGGCCCCGAAGATCTGACCAGAATGCTGCAATACGCCATCGGAAAGAACAACGCGGAGGCTATGCGATATCTTCTGGGATTGAAAGACATGGTAAACAAACCAATCTCAAAGTCCGACCTTGACAACGCCTTTGTACAGCACGGCGCGGACCCAGTTGTACTTGTCCTCCTCCAGCACAGCGCACCATGGACACATATCTCTCGAGATGAATGGTCCCAACTACTTACTGCACGCGATTTTGTTGTTGCCGCTGATGTGCGCATCCACGCCTTGCTGCTTGAGCGCGGCGCTGATCCGAACACCATGCTAGGCGGTTGGGACACACCTCTGCAAATGGCGATATTTTGGGGTAATCTTCCGCTCGTCCAGATTTTACTAGACCATGGTGCGGATCTAGAACTGAAGGGGAAAGGTGAAAGTTCGCCAATGGAGAAAGCCGAATTATACAAATCCTTTGACATCCTCGAATTGCTACTCGAGTACAGTGAAGTCAAAGGTAAAGTTCGAAGGCGTTGGAAAAGCAGGATCTACAACGGTCTCGCGAAGTTAAAGAGGACAAGAGGGCCATCAACGGATGCTTCATGAAACGGCAGTGCTTTTTATTCAAAGAAAGCAGAGAGGTTGGAAAGGAAAGGGTTTCAAGCTGGATGCTTCGCTATTCCTACCCGTCCGTGGGTTGCTGGAGGAGGTCGAATATGATGTATTATGATCTCCACACTTACTGGCTTGTCATAGTGTTGGAGAGCGACCGACCAACAGTCTTGGCTAACTAGTCCGGGTCGAGCTCACGCAGATGTTACCTTGTATGTGGAGCAGAATGATCACGGATTGGTTGATGAAATGTTGATAAGCACATACCTATGCAGGGGTGATGTTGGTTCACGTTGTAATGCATCACTTGTTAGCGGCCCATCGAGTGTTAGTAGGTATCTATTGAGAGTTACAAATCAAACCGAACTTTTCATGTCTTGACTTTTGACGAGAGCTTCATTACTTTTTGCAAAACATGGACGGCGCCGTACTTCTAACCGGAGCCAATGGCTCAGCTGGCCTTCACACAGTTGAGCGATTGTTGAAGGCCCACCCCGCCTTCACTCTCATCCTCACAGTGAGAGATGCCTCAGAATCCGATGTTCACACGCAGCATCTGCGCGAGACCATCGCAAAATATCCCGGCGCCAATGCTTCCATTCATCAGCTGGATCTGGCAGACCTGAAAGCCGTGCATGAATTTGCGCAAAAGATATCGTCTGCAATCGCCGCCGGACAATACCCACGACTCAAGTCCATTATCTGCAATGCTCACTACTGGAACCTCGTAGGGGATTCGGAACTCACAGTCGATGGCTATGATAAGACTTTGCAAGTCAGTCATATCTCGCATACAGCTCTCGTGTTGCTCCTTATTGGCAGCTTCGCCAATAGAGGCCGAATCGTCCTTCTGTCGAGCGTCAGCCATTACCGAAAGCCGAATGTCATGACCTCCCACCTATCCGAGATCCCGGAGGATATGGATCAGCTCAATCATCCGCCGCCAGATAGTGACAAGGCCGGCCGTGGGTTTCAGAGATACGGCAGTTCCAAGCTCGTCTTCACGACTTGGGTGTATCCTCTAAACCGGTACCTTCAGCAAGTGAGTATGACCCTTGCTCTGGGCGACAACAACTGACACAGTCTGCTCCAAGAGCCCCGACTTCAAGGACATCACTGCCGTCGCCATCAACCCGGGTGGGATCGCCGACTCGCGGTGCTTCACCACCAACGCGCCCCTGTCCACGCAGCTGCAGCAGATGTTCATCGTCAAGCCGTTCATGTCGGTACTCAACCGCTTCGTCGACCCAACACTTCGTTCATCTGCTGCAGCGGGGATTGACATTGCAGATATTGCCGTCAACGCGGCCTGCCCGGACGAGCTTGGCTACTTCACCTTGCTAGAGAAAGACGACAGTGATCCTCTCACAATGGATGAGGCAGTACATGAGCGAGTTTGGAAAAAGAGCCTGGAATGGGCCGGGATCACGGAGGACAATACAGCACTGAAGAAAGCTCTTATATGAGAGTAATTTGTCACACGGTGCTTTGCAGGCAACCCACTGAGTGTTTCATATGATGAATTTGACATTTTGTTTCGTACATACATCCTTGAGAGACACAGTCAGTGGGTGCAACGGGAATTTGAGCTCAAATCAAAGCGCCACGTTGCCTTTCAATAGGATGCAGCATTCTTCAATTGCAATCGGCATAACATGGTTTGATTATCCCAATTTACTTAACCATGTTGAGGCTGTACTACCGTAATCAGAGACACTTACTATTTGGTTCTAATCACAAATTTACTTCTTCCCCGTAGACCCGCACCCTTACCAGCTGAACATCAGTGCGCCAACCAGCGCCCGATCCATTTGCCACGACCTGCAGTAAGCTGTTATCCTGTATAGATTTCATACAGCCCGCTTTTCGGGGAAACGATTTCTCTAGATCGCTTATATTCCACAGATTGGTGTGAAGTCGGAACGTATTAGAAGCATGTACGTTATTCTGGAGGTGAAACGTGTGTATATCCTGCCCATTTTGGATGCGGACAAGGAGCGAACAGCCATGGCCACATCCAAGATACGTGTTGTGACCCAAACGGTTGCTGAATCCCTGGTCGCGTGAGACGGTCTCGAATACCAGGCTTTGAACTGGGAGGGTAAAGTCCTGCGTAATGCGCATTTCGAGCAGAACCCGCTCCCATTCTTGATCCCATGGCACCTTGGGCCGAATATCTCCGTGCTCGCCAAATACTCTCTGATTTGCGAGGGGTGCACATTTGGTTTGTACTTCAGGGAAGTTTTGTGGGAACGAAGATGAAGCTGGCTGGAACGCAGGCCAGCGCAGGCGAGTGGTGGCCCCATGTCTTCTGAGCACATCGATCGTTTCCCGATTTCCGAGCTCGTAAGCGTAGTCAAGGGCATTTTTTCCATTATCGCATTGGTGATTGACGTTGACGAGGCCTGCATCAATTGCATGTTGGAGCTGTACTGAGAATCCACCTCTTACAAGCAACTGCAGACCGTCAGCCGTAGCTAGGTCTGCGTCACTCATTGACTCGACAGCGAATTCTGCAATTTCCACATGGTCATAGACATAAAACGGCCACAGTGCGGGCTCGTCATTGTCGGCTCTTTTCTGCGTCCATCTTGCGCCAGCCTCCCGGAGAATTCTGACACAATCCATTTTTCCAAGAAGACAGGCATCGTAAAGCGGAGGCCGCCTATCATTGTTGGCATTAGCATTGTTCTGCAATAAGCAGGACATCAGCTCCGTGCCGTGTGAGACCGCGAGGCCCAAAGGGCTGATCGTGACATAGTCTTCTTCGAGATTCTGTGTGTGGGATTTCGAGAGTCTTGACACTAGATTGATGAAGTCGAAATGAACGACCCAGTGGAGTGGGCTCAACTTCCCTGAACCTACTACATCAGTGTGTAACTTTGAGACTTGTGAATCCGGCCATAGTCCGGGCGATTCCTGAAAGTGTCTTCTAGCCACGATAGTAGCAGCTCTGATGTTGATATGGTCGTTCCATTCTTGGGCATCAGTCGTCAGAAATTCGACAACACGCTTCCAGACGGTCCGATGCTCAGGAACTTCTCTGAGGTAATCGCCCCAGTGTCGCAAGGCGTAATCAAGCAGTGGATATTGTTCTTCAAAATCACTGAGATCCCAGATGACGCCTCGCACGCATTGGTAGGAGAGATATTTCATGAGAATCAACGAAATATACTGTGGCATGGCGTGGCCATGCTGCCACCATCTGTTAATGGTGTTCTGACGCTTCAAATGCTCTATGACGGTTAAGTGCCTCACAGAAACTTCGTTGGAGTCATTGACAGTCAAGAGTTTGGCAGAGGTCGACTCGAGATCCTTGAACTTCGTGATCCCGTTTTGGTCGAAGTCATCATCGTCTCCATCTATGTAGACCGCAAGAGCTTGCTCCAATTGGTTTGCTTTCAGAGGCGGACTCGCAAAGGCTACCCAATAAAGTGCCTGGATACCAATGCATGGAACATGAGGGTGAGAACCTTCGGGATATTCCTGTGATAGTCTTTTGAGAGCTCTGTCGTACACGTCGCTAACCTTTGATGGAAGGCCAATCAGAATGTCGTCTAGTTGCTTCAGGTTTGTCGCTTTGAGAATTTCATCCATGTAAAGGGGCGCCAGTAAAAATGATTCTGCGCCAAGACAGCGAGCGACCAGATCATAAATAACGCGCTCAACTGCGAGATCATCTTCTCTGAGCTTCCAGCCATGCTCGCTGGCTCTTTCTCTGACGTATTCTCGAAGGTCGTGGGCGGTGGGCTTCACCTCGTGTCTAAAGAGCTTGCATTCTGTAGGAATCTGATCGAACAGCTTGCCAATACTCTCGTACTGCCGAGAAGAAATAAGCAGGCGACAGTGTTTAGTTCTTTTTTGGACATCCAGCAGGCACTTCAAAATCTGTTGTTGTAAGTTTCCGTAGTGGTGTTTGGGTACTTCGTCGAGTCCGTCCAAAACCAGGATTGTAGGCGGGGAGTGATTGATATGGTGGATGAGGACGTTCATTTTCAGCCTGTGTTCGTCATCCTTTGACTTGAACACGGGATGGCCACCCATCTTCTTCATGTCTCGCAGCTCTTTTTGCAGTTCGTCGGTGAGCTTTGGCCGAGAGTTTTGATCGTCAGCATCGAGCTGTGCCCATAGACTCATGATGACCTCCATTGGGTCACGTAACTGCCGAAGCTTCATGCGACTGCAATATACCACTGCAACTTGAGGATCTGGAGGTACTTTCTGACCCGCAGATTGGTTTTGAAGGTAGTTTTGGACAACCTTACTGTCTCTACGTGAGGACATATCCAAGACAGTGAGTATAACGGAGCCTAACTTACATTTGTGCTGTTTTACCAGAGCCAGCTGATCACATGTCAGAAAGAACCCTTTTGCAATAATCATCTTCACCAAAAAGGGACACTTACGTCCTCCATGACACCAAAGCACGCCATTTCCAGTCGATTCCCAGTCACGGTATGCTGTTGAGTGTAACAAGCCTTCTCCAGTACCCTCCGTAATCTGAATATCATATGGCGTGTCTTTTATCTCTTCCGCAAGGTGCGGTCGGAGCCATGCCCTTGTCTGGTCCCACCCGTGTCGGAGTCTTTCTTCAATCTCCTGGCATGACTTAACTGCATCGAGAGCTTTTTGCAAGTCATCGAGCCTCGCTTGTATCTCGACCTTCTTGCTCGGCCAAAAGACTTGTTTAATAAATCCCTTGAAGCGATTGGAATTCTTGCCAAGCGTCTCTTGTAGACCGCCTAGCTCGGTCTTGAATGAGGTGAGAGAGTGATTGATCCGTTCGGGGCTATCTGGCCTCAACGTGATCCAAGACTCGACTTCCTCAAGGTTCTTGAGCATACGTTGAGAGACGTCGATTTTGGCCAAGAGAAGAGCTCTTTCCTTTGGCGCAAGTCGAACAGCTTGAAAGTATTTGATCGCAGCCAGGCCTATCTCGATGCAGGCAATGATGTCGCCAACAGATGCCATGGCGGAAAACTAATGTAGAACCTCAGGGACGTACACAGTGTAGTAGTAATGGAAGCTAGGAAGGCACACTCCGAACTACTTTATAAGGGAAAAGAAGAAGGCAAGAAGAAAGCTTGCTGGGCTTCTGAATTCCACTGCCTTGGTATTCATAGAAAAAATCCGATTTGATTATTTCGTTCATTTCCGGTTTTTTTCCTTCTTTTATCTTCGCTTCTTCCTTTTCTTCTCCTTTTTTTTTTTTCCTTTTGACGTCTCTTTTCGGCCTCGTGCATGCATAGAAGCGTGCCGCATTAGCCGCCGCCTGCGGGTTGGATGGCAAAGGCTGGCAGCTTATTGGATTTCACTTAACTAAAGGCTCTCTTTGTGGTCTCAGCTGCATTTTGGGCACTAATATCATGCATGCATGGTCATTTCGGCCGAGGCCTAAAGGGAGTTCCGACAAAACAATATTAGGTAGATATTATTACACCGATTTCCATCCGGCGCCCAATAGGTGGGGGGGTCCGTCGATCTGACATCGACGGACCCGTCGTCCTGAAAGTTTATGTAATCCTCTTTACAGCGCTCCCTATAGCGTATCAGTGTCACTCACGCACTCTCCTGCGCTATAATGCCAGCCAAAATGCTGCGTACTAGGCTGGTTGTGATAGCAGCAGAATAACAGCCATATTATCCTCGGTAGTGAGTAGGTAGTGCCTACTGGCCACTGCCACTGCCACTGCTCCTGTGGCTGACCTATACAGATGATATAGCTATCGACTACACTCTGTACGGTACAGTATATAGCACCTTACGAGTTACGTAAAGAAGATGGCGCAAGATAAAAGGAACCAGGACCGGTTTAGTCTTATGATATATAAATAGCAAACTAAGGTGCTTGTCTGATATTAACGCGGTTGTGCGGCATAGCATCGAAGCAATTTATCGAGATTTTGCGAAAAGGGCTCTTAAAAGAAGCATCTATCAGCCTTATCAATCCAGGTGCTGGAATAATCCCGGAACTCGTTCTTCTGAGAATTTGAAATATTCCTAGGACTCCACTGACAAGCGCTTGACAGCACATGGTTCTCCTCCTCTGTAAATCCTCCGTGATTAATACTGTTGCACTTCTACTTTCCACCAAGACACAAGAGTTTCCCTATGTCCGACCGCTCTATTCGGCGCCCCCGTCTTCACACCACAGATAATCGATACCCATTGCCAATAAAATCATCAGTGAAGTCTCTCCCTACTTCCGGCTGGCCGACTGCCACTCCTTTTCCCATGATTCCATCGCCTTCCTCGTCTTCGAAACCTTCTCTTCGAATGTCGTCGTTTTGCCGTGTCCAACCGATAAATGTTCGACGGGAGTAGTTTGACCCCCGTACACGTATCCCTTCACTGATTCCGGTGTCGATGCTTTCTTCTTCTTGGACGCAGTTGGGTTCCTGTTTACCATGGAGAGTCCTCTGGTCAGCCTTCCCGTATCGCCGTCTCTCTTGGGTGGTACTTGTCTAATATTACTTGAGAGACTTACATGTCGCGGGAGGGGCCGGCAGCTGTTGTTTTCTTGGATTGCTTCGCCATGCTGAATCAGAGTTGGCTCGGAATATGCAGGGCGGTGTAGTCTTTTCTGATAGGACCCTTCCGCGGAATCACGTTCGCTTCAATTGTGTCTGAACATGATCGAGACAAGGCGTATCCTTGTCTCGGTGTCAAACTTATCGAAGAGCGCGATGTTTTACAGTCGAATTGCGTCGAGTATTGGCCCGTACATAGGCACTTAGGAGACAAGAGATTGAGAAGAAGTGGTAGAGACAGCCCAACATGCACGATTATAGGCAGCCGAGTCAACAACATCCATCTTTGACAGCATTTTGCTCGTCGACCAAAGGTCGCAACTTCCACGACGGACGCGCTGAAGCTATAATGGTGCCTATGTTGCCTGGATGAATGAGTCACACGCTCATTGGTGCTTTCCACAAGACCCAGGAACGAGGATCAATTGCCGTGATAATCCTCGATGAGGCAGGTCGCTCAGGGGAAGACGCGAACGTGGGCAGGTGTGCTGTGGGGGAGCCTCGCAGGGCTGATCCTACCGCAGCCCTGATCGGGATGATGTGTACCGTGCCCATGGTATTGGGAGGAGACGCATGTTCGTCGGCACGGTTGTGCTGCGTGGACAAGTCGATACCATGTTGTCAGTTGGATCCCGTCCTCCCATCTCCACGCTTGCGTCAAGGGGTGCATGGGTTCACTGCATGGACGGCTGGGGCAAGCCAGAGTGAGCACATCGGTGCGGAGCCAATTGGAAACTGTGCATGATGACGTCTAACTTCCACGTGGAATATGCGAGAGAAACTACCTCTCCGTTTCTAGAAGGCTTCTGTGACGGCTTCGCTGGGCCCCGGAATGAAACATTGCAAATGACGCGGCTGGCCCTGCGTGATATTGCTGCAAGGGCAATGTACGCCATCAGGCTGACCGACAGAGTCTAAACCCGTGTCATCTTCTAGAAACGAAGATCATGCTGACGGCAGCACTTTATTGATTCAATAAAGCCCATCGAGGCGTCTTGGCGAATAGTCATTCGGATCGCAATTTGTGCCAATTTGTGCAAGGAAAACAACAGAAGCAGATCAGCGCCTTCTATCAGGTCATTCGGATATGTGCCAAATATGTAAATACAGTGCCGGCTTGAGGCTTCATTTGTTTTCATATTTACTGGAAACGAACTGACCACACTGTCAGAATCTTGATGTCATTGGGTCGGGGACAGCCATATGGAAAAGCAATGATTGATTACGCAGAACTCACTTGCGATATCCCGTCCGGATCTATTTGGTCCATCTCAATCTCTGAATCTGAACGATCCCACTGGTCCAAGTCGGGAGGTTTGTATAACTGTGGTCGGGGCCCGCGCCGAGGATGTTGTGAAATTGACTCATCATCAGCGATGTCGTCCGTAGATGCCCCCTTCCTTCCAAGAAGGGATAGCACAACCCCTTTCAGCACCCATGGAGCATATTCTTTCAGCTGAAATTTCAAGAACTTGCTCTTGGGTACGGCGTATATAAAGTCCAAATCTTCAAGAGAAATACGCCTCGTTTCTTCCACGAAAAGAAATACCAGAACCCACGCTACTATGTTGAAGAAAGAAAAGAGCCCAAGTGTTCCAGGTGAGCTGATACCAGCAATAAGGCTGCAGTAAAGGTTAGTCCGCCATTCAGAAGAGAAATGTAGACAACTGACCTTGGCCAAAATAGAGATAGACAGGCTGCAAAGAATAGATTGACCGCGATTGCGAAAGCACAACCCTAATTGCGTCAATACATGTGGAATCAATCTCACAGCAGTTGAGGACTCACAATCTCACGATGAGATAATGGAAAGCTAGCGTATGTCAGTTCGCATGTCAAGACTCAAGCAACTTTCCAAGAAACGCACCTTTCAGCGGCAAGGGTGAATGGTATTGGCCCTGTCTCCATTAGTATATGAGATAGCTTGAAGAAGTTATCCTACTAACCAAGTCCGGGGGAATAAAAGATTGCGTGCACTGGAGGACCAATAGTCAGCTTGCGACCCCAAAAGAGTCAACCCTGTACAGCACCTACAGTAGAGGAACGTGACAACCAAGGCGCACGTCACCCTGGGCGCGTCTTGGATCGAAGTATTATACAAGGCTAAGAAGGAAAGCGCTGCTGCTGCCATCATGAGCGACATGAAAGGCAGCGTTATAAGTAGCCATCTCCGTCTGCCCACAGTGTCTATTTTTCTGATGGCAGGCAGAGCGAAGACGAAATTGAGAAAACCTAAAACACGATTTAGTTCTCCAAGTTCGTACACTAGCGGCTGAGGTAACGCACCAAAACCAATGCTGAAGTACATTGCTGTGTTCTTATTGTTCGAAAATATGTTGAAGAAGGTTCCTGAGTCTGTTAGAAATGTATTCAAACCAAAGGTAAGAACGAAATCGAAGAAATCTACCAGAGTAAAAGGCCAGAATATTGACTGCGGTCATATTAGCGTCAAACAAATCGAATAATCAGGAAGCTTTCAAACTCACTCCCACATAACTGCTGCGCCAAAGCGGTAATTGAACTGCTGATTAGAGGGTTTCTGTTGCGTCGGTTGACAAAAAGCTCTCGGAACTGTTTGATGAAGTCCTTGACGACGCCGAACTCGGCCGTTTTCATAAATCTGATAAATGTCTGGAGATCCATGTTTTGATGGTCGTATTGTTGCTGTACCTCTTGTTGAATTGATTTGTGGAGAAGATAAATATCTCGCAATGCAATCAACTAGGAGAGTCGTAAGTGAATTGTCCGACATCATCGTGATGGGAAGGCTTACCCGACATCTTCTTAACGTTTTAAGAATCTCATATGCTTTTGTCGGATTGTAGTTTGGTCCACGCCGAAGGTAATAGCGAGGGCTTTCGGGGCATACTATCAAAACGCAGAGGAGCACGATGGATGGAACCACGGGAGCTCCAAGAATCAATGCAAGGGCCAGGTTTTCGTTCTTGGCTTGAGAGAAGCACAGATTCAAGATGAATCCAACAAAAATACCACAGGCGACCCTTGACATGCATTAGCTTAAGTGAGTGGAAAAGCATCTCTGCAAAGACCTACCAGAGCTGCCAAGCGAGAATCGAAGTACCGCGCCAGTATCCGACTGCGGTTTCCGAGGAAAGGATCGGCGTGTTCACAGCTTTGATGCCCATACCTGGGACAAATATTAATACATTTTTGGAGTGGATCGCGAAGTATATAAAAGCATACCAATTCCGTTGACAATCCTGATGCCGAGGATGATTTGCCATTGCGGTTTCGATGTGCCGATCACCGGGACTATCGCCAAGAGCACCGAAGTGACCATGACCAGAAAAGCCGCCACGATCATCGAGCCTCTGCGGCCAAATCTGTCGCTGAATGGCAGCGCCAGCCAACAACCGAGAAGGGCTGCGCTGAAAAAGGGCGTCGCATTGGTGATTCCCAGATACCAATCATTTTGAGTGGGCTGTGATGGCCGGAGTACCTTTCTATCCATCCAGGTTCCAAGACTGTTGGCGTCAGATGTTATCCCAAACGCGGTCTCATCCGAAGACACTGGGAGACCAATGTTACTGCGGTAGAGCGAGGCACCGTTGATGGACGTTTGAACATGACCTTGTAGAAAGGCGGCGAGGGAGACGGCAAGAATGACAAGCACCATGCCTGGCTCGGGCATGGCCGATTCAAGCTCCTTTTTCAGAGCATCCTTCTCGCTATCTTCAAGCACAACGAGACCATCCGTGGGGCCCGTCCAGGCTCCGGTGGAGATGGCTTCATAAGTTTTCGGATGCTTGCCCACAATCGCTGCTCGCTTCATGTCCTCGAGCCTGACGTCGGGAAGCCATACTTCGCGAAAGGCCTCGACGTCGGCTGCTAGGTCTTCATCGCGAATGTGGCCTGCAAGATGAAGTTAGTCCCATGTACCCGTGCAAGATCAATGGTCTGTGGCGCATGGTGATGCGACAAGTCTGACAAAGTGTCGGGAGGAAAACAAGGGCTTACTGAGGGCGTCACCAAGATATGCATCATTGTTGGCGAAGCGATGGCTCATTTTCTAAGTTACATTGAGTCAGGAGGTCTGCCAATTACACCAGGCCGCTAAGTGGCGCGAAGGAAAAAAGATATGGGGAACAGTCACTGGTGATCGTTTATGGGAACAAAATGGATCGGCGAATTGGCAAGGACAAGCAGCAAACGTCATTGGCTAAGACGAGGCCCATCAACTCTGTTTTTTTTTTTGACCTTATGCGCCTGTTCCTGTTCCCCAGAGAAACGGTTATGAAGAACTGGGGATTACCTTTGTCCTCCTAAAAGCTAGTGGAGACATTGCGACCCGGCTGTCGCGCGCTCATGTCGTCGTTTTGATCGCCCCAAGCAGGCTATCGAGGCATATCGCTTGTGCACAGTCGTTGGGCAATTATCCAGTTTGCGGCACAGCCTTGCAAGGCGAAGTAGCAGTGACGGGCTGAATTGGCCTAGCTGAGGCAGAGGAGCAATTGAGGGTAGGATGGTGATGATGGGATAAAGTCACAAATGTGCTCTCATCACTCGAAAGGTGCCGGTGTGGAGGATGGGTGAGATGAGGGGGGGCCACTTCTTGGTTGTTTGGGAGCAAAACAGTCCAATCAGCCTCATCTGAGGGGGGCGACGAGGGAGGAGGGAGAGGAAGACGAGAGGAAGCGAGCAGGTGCTACTTTGACCCCCCGGACGGCACGAACAGCAAGCACCGGAACCTGGCGCAAGCTGATTTGGCACACAAACTGAGGCTGGGCCCAGGTCTACTGGGTAAGGTAGCTAGCTCATTAGTGCCAGCCACGGGACGCGTAGCCGAATCGGATCGTGGACGAGGCCCAGCTTGGCGGCAGCTTGGCAAGGTTGAATGAGAAGAAGGCGAGGAGCTGGCCGGCGGCTGGCTGTGACCGTGAGCGCCCTCGGTGGGAGAATTGGGATAGATTTGGTTTGGTTTGGGTCTTTGGCACAAAAAGACTGCGAAACCCTCCAGATCGTGAAAACTCTCGCTTCGCTGAGGTCGGTGGGATGCGACGATGATGCCAAACCAGACGCGGTGTGGTCCCTTTGGTAATGTAGATGCAGTGCAATGCACACGGTACCGGAGTACACGCACTGCCCGTAAATTATCATTACCTTTTGGGGCACGAATTATTACCTGGGGCTTCTGGGCGTGGGGTAGAAAGCCAAAAGTCCCCATCTCCGCGTCCTTGGGCTGCAGGCTGGACTGGCTCGACTGGGACTTTGGCCGCTTTCGCAAAAAAGCGTGCGACCCTCCCTGCTTCCACTGCGACGCTGGATGCAAGTCAAGAGCAAAGTCAAAAAAGAAAAGAAACAAGCCATTCACGTTCATGGGCGAATAAGAAGCTCCCGAAGCGCCTGTCAAGGGTGGGCACCAGTCTATGCCGATCTACAAAAAGATCAACGGCACGAACCCGACTGCTTGGGATTGCATCTTAGTTTCATCGGCTGCGACCTAATCAATACAATGGAATAGTACTGTCTCCAGACTGTTATTTGTTGTACCAGACTTTGGCGATATATTATCGAGGTGCTTGACTGCCGATGCCTTGGATTCTAGACTGGCAGGGTGTGTCCAATGTTGAACCTCGTCACAATATCTTGATCAGACAAAAACAATTCAACTGGCCAGTCCCTGAAGGAAGAAATGCCAGACTTTCCGAAATTGCTGATTCGATGCCGACACCACAAACAATGCGCCTTATAGGGCCGAGGAGAGGTCGGCAAGATGTTCTCAAACGTCGACATGTAACACGTACTTTGCAGCATCTCGGTTGTATGTGGTAACGTAGACAAATTCTAACCGTTTGCCTCTGGTATAGTTCCTGGGTCCGACAGGTCATTGCCCTTGAAACGGATACAGACAGGAAGCGCAGATTGCATTTCAATACCAACCGGCGCCAATTCAGTTGAGGTGTAGAATAATATATACCTACCTACCTAGTTAGCCTTATACTGTTCCTGCGTGTGAATGTATCGTGTTACAGATAAGCAAATCCCCCGTGGTCTTCAACGTGACAAGCATAGACGGCCGGGGCTTTCACGCATTCGGGGGCTCCCATGGGATAATCGCAAGCGCCGTGTCCCCCCCAGAAACGGTTTGCCGAGAAAAGGGCCACAGTTGAAAGAACCTGCAGCGAGTCAGCCTACCGACATCCATCCCAATGTTCGCTTTGGAACCCACCTCCGCATTTATGTATCACTCTTGATGTGGTTCCGTACTGATGGGATGGAGTGCACACAGGAGCCGCCAGTCATTACCCATCTCGGTAGGTCCTCAACCTTCGGTAAGTCTTCTAGCGCAGCTAGGGAGAAATCCTAGTCAACGTTGACGCTGCAACGTGCACCATCACAACTCCCGTCGGGCGGTGTCTATCGATTTTTGAAACCCCAAAGATCATCAGTCATCATTCTCAGTCATCCTGCCTACGTCAAGGTGGGATCAGAGGATGCAGGATATAGACGTCCGACACCGACTCGCCAATGGGCATCAATTGCCTGCCCGCAATTTGGGTTGACATGAAGACATGAATTCATTGGGGGCGTCGAGTTACACCTACGACACTGCCCGCGGCCGGCCTGCTACGTCGATCAGCAGGTCTTGCCCCGTAAACCAGACGGATCGAGGGCTAAAAACACAAACTGCACTTGCCTGCCTATGGATGCCTGACTGGGTTTAGCGAGCTGCTTCGTGGCCCTGGTCCATCCCCAGATTTCATTGCCCCCTTCCTTCCTTCTTTCCCCGCCGGCAACATTTCAAGCAGCCTGATAATAATAGCGTGGTGCTCATTCTCAAGTGGGTCGGGCATCGTTCTCGGGATTTTCCTCCCTTCCTCCTCTCCCACCACCGTCCGCACGTCGCAAATCTTGATGACGACGTACGACGACACAACATCTAGAAACCATACCTGGGTATAGCGTCCAAGTTGGAACCGCCTGGATATTCTTGTTACTCTCCTTTCGTGCTTTCTCTGTCTGTTTGCCTCCTGCTGCTACCACTATCCTTCGGCAGCCCATTTTCATGTCTGTCCAATACTGGCACGAAGGCTCGGCATCTCCAACTCAGCCGCCCTGACGACACCGCACAGGCAAACTCCTCTCCGCGCTGACCGACTCGGGCTTGTGCTGGACTCTGACATCAGATTGTGATTGGAAATTCGCAAACAGTAAGAGCCGGAGTTGTAACATCATCCAACTCGACATCACTCGGCCGACTGTGTCTTTCCCAACCTGAGCGTTACGACTCGGTCTCGAGAACTGCATCAACTAGGTAGTGCTGGCCCGATCGCTTACGGGAACCGGGATAGCCATTCAGGCGCTTCTCACTACCATTCCAGTGACTATGAGTCAACCGCCAACGAGGGCCGCCGATCAAGATCGGCCCACGGACGAAAGTTGCGCATCGCCAGTGTCGACCGTCTCTGTCACGCCCGGGCATAGTTCAGAACATGAGTCTCCCATCGCCCACCGCAATGTGGAACGGCTACACGGAGAGCTCAAAGTACAACAAAAAAACCTAGCAGATGCCCGCCGCGCGAAACATTACCTTGGCGCTGCCTATCACCACAAGAAGATTCTTGACATTCGCCAGTTTCTCTCTCCAAATGGTGTTCCTTTCGCTGTGCAAGTCGAGGGTCAACTTCGACAAGCAGCCATTCTACTGCTGTGTCAAGACACTGAAAACATGGACATTTCGCTCATTCCTGACCCGACAGCTCTCTCCAAGCAGGGATCCAAACCACGAGATATCGATACTCTCGCATTAGGCCTGCTATATGCCAAAGTCGGCTTCTTGCATATGAGACTGGGCAGCAGTTTGGGGTTGGGCAAGGCAAGAGATTTCCTGCATACATCTCTCTCGACACTCGTAGACCTCGAGCCAGCCCCTGTTCAACACATGTTCCCTATAGCTCAATCTCTGGCCGACCTTTATGACTTTACCACCCATGATGTCACCGGTGCTCAAGCTATGGTGCGCTGGCTGGTTGACAAGAGTGGTCAAGACACATTCCAAAATCTCGTCATTGGTCGGATTTCTGAAGCCCGGGACTGGTGCAGAACAAACGGTTTCCAGCTCGACACCCCGAGATTTGACATTTCCGCAATAGAGCACGCCATTTTGCACAATGAGCCAAAGCAGCTTGTTGAGACCATGTTGGTTTGGACAGAGCAGATGCATCCAGCGGGTGATCTCCCCTCTCAACTGCTTCTCGCGGCCGCCGAAACACGCAACTTGACCATCAGTCAGCTCTTGTTTGAGCACAAGGCTAGAGCCGATGCTGTCGACGAGGAGGGAAAGACAGTGCTACATCGTTGCCTCCATTGCCGTGACGCAGCGCTGGAACGATCGTCAAAGAAGGACGGCACTAAAATTGCTGCATTCTACCTACACAAGGACCCAAGCCTACGAGACAAGCAGGACCAGTCTGGAAAGACTGCCTTGTATGTGGCATGCGAGGTTGGCTGGGTCGAGATGGTAGCCTTTCTTCTCGAAGTCGATGCCAATGCGAATCTAGCAGAAAATAACGCCCAGGCACCTCTCTACATGGCCTGTGAGCGTGGCCGTCGACCGATTGTCAAGTGCCTGCTTGAGAAGGCCAAGAACCTTGAGCTTGATGTCAGGGGCCCGGGTGGACAGACGCCTTTGATTGTGGCTGTTCAGTATGCCGCCTCCCACAATGATGGCCTTCCCATCGTGCAGCAACTTCTCAAAAAGGGAGCGGACCCGACTGTCGCAGACAACACAGGAAAGACCGCCATCAACTATGTGGGAGGTATTTGGGGTACAACTCTGAAGGAGGCGCTCAGAAGTGCTAGGCAGAAGACAGGAGGCGTCGCAAGCAGCTCAAGTTCCTTGAACATTGCAGCTACCACCGCCAGCCACAATTTGAAGTCACAAAGATCGAGCCGCCCACCCAGCGTGGCAAGCTCAATGTTTGCGAAAGCCAAGGTGTGGCAACCGCGTCTCAAGAGCGGCAATTCGAGCCTGTTCAGCCCCAGCAGGACGTCCTTAGAGTCCGGGCCGGTGCCCTCGATATTTTCAAGCGACATGTCACGGCGGACCAGCATCACTAATGCAAGCTCGATTGGTCTGCATGATGGCGCGCAGCTCACGGGAGACACAAATCTCATGTCACTTGCCGAGAAAGGCCCAGCTTCTATAAAGAAGGACGCTTATGAGCCCGCTCCTCCAAGAAGTTCGTTCTCAGACCAACCGGACTATTCGAGAGTACCCGAGAATGAGGCCACTGCATCTCTGCGAACACCACGAGTTCACAGGGACTCCGCCTCAGACAGTCATGATTATGCTTTCGATCAGAATGCTGCAAGCGCAAATGACCGACCACCACTGGCCCGCGCGGGCAGCTCTTTCGCCTCTGGCATCGATCAAGGGGCACCTGGCAGCGTCAACTCGACGCAATCCAGCACAAATTCTACATATTATGACACGCCATCTGACAGCGACGAAGATTCGTTTGAACCCAGGTTTATTAACCTCCCGATACGCTCACATCCGAGTGGCGCACAAGATCGCCCCAGCGGCTCTCAAAGTCGACAGAATGGTTCATTTGATGGTGCCTCCTCCATGTTGACGCCTCCAGGAAGTGACGCTCCAGGGGGTTCTGGCTCGGGTAAACCGAATCAGGGCACCGGACATGGTGGTGGATCTCGGGGTGGAAAGGTTCGGAACGCGACATCGAATCCAGACGCAGAGCAAAAGCGACAAGTGCTGCTGGCGTGCCCCTTTGCCAAGAAGGACCCAGTGACTCATGAGCATTGCCACAACTATGAACTGAGGGAAATTAAACATGTCAAGCAGCATCTGAAGCGATGTCATTTGATCGTCGTTTGCCCTCGCTGCAAAGTTGGTTTCAATAGCCAGGATCTTCTTGACCAACACCTTGTGGGCGGTTGTGAAATCCGGGACTGCCCAGATCCAGAGGGTATGACGCCGAGGCAGCACGAGATCTTGAGGCCGCGCACCAACCACAAAGTGTCGCTAGGAGAGCAGTGGTACTTTATCTGGGACACGCTCTTCCCAGGTCTAGCCCGGCCACCAACGCCGTACAAGGAAGAGTTTATCAACTTAACCGAGTTCCACAAGCTGTTCAAGGACTTCCGTGATCAGCAGATTCCGGCTTTGGCTGATCGACTCCTTCACGAGATGGGCAGTGGCACGCCCATGTCACCATACGATCAAACTGTATTCGTCTTGGACAGAGGCATGCGAGAGTTGCTCAACATATTGCAAATGTCTGGTGTCGTCGGGCCGAATCAGAACGCTTCCAATTTGGGGAATCGAGCAGGACAAGCTGGCACGAGCGAGGCAGCCGATATCAAACCTTTGAACAGACACAACAGCGTCGAGAGAGCAGGGGACCAACTCACTCCAGACTCAACTGGCGTGGTGCAGCAGTGCAGTCCTGGCAGCACACACATGTCTAATGACGAGTACTACTCGTCGATGGCACCTATTGACGAGGTATCAACCAACTCATCAGGGCCGCGACAAGGCTCGGTGGGTCATTCTCAAGAAGCCGAGCCCTTTATGCAGCCGAATCCCATCCAGACGCTCCATTTGCCACACGGGCACCCTCTTCAACAAGCACCTCTTGATCATTCCTACAACGGGCCAATGTACGGAGCTCAAGGGCCAGGCACAGACTATGACTTTACTGCAATTGCATCATGGAATGATCAAATGATGGACGGTTATCATGACCCAATCCTGTCGCCCCACCACTTCACCATGGACCAAGGCTCGATTGAGCAGATGTTGCAGCACGTCGAAAGTGATGTCATGGACATGGATATCATGCCAGGGCGCCATCAACTCTCGCAAGCTCAGACACCGAGCTACTTTCCCATGCAGCAAGCGCCAGGACAGCCGCAAGTTCCCATGGCTCCTCCTTACATGGGCGCAGGACAGCCAGCCGTACCTTTTGCGCCAATGGCCCATCGTGTGGAGGAACAAAGCACTTCTCCGCATAGTGCTCATCCTAGCAGCCAAGGGCCTTTCCAGAATTGGTATACACAATGATCTGATTGTAACGATTTCAATGATTTTGGATAGAGCCATGTTTTGAAAACAATTGATACCTTGTCTGATTGGGCGTATATATATATACCTAGGCTCCGTATTGCGGCGCTCGTGATTTCTTTGACTAGTCTAGGTCTTGGGATTGACATATGGTGTATTATCAGCGATTCTTTTGAGTCACAGCAGAATACAGGCTCTAGAAAAATCTGATCTTGATCAACACGTGAACTTACAAATACAAGCATGATCTTGTAAGGTCAATGGCATCTCATATATGAGAGTTCACGTCATGGTCCGGGCACGATACAGGTGTTAGCAATATCGTGCAGCGTGAATACTATTGTACACGCATTTTCCTCCCTTCCGGACCACAAGGCAGACTCCATTCAAGACTTGTCGTGATATCTCCATCACTCGCCAACTCACCATGGGCAGGGTCCCCCAGTATAGCATAGCACAGCGCGCCCAGGCGCTCCAGATGTCCGCCGACGGCAAGTCACGCACCGAGATCCAAGCCGTCGTGGGATACACGCCCGATGGGTTCAACAGCCTCCTCCGTACAGCCATATCACGCGGGTACGTCAAGGGCGGGCCGATCTACGACCACCACGTCCAGGATAGCCCGCGGTCCGGTCGTCCCGCTGTGAGACGGGAGCGTGAAAGGCTTCGTAAGGAGCAGGAAGCGAATGGGACTACCACCACTACTACTGCTACTGGTGCCGGCGGTGCAGAGGCACAGACAGGCAATTGGCGACGAGACCGTTGCTGTGTCTGGTGCCAACGTGAACGCGAGCGGGTAGAGAAAGGTACCTACGTACTTTTAGTTCGATACCCCACATTGCAACCCGCACACTCGACTCACTGCGACTGCAGTAGCCAACATTTATCGATAAGGATTTCTTCAAGAAAATAAGCTGCTTGTGACATCCCGCCATCTCTCCAAGAGTCTTCTACAACATTAATCAAATAACCAACCAACTTACTGCCCAAATAAAATCTGCCCGACGCCGAAACACGAGTCCTTGACTCAATTACAACTACTTGCCACAACCAGAAAAGGAGGAGAAACACAGAAAAATGAACCGCTCGCAACAATCGAAACGCAAATTCCCGTTCTCGGGCCTGCAGAGGCGGGTGCGCGCCAGGAAAGACGAGCCCGAGCCCGACGACTTTGCAGGCGAGCAGGACTACGAGAGCGATTCGTCGCAACAGGAAGAAGACGCCCAAGATGACGACGAGGAAGATGCCAGCGACGGAGGGCCTCTGTCCGGCTCCGCAATGGACGAGGACGAAGACGAAGACGAAGACGATAGCGAAAGCGACGACGCAGAACCCGCCCTGGCAGCCTCGCAAATCTCCTTTGGCGCCCTGGCCAAGGCGCAGGCGTCTCTCCCCGCCGCCTCGCGGAGGAAACGCCAGAAGCCCGGCGAGGACGACGACGATCAGAACAACTCAGACGGCTCGGGCTCCGACTCCGACTCGTCCCCCGAGGAGTTCGACCGGCACGGCAAGAAGACGATCAAGCCCGTCGCGGGCCGGGCGCACAAGCACGCGCCCGCCGAGATGACGTCCAAGAAGCCCGTGACGCGGCGGCGGCAGGTCGTCGAGGGCGCGGGCGTGGCCCGCAAGGCCGGGCGCGACCCGCGCTTCGGCCCGCCGCTGCAGGGCACGGCGGCCGACGAGGAGCGCGCGCAGGACGCGCTGCGCCGCAACTACGCGTTCCTGGGCGAGTACCGCGACGGGGAGATGAAGGCGCTGCGGGCGACCATCAAGAAGACGAAGGACCCGTTCGAGAAGGGGAGGCTGGAGCGGGAGCTCGCGAGCATGCAGAGCCGCAAGCAGGCGCAGGAGCGGCGGGACGCGGAGCGGCGCGTCGTCGAGGAGCACCGGAAGAAGGAGAAGGAGCTGGTGCGGAGCGGCGCCAAGGAGAACCCGTTCTACCTCAAGAAGAGCGAGCAGCGCAAGCGCGTGCTGACGGAGCGGTTCGCCGGCATGAAGAAGCGGCAGGTCGACAAGGCCATTGTGCGCCGCCGCAAGAAGGAGGTCGCCAAGGAGAGGAAGGAGTTGCCCATGGAGAGGCGGGCCAGGTAGGGGCAGTAAAAGTGAGCGAAAAGTGCACGACTATGATGTTGCAAAGACGCGGTCGAGAGATGGATGTCTGGTCTGTCTGGCTCATGGGCTTGTGGAGAGTAGTCTACATTTTGATTTTACATGATACCATTACATAGGCTTTTGGTGCCCCGCTTGTCTATGATATATGACAGTCCTCGTCCGTCGTCTGATCTATGTATACAAAAAGTGGTGATACAGTGAATTTCTTCTCTTTGGCCATCCTGTTTGTCTCTTGGTTTCGACACAATACACATTACTACCTCTTGACCTCCAGATCCGTCTTTTGCAGGGCCTGCTCAAACAGCTCCTTGCACCTGACCTTGCTCCCGAGGCGGGCGCAGAGCAGAAAGGCGCCGCTCAGCTTGCGGTGCAGGCTGTACGTCTCCTCGGGCGGCGGGGCCAGCCTCTCGCGGATCATGACGGGGATCAGGGCCTTGACGCGCTCCGTGATGGTCTGGTCCTCAAAGTCGTAGACGTCGGGGGCGCTCTGCAGGAAGGGCTCGGCCAGCGTCAGCACGCTGGCCAGGTGCGCGTCGACCATGGTCTTGCTCTCGTGGCCCGTCAGGTAGCCTAGGCGCTCGCTCAGGTCCTTGACCGTGGCCCGGTCCGACCGCGCCGCCGCCGCCAGCAGGTTGACGTACATGCCGACGAACTCGTCCGGGTACTCGCGCGAGGCGCCAAAGTCGAGCAGCTCGAGCTTCCGGGTCCCGGCGTTGTACAGAAAGTTGGTCCAGTTGGGGTCCGTCTGCATGAAGCGGAACTCGGTGATCTCGCGCAGGCACAGGCGCAGGATTTGCGTGCCGATCCAGTCGCGCTGCTCCTGCGTAAACGACGTGACGCGCGTGACGCCCACGCCCGCCATGAACTCCATGGTCAGCACCTGCCGGCCGCACGCCTGCGGGTAGACCTTGGGCACGACGAAGACGTCCTCCTCGCCCTCGAGCAGCTCGCGGTACCGCTGCGCGCACGTGGCCTCGCGCTCGTAGTCGCACTCCCAGCCCAGCTCCACGCGCGCGTTGTCGATGGTCTTGTTCAGGTACAGGCCGCGGGGCAGCATCTTGGTGGCCAGGAGGAGCATGGACAGGTTGTCCAGATCCGAGTTGATCGAGTCGGCCACGCCCGGGAACTGGATCTTGACGGCCACCTCTTCGCCCGACTTCAACGTCGCACGGTGCACCTGGCCGATCGAGGCTGCCGCGATGGGCGTCTCCTCGAACTCGGAGAACAGGTCCCGCCACTCGGCGCCCAGATTTGCCGTGAGGACGCGGTCACGCTGCCAAGCGGGCATATAGTCGGCCCGGTCCTGCACTCGCTGTAAAACCTCCTGGATCGGCGCCGGTAGCATCTTGGAATCCTGGAAAGACATGATCTGGCCTAGTTTCAACGCGGCGCCACGCATCTGAGAGAGCTTGGAGACGAGGCGCTCCATGTTTCCAGAGCTCAGCATCACGGAACCCTGGCCGGAGCCGCCGCCAAAACCGCGGCTGACTCCCTCGCTGATGGCGCCTCCGAGCATGCCCGCGGCCAGACTGCCATAGTTCCACATGCGGCCGAGCCTAGAGGATGGCACCTTGGATTCGCGGAGGGCGTAAGCAGGTTTCGCTGCTTCCGTGGCCGGGACCGCGGTGCTTGCTTCTGGCGCCGGGGCCTCGGCTTGAGCTAGCACTTCCTTGACCATATCCGTGTGCTCCTGCTCTGCGCCCTGGCGCTTGGGCTCTGGTACGTCTTGCGCGCTTGGCGTTGCCAGAGGATCTGTTGGAGACGCCGTCACATCATCCTTTGGTGCAATTGGTTCGGTGGGCAGCTCATCGCTGATCTTTACTGGCTCTGGGGCAGAGGGCGACATGGCGACCTCTGCTGGTTGTGACTCTGCTTCCTGTGGCTTAGGAGCATCTGGCGTAGGTGCGACCGGCTGTTCGACCTTTTTATCATGACCAAAGTCCTTGAACCAGCTCGGTCTCGGGGGAGGTGCAGCAGGCCGTATCTTGCCCAAGTAATCCTTGTGTCCGTCCAACATTGACGCACCACGGTTGGTGTGGAAGATGTTGACATCTACCTCCGGCGGTACATCTTCTTCAGCAGTTGCCGCGGCCGCCGCCGAGCTTGTGCTCTGATTTGAACCGCTCAGACTGGCATGGAGTGCAGCATCCTTGGGGTTTGCAGGATGATATCCAGGCCGCCCCTGATCATACTGCGTAAGCGGGACCTCCGGGATGGGCTGCTTCGAGGACCCCTGGGCAAGATCCTGGTACGCATCACGGCGGTCCGACAATGTGGGCTCGTGTACCGGCCTAGAAGATACAGGCTGGAATCCAGGGGGGCTGACTCCAGTACGTTCCGAGCCGGCGGCCGTTGATGGCGACGCGGCCACATCTGGTTGCGGCGCCGGAGGTGCATCCGCCGCCGTGCCCGGCTGCCTTGGTCCCTGTGCATTCTGTCCCCTGACGGACCGCACTATACTCGACGTCTTGCCATAGCGGTCCAATTGCCTCCCGCGCAGCTCCACGTGTCTAGAGGCGACGGATCTCGAAGCTTGGAAGACCGAGGCCAAGTCGATGAGAAAGTCGGCATACCTCATGTCGCCGCGACTTTTCTGTTAATCCACAGCGAAAAAGATCAATGCGCCTGTGTCATCTCATGATTATACCCAATGGATCATTGAATTCGATTAGACCCAGGCGGTTTCGTTATGGGTCCTTTGGGCTGGCGTTCGAGAATGCTGATATCATGACTTCCAAATGGGCAGGGTGGAAATTTGAAAGTGTAGTTGCAGCTGGCGCCGCTTGGCAGCCAGCGTGGTCGGTGGGGCACCAGTTCCCCTACCACATAGACACCACCTTATTGATCCCACTTACCCAGGTTAAGTAGGTATCCAGATGAATATTGTCTAAACATATTATGTGAACAGATTACATATATATCAGACTACCTTGTTAGATACTGGAAAGAGTTTGAAATAAGACGCTTGAAGAAAAAAAAGAAAAGAAAAAAAAGTCATTTTGTATCATTGTGGTCGAAAAGCCGAGTTTCATCAATACCAATGGCACAAAAGTGCATAGTTGTCCAAGGATGTACTCGGGCATTTGAAAGGGAAAAAAAGAAAAAAAAAATAGGAAGGTTAATCAGTAGGCCCCCGGATAACCTGTATGGTAAATCAGTCGCCGGATAACCTCAGCGAGGTAAATCAGCGGCCGGATAACCCAAGGTAGATCAGCGTATGCGCACCGGATAACCCCTGGAGGAGTGTGGGATAAAGCGCCCCAAACCACTCGGCCAGTTTCCCGGATGTTCTTGTTTGTATTGGATTTATCGACCCCAATAACCTTGCTTCAGGTGCTGCAACCGGATCGGCAGGTAATAAGCCACGGTTTTGCTAGAGTTCTCCCAGAGCAGAATGCAAACGGAGCGGGTGACACTCGGGTTGGCCACATGTTGCCCGGGTTGCAGTCTTTGTATCGTGTCATTCACTATTCAATTTTAAAATCATTTTTGCAGCCACGGCAAATTACTTACCTATCTCTGAAATTCAAGTGTCATTTCCAGTTGTCCTGCCGCGCCAACGCCATCTATGTTGGCTGGCTACCTAGCTAGCTCAGGCGGTCATCAACACATTGTCTCTATTCTCGGAAGGTTCCTCATCATCTTCCTCATCATCTTCCGAGTCATCTTCCGAAGAGTTGTCTTCCGAAGGGCTGTCTTCCGAAGGGCTGTCTTCCGAAGGGCTGTCTTCCGGTGAGTTGTCTTCTGGCGAGTTGTCTTCTAGGGATTTGTCTTCTGATAGTGACTCGCTTTGCTGGTAGAGTAGGTCCTGGCACTCGGGTACCCAGCCTACCAGCTTCTCCATGATGAAATTTAAAAGTGCCCAGAACACCTGGCAGTGTCCCAGCTTGATATTGTTCCAGCTGGACTTGAATCCGGCAGAGTCGTGGTCAGCAACTAGATACAAGTACGCGTGAACCATTTCGTGGGCTAATGTGCCCAAGAGATGACCCAGTGGCAACGCGCCGAAGACACCCTCGGCACCTTCGCCGTGTGTGTAAATGTCGATCCTGTGCTGTGAGCCGTCCGACGTAAACTCGCCCAATAGGTTTCTTGCGTTTGGAAAACGCTGGTCGAGCATATGCAACGCAACAACCCTGTTTTCTGGGGCGTTCGGGTCTCTCATAGTAAGTAGTCCAAAGAAGAAGAGCTTGTCCAGCATTACCATGTATCTCAACAACATACTCTTGATGTCGTCCGAGCTCAAGCCCGAGCTCGACTCCTCAATCCTGCGCTGGCGGTCGCGACGATACGCATTGCCAAACCAGTTGGCGCAAGATGCGTCTTGACTTCTGAAGGCGAAGCAGCTCTTGCTGAGCTTGAGGAGTTCTTGCGGGTCACATGTTCTTGAAGTGTTCATGAGCAATCTCTCGTGATTGAGGAGGTTTCTCTTGAGACAACTTCTGCACATATTCTCCCTTTGCTCTGTGTAAAGAATAGTTTTCGTTAGGCCTTGGATTGAATTCAACCCGGGCCAAAGATTGCTGAGATGATATGCCATGATTCCTGTTCCACTGAGCATTTTTGCAAATAAAATCTGTCAGTTTCGAGTGTGTGGAAATTGAGTTTTGATGCTGTATGTTATGGGTAAGATGGTGTTTTTTGTTGTTTTCAAAGTGGATGAAGAAGAAGAGTCTTCAGGCTTTGATGAAGGGGATTGAAAGACCTATTTATAGTTCCAGATTTCAGTGAGTATGAAATTCCAATGCCCTCCCAAGAGTCCCATTGGTGGGCATCGCCCAGTCTTGCGTTTAACAAAGGTTCGTGATAGTTCTCGGCAGCCTCCAAATAGGAAGAACAAAAAGCTGTCTCCATCTCGGCAGTGCAGGACAATGCAGTAGACGGATGAGTCGAGCCACGAGGACGCCCCACGAAAACAGAATTAACAAGCATAAACAGCATTCACTTCAGTGCGGCCTACACCATGGGAAGATTTCCATTATTTATATCAGCTGGTCAAGGAGTCCACGAGCGACAATACTCTGGAAAGCGTGCCGATAATCAGATATGATTGTCATCTAATTTATAAGTATATAAAAATATATTGCAGAACGATGCAATCTACGACCATGATCGTCTCGATCTTCATTTTGCACAGGTGGCATATAATGCTACGACGCGTGTGTTCGTCCATGCTAGGACCTCCACGACAGACAATACTATAGTCGGGGGATCCACTAAGGTTATCAAGGCAATTGACCACCAAGACATCCCCGGGAGATCGGCATTGTCAGCTGCATACCAGCCTGCAGAACTGCAAGTTAGCCTCACAACTACGCCTCTCGAAGGATTGCTGATCGTCCTGGCTTTCTACGTCATGTCTGGTCTTGCAGGTAGGCTCAGCTCATTTGCTGCGCCCGTTTGCGATTGGAACGTCTCCACAGCTGTTGTTCGTTATAATATATAAACTCGACTGGACCCTTAAAAATAAGCTTATATTCATCTGATCTTCCAATATTAACAGTTGATCCATCCATGCAGTCGTATCCTTTTAATCTTGAGTCCAATTATATTCTTCTACAACATGTCCCCACCTACAAACGACCCCGAGTCAGCGACAGTCTCAGACAAGAGCAGTCCGCAACTAAAGACCACACCCGTGCCAGAGAAGCGCAACCTCGGGAAACCACATACAGTCCAAGAAGATAGCGGATATGCGCACGCCGGCACGAACTGGGATCTAGTCAATGCCGAGAGAGCTGGCGAAACCTCAACGGCAAACAACGAGGACGGCAAGAAGAAGAGCTGGAAAGACCGCTTGTTCAAGGGTCCCGGGTTGGGGGTCTACAAATAAGCGGGATTTTCCAGCGACACGGATGATGAGACTTGGTTTTTCTTTGAGCGAGCTCGACGGAGCAGCAGATATATATCGGCAGAAGGAAACCGGCACAAACGAGACCAAGCGAAATGCATAGCCAAAACCTCTCCAAGACGAGCCAAACCCCTATGAAATCGGTGCTACGTGAATGATACGCAACATGTGGATAATATTATCAAGACGCTCAAGTATGGTAGTTGATGCTGTATATACAGACTAGAATTGCATCCAGATGACGCTTTTTGGCAAATAACTTTCAATATAGACATGATAGAATTGAAACAGAACCCCATCGCCCCTTTTCTCTCTTCCTCTCTTTCTTACAAGCGGTACGGGGTCGGGTACCCGCTGACGACGTACTGCTGCAGGCTGGTCGTCCCGTTCATGGCAGTCGCAATAGCCTCGGCGAACGCCTGGGCGCTCAGGTCGGCGCCCGTCGGGCTCGTGTGCGTGTGATCGTTGGGGTACAGGGCGTTGGTCGCGCTGTCGCCCAGCTTGGCGTACATGTTGGCCACGGCCTGGAAGTGGTCGACGAACGTGACGCTCGAGCTCGCGATGGCCGCCGCCGCCGTCTTCTGGTACCCCACGAACCGCGGCGCCGAGTACACGTAGGATCCCGTCTCCCAGAGGTTGTTGGGCGTCTGTACGGTTGGGTGTGTTAGTGAAAATGTGCTTGCGTGTGGTCATGTCAAAAGGGGGAGGTTTTTATATCCAGAGTAACTTGACATGATGGATTCATGTTCCCGCCTGCTTCAAGGAATATAGGCATTGCTCTGTAAAGGGAAGAAACCAATTCTTACCTGTGACGACAAGATGACAGTGGCGCCCTTGGCAGTCATAAGCTTGGCAGCCTGAATGACATAGTAGACAAAAGTATAGACGGTTGCACCAGTACTATCAGAAACGCAGGTCTCGGTGCCGGCGCCGGGGCAGTCGGAGCGGCCGTTGTCGCTGGACTCGGGGGAGCCGCCGTCGTTGTGGCCGAACTCGATAACGACGATGTCGCCCGACTTGACGGCGGCGGCAACGGTGGCGAAGCGGCCCTCGTCCCAGTACGAGCGCGCCGACCGGCCCCCGATGGCGTCGTTGACCGCCGTGATGCTCACGTAGTCGCCAATGTACTGGCCCCAGCCGTCCGTGTCGCCGTCGCCCGCCCCGTTCTTGGCCATGGTGCTGTCGCCGCACAGGTACAGCGTCGGCGTGGCCCGGGGCGCCAGCTCGTGGTCGACGGGCGTGGGCGACGCCGTGGCGTGCAGGGCGCTCAGGGCCAGTGCCAGGAGAGGTGATGCGAACTTCATTTTTTCTTCTTCTTTGTCTGGGAATTATAAGACGAAACAATAGTTGTTTGGCCGGTGGTTTGTTTCGAAAGGTTTCGAATAAGCTGAAATATTATAAGACGGCCGGCGCGGGTATAATGGGTATCGAGTTGGTGATACAGTATAAAGCGAACGACTGTTGATCAATCTTATAGTGTGACGATCATTGTCAAATCAGTTTGCCTCCCCCCTGGGAGCAATAGTATAAAAAAGAATCTGTAAATGGCATGGTCATACGGCACCTGCTCGAATCTACCGACGAGATCTGTGCCGTATACCCTTTTCAGGAATCCGGGGCCCGGCTCCGCTCGACCGCCGGGGGTTTTCTTCTGGTTCTTGATGTAACGCTGGGCGAGGGTGTTTCCACCAGTGAATATACGGCACGAGATGAGCTAGGAGCCAGGGGGTCAATCCATATCCACCTAGTCGAAACAGGAACGGGCACGACTCGACTTCAGATAGATTCTTTTTACCACAAATCGCGTGCATTTCAGTTTCGTCATCAATGTGCCACGTGAGGATGCTCGGCGATAAATAGACTCCTCGGAGAGCCAAGCAGTCTCGTCCGTTCGTCCCATCGCCTCAGCTGCGGCCGAACTGCATGCATTTGCATTAGCGAAGAGATGCTCCGGCCTCCTACCAGGTCACCATCCTTTGCATCCCCCTGAGACTTCCTACTTGCTCTTGGCACGATCCATACTCTAATAATGGCCCATCATGCTACGACCCTTCATCCCAAGTCAGCTGGGCCGAGACCTATAGTAGCCGCCAGATATAGCCGCGCCAAAAGCGAGGGACGGTGGTAAATCAACTGTTCGTATCCAAATATTTCATTCGATTTGGCCTGTAGCAAAACTATCAAAGCTATGTCGCCATGATCACATCGACATCTGTGCCATCCGTGATATTCATTCCACCCAGGCTCGGCGCAAGACTGTCCATCTCCTGCAGGGTATACTCGACCAAATAACTCTCATCAACTAATTCCTCCATTCTCTTGTAGTGCCTCTCGGTGTAGACCTTGAGAGCGTTCAAGACCTCCTTTAGACTCTTCTGCCCACGAGCGCCCTTGACAGACAGGTTGGAGAACTTTGAGGCGGGATAACTCCTGACCAGAGCTCCAAGAATCCGCTGTGCTACGTGCGCCGTTCTCGCGTTTGTGTTCCAGTCGCGTAATCTCAGTAGTAGCATGAACAGCTGCTCATCAGACAGGCTGGCCAGAACCTTGTCCACGGCCAACAGTCCTGTCAGGCTACCCGCTTCGGGGTTCTTTGTGTTGATCACGCTTGTAAACAGCGAGAGTAAGCGACCAGGGTGGTTGAGCTGTAGTGCTAGAACAATCGCCTCACGGTACGACCCAGCGTGAATGTGGTTTTGAAGTTCCTGTTCCTGCTCGATCAACTTGAGCTGCTCTTGTGTCGCTGCAACTTGGGTCTCTGACGAGGTGTCTTTCCAGAATGTGACGGTAGAATCTCCACTTCCCGACACGATCATATTCGTCTTGGGCTGCACCGCAAGAGCCCAGACTCGATCTTCATGGTTGTCCAGAGTGCACTCAGTCTCACCACTGTTGGCATCCCAAACCTTCACGAGGCCATCACCGGCTGCGCTGGCGAACAATGTGGGCTTCTTGGCTCGCTCCTCGTTGGGTGGCATGTTCAGCCATACAACCTTGAGGACGCTGTTGGTGTGGCCCTCGAAAGTTCTCAAACATGTGTAATCTGTCATGTTCCATAGCTTGATTGTCTTGTCACCGCTTCCAGTGATCATGACACCCTTGCCTGCAACCGAGCCTTGTTCGCCTTGAATGATGGGAGTATTCAAAGGAGCGAAACTGACCGACCACACACCTCTGCGGTGGCCGCGCAGAATGCCTTGGACTTCACCCTCTTGCGTTGACCAAATCTTGACTGTCTTGTCCTGAGAAGCAGAAGCAAACAGCTGTGATGTGGGGTTCACGTCAATGGCGTTGATGTCCTTGTCGTGGGACTTGCGAGTATATGCGGCTCGGAGGCCCTTCTTGGTGCCTTGCGAATCACGCGGGATCTCCCACTTTTTGATGGTCTGATCCTGTGATCCAGTGATCAAGAATGCTGGGGGATGGCTGAGAGGATCAGAAAATGCCTTTGAGCCCTCCTGAGGCCTCGTTCGGGGGAATGCCACAGCGCCGATTGACTCGGCGTGTCCAGAAAATACGGCGTGGCATGTGTAGGAGTTGTTGGCCGGGTCAATCTTCCAGACACGGGCTGTGTTATCCTTGGCTCCCGTTGCGACCCAGTGCCCTGACCAGTCTACGTCAAGGGAGATGATAATCTCCTCGTGTCCCTTTAGGAGCGCAATATCCTGTCCAAAATATTCCGAGGAAACCGTTGCACCAGAACCAGGTTCCGTGACCGAAACCAATCTGATATCTTCAGAGTTCGTGGCCAGGGCCATCATCGAAGAGTCTGGAAGAAGATATTGCAGGTCGATAATCTCATCGTGGGTACCAGATATCCTCCTGAACGGTTCCGGAATTTGCGAGCTGGACTCTTTGGTAGGCTGGTGGTAAAGAGCCAATGTGTGATCGACCTGGAGCAGGACGATGAAAGGCAGCTCGGGTCTCGAGAGGGCACCAACGATGGCTTCGGGCTCGGCCTTTGCGTTTTGCTCCTTGGTGAGCTCTCGACCTGTTTCCGTATCCCAGTAACGCAGGCAGCCATTGGATCCGGCAGTGTAGGTAAGGCTTCCCTCGGCAACGAAACCGACAGCCTCGACCAGCTCGAAGCTTGGCACAACCTTTCGTACTTTCCACGATCGCACATCCCACCAGATGATTGTCTTGTCGCGCCCAGCGGACACCAGGACATCCTGCTCGGGGGAGTAATCCAGTCCCTGGACATCCGAGACATGCGACTCGAGGTTTGCTACAACGTTGCGCTTGTGCAGGTCCCAGACGCGAACCTTGCCGTCCTGGCTTCCGGAGGCGAGTCGAAACCTGGCAGTGACCGACTCCTCCTCATCCAGCTCGTCTGCCACAGTCTGCGACTTTCTGCGCTTCTTCTTGTCGTCCTTTCCGCCGTTGACTTCGGAAGCCTTTTTCGAGTTCGCAGCGACCTCGAAGAAATGCAGCGCGGAGACAAGGACACTTGGTCCTCGGAAAGTGTGAGTGACATATCCACCAACAATGTCCCAGACCTTGATGCCACCATCGGTTCCACCAGTCGCAAGAAGGGTTCCCGTTCGGTCGACAGCGAGAACCATGACGGGTGTCGCATGGGGCTTGAGGGTTCGTAGCAGTTGGTGGCTGATGGCGCCATTCGTTTCGGACGACTTGAGCGAGTAGATGCGCATGGACAAGGATCGCGAGCACACAATGAGGTGGGAGCCAGAGGGTGTTACTAGCTCTTGGTTAGTATGGCAGGGACTTGGTTTCCAGCGAAGATATCGACATACTCGTAAGGGTCGAAATTTGTTCTCCGTCACCCTCGACCCTTCCCAGATGCTTTCCCGTCTTCAGATCGGTAAAGACGACATCCTCGCCCAGTGTCGTCGCAAGAACACGGGCGCCATTGTCTAGACCGATTGCGCCGCCGGTAAAGATGGGTCTGATGACCTCGGCCGCCTCAAAGGTGGTCTTGAAGGGCGATTTGCTGGTCATGACGGGCGAGCAGAACAAGGGAAACGAAAGACTCGAAATTGCTGCTGCGAATTGCTTCCGCTGTGAAGCTTCTCTCAGTGGAAATACTGCGACTTCCCAAATTTTTTGCTTATCTTATCGGCGCCTGCAGCGGGGACCAAAGCAGAACAGAAGCCCATGGGCCCCTGTTGGGGCGCTAGCATCTGGTGCACCGGGCTGGAGCCTTTGGGCGGGTCGTTGCTTCTAGCTTGTGCCAGGGCCCAGGGGAGCCTCTTCCAGAACTGCGGATGCCGGCTGACCTGACCTTCGTCAAATCATCAATACCCGGTTGTACAGTAAGTTCGTCGCTACAATGCACCTCAGGTGAAAGCCATTCTTCACATCTGCATCCCACTTTTGGTCTGCTGGAGAAGCCCGGCAACAAACATGACTTAGCGTCCGATCAATGCATTATTCTGCAGCCAATACTTGCTCATTACAAATTCGAGTCTTCATGCTCAGGTACCAGGACTGAGTAGTACTTGTCATCATGGGCAGATTAGGACCATTGACGTCCATGGCATTGGTGAGTATTGTCCCTCGGATATACCCCCACGTCACTGGAGGTTCATCCCATCTGACTTGGAATACCAGGGCCGCTCCCCTTACGATGATGTCGTGTACGGCACAGGCGAGGATGATCCTCGTGAGCCTCCACGCCAATACGACGAGAAGGGTCGCATCATCAATCCCGAGTCTAAGCAACGGATCAAAGATGTTATCCGCGCTCACAACGAGGTCATGGAGGTCATCGGCGTGGCAGAACCAGACTCCCATGCCGAGTCACATGAGATGTTGATAGCTAGAGACCATCAACTTTACGAAGCGGAAACCGGCAATACTCTGCTCAACATTGGCAGGTCCCTTGGTATATTTGGCATATGGGGTGTCCATGGTGTCCGGCAGCGAATCATGGTATGTCTGTCGCTCAATACCAGATAACAAACATGGCAAGAACAATGCTAACACCACCCATCAGCTTTACAAGTCCTATTCAAATATAGAGTTCTTGCAGCTTATGCACTATGAGAGAGAACAGCGCTCGCTCAGTCAACTACTCCTGACTGGCCTGCCACCATTCTTGGTCATGCAGGGCATACACTGGACGCGATTGTCAGTAGACTGGGTGCTGGAAAGACGATGGTATGTGGTGGATGAATCGCCGCCGATGGGCTTCGCTCTGACAAGAATGTAGGGCGAGATTTGGTCTCTCGTGGTGCCAGTTCCATTTGCATCTTTTCTTGACCATGCAGAGATTGGGTCTCATCTCGGGCTCGAGCTGGTTCCCCGAGTGGAAGTTCTTTATTCCCTTCACAGATGTCTCGCCAATACCGGCACCACCACCAATGGAAGTCCTTAGCATCGCAGCCGCTGGGTCCTGGATCAATCGTCTCGTTTTGAACGTGGCTCCGTATGCTGCCTTCTTCCTCTGCGGCCGCATTTGGAATTTTGTTCATATCAACATCTGGCCACGCATTCACGGGCAACTGCCCAGACCGGCTCTTTATGAATACATGCCTCGTGCATCGATCGAGCCCAGGACGCCCATACCCGATGACGGATGGCAGACTGCACCCGAGTCGCCTACCCTCGGTGGTGTCGATAGGGAGATTCGCCACGGCGGGAGCCCCGAGTGGGACCCACGAACCCTCCAAGTTCTGGAAGGAGACGAGACTGTGGGTGCTGACAATGGTATTCCCCTGGGTGCTGTAAGAAGGCAAAGCACCTTTTCGAGTCGAGGCGGCGAGCAAGACTACGGTACTGACGAGGAAGACGCCGACATGGTGAATCCGACACTCATCAGTTTTGATGTCGATACGAGCGACTCTAACGAACAGCCTGCCGGTGTGTGGTCCGCGGAATTACGACCCAGCTTCGGGGGAGAAGGTGGACAGCCACCGAGCAAGCAACCGATATATACCGTCAATCCCCTGACGAGTCTCCCAGCCGTCCTTGCAACGGACATACTAACGAACTTTGTTACATACACCATTTGTGCCCCATTTGACGCGGCCGCCATACGGGCCACTGCGCGTGCATTCGCTCGGAGACGAGGCCTTCCCACCGCCGCCATGTACCAAGTCAGTCTACTGGATGGGCTCTGCTGGCGGACAGTTGGCAATATCCTAGCGCTCGAAGTTACGAGGCTCATGATCTCTGGAGAGCTGTGGGCTGCCACAAGCATCATATCTCAATGGCTCCATGTGACGGAGGAGGAGTGGAAAGACTTTCAACAGGAGGAAGATGAGAGGAACGTTCGCGAGTTGCAGAGTATCGCCCTGGCTGACACCGAGGCGTCGTAGGACCGCGGCCAAGGTCCAGTGCAAACTTGGCGTGGATGGGTCGAAACCGTTATCTGGGGGCAAGATGAGTATCGTATCTAGCGCCCTCATCAAGCATAAAGAGTCATTTCATTATTCGACTGGCCTCGCACATGCCAGATGTGGGACTCGGTTATTCACGTTGCGTTACTATATAGATACCCACATACCACAAAATACTGCTGGTTGCAATCCCACATTGTAAGAAAGTCCCATCTGTCCAAGTCGTGGGAAAGACACGTTTCCGCATGAGCCCCCACGCGGGTATGCGCTCGCTGCTGTTTGAGTCAGTGATCAACGGGATCAAGTTTATACAAACAAGCTCGACGTCGACCCAGCCCCTCCATGTATGTGGTATCGTGGGAAACAGGTTTGCGCCCAAGCATGCTTAATAGCAACCGGGCATGTGAGGCCGCCGCCGTCCGCTTGCTAAGAATTACAATTCTACCAATGATGAATCTAGATTGAGTGCTGAAATGTGCGCGAATATTGAACCAGACAGCAAGTGATGAGCTCATATCACATTGGCGGAATTCATCATGGCACATGTATGCAAGATAGGATTGAGATCAGGAAGTTTATGTGGTTTTGGCAGAAGGGTCGGAGCCAGGCACGAGAGAGATTCATGCGGCTGCATCGGCCGATATAGGTGAAACTCAATTCCGTCATGGAGAGAGGAGCCGTTTAGCTTGGCGGGATAGTTTAAATCGGCAAAAAGCCATCTCATAGATGCAACTATTGCTGCTGTATCGTCATTCTCATATCAGCATTTCGTGACGAAGCTTGGAAGCTGGGGGGGCTTGCAGAGCTTGTTTGGACAACGGCGGCATGGCCTGCAGGATTAGAGGGTCAAAGGGTTTAGCTCTAGGTCTCTGGGACCGGGCCAGATCGAAAGCTTGAAGGGCAGAGGGCAAAAGGCCTCCCAGAGAAGTCCAATCCTCGAAGCCTCATAAGCTGGTTTGTGGTGCATTAGCGGAAACGGCGTCAAGGTTGGCAGGTCTGGCTCGGGCAGCGGCATTTGCGAACTGGACTCAGCCAAATGCTGGTGACCAACTGGACGACATGTTTGTTTTGGACGCTTTCGCTCTCGGCTCGCTTGAGTGGGAGCAAGTGGAATGATCCTGTTCGCAACCATCCTTAATTCAGCACCATCATTATTATTAGCTGTTCGCTAGGAGCAAAGGCTTGTCTCGCCGGATCGAGCGGGAGGGACGAGAGGAGCGAGGGATGTTGTCATCGATGATTGGACGGGCCAGTGTGGCTCAACACGTTTTGTGGCTTCAAGATCAAGGAACAGCCACAATCTCGACAGGGCCAAGGTGAAGATCGCTGTCCGGCTGCCCAATCAGACGCGAACGCCTCAAAGACCGGGGCGTGATGTCATGCTCGGCATGGCCCGCAGAGGCCTTTCAAGTGCCTTCGCTGCCTGTGATGTTTTCGTCACTGCTCCGGGGGTGGGGGGGCTCATCGAGGCGCGCGAATGCAGGGTCCAACCCGCCCTTTCAAGGCTCAAACATACTCTTCCTTCGCCTTGCCTCGGACCCAACAGCTTCTGCAGAAGTGGAATGCGGAAGCCATGACATTATGAAGTGCGGCACTACGTGCTAAGGGAGGGCGAGACGGACCAAACAGAGTTCCAGTCCATCCGTCATCGCCACTTTTAGTCCCATCGACTTTTTTTCTCAGCAGCATGCGACACACTGGGTCGTCTGAACAATGGGGATTCCAAGAGCTCGTCTGAGCGCGCTTATTCGATGACCGAGTTCACTGCCTGGTCCATGATCGCCCGGCATGCTGAATCCGAGACCTTGTCTCTTGCCGGGCTTGTGATCTTTATTTCAACCCTCTTCCTTCCCCGGCTTCTTGTGTAATCTCTTTTAAATCTCACAATTTACATTATTCATTTCATCGATATTATACTACACCAACCGTTTCAGAGGCGCGTACTACGAATATACTGCAAATATGGGCGCCAAATCAGGTCTCGCCCTCAAGTCCCTTCAGTGGTTCATCAGAGGCATCCAATTCTGTTGTGCTGCTGTCATCTTGGCGTTGTTTAGTTATTTCCTCGCCACACAGCATAACCACCGTTTGGGCGTTCCAATATGGGTGAGGGCGGTTGAAGGTATATCGGGAGCTGCAGTATTGTACACCATACTCGGCTTGGCACTGCTATGCTGTCTCGCCGGTCACCCTTTTACGTCCTTCATCGCCATCATCCTGGATCTATGCTTCATCGGAGCCTTCATCTATGTTGCGGTTGCCAACAGGAACGGAGCCAGCTCTTGCAAGGGCCGGGTCAACACTCCGTTTGGCTCTGGCAACGCTGGAGACCAGGTGACTAGCAATAACAGTGGCTTCACCAACCTGCCAACCTATAAACAGGCTTGCCAGATGCAGACTGCTTGCTTGGCTGTTGCCATTGTCGGAATGTGAGTACTCTTGTAACCTACACAGCAAAACATATATGCTAATTTCTTACTATAGCTTCTTCTTCCTGCTTTCGATGCTGCTTGAATTTGTGCTGGTCCGTCACCGCAGAAAGGAGAAGCGCTTCGGTCCCAGCCCGGCCAACAACTACACCTCCGGCTATGGTCGTCGCAACAAGTTCATGGGCATGTTCAACAAGCGCAGCGGCACTGGAGGTACCACCTCCGACGGTAACACTCTGCCCCAGCACGCCACTCCTGAGCAGGTTCGCCAGAGCTACAATACCGAGAGCACAGCCATCGGTCACGACGGCATGGCCCACAACAAGTACGGAGAGTCTGGCTACGCCCACGACGGCGCCATGAACAACGGCGTCGCGCATAACGGTGTTATGAACAATGGCGTCGCACACACTGGCATGGGCCACAACGGCATGACCCACGGCGGAATGGCCAATGACGGCTTGGGCCACAACGGGATGGCTCACCACGGCGTCGCCGGTCAGCACGCCTACCAGGAGCCAGGCATGGGCGGTACCACCCACCCGTCCAACTACCAGTACAACGACGGTACCTACAACCGTTACAACAACGCTTAATATGGAAATGTCCACACGGACTGAGGAGGATGGGTAGCTGAGAGTAGCTGCGGTGGCAGTATGACGAGAAACTGTATGAACTATGATACCCGGAGTAATAGCGCGGGTCAAAATTGTGTTTTTGACTTACTATCATCCTTAATGATGAGAAAACGAACTACATAACCCAGAAAGCCTCAATTCAATGTTGGCTGGTATATACTATATGAAAGATATACTTTTAATATTATACAGCAATACTGGTAATAGGTGTTTTATCGACTCATCAACTTGGACACTTCAATAGTACATACTACTCTTGATTTGACGTCAAATCATGTTTGACATGACCGGTACTCCTTTACCATTAGAGACAATATATTCGGAACTGATATGATTGGTTCAATGGAGGTCCTTAGATAGTAACAGTGTTTGTTTCTAGGAATTAAATCTGGTTTCTTGAAGTAATGCAATCCTAATAACTTTGCTCCCTTGCCGAGCATCCAGATATTATCATTGAAAGCGGCTTGACACCACATATTCAAGTGATGTCCAAATCGTTCAAGGAACTTGTCGTTCATAAAAGACAAAAGACTTTGGGCTCAAAAAAGTCTTTTGAGGCATGTCGCATACTGTTCTGATCTCGGATACTGGCGGTTTTCTTGATTGATCATCAATTTCCTATTTTCGCCGTCTAACATAGGAATGGATTTTATCCAGGTAGCCCAGATGCATACGTAGATTATGCTTCCTCATAGATTGACATAGTATTGTTCGAGATGCTATACCTGGGGTATCTTTTCTTTTTCTGTTGTGCTCATATATATGAGCACCTGCAATTGAGCCGCCTTTTATGCGGCCACGGCAAGATTCCCACAACGCCAAAACTCCATCGAAATGCTTTTGAACAAAACGAAACCGACACGCGACGAGAAGCAGACAGATCTTAGGCGAAAGCGACTCTCTTCTTCTTGGGCTTGGCGGCCCTGCTGCCCGAGGTGACGGCCTCCTTGACCACGGAGTCGTCGGCGGCGTCGGGGTTCGGCCTGGACGCGGCGGCCCGGCTCCTCTTCCTCCGCAGGGAGTCCTTGGTGTCTTCCAGCCGGGCCTTCTTCTCCTCCTCCTTCTTCTCGGCCTCGACCCGCCTGGCCTCGCGGATCTCCTCGAGCTGCCGCGCCTTCATCATCTTGGACTCGATCTCTCCCTCCTTATCGGCCTGGACCAGTGCGAGGATCGTGGTCATGCTCTCCTGTTCGAAGAAAGTCAGTATATGATACTTTGAAAGTATTGCCTGGCGAAAGAGCATGAAATGGACGTACGCGATCGTCCACAAAGACCTTGCCCTTCTTTTTTCCCTTGGGCTTCTCGACGCCGATCGGGGTGACCATGTTGAGCTTGGGGATGTCCAGGTCCTTCTCGGCGTAGACCTTCTTCTTCCTCTTTGCCTGCAGGGCGGCCAGCGCGCCCTTGCCCTGGGGCTTGGACGACTTGGGCGGGCCGTTCTTCTTGGCCTTTACGATGCCGTCCACGGGCCCCGACCTGGAGGCCTTGCTGTTGGCGATGCCCGAGCCCTTGGTGGCATGCTTGTTCTTGACGGTCTTGGTCCTGGAGACGCCCATCTTGTCTTGTTGTTACTGTCGGTGCGACGGGATCGGGAGGGTTTGCGCAGGGCGAATGATTGATTGGTCTCGGATCGACTTTTTTCAGAGCGATCTTGAACCAGAAAGCCGACCGCGAACGGGGGAAATAATTTTTGGCGGAACTCGGTCTTATCGATAAGCATGAGCTTGCTTCCCCGTAATAAATCTGGAGGGGCGCATTTGCATTGGGCTGGTCAGTGCAGTGCGGTGCAGTCCAGACCCCCTACAACCAAAGTTCCTCCCCCACTCTGCTGCTGGCGCTGACGTTGGCGGGGCGTTGGGTGAGACACAGGCAGAGCTTGGGGAGGTAATCGGCCGCTATCCGATTAGCGGAGGGCGGATTCTAAAAATTATACGATCCGTTTGGTTATGCGATCATATGCCCGCCTTCTTCCCTTGACACTTTTATACTTGTAGACGACAACCCTCTGCTGCCCGACTCTCGACTACATCGCTGCGAACCGGGGATACCTACACACGTACACGACTACACATTCCGAGAATACACACAATACACAATGGGCTCCGAGGCACCAAAGGCTCGCTGGGCGGCGCTCGCCCGTGACACCAACGAGACCAAGATCCAGATGGCTTTGAACCTCGACGGCGGCGACTTCCCGCCCGACACGGACTCCCGCCTCGTCTCCAAGACCGAGGCCCACGCCAGCCAGGCCAGCAAGTCGCAGACCATCTCCGTCAACACGGGCATCGGCTTCCTTGACCACATGCTGCACGCCCTCGCCAAGCACGCCGGCTGGAGTCTGGCCATTGCCTGCAAGGGCGATCTTCACAGTGAGTAGTTCTCGAGGAAATCACCAGTCCGGAGGTAGTTGCTGACATATGATTCCCTTGCAAATAGTCGACGACCACCACACCGCCGAAGACGTCTGCATCGCCCTGGGGTACACGTTCGCGCAGGCGCTGGGCTCGGCAACGGGGCTGGCGCGGTTCGGGTCGGCGTACGCGCCGCTGGACGAGGCGCTGTCGCGCGCCGTGGTCGACCTGTCGAACCGGCCCTTCGCCGTCGTCGAGCTCGGCCTGAAGCGCGAGAAGATCGGCGACCTGAGCTGCGAGATGATCCCCCACTGCCTCGAGAGCTTCGCCCAGGCCGCCCGCATCACCCTGCACGTCGACTGCCTGCGCGGCTTCAACGACCACCACCGCGCCGAGAGCGCCTTCAAGGCGCTGGCGGTCGCCGTCAAGATGGCCACCAGCAGGGTCCCCGGCAAGGAGGGCGAGGTCCCCAGCACCAAGGGGACGCTGAGCGTATGAGATGGATAGAGGAAAACGTGATCAAATTGGGTAAATCAATAATTTGGTTGATATATCAGAGGGAAAGTTAGCTACATTGCATCCAGGACGGTCCGGGACAGACATGTAAATAAGTCCAAGCAGTGGAAAAAGAAATAGAGGCGTTATATGAATTTATTTACCAATTTACATCCAAGATTGTCGCTGGTTTAAGTATATCGTATTCATGTTGGGGTGTGTCACGAAACCACTATATGCAGATGTCATTATCGATGCTGGCTCATCTTTATCTATAGACTCGTGGAGGTTTTCAATGTCCGAAATTGAGAATGTCAAGTGAATTAAATAAATGACTTGCAAATACTTGAAATATTTACAGTGGTCTGACTGATAAATCAGGCGTACTCACAATGTGATACGGCAAACAATTTCGAAGATCCAAAACCGTTGGCCATGCTCATCTTGGAATGAATCATTGGCGAGAACGGCGGATCGAAAATGCTGCACGAGGTTGCAACCTCGGCATTTTCAAAACAAAGCTACGTATGTAGTGATCTTAATATTTTCTATATAAATATTTGCTTGACTCCGGTAAAATCGGAGCAATGGTTCAATGAGATCTACTCTTTAACTTATGTCTCGATCTTATGTGGCCAGGCTTTATGTCTTTTAGTATACTTTGCCTCATTACGGGGATATACTGCCAAGTACAATTCGTAAAATAGATATACGAGAAGACTGCCATTTGACTATGCCCTGTAACCTGTGGTATCGGAAATTCTGATTGATAGAGTATACTGGAAGAGTGCAAGTTTGATCATGCCTTGTCACTTGTATCAGAAGCTCCTGGTTGATAAAGTAAATTGTACATACATTTGTATATGCTATATATGACATCTTATACTCTACGTCCCCTTTACTTCGAAGTAGCAGTGTGAATATGTACTTGTTGTTTTTTCCCAGGGCAAATTTGGGCAGATTTCGAATTGCCAATTGTATGTATCTTGCATGTCCCATGCAACAACATATTTTGTTTACAACTAGTGGTGAGTAAGTTTCCTCTTGCCAGACTGCACCAATTTTGAAGTAGATACCCCGTACAGTATGTATGAGAATTGAGAATAGCCAGACTGATTGCATCACCGAGCAGTTTTTGAGCCAAGGTTTGTTGAGTAGCAATTGTGTTGTACGGAGTATATAGGCAGTGCGACAGGCCAAGTCATGGCCACGAACATATAATAAGACAGAATATAAATCTGAATGAAAGACTACTGGAAGTCCGGAACACCAACTCGTTAGTTCCCTTGCAACGATCTTCAGGTCCTTTTTTAGTCAACTGTAGTTTCGTTTCACGCTGCGCGACAGGTCTGACAAGGCCAAACTTAAGTTTGTGATCAACGTCAGAGCACCACTTGTACGATCTTCACTAGACGCAGATGGGGATAGTATTTCCACGAGATCAGCGTGATACGCAGGCCGCCGGGGAAACATCACGGTCCACGGCATTTGATATGTAGCCCGTCGAGTTGTCCTCAGATATAACTCGCTCCATGCTCTCACGACGTGGTGTCCAGTGCTATCCGATCATGATCCCGATATCCCGACTCCGAACAATCTGTCGTGACCCAGGACACATTCGGAATATCCAGACACGCTGGTCCAGAAGCACATGAACCATGTTGAATGCAACGATAAGCAGCTGGATCCTAGCCGGAAACATGCGGTCGAGCGCTACAAAAGCAGCCCACCATGTGATGAAGGAAATTGCAGCTTGGACTTAGCGAGGATGCCAAGAGATGTTTGAGTAACACTCTAATCTATTATAGTCTCGGGAGTTAGGCCGATGATCAGTCGGGCTTTTTTTGTTTTCTTCTTCGTTCTCTCGTAAGGAAGAAGAAAATTCTCGATTGCGATCTTTGTCACAAACATGCCACTCCAGATTGCGCGTCGTCCGTTCCCGCCCGCCCACCGAGATCATCCAAACTTTGAAAAAGTTATGCAGATTAGTCATGACCGTTCGTGTTTCTGAGACATTCGAGATGAAGGGCTTATACTACTCATCTCATTCCTTTAATTCTCCCTGCCCCTCGTCCTTTTTTCTATTGAGCACTGAACAATCAGTTCATGATGGGTGATTTCCCACGATGCTGATCATGACGTTCAGCGGGCCAGAATGCTTGACGAGCAGAGGGATGCCATTGGGCTGAAGAATGCAGAGCCATGCAACCTGCAAATGAAGAGCAACGGTGCAGTGGCCCACTTCGGCTCATGGGCCCTGGGACCGCTGGAGATGGAGAGACCCGGTCCTGGTTTGATCTCTCGTTTCGCCGGCGCTTAACCCCGTCGAGGTAGCGGCGTGTCTGGACGGTCCTCGAGCTGGCCCTGCGTTTTTAGCGACCAGGCACGCAAGCGACTGGGTCTGCTTCATCACCACGCTGCGCCCATTGGGGACGTATGAGATGAATGGAGCCTCTCTCTCTTTTTGCTGTTTATGAAGCCCTCTGCAAGTGTTTAGGTGTGAGATGCATAGTAGTATGTAGTTCGGTTCTCAGCCGACGTGGTCGATCGATCAACATGCAAGGGCTGGCTTTAATTGTTTAAGCAATTGCGGCATTGCGTTGCCATGACGAGAACGCGGATGCGCGGGAGGGCCGTAGACTCACTCGCATCGCCTACGAAGCAGTACCTGAGCCATAATATGGGCAATTGGCGGGAATACCGATGGTTATGCAAAGAAAGATGTCCACAAAACTCGACACAAATATTCATCCATAAACGAAAACAAAGAGTGTCCGTCCGTCCTTTGATTCTCGAGGAGGATGAGATACCTAGATGCACGTTCCTGCAGCTATGGGAGAGATATGCACAGAGTATGAAAAGTCAGGTGCCACGGGTACTACCTTGCTGCAGCCTCAACACGAGAATTATTTTAGTGGGCGAATACGAGGCGCCCGCGGCTGCAGCAACAAAACCAACGGCCATCTCAGGTGGAAGTTTTCCTTAGCTTGTTGGAAGGTGAGCGCCTATCTGCTACTGACTGAGATCAATTGTCACCAATCGATCTACCAAGGTACGTATATTACATGCCAGACCTCACGATGAACCTACCTATTGCATGCTAGAATGTCGCTCTTCCACACGAATCTCGCACACTAGAAGGCCCCCCCAACGCCGCCGTGCCGCCCGCTAGCATCTGCTGTGCATCGTGCGTCCAACACGGCAATCTGCGGTACCTGCATCCTGCTAACGACGAATGAGGAAGCCGTCGCACCTCGAACTCTGCCTCGGGCGGTTTAGCTCCTCGAAGCTCCTGCAAGATGGGTTTGGGGGTGGAAAAGAGAGAACACGAACGCAGACGGCGGCTGGGGCCTGGCTAAAAACTCTTCTTCCGCACATTGCCTAATAAAGTTCTGGGAATAATTATTTTTAGGCGCAACTCACCTAGAAGCACCCGAGAGAGCGTTCGGTACCTTACTACTACTGCGCTTTATTAGCGGGAGCGGACACACTACATTAGGTACATCAAATTGTCCCTAGGTAAGGCAGGTAGGTGCGTAACAAGGCAGGGAGCTCGCGGTAGGTTGGTCAGGTCATCGACGGATGCGTCTCAATGGCCAATAATGTATGTAGGCATGCAGTCATTCCAAATTTCAATCAGAGAAGAAGAGAGATGCAATGGAACATGACCATGGCCCAGGTTTGCCCGGCGGGGTCAGCAATATGTGCACGACCGAGACTTGATACTGAAGGAGCAAGACGTTGTGTAGGATTATCCAATGTCCGGCTCTGCAAACCGAGCAAAGGTTCGTCTGCTCAGATTCGCTCAGATCCCCGAGTCCATAACCAATGGGACGGAAGAGAAGGGGGTGCCCTACACCAGCCAGGAGAACCCTGGATGAGATGTTCTGCTTGGCACCATCCCGGCCGGTGCTCAATGATTGATTGGCCCCATATCTGAGTACCTGCTAGGCGTGGCTTTCGAGTTGTTTACAACCCCTGGCCTCTCTCAACTGCTCCTCTGCCCATGGCCTGGCAAGCGAAATGAACACTTGGTCTCGCTGCGTCGTAAGTGCCTCTCCATAATGTAGTGGCCTCCTCCATAGTGCCGCAGTCTGTTACCTGACCCCCCATCGATCCATCCATCCCATCCCATCCCATCCCTCGCTGGCCGCAAGCAGGGGAAGCGAAAGTGTGTAAGAAAAATAGAATAGGAACCACACGACGGTCCAAGACCACCAACAAGTGCAGTAGCCAGCAGCAGCAGCACCAGCACCAGCAGCAGCAATACCCCAGCGTTCGACGAGCGAGAAAAGAGTGGCTCTCTCATCACGGCCCATAGTACCTCTGCTTGCTCATTTTAATTAAAACGGCTTTTTTTGCTCGCTGTGTTTTTTTTCTTTGCGCATATTATCAAATCGTGCCCCCCAGTCGTCGTGTCCAGAGTAGTTTCTCGCCTTTTTCGTCCTTCTTTTCTTCCCTCTTTTTTCTTTCTCCTCTTTCCGTGTCCTTCCCTCCGACTCCCGCGTTGTTGTTGTTTTTCACTTTCTCTAATCTCCCCCACCCCCCTGGCCGACCGTTGTGTCGTCGTGATGTGGATGACTGGTCTCGGCGCCCCAGGAGCGACGACCGTACAATATTACTAGAGAACAACCACCCAAAAGGAGGGAGCGAAGAAGAAGGCTGGAAAAAGAAGAATAGTTGGACGAGATCGACAAGGCAGCAAAATACCAAGCGTATCCATCAGTATACTGCATACGAGTCCGCCCAGTTTTCCGTCCAATCGAGCCAAGCGAGGGATAGATAACCAGCAGCAAGCAAGAGAGAGAGAGGCAAAAACAGGCACACGAGGATGGAAGTACCCGGCCGATCGACACCACCCACATAGCGCGCACACTCATTCGGACGAGTCAGCATTCAGCAGCACCTTGCCCCCCCAGCGTACCAACACACTCCTTCAACCTCGTATTCAACTTTCACCGCCACGCGCGATGACCGATTCAGTTTCGGGGTCTTCACTCCTTCAGGCCCGGGACGTAGATTCTTCTCACCAAAATTATCACAACAACCACATTCGTTCTCACCACAACCACGAGAGGCTGCATCAACGCCAGGAGTCGTCCGACGACAGCTATACTGTTGTCGACAGCAGCAGCAGCAGTAGTAGCATTCCCAGCAGTAGCAGTAGCAGTAGCAGCAGCAGCATCCGCAGCGACAGCACCGATAGCAGCAGCAGCAGCGTCATCCGCAGCGACAGCAGTAGCAGTAGCAGCAGCGCAGACACCACCGATAGCACTGACAGCACCGACGCCGCCGACAGTAGCACGACCTCGGCATCAATCGTTCATGTCATTCAGACCGTTTCCGTCATTCAGTTCATTGATTCGAGCGGCGCGACCGTGAGCGCCACCACGCAGCTCTCGGAACCAACCACCACTCAAATCACTGCGGAGCCCACAGTTGGGATCGAAAGCGAGCCCGACGCCAGCACCTACGCCAGCATTGACGCCAGCGCTACTGCGACTTTTGGCATTGAGAGCTCGCCCGACGCCAACACACACTCGTCCGACGATGCTGTCACAATCATATCGTCTGTCTCTCCAGCGACCGCGTCCTCAGTAGACACGGCGTCGGCAGTTTCCACTGCATCGACCTCAGCATCCGAGACAACCTCTTCGTCCGCAGACGCTGCATCTTCATCGCCAGACGCTGCGGCCTCTTCCTCCATGACATCTTCATTTCCGACTGTCGAAACTTTCGCTTCAATTACTGCCACTCCTTTGACTACTACTTCACCATTTCCCAGTTTTACTGGCGTTGCAAACAGCACTATTACCAGTCAGTTCCTGATCTGTTCGTCTAGCTTTGAGACCATGCATTCTAACTGTTTTCGCAGCTTCTTCGGCGACATCGTCAATTTCTTCTTCCTCTTCTTCTACTACAAATGACACCTTGACAGCGGATGCTTTTACTGATCTGACCACATCCACACTCGCTCATTCGTCTGGCACCATCTTATACAATGACACTTTCACCACGACACTGCTTAGTGTCTCTTCAAGTTCTACTTCAACTTTTGCTTCATTAACCGACTCGGCTACCTCGACGGGGTCCAGCCATGGAAGTCACTCGACTAGCTCGGGTTTTGGCGGCGCTGGCAGCACCAGTGACGGCAGCGGGAGCGCGGCCACAGGCGACTCGGCAGCGTCTGCCACTTCGACCAGCGACTCTGGCTCGGCATCAACCTCGAATTCCGCATCAGCTGGGACTGTCGCAGGGAGTGTTCTAGGTGCAGTCGCTGGTATTGGGCTCATTCTTATCGCAGCTCTGATGCTGCTTCGATACAAGAAGCGCAACGGAATGCGACTCGGCGATGGAAACGGCGGCGGCCTTCCGGGCGCCAACAACCGTGCCATTGGCAACGGTGGACCACCCAACTCATCCGGCGGCGGAATGGGAGGACAAATGGCCGAACGAACAACACCATTTTTCATCCCCTCGGCTTTGGCGAGTCTGACTGGCGGCAAGAGGCTTTCCCAGCGGACGAATGCCTCGGGGAGCAACGGCACAGAGAGAAGTTTCCAAAAGGTCTCGGGCAGGAAACTGCCTTCTGTTTTGCAGCACGGAGGAGATGGATACTCTGAACCGTCTACGCACGCGCGCGACACCATGATGACTGATGGATCTTATTACCGCGACTCGCAAGGCTCCCTCGCCGGCCCCGACATGCCGAGGCTGGCAGTAGGCTCGCCGATGCGTCCCGAGAGCGGCATACCAGTATTCCATGCTGGCCCGGCTCGGATGCCAATAACAGAGGCTTCATATTTCGCTACACCAAGCCTGTCGCCGCCCCCGCGGGATCCCGTGGGTCGTTCCCATGCTTCGGCAGATGGCTCATCTATATATGATCCCTCGCATGGCTCCGGCTCCAGATTTACCGAAGAGATATGATACCTACCACGATCTTCCAGCGCGCGTATTTGCTTGTATATCTTTCAGACCTCGATGATACCGCTTGGCATTCTGTTGGCTTTTGTTCATCTGCCTGCGGCATGGGATTGGCGTTTCTAATGTTTGATAATTGAGTGGAAAAATTCACGAGAGGAGGATTCCCGCAGGCTTCTGTGATGAAGCCTTGCAAACCGTCCATAACAGTTGGGCGGCGATTTGTCATGTACATAAAGCGACCCAGCTATACCCGCTGGGTGTAAGAAATGAAGACCACACCGCCGAGGAACCACTGTTCTTCGGGCTGTCTATAATCTAAAGATAATCGTCCCATGACAAGCCATCTCGCATTGAGTTTGCATATTTTGGCAGGGGTTGAATCCAGCTGGTGAATCACAGGCCGACTGAATCCGGACATGCAATGTAGCAACCTTTCCGACACGGGATCGTTCGTCCGCTCGCTCGCATTGAATTTCTGACAACCACACTAGGAGTCGGCTCCCTCCCGGACCCGGGACGTGAACCAACGAAGAACAGCCCGCGGCGACTGGGTACCGCCATGCTCGCGTGGTGGTGCGTCGCGTTTCGATCTGCAGATTCGAGACTATATGGGGGTCTCCTTGATGGGCGGCGGGAAGCGGGGAGTTACCGTCCCATCGTCGAGCTGCTTGAGACGGTCCTGAAACGCGCATTGGGGTGGGTGGTGGTGGGAATGGGAAGAAGAGGAGAGCATACCACCCTCGACCCGGGTTCGGGCGCAACCGCTCGGGCGCGCGCAATGACAAATCGGGAGGAGTGGTTGGGGGAGAGCGAGAGAGAGAATGGAAATTTGAGGATTAAGGCTGATGACCTGTCTTGCAGTATCCGTAGGGCCAGCGATATACCCTGAGCTGCGGACATTTATCGTGCCAGCATGGCCAGGCAGTCAGAAACCGACGGCCGTTCGACCCACGTGGCGGGACATGTCCAGAGCAGACACAAAAAGTGCTCCGATACCATCTGTCCGTCCGCCCGTCCGTGGATTTTCTCACGACTCCATATGGAATGGGACGTCCGTACATACCTCTATGGAGCACTTGTACACATGTAAGTATGATGTTGGTTGTCAGCCAACTGCCGAGGGAGGGCTCCATCCGTGGGTCAGCCTTATTTTATCGTGATGTGATGCATTATACCACTCGGACGGACAGTTGGAAGATCTTCTCTTGCTATGGCATCATGATGGGCCACTTTGATGCAGTGGTTTGGAAAGGCTTTCGACATGGCAACGGACTGCCTTCTGCTGCTGTCGATTTTTAAAGTGGGAAGGCTTGTACGGAGTAGTAGTAATGCTTATGGGCTGTTTGATAGATGCGCCTCCCAAGTGCCAAGATGAGCATATTCAAATATGTTTTTACTTCATGCTCTATCGAATGTAAATCACCCGGGTTTCTCGGAAGCAGCATATTCGCGACGAGGCGCAGGTTGGCCGCATTCGCGAAGAATCCGAAAATCACGAAATCTCACTGGCTCTGATCCTGGGCTCAATGCCTGCATATGGTAAGAGGGGCTCTGCTGGGAGCTATTTGTATAACACGTATAACTAGCACTTGATCCATTTTCGATGGCAGGTGGTTACTGCCTTACTGACGCTGTCGTTGTCCTTTTTGCGTGTTTGTTGCTGGTCTGCAGAGAAACATCCTATGTATACTTCGTACCTGTTATGCTGAATGACAGTTAGCTAAGGATTAACATGCTCGGCCTTGACTCTAGTTGATCCCCATTTGATACCACAATTGAAAAAGAGACCGTGGTATGAAGACACAATGGAACTGGCCGTGCTGTGCGACAATCCAAACGACACGGGCAAGGTCGGGGCGTCAAAAATCGGTACTCGGCAAAAAATGAAGCGTGCTCTCTCTCTCGACCTGATGTTTCTAAAGAAGTGTGACGGTTGGCCCCTACCGTAGGGGGCGCTTCCTACCAAGCGGCCAAGACCTCAGACAGCACCCGAAAAATAACGGTGCCCGACGAAAAAAAAAAAATTTGGGAGGGCATCCCGTAATCACTCCAAACAAAGGTGTTTGTTCTCATTCAGGTGGGTATTCTCTTTTCCCCAATATGATACTGCTCATCGCGAGGCGCTGTCCGTGTCACGGCAAGTCATACGATGACGAGAATATGATAAGTTGTCGCTGTGAATTATCCGGTTGCGTACCCCGCAAACCACCCCCGGAGTGTCTTTGCGTGCTCGTGAAAGCGCAACTATAACATGATGTATAAGTCCATGGCTAATGTGAGTTACACGTCGACACGAACTACTGCATCACCATCTTTTTCATCTGGAGTCTGGGAAGAATAAGTCGCTGGGACCCTTGAACATATTGGCTGGACATGTCAGTGCGGTTATACCACGCCTAGCCCCTACCATGCCGACCAATAGACGGTGATGGACTCGACGCTTGATGCTTTGGCGTGATCGTCACTCCTGGGAGTCCAGGTATGGGACGGCCTCTCTCGGAACCGGGGGTTTGACGCCATGATGTTGCCTCGAACACCCCTCCTTCATGAACCAGGCCGGGCATGACAAGTATAGGCCTGGCTGGCCAATCCATTGTTACTGTGTAAATAGTAGTAGTATAGAGGCAATGCAGCATGGAACGCCGTTAGCCATGGCTTACTTACAGAAAGCATGACATTTGACAGCACGTACGCCTTCTGTTGGACAAGCAATAAATCCTGATTATAAAGCAAAACAAAAAAAGAATCCAAGATAACCTTGCTACCGCGGCCTAAGAGGAGGCGTTGACGTCTAAGACTTCTGCCGCAGTCACATTGTCTGGCGGTGCTGGGCTGGGCCCGTCGGCGGACTTTAGAAGGGAGATAGGACCCCTCCCCAATCCCGCTCGCTTGTCTTGTCTTGTCGTGTGTACTTCAAAGGAAGACGCTATCTCTTTTTTAGGTCCCCTGTACGGAAGGACGATGTGTTTTACCGCTCACTGCTGCAGAATCGACGTGCTCAGCCACGATGAACTCATCAATCTAGTTATCATGTAGCACCTACACATCTCGGCAAGGAGGGGAGGGGGGAAGAAGGGGTTACATAGTCGAGGTAGGGGCAGCTTCTTTCAGTCTGTGGTCAAGGGATCATGAATACTGTAAGGTGTTAGCGCGTAGCATCTCGTTTTAGCTCTTGTCCTTGCTGCCGCCGCAACCATTCTGCATCTAAAGTATATCCATCCGTCTACCATTTATTACCTATCTACGAGTACTCGCGTACGTAACGTGCATACTACACGATCTCGTCTCCTCTCCAGCCGCAGACAGTCAGATGGTCTTTTCTTGGCCAGCTCTACTCTCGAGTCCTGCTGAAAAAAAAAAGCCTGGAACTCGGTACCTGCTAATAGTCTGATACCGTTAACAAAACCCTTGCCAAGCTTGGTACTAACCCATTGATTATCCCAGCTAGGTAGCACTAAGACCACTAAGACTAGGACCCCCCAGCCCACTTCTTTCTTCCCGATTTCTCCATCTTTCAATTGAAACCCACTTCCCACGTTCCTGCTGCTGCTGCTGCTTGCTGCTGCTTGCTGCCGCCCGCCGCCCGCTCGCCTCCTTGCCCCGAATTCGTGGATCGATCTCAATTATAGTGCCAAACTTTACCTACCCAACTCTCTTTCGAAACCCGAGAGACGCCGCCCGCCGTCCCGCTTCGTCTGTTTCTCTTTGTGCCTGCTCACGATTTCCTCAAGACCGACATGTGTCATACCCAACGAATATATTGCACATTGACGTAGTAACTTGCGACCTACGAAGAAGGCGACCCAATTCCGCAGCTTCCGGCGGCTCGCTTTGCTCCGCGCAGCCCAGGATATTGGTAATCCAGAGCTACTACACCAGACAGGAGGAGAGCGACCCGAGATCTCAGGAGTGCCCCGACGAGGAGGAGGAAAGAAAGACGCCACAACCACGGACGACAACAACGACGACGTGACAACAAAGGTCGACCACAATGGATCACCTACGAGTCGATCCGAACACCTTCCAGATTCCTGGCATGCATGCGCCGCCGTTGACAAACCAGCCGCCCCAGATCTTCGGCAGCTATGGCTTGCCCGACGGCCTTCCCATGCTGCCCCCCGAGCTCCAAATGTTCGACCCTTCGGCACTGCTGGGCGATGACCAGGATGCAAAGAGGAGGAGAATAGCGAGGGTGAGTGAGCGTCTCCCGGCGCCAGGCTTTCTACCTGCGCCGTAGCTCTAGGGTATCAAGTCCGCGATGGCTAAGCAAGAGATCGTCTCTCACATATAGGCTTGCGACATGTGCAGAAAGAAGAAGATCAAGTGCGACGGAAAGCTGCCGGCTTGCACGCACTGCATCAACTACAAGACGGACTGTGTCTTCACACAGGTCGAGAAGAAAAGAAGCCCGCCGAAAGGGTAAGCATGGCGTCCGTCCCAATGTTGTCGAACTACTGACTCACGTCTGACGCAGTGCCAAATATATCGAGGGACTCGAAAACAGACTCGGTCGGATGGAAAGTCTGCTTAGGCTTGCTGGTGAGTCAGAAGGACTTATAGTCCGACGACATGGTCGCTTTGCGCCAGTCGCAATTGCATGTCGCGGCTTTCAGCTATGCACCTGGCTAACACAGTCATGCAGGACTCCTGGATGATGAGGATGGCGCAACCGATCTGGGCACTTTGGAGAAGAAGTTGGCCGAGAAAGCACAACAACGGTCAAGGCAGCCCTCGCAGGCCACGTCGAATCCAGCATCGCCATCACAGGATACTTCCATTGCCGAGGGTGCCGCCTCCACTCCACAGAGCTCACTGACTTCGCCCGAACCACCAAAGGATAAGGATGAGGACAAGAGGCGCAACTCATCGGTCGTGCCAGAAAAGTCTGAAGAGGATGTCGAGGGCCTGTCGGAGATGATGTGCTCGCTCGTTACAAACCAGTCTGGCGAGACCCGTTATTTTGGTAATTCTCACAATCCCGTCTCACCAGTTAGCATGACCCGAACTGACCACGGAAATCTAGGTTCATCGTCTGGCTTCTCGATATTCTCGCCAAAAGGCATCCAATGGGTGAATGAGAAGACTGGAGACGACGCCTTCCAGAACATGATTTCCGAAGTCTCCATCGACGACCATAAGTGGACCCGCTGGAAGCCCGAGATCTTTGCCGATGTCTTCCGGCGGCCCGTATACATACCTCTGCCGCCCAAGCCGGAGGCTATGTCTTTACTCAAAGACTACTTTGAGAACTTCAATTGCATGTTCCCAGTGTTCCACCAGCCTACGTTCATGCACCTCGTCGAGAAGCAGTACTCCAATGAGCCATATGAAGGATCTGGATGGTGGGCGAGTCTCAACGTTGTTTTGGCGACGGCCCATCGTCTGCGGGTCATGAGCAAGCTCGTCCCCGAGGAGGAGGACCAGAAGGCTTGGGCATATATGAAGAATGCCATGGGCGTGTTTGCGGAGCTGACTATGCGGAACACCGACCTGCTCAGCGTACAAGCCTTGCTCGGCATGGCCTTGTTCATGCAGGGAACCCCGAACCCGCAGCCCTCATTTCTCTTGATCGCTGCCGCAATCCGGCTTTCTCACAGCATTGGTCTTCATAAGAGTGGCAGCGGCTTCCACCTGAACCCGATCGAGCTTGAGCAGAGGAAACGAGTCTTCTGGATTGCGTACATGTTGGACAAGGATCTTTGTCTTCGCTCCGGCAGACCTCCAGCTCAGGATGACGACGACATGAGTGTCGAACTCCCAGCCGCGAACCCGGCAGACAACATTGGCAATATTCCATTGGCTGACGGCAAAGGCAAAATGAATCTGTTCAGAGTCATGTGTGAGCTTACCACGATCGAAAGTAAAGTGTACAAGAAACTGTACTCGACAAAGGCTGCCAAGCTCTCCGAGGGCGAGCTCCTCAACACGATTGGCGAGCTTGACAAGGCGCTTGAGGACTGGAAAGACAGCATTCCGATTGACTTCAGACCGGAACACGAGATCAAGGCCTCGCACACCCCGCTCATCCTCCACATTGTCATGTTGCACTTTTCCTACTATAATTGTTTGACAACAATCCACCGCATGTCGGTACATCGGGGATACTGGACCAGCAGACTGTCCAACTATGCGATCCAGGGCCTGAATGCGAAGCCCTTGAACCCGCGAGTCTTTGCTTCAGCTGCTCTTTGTGCCTCAGCAGCACGTGCTACCATTTCATTGCTGAAGTACATACCGCAAGGTGATAACCAATGCGTCTGGTATGCTCCCCAACATTTGTCGTGTCGTATTCAGGCTAATTTGCTCCAGGTTGGCCTTGTACTTCCCCGTATCGGCGCTCATGACATTGTTTGGCAACATTCTGCAGAATCCTCTGGATCCACGGGCGAGATCAGACACCAAGCTGATGAGCATAGTCGTCACGTTCTTGTCGACGTTAGGCGAGGAGGCCGAGACTGGCGGGGTTCACCGAATGCTTGGTGTGTGCGCCGAGTTCGAACGTATTGCCAAGACCATCATAGACAAGACCGAGAAGGAGGGATCGAAACGAAAGAGGAGGACACAAGATCCACCAAAGCCGATAAACCCGACCGCTTCAACGCAATCAAGCACAACGCCTCGGTCAACCACGTCACAGGCCACGCCGACTCCGCATTACAGCCAACAGCAGAGGCAACAACGCGGGTCTGTGGCGTACTCGACTGGCTCGCCGGGAATGCAGGGTGGTCACACTCCCCAGTCATCAGCTTCGAATTATAACAGCCCGATGAATACGGCAAACTCGGGCAACGGTCAAGCACCACGCGATGGTCCCAACGCGTGGCCACAAGACCATCCCAGCACGGGCCCGATATACGATACTCCTGATTTCAATAACTTCCATGATCTGACTGGATTTGGCCAGCCCATAGCTTCACCGCCCTTGCAGAACCCGAACGTACCTGGCTTCGCACCCGCTTTGCTGCCACAGGATCTATGGCAACTGCCGATGAGTATTGACTGGGACTGGGCCGAGTTCAGTGGTGGAGCCTACCCCAGCTTTGAGAACGGAAGCACAATGAACAACAATGGCGGTTTATGACGGTCGTGAGACGAGAAAAGTGCGGAATGACTGCAGAAAAATCAAAACGACGGATGTTGAAAATGGAGGCACGGTGACGATTTAATGAGAAGAAGTCCGTGAGCAGCATTGGAATTAATGCATTGATGGGTGAACTCAGTTGCGAGTAAATGATTGGGCAGTCTATGGCGTTTGGTTAGGTCGGCGGTATACTGTTTGATACCTAAAATATCTATTAGCCATGGTCAATTTCCACTCACCGATTTATCATGAATTTCGTCAAACTTACAATCCTATTCTGCCATGGGCTTCATTCCTTCCGACATGGCGCTTTGATATCATATAGATGTATGGCCCTAAACAATAGTCAGTAGTGCTTGAAGATGAACTTACGGCGACGCTGACCAGTGATCATCATTCGGTAATATATTGAGAAGAATTCTGGCAATCTCGGATGAGGATGTGAGACGTGGTCTGAGAGTGCTATCCGTGCCACAAACCAAGCATAAAACACTTCACCGATGCTCACCAACTTATGATTGCTGGTTCGTAGCACAGGAAGGAGAGAAAGTTTGAGCGGTATGATCGGAGCCGACTAACTTGTATATTTGCTCATAACGACGCCGAGTGGGGATCGGGTCTGTTGGTTCAAGTTGGTTGGTAATTCGGGGACCGGGGGATCCGCATGCCCTGCACTGCAATCAGCGCAGCTTGGTGGATGTTGGACCTCGTCCCCTGGAATAATGAGCAAGTCTTTCGGTGATGAGTGAAACTGGTCAAGTGTTAAATCTGTCTTCGCCAACAGGGTCTCGGCAGGGTAGCACTGGGAGGGAAGTGCCGTGGGCGGGAATCTTATACCCATTTCATCAAGTATATAAACCGAAGTATAAATATATCGCAACGGTATTGAATATCTCAACTCTGAACTTGAAACGGTTGGAAACTCAGTTGAGCCTTTCCATAAGCAGTTTCAAGACTTATAACGGTATTCACAAACTCTACTTTAAATGCTCTCATGCGGTGGATGCTTGTATTTGAACAACAAACGTCGACCTGCCCTATTTCGCTCGTGATATATAACGTATCTCAGACAAACAGACACGACATTCTCAACAATTCATGATTTCAACGAATCCCAAATATAGGCAGTCAAAGACAAGACAGAGAAAAAGTTGAAGAACTATATCATCACGTGGCCCCACGATGGCATGTCTAAGGTGGCTCCACATCACTGAAGTCGGGACTCAGTGGGTTGAGCTTTGGACACTAGTCCCAAAGAATGTTAGCACCGGGGACGAATTGATGATGACTTGATCAGCACATCGAAGCTCAAGGAGGCAAAGCAGAAATCTGCTGAACGCCGCTAAAGTCCACCACAAGTCCGACGAGGCGCCAGCGTAGAGGAGTCATCCCACCCCCAACGTCAGTCAAACCTCTTCAACTCTCTGCACCACGACCTGCACCAGGTTACCAACAGACCTGCGTGCCTTCCATGAGGTAGACTTGGAGACGACCCGACACCTCAATTTCGAGAACATCCCGCCTCATCCGACATCAGAGCCATTCCCCGAGGGGCGCGGTCGACTCTGCCCGACATGTCAAGCTTCATCCGGCGGTCGACGGGCCTTGCGCGCATCTCAAAGTCCTCCCTCAATGTCTACACGCGCGCGAACCTGAGGACGACGCGGTTCTCCCAGGTCCCGTCCGCTGTCTGGGCTGCGCGACACCAGCAGCTGCGTTACTACTCTAGCGAGAACCAGGACCCCAAGAAGCCTGCCGACAAGAAGAAGGATGGCGCACCGGATTCCTCCCCCGAGGTCCAGAGCACCTCGTCGCCCGGGCCTGCCGAGGGCGAGGGCGCGCAACAGAAGGAGCGGGATCCCCTGCCCGAAGGATGGGTCTACCTGTCCGAGGCCGAGTACCAAGAGCTCGCAAAAGCTACCAAGGAGGGCATGAAGTGGCTGCCCAAGTACAAGGGACACGGCCCGGAAGATGTGATACAGGAACTCAAGCAGACCGGTGTGCCTAAGGACCTCCAGCAGCTCATCCAGAAGAAGATGAACGGCACCTTTAGCCTCAGGGACGCCGGCCAGTATATCAAGTCCATCAACTCCCTCTCGACCGACATCGCAAACAGGATGGTGGAGAAGGAACTCGAAAAGGACCCTGGCAAGAAGCCCTCGGAAAAGGAACAGGGCAAGAGCGATGAACAAAAGTCATCGCCCGGTTCGCAATTCTTCTCTGGTGGCGCCAACAAGGGCAACAAGAAGAACTCTGGCCAGCCGCCGGAGAACCCGCTCAAGGGTAACGACTGGCTCACCACCATCATTGGATCACTCGTTGCTTACTGGATCTACAACTCCATCTTCACTGGCGACAGCCGCGAGATCACATGGCAAGAACTGCGCAAGAACTTCCTGGATAAGGGTCTGGTCGAGAAAATGGTCGTCAGCGGCAACCAGGTCCGGGTGGACCTCAATGTCGAGGCCACTCGTTCCATGTACCCCGACTCTGCTGCGACGAGCCCCGGCTTCCACTACTACTTCTCTATTGGCTCCGTCGATGCTTTTGAGCGACGACTGGACGAGGCGCAGAAGGAACTCGGCATTCCTCCCGCGGAGAGAATACCCGTTAGCTACCAGGGACAAAGTGGTCTTGCCAACATCGCGTTGGCATTTGGACCTACGCTACTCTTCGTTGGTTTGCTTTACTGGGTATCTCGTCGTGGACCCGGTGGCGCCGGCGGTGGTGCTGGCGGCATGTTCGGTTTCGGCAAGAGCAAGGCCAAGCGTTTCAACCACGACGCCTCCGTCAAGGTCAAGTTTAGCGACGTGGCTGGCATGGACGAGGCCAAGCAAGAGATCATGGAGTTTGTCAGCTTCCTGCAGAAGCCCGAGAAGTTCCAGCGGTTAGGAGCCAAGATCCCTCGCGGTGCCATCCTTGCAGGTCCTCCCGGTACTGGTAAGACTCTCCTGGCAAAGGCTACTGCCGGAGAGTCTGGCGTCCCATTCTTCAGTGTCAGCGGTTCCGAGTTTGTTGAAATGTTTGTTGGTGTTGGTGCCTCGAGAGTGCGAGATCTCTTCTCGACGGCGCGCAAGAACACTCCCTGCATCATCTTCATTGATGAGATCGACGCCATTGGTCGGTCTCGATCAGAGGGTGGTGGCAAGTGGAGCGGTGGCAACGACGAGCGCGAGGCCACGCTCAACCAGATCCTGACCGAGATGGACGGTTTCAACACGACGGAGCAGGTGGTCGTGCTGGCCGGTACCAACAGAGCAGATGTCCTTGACAAGGCTCTCATGAGACCCGGTCGTTTCGATCGACACATCAACATTGACAGGCCTACGATGGCGGGTAGACAGGACATTTTCAAGGTCTACCTGAAAAAGGTCGTCACCAACGAGGAGATTGAACATTTGAGCGGTAGACTGGCAGCTTTGACCCCTGGGTTTGCAGGTGCCGACATTGCAAACTGTGTCAACGAAGCTGCACTAGTCGGTAAGTCTATTGTTAATACTGGCATATTTCACTTCATCTTTATTAATCTTTCTACCAGCTGCGAGAGCCAATGCTCCCTCCATCACCATGAAGCACTTTGAGCAGGCCATCGAGCGTGTCATTGGTGGTCTTGAGCGCAAGTCTCTGGTCCTGAGCCCCGAGGAGAAGAGGACAGTGGCCTACCACGAGGCCGGCCACGCCATCTGTGGTTGGTACTTCCGATGGGCAGACCCGCTGCTGAAGGTGTCCATCATCCCGCGTGGCTCGGGAGCGCTTGGATACGCCCAGTACCTCCCTGGAGACGTCTACCTCATGACCGAGAGGCAGCTCCTGGACCGCATGGCCATGACACTGGGTGGACGCATCTCGGAGGAACTGCACTTCCCGACGGTGACCACTGGAGCCAGTGATGACTTCAAGAAGGTCACCAACATGGCCACGGCCATGGTCACACAATGGGGCATGTCGCACAAGCTCGGACCGCTCCACTTCAAGAACGACGAGAACCAGTTCCTGAAGCCATTTGCCGAGTCGACAGCCCAGACCATTGACTCCGAAGTCCGGCGCATTGTCGACGAGGCATACAAGCAGTGCAAGGATCTTCTGATCGAGAAGAAGAAGGAAGTGGGCATCGTCGCAGAGGAGCTCCTCACCAAGGAGGTACTGACGCGTGATGACATGGTGCGGCTGTTGGGCAAGAGGCCGTTTGACGACCGCGAGGAGTTCAACAAGTACTTTGGAGGAGACCCAGACAAGCCCACCCCTGGCCAGGAGAGCATCCCCCCTTCACCGCCCAGCGGCGATCTGGGCACGCCGGGCGTCCCACCGCAGCCGGCAATCTTCAAGGAGCTCAAGGGAGACGAGTTCCGGAGGTAATTTGCGTAGTCGCCTAACGAACGGAAGGACAGACAGGATGGCGGGCAGGGGCGTCGAACGGCTGGGACTAACAAACAATGGTTGCGCGAGAGAAGGGCTGGATCGATCACTGCAGGTCCCCATATAGCACAAGCTCTCAACTCACCTTATGTAAAGTATATTGGTATTGCGGCATGGGAACGTGGGGTTTCAAAGATGCCTTGTAAAAGATATTCCATAGATTAGACGTTCATCATAGGAAAATGGAGTCTGGTCTATTTTGTTCATGATGGGATATCTTTATATGACTGTTCAATACTGCGTTGATGCTGCCTTGAAGATGACGAGCAGGACGTGCTCAGAGCAGCCGGCCGGGAGTGGGAAGGACCAGAGTCTCTGAAAATCGGTCACCACATGGCCAGATCTGCTTCTGCGTATTTGCCGCATTCTTTCATCGTTCCGTCCCTGGCAATTCCGCAGATGGGCAGAGAGAACATGGAATGGATCCCCACATTGAAACTTGTCTGCCCGGGCAGCCAAAAAGTGCCCCACGCCGAAAATGGTCTCCACGCTAGAACTCTGTCTTTCAACGCTTTGTGGGGTAGACGTCTTACACACTTCGTTCACCGTAAGAAGATCATGGAAACAAGTTGATAGGAGACCACTGCTGAAGGGTTCATGTAGGTTTATTGTTCTTCAGTTCATGGATATATAATGAACTACATTTTAGAGATAAAGCTGGCGACAGCCGAGCCGCGAATCGCTCTGGCTTCCGAGGTACATTCTTCAATATGCGGCATGTCATTGAACCTAGAGCCACGCAATTCTGCAGTAGGAAAACAGATCCTGGACGAAAATAAAAGAGGGGACGCTAAAACGCTGGGCAATGGCAAATGGGGGAACATTGAATTTGTATGGGACTGGACTGGAATCGAGATGGAGTTCGACTGGTAACTGATGACTGACTGACCTTGTCGAGCCCGTCCCTATTTAACATTCTAGGCCCGTACCATAGTACTGCTATGAATACTGCCTTTGCATCACCACATTACTCGGGGGGTTCAGATTGATGATTCTTTCTGTTTGCCTTCAGCGTCTTGTTTTTATTTTTCCAAAATTTGATTCTGTCCACATACACAGAAACTCTCAAGAAAGACAACGGGCTTTTGACGGTATCTTCAGACACAGACGTCGAGAGTAGAAAGTCACGTCGCTTTTCGTTGTTTGAGCAAAGACTAATACTCTAATTTTTCGGGGTCTCACCACGCCTTCGCGCTATTACACCCGGACTCCAAACCCGGGCGGCGGTCAAAGACATTGAGCACACCAAGACAGCGCCACGCTTTTTCTTGCCGCAATCGAATTCAGAAGGGGTGTGTATATTATTCAGCCACCGGTGTTGTTCCTGTCGCTGTTGTCTTTCCGTACAATGGCAAACACGGGAAAGAACCCGGCGACCCTTCCCACGACGCTTCACCCAGAAGAACGTGGAGGAGGGCCCGGCGCCACGACGGCGGCGGCGGCCAGCAAGTCGCCACTCAAGGATGCTTTTCACGGCCGGCGGCGCCGCGCACCAGCTTCCGGCAGCAACAACAGAAATGGCGACGAGGAAAAGGACAACGACGACGGAAACGACATGGAGAAGCCCGACCGGTGGTGGAAGATTCACCTCTTCCGCGGCATGATCAATGATGTACGACGCCGCGCGCCCTATTACTGGAGCGACTTTGCCGATGCCTGGGATTATCGCGTCGTGCCGGCCACCGTGTACATGTATTTTGCCAAGTGAGTTTTCTCTTATTCAGTCTTCCATTTCTTTGGTTTGCATCGTTTGGGTATATGCGGCGTCTTGACGTGCACGGCGGAGACTGCTCGGGATGATTCATCTGGGGGATTGTGCATTGAGATGAGCCTCGCATACATAAAGACGGGCGGAAACCAGTCAACTCTAATCTCGTACTGTCTTGGGTTCAATATCGGATCGGTATATCAACATCGACAACGATTCCTGACTGCTAACATGAGTTTCACCATAGTATCATGCCGGCACTCGCCTTCTCGTTGGATATGTTCACCAAGACAGACATGCAGTACGGTGTCAACGAGGTTCTTCTCTCCTCGGTCCTCGGCGCAGTGGTATTTGCCCTCCTGGCTTGCCAACCACTCGTCATTGTGGGCGTCACTGGTCCCATTACCGTGTTCAACTAGTAAGTCATATTCTTCATACCGCCGAGAGAGTCAACATGAGTATTTCTGCAATGCTAATACCCAGCCGCAGCACCGTCTATGACATTATGAACCCGACGGGCACAAACTACCTGGCCTTCATGTGCTGGATCGGCATCTGGTCGCTCATCTTCCACTGGATCCTGGCCGTGACCAACTCGTGCAACTGGCTCAAGTACGTGACGCGGTTCCCGTGCGACATCTTTGGCTTCTACGTCGCCTTCATCTACCTGCAGAAGGGCATCCAGGTGCTGGAGCGGTTCGGCAACGAGGCGCCCTTCTACCTGTCCATCGCCGTCGCCCTGCTCGTCTTCATGGTCGCCTACGCCTGCGGCGAGCTCGGCGGCGCCAGCGCCCTGTTCTGGCACCCCGTCCGCGTCTTCCTCAAGGACTACGGCACCCCGCTGACCGTCATCTTCTTCACCGGCTTCGTCCACTTTGGCCGCATGGAGTCCGTCGAGCTCGACAGGCTGCCCACGAGCAAGAGCTTCTTCCCCACCGCCGACCGCGGCTGGTTTATCCACTTCTGGGACATTCCCGTCAGCGACGTGTTCCTGGCTATACCGTTTGCCATTTTGCTTACTATCCTCTTCTGGTTCGATCACAATGGTGAATTGCCCAGTCCCTCCTTCATAATCAAAGATTCAACCCAACTAACAATAAATTAGTCTCGTCACTCATCGCCCAAGGAACCGAGTTTCCCCTCCGCAAGCCGGCCGGCTTCCACTGGGACTTGTTCCTCCTGGGCCTGACGACGGGCGTGGCGGGCCTCCTAGGCCTGCCGTTCCCCAACGGTCTTATCCCGCAGGCGCCCTTTCACACCGAGTCGCTGTGCGTGACGGTAGCCGAGGCCGACGACGACGAGGCCGGGGACGGCAACAACAAGGGCCACATCTCGTACCGCCCCACGCGCGTCGTCGAGCAGCGCGTCTCCAACCTGGCCCAGGGCCTGCTGACGCTCGGCACCATGAGCGGGCCGCTGCTCGTGGTCCTGCACCTGATCCCGCAGGCCGTCCTGGCGGGCCTCTTCTTCATCATGGGCTACCAGGCGCTCGAGGGCAACGGCATCACGGCCAAGATCCTGTTCCTGTGCCGCGACAAGGCCCTGACCCCGGCCTCGCACCCCCTGCGCCGCGTCCGCCGCCGCGCCGCCGTCTGGTGGTTCGTCGCGCTCGAGCTCGTCGGCTTCGGCGCCACGTTCGCCATCACCCAGACCGTCGCCGCCATCGGCTTTCCGGTGTTTATCCTCGCGCTGATTCCCGTCCGCGCGCTGTTGCTGCCGAGGCTGTTCTCCCCCGACGAGCTCGGCCTGCTCGACGGGCCTACGGCCAGTCCGTTTACGCTCGAGGGGATCGGCGGGTCGTATGGACATCATGAGGAGGCGCAGGATGAGGGCGTCACGGCGTCGTCGTCGCCGGGTGCTGGAGGGGGAGGGGCCATGTTCGCCGGAAATCGGAAGAGTGCCGAGGATATGGCGGAGCGTGGCCGGGCGCCTGTTTCTTCTGGGCGGGAGACTAGTGCTGCGGGTGGTGAGGCGGGCAAGGATGGGGATGTGGCTCGGGTCGCGACGAATGCGAGTGCTGCGAGTAGAAGATCGCAGCCGGGGAGGAGTGAGAGGGAGGAGTAAATACAAGCGGGTTTGTAATGCTGGTCGGAAAGATGGTGGAGATACATTATTAGAGAGAGACTATAGAATAATCGTTTCGAAATGGGAGGTCAGGGATAATCAGAGTGTAGGTATATATGAAAACTCGTCACCATTTGCTGTACCGATGCGAAGGGCTGATGTGGCGCTTATGCGAGCGACGATGAATACAAAGTGGCTTTAGAAGAAGTCATTTGTGTATATAGTTTATAAAACATTCCTAAAGCCGAATCCCACGAAAGCGTTGGGCAGTACGATCTGCCGCCGTATACATCAAATACTTTACAGTATCGTGCCAATTCCATCCTCTTGGAGTATAACAAATGATCCTCTCATACTTCCACGGCCTTGTCTGTAGGCTTGACTATCTTCTTGACTTGATTCCAGTAATCAGAAAAATCGCGACGGTTCCAATTGCGCTTTATACTGCCGCTGGGGTACAGCAGGTGATCTCGATATAACATCCGTGTCGTGTTGCCAGGGTCCATCGTCAGACCGAGCCATCTGACGTCCGTTGGCGATCGGCATGTCCCGAACTGGTGATATGTCTTGATGGTATGACTATCGCTGCTCTCGGCATTGTCCTCCTTGCTGAGACCCAAGACCCTCCGAATCTGCCGCTCGCTGGCGCTGCGCAACTGATCAAGGGTCGACGCTTCCGATCCCGCCTTCTTCTTCTTCGGAGGCTTGACCCGCTTGACCGTGACGGTGTAGTCGGTGAGACACTTGTCACACGAACTCAGTACATTGCGGCACTCCCAGAAATCAAGCGTGCGCCAGAATAGTAGCTGGTAGACAATGGCGAGCCCCGTGTGGGGCCCCGGGGTGGTGTGCGCGGCCACTATGTGCGGACAGAGGTGGTAGGCGTCGCGGTGGAACGGCCTCCCGACCGTTTCCCGTCCGTCCGGGCCTGGGGGCTGCTCCCGCGCGAAACAGATGTGCACGCCCCGGAGGATCAGCTCGTCTTGGATGATCCGGGCGGACCAGTCCTGGATGAACGACGGCGTGATCCGGTTGTCCGGGTCCGCGAAGCACCGGCGCAGGTTGGACAGGGGCAGCCCGTGGGGGCGCCGAAGAGGTGTCTGTTCATGACCAGGCGGGCGTGGTGCCAGCCGCTGCGCTGATGTGAGCCGGCATACTCTGACAGATCTGGGAAAGACGCGATGAATCTCCGTCATGTTGGTGGCACTTACAGATTGTAATAGTTGTACCTACCGCCGCACGAGTTCCTCTGGAAGGTCATGCCCACGTTCCCGAGACGGCTCGTACCGGCAGGGCGTTCGGAAGGAGATGATGCCATTCTGCTTCCTTGGGGCGTCCGGCCACATCTCCTTGCCAGTTGGGGTCCAGGTTGGCTCGAACGGATGCAGCTTGTAGCAAAAGTGACAATACCACTTTTCGGCTCCGAGATCCCTTTCGAGCTGCTCGACAAAGGCCTGGCGGTCTTCGCCGTCGAGTCTGGCCCGGTTGTGTAGAAGGTAGTGAAATGACTTGCATGTCATTGCCAGAGACATGTATGCCACCGGGTCCAGAAAATCTGTGATCATGAAGAGCACATCGACGGGGACGTTCTCGAGCGGGAATGGCTCTGTCGGTCCGGGAGGCTTTTCCAGAAGCTTTGATATTACTTGGCCCATGACTTTTATCCAACGATGTGATGGGATGGATGAGGAGTATCTTGTCACTTGTGAAGTGATAATGGAGGATGAGATGAGCATCGAATTAGCAGATTGATGTGAAAAGTGTCACCCGTATATAACAATCTCAAAGCCAAACTGATTTGGAAAGCCGGCGAGATGCCATTCTGAGCACAATCCGTGGGCTCCCAGATAATCCTTTTACGATATATCATATGAGTATACCTTTCTGCTCAGGAATAAACTTTCACCCTCGTGGCGTCCGTTGAAGGGAAGGTTTCCAATGGCCTGGAACGTGTCAAAGACCTTTATAATTCCAAAGGCCCGCATACCGTTTCGTGTCAAAGGACTTCATGCCTCTTTTGGCTCGAAGCTGTCCTGAAGAGAGCATGCCGAGGATCTGAAGCTCTCGCCGGTAACTGCCATCATTGGGCAATTCAAAACCAAACGGCCCGAACATCAATTTTAAAGTTGTGATAACCTTAAAACCACGAGGAGAGGCTTCGGGTTGGCCAAGCGTACCAAGCTGTCGGGCCTTTCTCCCAGTTGTGATAGGTGGACCCGCGGGAGGTCTGCACGATCACTCGCGGCAAGCCAAATTTACAAATGGTTCAACGGTTCTGGGGCATCTAGACTTATTCAAAACGGTTTTGAGTTCTTCTTCTCTGATAACTGCTTTTCGGCTTGTCCAGCTGAGGCAAACCGGAGTGAAGATCATCTTGCACATATGAAAGCAATCGGAACGTCTGGCAGCGCTGCATGTCGAGTCTCGACTAAGTACAAAGTCTATGCAAAGTTGCGATGTCAACAATGATGACGGCCAACGTTAGTCACATAGGCTCGGTCATCTTCAAAAATAATGACCGAGTTCCATCTAACTTAAGTCAAAACCATGCGAAGTATCTTCCACATAGGTATGCAACAGTACAGCTGTCGCACGTCAATGTAAGTGATGACGGTCTCTATTCAATCCTTCATATTGACACGGTAGAAAACTAGAAGCGAGGACCTCGCTCACTCGGGAAGATGTTTGGAACGGCGGCAAACAAGTATGTATTTGCCTAGAAGGCAGTACGCATCTAAAAAGAAGGCTCCGAAATGCACGATCAGACTACAGAGTACATGTGAGTCAGTGCGGGCACAATTTGCTCCACTCGATATCAGTTTGGCTCCCCTGACCATAAATCAAATGCCGTGCTACTCGAAATTGGCCTGAATTGTTGGCTCTGTTGGTTCAGAAGTCCAGGCAGTGCGCCCCGTGATTGTAACATATGACGATTAACGTGCCGTAGGCATAGCCTCGCAGTAAACAGATGTAAACAAGTCCGAATCATCATTCGTCTCTCATCAGGTTTGAATACTAAGCTGCCATGGTTCGGCATGTGTCTTACGTCCATTGTCAGTGATCAAAGCTCTCAGCCTCACCCGCCGCCAAGAGCGTGACTTTGTTAGCTTATCGCTACCCAGGTACCTGGCCAGGTATGCATAACGATCTCTTCCAGGTAGCCAACGCTGATCTGATAACCGCAGGGGTTGAGCGTTGGAAAAGACAAAAATACCTGTGTCGCGTTCGCTACCACCTTCCAATTTTGCTACCTAGTTGCTGAAGACAAAAAGACTTTGATTTGTAATGTTATGCATCGACAAAGACACCGTTCTCTAACGTGCGATCGCGGCTCAGCAGAGAACCCGGGCGTCTGAATACTACCTGCATGATGCTTTCGGTGAGCTCCAACAACCCGCTCCTGTGGGTACCTTACAGTACAATGCCGGATGTGCAACTCTTATTGCCGCCTATGGCGTGATTACTGGCCAGCCAATTCGATTGGTCCCATGGTCGGCCAATATCATTGCGAGGCGCGCTTCAATCATATCACGTAGCATAGGGGATGACCTACCAACACGTTGGAGTATCAATGCTAGTGCGAGTCGTATTCCGTGGGTATGTCGCCTGTAAAACGGACCCTGATCCAGCCTGATGCAGAGTCTCGGCTCTCCATCGAGCGCCGTTAGAGTTGTTTGTACACCGTATCCACTTTGTGGCAGATTATTATCGGAAGGCTTAATCAAACATACCTTCCAAGGTTCTCTGCTCTCGTTGACCTCACCAGCTTACTTTTACTTTCACCTTTTCATCGATTATTCAAGTCATTACATTACACCATGGCTGAAGTCTCCATTCAGGAAGGCAAAGTGCCTTTCAAAATTCCATCCATTGACGAGCCCTGTTTCACTTATTACAAAACCGTTGGAGATCTTTCCTGCGGCAAGCCACCGGTTGTCGTCGCTCATGGTGGGCCTGGAGCCGGACATGAATACCTGCTCATCTTCGCGGATCTGTGGCGGGATTACGGTCTGCCAGTCGTGTTCTACGATCAGATCGGCTGCGCCTCGTCCACGCATCTGCCGCAGACGGCCGGTGACGAGTCTTTCTGGCAAGAAAGCCTGTTCCAGGACGAGCTCGACAATTTGCTAGATTTTCTCGAGCTGCGTCGTGGCCCTGGCTTCCATTTTCTGGGTCAGAGCTGGGGCGGTATGCTCGGTTCGGCCTTTGCGGCGCGACGGCCAGAGGGCCTTCGCAGATTGGTTCTTGCGAGTGCATTGGCGAGCAAAGTACTGTCTGCCCAGGGCGTCCGTATGCTGAGAGATCAAATGCCAGCGGATATGCGGGAAGCCATGGAGAAAGCAGAAGAAAAAGGAGACTTCGAAAGTCCAGAATACAAGCGCGCCTTGGACTACTACTATAGGACATACGTATGCCGGGCAGACCCGTTTCCTCCGAAGGAGCTGTTGCCAGCTTTGAAGAACCTGAGCCAAGACACGACAGTATATCGTACAATGTAGGTCATGCAGAGGATCCTTCATGTCGCCAGTATGTCTGAACTGATGATTTACTAGGAATGGCCCGTCACCACTGACGACGCTCGGCTCGCTGAAGGAGTGGTCTGTCATAGCCCGTCTTCCCAAAATACAGGTCCCAACCCTCGTCTACAACGGCGAATATGATACATCACATGACATTGCCCAAGTCCCCTTCTTTGAGCTGATCCCCCGCGTCCGCTGGATTACGTTCCAAGGCGCCGGTCACATGTGCCACGTTGAGGGTCCCGAATTGCGAGCGAGGATTCTCAAGGTTGTTGGCGAGTTTCTTACACAGACCGAGATCACCGGTGCGTAACGCCGGAGTGCAGCGGGGTTCAACCGTGGTATTCGTGATTAGAGATAGATGGATCGCTGGGTTTTGAATTCAATCCATCAGAACATCGTCACTGCCTCTGAAGGCGACTAAAACTGCATGACTTTTGCTCGATAATCTACACTAAATCTCGGCGTTTACCTCATATATAATAGAGACATGCTCCAATGGGGCAAGGGGAATGAATAGCTTCTCCATTCACTGGACCAGGCGTTGTTCTCATTGATGGCTGCAGAGGTCTTGCTCGATGTCCATTTGCCCTTAATCGAAGTACCTAATGACCCCGTCGCATATTCCGTATCTCGGATAAGAGCACCATCGTACTTGCGTTTTCCACTCCACAAGTCAGAAACAAAAGATGTGCGTGTGCTGCTTGGTTCTTTTGCGGCAGTCCCCTTGCAAATCATCCTGGCTGATGTCTCCACCTTTCGGCTTTCTCGTGTGCAAGAGAGGCCATTATCCCGCAGCGAATCCCAACAGTCGGTCCAGCACCAACCGTACTGTGTAAGGCCGTATTGTCAAATCTCCAAGCGCGCTACTCTGTACTTAGTGATCCTACGGGACGTAGATGGCAGGCCGCAGGACAACATCTCCGCAAGCCCGGGAGTTGGTGAATGGGGGCCAAAATCAGAGTGCCATTGCCTCCACTTTTCATCGGTAACGATTCCAGGTGTGGCAAGCCGACATTGCGGCCCCCCCAAACAACATCTGCATCGCAGAATGCATCTCTTACCAACTTAATTGCACAAGGATACAGAAGATCCCAGTCTCTGCGTCTGACCTATCACAATGCATAGGTAACGCTTGGTATGGTAGAAGGTCAGATCAGGCGAACCGTCATCCTCTAGAGTCTAAAGATAGCATTGCGTACTGAACATGAATCATAATACCTTGAATGGACAAAAGAAACTGGTGCTGTCGGATCTACTCGCTGGCACTGTATCAAGGGGGTATTGGCTCTGCAGCTGTGTTGGTGCACCTCGCAGAGCTGGCGCCTGGACTCTGAAGAAACAACTTTGAGCCTGCCCTCAATTCTACTTCCTTCTCACAGCTTCAGAAAACCTCGCACTCTAATACATCGTTTCAGACAAGGCTATTGCGATGCCTGTCCAGTATATTCCAGTATCCCAGGATGTGTCCGATTCGAATGAAAAGGATTACCTGCCTTTTACACAGAAATCGTTTTTAGTACGTTGGAAACCTAGCTTGTTCCTTCTCGGCGGCGTTCTCGTAAGCTCCTTGTGCGCCAATGCCTTCTTCATCTACCGGGAGATCGTGAAGCCCTGGGAACTTTTGGACGAGCTGCCCACCCAATTTGGTAATTGCATCAATTGACGTTTCGTACCTGGCTCAGAATGCTGACTTTGGATCTTTCCAGCTGGCCTACGCCGAGACGTATTGACGGAGGTCAACGCGCCCAACGACTTTGACAGCGTGAACCGAACAATCCAAGATGCTGCGTGGGAACACGTTGATCTCGAGCCTTGGAATGGCTTCCTAGCCCTTGACGAGGACTATGCCATGGCGCAAGGACTTCCGCACTCTCAGCGCTGGCCATGGGACTCATCAAAAGGCGTCTACATCATGACCAGCTCACACGAAATCCATTGCGTGGTAAGTGACCTTGGGTCCAGAATTGTAACGACCGATATCTGACGTCTGCTTTAGCATGCGCTTCGCCAGCTCGTTAATGAAGATCACGACGGAGTTCCCGAAGACAAACGAACTTGGCATTACCCACACCTGATGCACTGTCTGAACGTGCTCCGGGAATCCATCATGTGCAACGCCGACGATACACCATTATACATCGGGCGGCTACATAAGAACATATACGAGGAGTCTCCTCGCGCCGGCACTGGTACGATAAAGACTTGCCGTAGCTGGAACAAGCTGTTGGCATGGTCTCGTGAACGGAGCGCGTGCTACCGGCCGGTTCACTGGGGAGAAGAAGGATTCAAGGAGGTTGATCGCTACAAGACTTGCCCCGGTGGTGCAAAGCCTTGGGAGCACGTTGAGAAATCAGAAGGCTAGTTCAGCGTGTATGAAATATGCATCACGAGCGATCATCAAACAAGTGTATATTTACTAGAGCGTGCGAGATCTTCAGTGGAAACTCATGTCCAAAATGGTGTATTTGGCAATATTGTGTTGATTTTATTGCACCAAAAATCACAAGACAATCGAATTAAGGCACCTATTCCATGATTCACTCATTCAACCTTTCATCCAGATAGAAACACGTCTCAGTAGATTTGACAAAATAATCTCATATACCCAATACATCATTCGCTTTGTTCTTCAATCCACTCATGTCGATTTAGAAATCGCAGGCAATCACATTGCCTGCGGTATCATCAGCAGCCACCTCCCTCTTGTAGGCTGCATTTGCATCCAACTCCGCGGCAGTCGGGCAAGGGATTCTTTTGGCTACGTTGGCATGACCAGCAGCGCCTAGAATATGGTCGCTTGATCAGTGATGTTCATTTACAAGAGCAGGAAAGAGAAGGAAATTACCATGATCCAAAGGCATGGCACTGGTCAAGGCGACCAAGGAGGCCAGGACAGTGATGATGGAAGTGTATGCGTGCATTTCTTTTCCGCAGTAGGTATCCGTGATGAAGTCGGTGATAAATTACAATAGTTGTCGGGATGTGTGAAGAATGTGATGTCGTGACTTCACAATGACAAGTTCAAACAGAGCACCGGGCATGTTAAGTAGTCCTTGAACCGTCTCGTCTCGTCCCTGTCCCAAACCCCAACAATCACTTCACAGGTCTCAAGGCATCAGGCTCCATTACTCTCCCTATCGAGGTCCTATGATGTACAACTGGACTTTTGGTCGCCAATATTACAGTATGCCGTCTTGGCACATGTGGCCCCAATGTTACACTCACCATGCATGTTCCTAATTGGCTGCGTGTCGGGCAGGCTAGGCGCCGGTTGCTCAAAACCAAAGCAGTCAGTCCGCTCGTGCAGCATCTGGGGCCCTGGCCTAGGACTGGTGACCCCAGCATGTGGGCCTTCGGTGAGTGTACTTTGTAGGATCCAACTGGATTCAGATCGCCAACATCATATCATAGGTGCAGATGGACTCGCTTTCGCGGGGCAAATCTCGAAAAAACTGTCTGCTTGGAGGCCGAAGCAGGAAGCATGGTAAATTCCTTCAATTGCGCCATCATGTTTCCGCTCGTCTGTTTGGTTGGTAGCGACGAGTCTCGATCCCTGCTCGATGCGACTTATGCTCTTGTACTTCGCATATGATCAGATCATCAAATATGTACTCTGTAGATATGCTGGATGCTTGGAGCACGCCTGGTCGGACATTCTGGGCAAGGCTTAAACACGGACCAGGAAAGTAAAGCAATCGCGGTCTGCCTGCAGGCGGTAGCGAAGAAAAACCAAGCTCCTATTCTTAGTACAGCATAACGCATATGTATCTGCACGTCTAACGGCAACGCACCATTAATTATTACGCAGGGCCCCAGGAACTCCCCAAAGCTTTTCTGTGCAATTCATTTTCTGAGAGACGTCGATTCTTGGATCAGAACCTGAGATCTCATCATGTCGGATTCTTCCAAAGATGGTATTCTAGCCCTCTGTGGCACGTTGATGGCCTTATCCATCATCGCTGTCGGGCTCCGTCTATGGGCGCGCAGGCGGTATAAGGTGCCGTTCATGGCTGACGACACTTTTGTCATCCTCGCCATGGTAAGTTGAAGATACCGCGGCACGGGCTCAGGGGTATTGCTTGCGAAGAAGAAAGCGCCGCTAACTGTCATATTTCTGGCAGCTTTCATACATTGGAGCCGCAATTTGCGTGTTTATCAGTAAGCTACACCTTTTTATTTGTCTGATTCGACGGCTTTCAAAAGATGCAAAAGGAAACAGAAGGAAACCGAAAAGCTAAACAAAGCCTATTTGCAGTGGTACACAACAAGACAATAGGCTATTCCACCCATGATTTTACAGCCGAAGAAATCCTAAAGACAGGTAAAGAAGACCATGTGGTAAGCACTCATATTTCTATACATCTGTCACATCACCATGCATCAGTAGACTCATACTAAGACAATCATCAAGTCTCAAATCGCACTCGATGTTCTCACCAACAACACTCTTGCGTGTGTCAAGCTCAGCGCACTTCTCTTCTACCGGCGCATCTTCTTTGCTAGTCGCAGCTGGAGCATGATCAAGGTAATGACTTGGGCTGCAATAGTTGTTGTAGTTTTGTGGCTCCTTGTCTTCCAGTTCTTGGCGGGTTTTCAATGCGGCACCCATTTCTCCGCGTTGTGGGATGGCAACTATACCAAGTACTGCACGATCTCGTTCCCATTCCTCTATGGGCTTGTGATCTCCGACTTCCTTCTGGATATTTGGATTCTAGCCATACCGATTCCGGGCGTAAGTACATCATTACAGAGTGCCCTCTTTGAGTTTCCTTCCAAAAGCCTCGAACATTTGGCTAACATGCTGCAGATCCTACGTCTTCAAATAAGCGCACGAAGGAAATTTTCCATCGTTGCAGTTTTCCTGCTAGCATTCGTGTAAGTATTATAACCATGATCCATCTAATTGATTCTCTTCTGATCATGCTCCAGTGGCCTCGGTGCATCAATCGCCCGCATGGTGCAATACGTCCAGATCGAGCAAGGGGGAACAAACTACCTTCTCCACACCGACCACGAGCGTAGGTTTCCTCCTGGCTGACCCCAATCGCCAGTACTAAATCTTGTCATAGGCCTCATCACCGCATCCTTCTTCTACACGATGATGGAGTCCGGAATTTGTCTCATTGCCGTCAACTTGCCATCGCTGCGGATCATTTCATTCCCAAGCACGCCTGGCGAGTTCATCCGCAGCATGAGAAGTCTCATTGAGCTCTCGTTCCTGCGTGGCAGCAGCACAGATGTCGCACGCCATGGTTCTGAGAGCATTGGAAGTGGTAACGTCAAAGAAGACGCAGAAACAATGCCTGCCAGCGAGCGACCAAGTGTAACCTCACAAGTCTGATCGCAATATGCAGGCTCAGAAATTTTCATACAGCTTGTCCGCGGCACCAAGTATCTAGCTTGAGGAGCAATGAGAAGCCGATTCGGTGGTTAACTTGACAAGTCTAGAACGAAACGGTGTAGCCAGCATCCGGGCGATATCATTCAACATGAATGGCTGGAGAATCCGTCTTTACCTATCTAGGGACAGTGAAGAACTGCTAGGACGGTTCCTCCCTTGTGCAATGTTGCAAAGCAGAGTGAAGTTCTTACAAATATGAGGAAGGCACTAGGTAGACAAGAGGTCTTGGTCCCTCTCGACTGGAGGTCTAGATCAACAGCGCCTACCTTTTTATATCTGTTGATGCGTCTAGACTTCGTACATCTCTGTTTGTACCTTCCTCGTCTGATGAAAACGTCACTGAACCTCGTAAGTCTGGTACGGGATGGAGTCATGAGAAGCTTAACATCATTGATGAGGTTTGTCGAAAAGCTACGACATGCATTTAGGCTATTCGTGACTTCTCCCAAAAGTGTCGTGATACGGTGAAGTTCTGAATCACAGTCACATGCTTCCAAAAGTCAGATACAAAAGGTACCGAAATAAGTTTTATTTGGCCCTACAGGTCTAGCCCAACGGTCAAAAGACGTCTACGGTGTGTGGTGCGCCCAAGTCGGCGATGTACAAGTCCAGAATGCAAAGATAACAATACTGCAATTGTCCAAATGATGCAACAATCTAACAAAGTCTCCGTATCCACACGGTCAGGGATCGACATTTGGCAAGATCGTATTGGATATTGCTCACCCGGAGTTCACTGCTGGCTGAATCGTGCTGCCTTGACGAGAGCTACGGCTTTAGACGACAACATGTTTGAAGCGCCATTCGATCTCGAGACCTTGTAGACGAAGGCTCAGATTCCTTCCATGTATAGAGCACTCGATGAGAGCATTCGATGACTGTAGCGATTATAACCGAGGTATGTTTCAAGATTCCTCTCAATACTATTTCTCTTTCATAAGCGGTAATCTGGCCAGATTCAAACAAAAACCAATATGCACGCAATACGAAGACTTTTGTAAATATATTATTTCATCATTTATTCAGAAAAACCATCCTTGGACGAAACAGAAAGAAAAAAAATTGAATCCCGGCGAACGCCTTTTTCCTACTCAGAAACCTAGCCACTATGCTTGCAATCACCCAACTCAACACCCAAGACAGGATCCTGGGGGATAAGTCCTTCCTCGGCCTCCTTCCTTGCCCAGAGCGCCTCGGCGAGACACTCGTCCTGGAATCTTGCCGCTTCCAGCGAGTAGGTGTGGTCGCCGAGGAGGCTTTTCTCAAAAGGCATCTTCATCATCCCGAGGACTTCGACCTCGCAGCTGTCATCCTCCACGTATTGCTGACATACGCCCTTGAAGGTGACCCGGGACCCGTTATGCATATTCCCCCCACGCCAGGTCGTCGCAGGGTGGAAAAATGTGGCCCCAGCGGCCTGCCGCTCCCACATCTTCTCGAGGGTGTCAACCTGTTCGTACGACAGATACTCAAAGAGCTCCTCGTCTCTGACGAAGGCCTGGTACTGGCCCCTGCCCTTGCGGCAGCGGTCAATGGCGTATTCGTCGGCGCCGGCTTCGGCGAGGGCCTCGGCATGGTTGGCACGTGTGTCTAGGGCTCTGCGAAGATAATGGACCCGCTTCTCGAGGCCGCGGACGATGTTCTTCTCCGCCGGGCGCACATTATCCAACTTGCGGATTTTGTCGCGGTACTTTTGCTCGAACTCGACGAGCTCGGCCTCGATGGCAGTCATGATTTGCTCCTTGATCTGCCACTTGGCCTCTTCGGTCCAGAGCTTTGCCATGTCGCGGGTGACCTTGCGCACCTCGAGTCTGCGCTGTTCGGACTCCTTCTTAGCAGCAGCTATATCGGTGTCTATTCTCTGCCATCGCGAAAGGGCATTGCGCTCCTTGTCGGCGATTGCCACAAGACCCTGCTGGCCTTCGGGGAGTGATGATTTGCCAGAGAGCCTGCGAGCCTCGGCTTTGGCGGTTTTGAGTCGATAGGCCCTCTTCTTCTCGTCGACAACATCGCCAAAATGGGCCCAGGACTCGTGATTGAGGACCGCACCCGCTCGCCCGATGGCCTTGTAGACGTCCAACTTGCGTTTGAGAGGCTTGGTACGCTTGGCGAGGTCGACCTGTCTCTTGAAATTGATCAAGTTGACCAGCGCCACGTGTGCCTCCCAAGCGCTCTGATTTGCCTCGGCAAGCCTCATCTCCAGGTCGTAGGCTGCGTGGCTATCGAGCCAGCCACGATTACGGAAGCCGCCTCGGTGGCGTTCCATGATGCGGATTGGGTTGATGGGCTCGACGCGATCGACGGCAGGAGTCTTGACGTATTTGGGCTTCTTCGGCAGCCCTTTGCACTTGAAAGTCTTGTTGCGCGAGCTCATCTTGGTGGACTCGATGCTCGGCGTGGCAGTATCCATGGAAAACAATTCCTCAAATGCTTGCGTGTTCATGTCGACGGGCATTGCCGCGTCTGCTGCCGTAATAGGTGTCTCCAGGGGAAAATCATCGCTCGGCTCGTCCTCTTCCATGTCGACGAGGCTGTCCGGAGAGACTGGCTTAACATCGTCGTAATCATGAAAATTTCTGACCTTGAATTGCTTCCGGTCAAGAGCGTAGGACGTCCACCACTCTGTTTCATTCTTGCGCATCTTTTTGTGGCGTCTCTGCTTGACTCGACCACGCTTATCCCGCTTCCAGTTGCAAGCCCAAATCTCCTCTTCTCCTGAGTCATCAGAGTCATCGTCGTCGACGTGTGGTCCGGTTGGACGGGGTGCGGGCTGACCGGGGCGCTTGGTGTATCCGAAAGATTCGTCAAAGGAGGAGCGTCGGGAGGGGTCGGTGAGAATCTCATGGGCTTCGTTGAGCCTTGCCATCTTGAAAGTGGCATTGGCGTCATCGGGGTTCTTGTCAGGGTGCGTCTTGAGGGCGAGCTTCTTGTATATGCTCTGGATCTGCTCCGTGGTAGCGGTGTGCTCAACCCCCATGACCTTGTAGTGATCAAACCCCAGCGAGTCGAACAAAGGGTCGAAGCTTTCGTAAGACATGATGGATGTTGTGAATGGAGGACTGAATGTTGTAGGGGAGAATTTGTGGTGACCAAGAAGTAGTAGTGGTCAGGAGAAAGAAGTTTTCTCGAAAGAATGGATATTCAGGTGAACAGAAGTGCTTGAGAGTTGAATTCGGGCGAGTGGCTCAGTTGGGGTTGAAGTGTGTGGTCGAGCAATAGGGTTGGACTTGGTGTGTAAGCTCGATTCTGTCTGATGAGTATTTGGAGGAATGGAAGGAATAGAGACTTGAGTCAGGTCAAGGGGGAGAGGGCCATAGTTATATAGGAAATGGAAGCAAGAGACCGCAGGGTACATACACAACTACAAGTTATCTAGGTTTCAAGGTTTTTCTTTTGTGGCTCTCTGGCGTCAAAACTTTTGTGTATGTAAACAATCCATGTTGGTGTTCCTTACAGACGCAAATGGCTCAAACCTACATTTATGGCCGGAAAACTGTCAGGTCTACCAAAAACAATATCTATCTCCGAAAAGCCAAAGCCGGTATGCCGTCAACAGTGTAGATGGGTATGAGAAATACACAAGCAGGATTTGCTTGGTATTTACTTGGCGGAGTTCATGGGACGATACAGGAGATGATGTGGAATGGCACGAGTCTATACTCACGTCGAGTTGGACATCTACTGAGAGCTCTCCATTCTGGAAGAGCTGGATATCATTCCAACATTCCCACCATAAACCGGCAGTGTCGTTGCTGGCCGGTATACCTAAATCCACTTTCCCCATGCGGAGAAAGCAGGGAGTCGTCATTGGCTTATTTCAACGCTGTGTCTTGTCAATATTGCTGCGTTGAATAAATAAAGTTGTGAGGGTGGCGCTCGGGGCTGACATTTCTTCTATCTCCATGGCCATACGCCCCGTTTGTCTTTTTGTTTATTCAAAAGTCGGACATATTATTCCTAGAGAATGAGTCATATCCGGAGGGAAAAATACAGTGCAAAGACTTTCTTGATGGCAAAATCAATCAAATTGAATGTGTGGGAGTAACAAATCTGATGTTTTGGCCCTTGGGGTGTCTGAGGTCACACAGTCGTATTCAGGTAGAATATTGCTTCATACATTTTTTTTTAACTACTTTCTGCATTCAGGAGTCTTTGTGCTACACTAAAGTTCTTTCTTATCTTTACATATATGGTCTGGGTCTGCGTCGTGACATATGGGGCGTTTATAGGCATTTATAGCGGGCTGGCACTGATCTTTTAGCGCCGTCTTCAGCAGGGTCTTGCGCTGAAGCTCCCGAAATATAGGTAGGCGCTCCATCTCCCGGATCTGCCATAACGGACAGCTTCGCTTTTTACCAATATTTGGACTTGAAGCGAGTACTCTGTAGATGTTTTTACTTGTTTAATAAATCGGTAGTATGTATTCTCTCTTATTAATTATGCATAGATGCATTTCTACATTGTTAATAGTATGATCAAAGCTGTATGCACCCCCAAACTCTGTAGTAACTGGTCTCTATGACATCACTAAGCCAGTGCTAGAAACACACACCATTCTGACGCGGAGACCTGAGCACAATTGATCATCGTCACAATCGCATGGATCATGACATTTTCCAATTATATCCACTTATCAATACTCTCAATAATCCTGTATTTCCTCACTACAACCTCTTCAACTACCGCATCAATACACCAGCATCCCATTTATTCCGACAAGATGCCTAGCCTCAACGGTAAGTAACCACCCCGCACTGCACTCCCCGTCCTCAGCAGCGCTGACCAGAAAACCCAGTCCTCAAGAAGCCCCTGCAGCTCTTCTCGACGCAGCCCATGACGGGCTTCTACCGCGACGGCTTCTGCCGGACGAGCGTCCAGGACCCGGGCAACCACGCGGTGGCGGGCGTGGTCAGCGACGAGTTCCTCCAGTTCTCGGCGTCCCGGGGCAACGACCTGCGCTCCGTCGGGCTCGCGGGCGGCTGCAAGTGGTGCCTCTGCACCACGCGCTGGCTCGAGGCCGTGCAGGCGTTCAAGGACGGCAAGATCGGCCGCGAGGGCGTGCCCAAGGTCGATCTGGATGCCACCGAGGACAGCGCCTTGAAGCATGCGGATCTCGAGACGTTCAAGCAGTTTGCGCTCAAGAAGGATGAGGTGAATGGGAACTAGGCTGGTCGACTGGGACTTTTGCTGTCATTGATACAGACTGGACAGAGTGTAGAAAAGTGTACGTTCTTGTCTTACGGCTACTGTATCGGCATCAATAATCAAGAACCTGGCGGATCAACTACTGTTGACAAGGTTCCAACCAGCATATTGTGCCTGCCCTGGGGATCGGAATATGATGAGCCGATGTGTGAATACAATGAGTTCTGCCAACGTCTAGTCCAACGATATCTCCCGGAGTACTCAGTCAACCAGAGGGTACCATATCGTCACGGTTAGATGCATCATGACATGTGTGGTGCTCCTGATCGTGTTGCGGTATTGTAACATCTGAGCCTGTATGTATCACAACCGTCGCCGTTAGACATGTTGTAGTCACAATCACAGGCTGGCCACTGCCTACCGCGAGCAGCTCGTGGGCATGATCTCACACAGACTGCCGATGCCCGAGGTTCGTCTCTGCATGCTCTCTGCAGGGAGATCTTGCAGTGAGGAGATACGCAGATCTCTGTTCGAGTTGAAGTGTGCTTTTTACGATGTCGTGTGTAATCGCAACGGCTTTTTCGTGACCTCGTTACCACCTGCCGGCGGCATCCTACCAATTAAAATAGTCAGCCGAGTATATGTCTCAATACTGTCTGCGAACATGTCTTTAACCATTCCGCGTGTGCTCAGTAGTACGATTGTCGGAGAATATATCTCCTTGTGAAAGGATCCTGGGAAAACACGAGGCTCGGGTGGTATGTGGGACAGATAGCTTGACAGCACGGAGCCAGTAGGCAAGCTTACATCATGTACGAGGTCGGGGACAGACTTTTTCTCTCCTTCTTCCAGTGTCCAAGCTTCTCATTTACATCGTATTTGGAAGCTTGTCGAGCAAAACGGAAATTATAGGTCATACAAAAAGAACTATTTCTCAAAGACCACAACAATTGCTCGGCTCGCTCTGGCACCCGAGACTCCTCCTCTCGGCACCTGGCCGCCTCTTTGGTTAGCATTGTCTTTGTGCTCCAGCTGTGCGCCCGTGTTTGCGACAAACAATGTCATTTCCCGGGACAGCCTCCAATGTCCTCACTTTTCTGTTGAATATAGCCTAAGAAAGACGTGGCTGAGAGTGAAAATTCTCAGCTTTCTATCGTGCTAGAAAGCGGATGGATGATCCATGTCCCCAGCAAGCAAAGGTATTACTGATCGTAAACGGCACCGGCGCCTAACCATCTAAGCTAGATTCTCACTGAGTGCTTCTCTCTCCTTCTCTCCAGCCTTGACCGCTTCCATTGGAAACAACTTCAGCTTTGGACTCACACGAGCAGTTTCCTCAGAGGGTTAATTTGTTGTCTATTACCCCACAAGACGCACCAAAGAAGATGAATACCGGCCCAGTGGCGTCTTTGGCTGGCCGCTCCAGGGGTCTTGTTCATCAAGCCTCCCTGCCTAGGCCGCTACAAGGCTAGAGGGCGGCCACTAATGCTTAAAGTTGTTAGCGGTAAATGCGCCCTCGTTTCCACTGTCCAGCTACCCCACAGCCCTACAAGCCCCCTGTTTTCTTTCCTTCGGCGGTGGCCGGTCCCCTAGACTGGAATGCATTCTCTGCTGCTGCTGCGACCTGCAGGTAATCCCCGGTCACACGCGGGGATCCGTCTCTTCTTTTGTTTTTGTCGCAGACATTCCAGACCGTCGGTGTGCTGGCTCAGGTCCAATCAGTTCTGCATTATTGTTTCCTCTCCCAGGGGAATGGCACGGAATCATGCATTGATCACCTTCGTACACTAGAACCGTCGTAGAACAGCACACGGACGGCACATGTTCAGCAGTGCCAGCATTAGGTACGCGCAGGGGAGCGGCACTACTGAAAATAGAAATACATACACCTCGACCAAGAGAGGTTGTGATACATTCACCAACATGAACCATTGACTGTCAGAGTTGCATGTTCCCGCGTCTTTGTGTTACTGATCTGCTTCCAGTAAAAGGCCGTATCCCTAAGACGTGATGATATCGTGGACCTGACGCTTTTGAACCTCTTCAATGTCTTCATACAAGAAACAGCTGCTACTGAATGAAATCGTCAACTGCCGTGTCTTCAGCAACAATAATAACCACCAATTGGCAAGGCAACTGAGCTTGTCTGTGAATGGTCGACGTTACGAGAGTCAGCTGATGAGGTGATGAAGAACCCTTGCTTGGCATTTCTGCCCTATGACTAATTGGCGTATATTCTTCAGCTATACTGGTTCTGCACCTCATTTCGTGCTTGTACTTGCCTGTCCTTGGCCCCATAATGAGCTGAGAGGGAATATATCTCCGGCGGCGGGTCTAAGACCGCCCCCCAATACTAGACGGACGTTAGAGAAACCATGTAGTCTCGCCCAGGAGGCTGAGTCTTATTAGACGAATCAGATTGTGCAACAACGCATCCAGGCAATAGTAACGAAGAATTGTGTAAGCATGCGTCTTTGCAGGTATGGCTGCATCATGTTTGTTTCCTTCCTGCACAAAGCGAGTCGCCTCTCTTCCCGTTCTCTCTGTTTCGAGAGTCTCGATACTCGTGTGAATAACAGCAAATTGAGTACAGCTCACTTGTCATCAGTGACGAAGTAGTCGTGAAGCTTACAATCGTCAATTCACAACATTCAATGAGCCTCTCTGGTTGCACACCAGCCGTCATGGAGCCCACGCGCCACATGTCAGTATAGGTAATGCAGCCGTTACCTGAGAAGCTGTGTGCCCCACCAAATATGCATAAGAAGAAAGAGCATGGGTTGAAAGAAAGGAAGCCAGCCCGACAATAGTCTGTAAGTAACCATTTTTCGAATGGCTTTCCTAGAGTCTGAGCAACAAGCTTAAAAATACAAATAGATCCTTAGTAGCCTCGTGGTGGACATTTTTGTACGATGGGAGCTGGCTTGGACTTTTCTGATTTTTCCCTTCTTCCTTTTGACTTACTCATCAATCAAGCGGAGGAAACTTGTGTGTGAATAGGTTCGACTCACTTACACGCCACTTTCTCGACTTCTGGGCATGTCGGTACAATACAACGTCGCACTTTACACTTGACACCACTCTCATCAATCAAAACCAACCCATCAGAAGAGGCAAACACCGATTCTCCATCACCATGGACTCGGAACCTGCTTCCCCTCCACGGAGTGGCACCTCGACTCCGGTAGTGGTACAAGAAAAAGTAGAGGATTATTTGGTAGAAACCCCATACCAACGATATGCATGAAACTATGAACTTACGATCGACACAGGTAACATGGGAAGGTCCAGAAGACCCAGCAAATCCCAAGAACTGGAGCAAACGGCGGAAATGGACTGTAAATTCCCCAACCTTCTTATACTCGTCTTCCACATACTAATATAATGCACTCTCACAGATATCCCTAATCGTATCTGCCTTCACATTCCTATCGCCCCTCTCCTCATCCATCACGGCGCCGGCCCTCGATACCATCGCCGCCGACCTGCACATCACCTCGGCCTCGGAGATGAACCTGGTCATGTCCATATTCATGATCACCTACGCCGTCGGGCCTTTTGTGCTGTCGCCGTGCTCCGAGGTCTGGGGCCGCCGCAGGATCATCAGGTTCGGCAATCTCATCTTCATCGTCTTCACGACGCTTTGCGGTTTCGCGCAGTCCGAGGCGCAGATCATTGCGTTCCGGTTTCTGGCGGGTCTGGGTGGGAGCGCAACAATGGGGGTATGTTTGTGACTGAACATTGGGGGCTTCATTTTACTGACGGAATCTCAGATGGGTAGTGGTATTCTTGCAGACTGCTGGAGACCAGAAGAGCGAGGAAAAGGTCTGGCCGTGTACCAATTGGCGCCCGTATTAGGTCCAGCCATTGGTCCAATTGGTCAGTATTCCTGCATCCTTGATGACAGTTCTTGGCTAACAGATTCCCACAGCTGGAGGTTACCTGTTGGAATATAGCAAAACCTGGAGATGGTCATTCTGGGCCATCGTGATATTCAACCTCGCCACGCAGATCGCCGCCTTCTTCTTCCTGCACGAGACGTACGCACCGCGCATCCTCGGGCTCAAGGCCCGAGCGCTGCGCAAGATCACCGACGACCCATCCTACCGGACCGAGTACGAGCGAGCCGACCGCACGCTGTCGTCGCTGCTGCGGACGTCCCTGTCCCGGCCCTGGGTCATGCTGGCCACGCAGCCCATCATCCAGGCGCTGGCGCTGTACCAGGCCTTCAACTACGGCATGATGTACCTCATCATCTCGTCGTTCCCGACCCTCTGGCGCGACGTCTACGGCATGTCGGTCAGCACGTCGTCGCTCAACTACCTCTCGCTCGCGCTGGGGTCGCTCGTCGGCGTCGCTGTGTGCGGGCCGCTGACTGATTGGGTCTACGCAAAACAGAAACAACGACACGGCATCGCGGAGAAGGAGCCTGGTATTCCAGAGTTTCGCATCCCGCTCATGATCCCGGCGGCCATTATCACGCCGTGCGGCATTGCTATTTTTGCCTGGACGGCCGAGAAGCACTGCCACTTCTTGCTGCCGAATGTAAGTACCCATACCATGACGTCCTACAACTCTTACCTGATGCCTTGCTAACTCTCGTCCAGCTCGGCGTCGCCATAATGGCCGGCAGCAGCATGATCTCCTACCAGTGCATCAGCGCGTACATTGCCGACTGCTACAACCACCACACGGCGTCGGCGTCGGCGGCGTGCTGCTTCCTGCGGTCGCTGGGCGCGTTTGCGTTCCCGTTATTTGCGCCCTCGCTGTTCCGCAGTCTGGGCTACGGCTGGGGCGGCTCAGTGCTCGTCCTGGTCGCCGTCGTCGTTGGCGTGCCGGCGCCGCTGATCTTCTGGAAGTTTGGCGCCGCGCTCAGGAGGACAAGTCGGTTTAGGAAGGGTGGGACGTGATTGGGTGAGCGTTTGTTTCGGTAGAAAAGTAAACATGAGAATAGAATTCTTGACGAAATGAGATTCAGGACTTGAAGTATGAGCCGTGGTGCTTTTTGCAAAAGCTTGACTCGGAAGCGTGAAGGAAAATATCTCGCTACGATACTCCAGTACCCATCTGCAATGACACCTCTTCAGTTTACTAATACTTGAGACCAGTGAGGAGAAGAAAACAGCCCGGAACTAGCATGAGACATCCGATGGCACACATATTTTCATTGGCATTGGATACACTGTCCAGGTAGCTGGGCTGTGGGTGATACTCGAAGCCCGTTTGTCGTGACCCTGATTTGTCGCTCGCGTCAACACTGACAGTCCTCCATGTCATCTGAGACCTTCTCACTGCGAATGTGACCGATGCGGAAGGACCCAATTGCGTCGCGAAGTCAGTCGATGTCAACCAAACTTGTCAACATGGTCACATCGAGGCATGGAATTTCGACGAGATGAGCAGTCACATAGTCGGCAAGGAAGAGTTGGAAAATGTATTCTCGGTCATGGTCGTAGGCATTCACGCGATGGATGTACAATAGTTGTATTGATGAGGTAGAGGAGATGAATTTCTCTGCATTCTACAGATCCGAATTTAGCTTGCATGGCTTAGAAACTAGGAGCTTGAGGAGCGTGAAATACAGATTACGCTCCTCCTACTTGATTTCTCTAAATTGCTGACTCTTAATTGTCAAAACAACGAAATCAGTCCATCGTGAGCTCTCTTTCCTGGCCCGGCTGATAACCATCACCCAAGCCCGCCGTCAGTGTAGTAAGCTGTAGAAGCATCTCTGTGGTAGTAATGTTTGTAGTAGTGCAAGGAGAGCAGTGGAGTTTTCAAAGTCCTCGTCAGATATTGCCTGCAATTCTTGCACGCGCGCCGGTCCTTGTCAAATTGATGTCCTCGGCGAAGTCACTGCTAACACCAACGTGATTAAGCATCTTCACCAGAGCCTGACTCGTCTTGGACTATGAATCCTTGAGACTCAGGAACAGCTTGAGCAGAGTCGTCGATCATGCCCACGAAGTTGGTGGTTCCTGATTTTGAAAAGACACGTCGCATCCGCGAGGAATCCTCCTTGGCAACATCCTTGCCCTCCATTTTCTCCTTGCCCTTGTCCTTGCCCTTGTTGTTCCTGTCGCCTGGCCTATAGGACTGAATGACGACCGCGCCGTGCACAGAGAATATCGACTTGACAGCCGAATACTGTCACGGCTGAGGGTACTGCAGCTGGGGTCCAGGTCGCGCAGGGAGTGCTACTCTCCTAGATCCGGGTGAGATCCTGCGGCAGACTCACGGCGCCGGGCTCGTTGGCCGGTCCGGCACAGTTGCAGCTGTTGCGGCCCTCTTCCTCGCAGCGGCAAGTGGGCTGCTCCAGTGGCCCGGGCTGCAATCTCCCCTGGCATGCCGTGTGCTGAGCATCGATCCTCTCTTGTATAGGACCACAGACGACCAAAAGCCCAAAAGTCTCGGTCAGGTTCGTTCCAGTCTTTGCTTTGATGTCATCAAAGTTCATTGCTGGGGTTATTCAGTATTGGAAAGTCCAAGGCTGAAAGCAATCAAGGGCCGTCTAGTGTTAATTGGCTGAGCATGTACTTGACATCCCTGTGGTTGATATGAGAACAGAGGCCGACCGAGAGCGATGGAGGGCTCTGTATGTACAGCTGACAGTCGTCAGAGTCGGCCATGATCGAGAATGTAGTGCCAGGGTAAAATCAAGAGCCCTCTTTGCTCCGTACAAGGAACACGAACCCGGGACGCCGTCTCAGATTATTTTAGGTCATTGTCGCAAGGAAAGAACTGCCGTGCTGCACGCCAGTGGTTTGTCGACCAACTCACTTGGCCAGGAATTTACTGGGTGGTTGTGACGCGCAATTTACTTTTTGGCGGTCCATCACCAGGTTATTGGCCACTGCCGGCACTCTAGACACATAAATTTTCGTCGTCGTTGATAGACTTGGTCTACGATCGGTGCATTAGGCATACCATCACAGCTCGTCCAAGACCGACGGAAGTCGGTACCGGCGGAAGTCTTCCTCCCGCTCCTGGATACGATCGACGTAGCCGTCTAGCTTGTCAAGCATTGCCTTGGCCGTCGCCGTCTTGGTGATCCGAGTCGAGTGCCTCTCCAGCTCCTTGAACTCGCCGTCGTTCATCGGGAGACGCGTCGGCGAACTATGGGTGCATCAAGTAAAAGTGTGGCTGCCCAAATCTTATTTCGCCGCGCTCCAGGACTTATGGCTCCGAATGATTCCCATCGTCGACGATGCGATCTAGTTGCTCCGCAACGTCTTCCCAAGTCTCAAGCGCAAATTCGCAGACCGCAGTGTTTGATGTATACATGTCCATGCTAATGTTGCGTTTGGCATCGTCGCGCGCGAGATCTGTGTCCTCCGGGTTTTGCCTACCCAAGCACCAGCCACTCCTATGGCCGGGCAAAAGATGCAGCCAAGGTTATGGGACACATTCGCATATAGCCACGGTTCGATGCTCAGAAGAATCGGCGAGCTGTACTCTTTGCTTGGCGCCCTCGTTGGATGTCGGATATTTGACACGCCCCAGACTCTGTCGCCGAGGCTTGGGTCGATGTCCCAAAAGGGGCTTCCCACCGGCACCTGCATGAATGTCCTGTGTAGACCATCCCATTATTACAACCATATGGGCAGACGCAATAGCTCTGCCAGTACGCGATGACTTCCGCGTCGGATTGGTGTTCAATGTGATGGTTCCGCAGATCAGCTTCGCTGTGGCGAGTTTATGGTCTCGGCGATGGACCACGCTGGCTGCGGTGCTCCAATCACACCATGTTCCGGGCTTGCCATTCGTCCTGGTGCCCCGGAACTCCGACTTGGATTGAGACATGGTCAAGTTGCGCGGCGGATTGGCAAATGGTATGGCCCTGGCGATTCTGTAGGGCGGCAGCAGACACCTGGAGGAGTCCAATCCAGGTTGAGGTATTAGTCTGCCTTGAACTGCGTGATCATGTCTTCAAGCCGTTATCTGTCACCCATACTCCAGCGAACTGTAAGCCCGCCCGAACGCGCTCTAGACTATTGGGTAGGTCTCGCATGGCTGTATTTACCTATCCGTGATGGGCACTGGATTTGCCATCACGGAGTGCGAGGCCCGAGGGTACGTTGGGAGACGCGTCTGGTAGAGACTCAACGGGATATGAGACCCCGTAAGATGGCACCCAGGGTGCCCCAGCTCTAACTGGGCTAGCAGAAAGAAACGTCGGATCTTTTTGAAAATATTTCCGAGTTCGATGCCGGTCGAGATACTGTCGCGTTCGTATCTGGTGGTTGTGGTTCCTAAGAAGCTTCAAAGATCTTCATTGTCTTGAATCTTAGGTTCTAGAACTGAGTTAGTGTCGCAAAGACCCGGCAACCCGCTCAGACGTACCTATGAAGGAATCCACTTCATCGTCGGTCAGATCTGTCTGATCATAATAAGGGGCCGACTTATTTGTACCTGCCATAGCATGTCAGCCTCGACCCAAATACTGGTAATTATGACAGAGCATTCTTACATCAGCCAGCGAGACGCATGTTTTTAGAAGGGAGTCTTGATTTGGGAGGACTAGGAGAAGCTTTCCGTGCATATAGTTTTGTGCCGATCGTGGCCTGAAGCCTCGTCGAAGATGCACCAGCATTCGGCGCACCATTCGTCCTGGTGGGCTGTATTCAAACGAAAGGTCCCGAGCGCTTCGTTGATCCATCGTTTCGAGGGGACACCGAGCGAAAGGGCAGTCCAGGATATTGTTCCAGTGGATCGCTTCAGATGGTCTGAGAGCTTCTTAATAAACGTACCCGTTCCGCATTTCGCGCAGCGATACGTGAAGCTCCTCCAGTAGCCATCTTTTGCTCGGGCCCCCAGGCGTCGGACCAGTAAAGTGAGGGGTGGACGTTCGTCGACGCTTCCTACATGGAATATTTCGGGTGCTGATACACGACGAAGATCGCGAGCTGTCAGTGTGTCCGGACTCGTGGCATGGTCCAGGCCGACCTCGTCCATAAATAACGCCGCGACAAGTTGTTCTCTTGTCGACTCCGCAGACAGTCCACCTCTCGCGAGTGATCATTCGAATGCAGGTAACCATACAATTGTCGTTAATGTTCAGCAAAGCTGCTATAAATAGTCACCGCTCCGCCTTGAACATCCTGCCGCTGCGATTCGCGATGGGTCTTCATCGTCGATCCCTTGGTCCAGTATATCGCGCCAGTCCCGGAACGATGACTTTTTCCGAATCTCTAATCGACTTGTAAGCTTCCCTCAGACACGATGCTTGACTTTTTGAATTACTCACTTTTGCGGAATGAACCGGACTGTGATAGCTCGGGGAGCTGGACACACTCGGGGAGCTGGACACATTGGTTTTGTCCGGAGGCGACCATCATCTTCTCGTAAGTTGGGACCTTTCAGAGGGTTTTCGGTTTGAAGCCCGGCGTTCTTGGCACAGCTGGATATCCTGAGTGTTGAGTCTCTTTTTGCCGTGGCTACACACTGGGGGCCGGTGTTTCTCTCCGGTCAAGTAGTCCTTTGCCCAGCCCACAGAAGGTTGATACATCTGCGATTCCGATCAGCAAAGTCAAGATACGAGCTGATCAAGTACTTACATCCATGTCTGTTGGCCAATCCAAGCTCGAAATGGTGAACGCGATGGGGCTCTCATCCTTACCAGAGCTCTTCATCCTCTCTTTCCTGCTTGATGTGAACGCCGTCTCACCAACAGCCGCGACGGGCTCGGGGAATGCGAAGCCGAGCCCCAGGTCTATGGGGTATCCGTCCAAGTGTCTCCGGGTGCGCATTTCACGCCGCACCGTGGCTTGGTAGATGGGGTCTTCACCGAGGTCCCTCAAAGCCTTATGGAGCTCTCCAAGCTTGGTGTTTGCTTCTGCAATTTCTGTTCATTTTTGAAGGTAGATTACTTGTATGACTTCCAAGATTTGCGACACAGCGAATAATCTTGCAAACCGGGCATCGGAAGGGCTGGAATTCTTTGCTTGGCTGTACACCCTAGCAGCATCGGGCGTGGTAGGATGCGACGACAAAATGTGGGTGGGCATTGAATGCGATTTCAGTATTGAAACGGAGCTCGCATTGACTCACGGGGCATTCGTAGGGGTGTCGGAGGCCTTGATGGCTATTCAACTCCCGCTCGCGGCCAAAAGTGCCCTCGCATTCGTGGCATTGCCAGACCGCATGAACCAGATCATGGCATAGAATCATATGCGTGTTCAGTGATTTTACGGTCTGGTATACCTGATCGCAGCCTTCTGCAAGGCAGGCTGCTGATCCGCCAGCGAAGTGGACGACCTCTCGATGCCCTAAAAAAAATACCAGGGCCAGGAGAACGGCCCCCCTTTATTGCAGCCGTGCGGGCATTTCAGGTATTGTTCCCAAAATGCCCTGCACCGGCCAGGCCGCATTTCGAGGTGCTCTTCTTCGTGAACACGCAGACTGCCATCTAGAAGGAACCTGCGAGAACAATCTGCTTTTTGGCAGTGGAATCCTCGCCGAGAACCATGGCGGTCCTGGTAATGCGCAACACACGAGACTCGTGGTAGACATGGTTGAACAGTAGAACAACCAGTATGTCAGGTTATACCACTCGTCTTTGAGCACGCTCTGCATCGACGCATTGGAAGGGTTGGGAGCGACCAAGTCATTACTGGTATACATGTTAGCCTCGATCCAGGATGTCAATGGTTGAAAATGGTAAGGGTACATACGTTGACTGATAGCGACCATTGATCTGCCACGGTGGATGCCCCCAAGTTCCTTCGGGAACACGACGGGTTGCCTGGTGCGCGGCCCTTCGTGCTGGACCAGTCCGGCGCTTCTGAGCTTTTCATGACAGCTCCTGCAATTCTCGGAAATACTGTGTCGACGAGAGGAATGCGCCGTGATATTTGCAAACACCGCAGAGGCTGTCATGACAAGTTCGAAAGCGCCAGGGAACGGGCCAAGCACGAATGGCCGCGTGCAGGGCAACCCGTCGGGTCACGGAAGAACTGTGTTTTGCTTACTAGAGCCCAGAAAAGCCTCGACTGTTGTGCCTTGCGCCTCTTGTGGGGAAGAAAGGATCAACTGTGTCGTGGTCGGCTCGAGCAGAGACCCTCCCAGCATACGGCCGTTCCGTGGATACCCCAGGCCTCGTCGCCCCGTTCGCTCACAATCCGCCGCAGGGCCTCGAGCGAGGTCACCTTGGGGAAAGTTTTGACGTTGCCAGAGGCACGGAAACTTCCTGAAGTGTCGACTCTGTGCATGCAGTGGGCATGCTGATAGAAGGTTATATCAACAGCCTTGCGGGCGGGCGAAGTGCATCGGAACTGGTAGCCGGCGCAATGGGCACCAGAGACCCATCCTGACGGTCAGCTTGTATGACCGATATCATTGAGAAATAGTATTATCAATAACAAGCAGTCGTGACGGGAGCAGACATATTCTGGAGGGTAAAAATAGCCAGGATATTGAGACACATGATCAATGGCAGCAATGTGAGTTGTACGCTGTCTCGATCCATTGAGTAACCAGAGGAGAACGGAGACTGAAGATAAGAACGCGGTGAAAGCAGCATTGTTGCTAGAGATCATGTTGCCCAGAGGCTGATGTCCAGAATCGCTTGTCTGGGCTGTGGTCAGTCGCGGCATACGCAGTCGCCGTGGGAAGGTGAAGCGTCTTACCTGAATCGCATAGTTCTCTGGGACACAAGTCGGAACAAGAGCCAGTACGCTCCAATGCTGATGATGCTTCCAGCAGTTCATCATGTCGGCCTTGGTCACGAAGCTTTGGCAATTGTGTCCTGGTCAGCTCCAACTCGTCTTACAATTGACTTGAGGTCATAGTACATACCGTCGCTCGGGGTCTGAAAGCTCGGCTTAAAGTGCCCCGAAGATACGTCCATCCACGCGACAAGAGTCCGGGCGACGTCCTGCCTTGGAACCCGTCGTATCCGATGCCTTGACATGGCTGTTGTCAGCACGCGAGTCTGAATAATGCACTGACTCCGGAAAATGGACGACTTACACTTTATAGTGACCAGCCCTTAACTTGGATATGTAAGATTGGTAGGCAGTCGACACTCATGGCCGACATGTTCAGGCCGCTTCCACCTGGTTTTAGTGTAACTGAATTTCTGAAAGCACGGAAAGGTAAACTCGTCCGGCTCCACGAGCTTTGTCCCGGCACAGGGCGCTTCGTGCACGGCCCGATCCTAAGCGGTATCAAACTCGGCACGTTCACATTTGGGACAAAATTTGCAAACATCGATCCGATGCCTTTCAAGGTCACTTTCGTGGGTGAAAGGTTTGACCTTGCACCCTATGCCTGGGCAGGGAAACTCGTCCGGAACATATTCGCACTTGAAGCCCAAGCCATCCTTTTTTACGCGGTTGGAGTCGTCATCCGACACTGGCGTAAGGAGGCTTTCTTTGGACATGGTGCGCATCTCCTGGAGGAAGCGGACTCGTGCCAAACTGTGAGGAACTCAGGCGTTAGACCGTCGATCTTTGTAAACAAGGAACTGTATGTATTTACCTTTTCTTCCGCCTTCCTGGTGAGGTTCAAGGCAACGTCCTGCCCTGGTAATACATCCCGTCGTCCCCGGTGCCTGAATATGAAAGCTGTTAGACCGTGTTTCCAAGTGAGGCATGTGGTAGAGGAGAATTGTACGACTTACACATCAGCTCGACGGATCCTATCGTCCAATGCGTATAGCTGCCGAGGCTGTGGGATGCACTGCGCCGGCTTGGGCGACCTTCTTTTTGGCCCGGCCGAACCACGCCGCACCAATGGCGAGGAGCAGAGATCCCTCCATGTTTCGTTCAAAAGGAACCCCGTCTCGCACGAGCGCTTTCTGCACTAGTTCGACAGAATTCATTTCCTGTCGTCGCGGGTCTCCCAGTCTTCTTCCTCGTCCCTCTGGCTTCGAAAGGTAGTAAAAGGGGGAAAACACGTACCCCTTCGATGGCGCAGGAGCTTTTATACAGCAAAGCTGTAGGAACTCCTCGCGGGTCAGGCCATATTCCTTGGCGATCGCCTTTGACCACGAAAATAGCTTTTCGTAGGGGGAAGAGGTTGTAGAGGATAGGTCGCGGGAAGTCGCGTGGTAGTCTTGAAAGTCCCGGAACCGAAGTAATTGTCGGTCGGTAAAGAGATCGAGCCGATCCGCAACGTACGGCGACCTGTCTGCCGTGCATAATGCATGAAGCGTAGCATTATGTTCGTCAAGGCTGGCCATCTTATGCCGTATGTCATGACGCTGCGAGTTGCCGGTAATTGTCTGAATTACGGTAACGTTGGCGAAACCGTTGAAACACAGCTCGATCTCCCGTCTTTGACTCGCCGGGTCCTCAAAATCGGTTGTTGCCCGTAACATCCGGCCAACAAAAGGCATCACGGCGATCGGATGGTGTTCGTGGACCCAGTTCAAGCACCAGGCCACCAATTGACCTGGTCTTCACTGCCTGCGAAAGGGGAATGGTAAAGCAGGGACCTGGTCCCATCGGCAAACCATCCGGGAGCATTCGGCGCCTCGATCGACGGTGACAAGGGCCCGCGGACTCCTCCCAGGATACACTGTACGCCAGTGAAGTCACACTGGAAGCCGACAGCTCCTCCCAAGAACCAGGCACAGCAGCCGATGGAGAAAAAAACACTCTGCAGCGGGGATGCTTCGTATATGTTCACTAGCGAAGGGTCCCCTATGTGCGAATGGCACAGCTGCAGAGTGTTGTCTAGTCGCCTCGGTGGTTAGTCGTTGGAGTTCGAGTGCGCTCTCTCAAGGGTGGCTTGAGGGATCATGTTTGGGACTCACTTATTCTCTCCAAGCCGAGATCTCATCCCCGCGAGACCAGGCCAGACATGACCATGGCGTAGCCTTGCTCAAGACAGGTGCTATCCACATAGTGATGGTCAGCCATGTTGCGAAGCCAAGTGGAGTCCTGGATCCCAAGCAATGTATCAGGGAATCTCGTACCTTTGCCGTTGAGCAAGAAGTATACGCCACGATCATGATGGACGCCCAGCAGGAAGTCCCCATCCCCAGTCCGAGCCCAAGGCATGACAGAGACATGTGATGCCATGCCAGTGCATTGGGGTGAGGGTTACCTGTCAAGTGGGTTAATGTCATGCCTGTCCATGGGGGAACCAAGAGAGTTTTACCTGTCGCGTCGTGGGCGTCTCAGGAATGTTTAGTAAAACAATCAAATTTGGGAGTGATGGTCCTCACTCGTCGGGACTCTGCTCAATCAGGTGCTGTGTTGGGATTCCACCAGCGACCTTGCAGGTCAGTGACAAGAAGAAAAGGTGTGAGAAGAGAAGGAGTTGAAAAGTCAAAATGCCATGATGTTGGCAAAGAAGAGGAGAATAAAGGACAGAACAAAAGAAAAGATGACGGTAGGGAAGGATGAAGTGTAAGTTGTCTGGAGAACCTGAGGATGATTTGAGTTGGAAGCCAAGCTGGTGTATATATTTTCCTGCTGTTTTGAAACGGCACCCTAAGATAATTGCCTACTCTCCACCGTTGGAAAGGTCACGATTTGGTCTCCAAGATGTACTATTAAGGTACACATAAAGTATGGATACTTCCTCTTTATGCCATCCATTCTCTCTGACTTTTGAATCCACGACACCACCGACAACAAATTTATTACTTGGGAAAGACGTGCAATACCTCTGGTCGGTAATTCTTTTCGTCCGAGCACCGCCGTTGGTTCTCCGACATGATACATCAGAAGTGATGATGCAGAAAGTCGTGGAGAGTTGACAAATTGAGAAATCGGACCGGCGCATGAGACATCGCGGGAGAGTCTCCGGGACTGGGCGCATATGTGAGGCTCCAGAAAGTATTCTGCAGCTGCAGGCCGCTCGTGGCTGCAATTGATTCATCATGTCTTGTCTCAATACCGTAATGTCGGGTAGATGCAGTTCCTGCTCCAAACCAAGCATGATTGGCTGTGGTCGCTGCCTGGATTTGGTCAGTTGCATGTTGCAAACGACGTGCTCTCCAAGTTTTCTGAGTTGACGATGCTGTGGCTTTCCGCTTCATCACTACAACCTACTGAAAAGGGATGACTCATGTATGCCGAATGAAAGCGGTGACTGTCTGGGTGGATTGCAGAAGAGTCTGGCCAAAGCATATTCCCGTCCTCAAACGCGGCAGACAAAGAAGATTGGTCATATTTTTGCCATGATCACTACAAGTTTGATACAATGCACTGCCCCGTTGCCACCTCCGTCTATGAGAGTTGATAGAAAAAAAGACGCCGACACATGACAACTGTTTCTCGATGCAGCATGCATGTCGTGCTGTCCCGGCCGCCCGTCAGGCCAAATCCGGCCTCGTCAGCTCAGGCGTACGGGGTCGTAGACGCATGCTTCCACATCAAGTTCGGATATACACAGATTTCCCAATCCAATCCAGCCCCTCCTGCAAACGAATTCAGCCAGCCTCGTCCAATGATGTAACAGAATCTTTTTACAACAGGTCGCGCTTGACAAACTGCTCGCGCATGGCGCGGCCCAAGCCAGCCGGGCTCCTCTCCACAACGACGCCAGCAGCCTCAAGAGCCTTGATCTTGCTGTCGGCACCACCCTTACCACCGCTGACGATGGCACCGGCGTGACCCATGCGGCGTCCCGGGGGAGCAGAGATACCAGCAATGAAGCTGACAACGGGCTTGCCCTTGCCGTCGGCACCGCTGGTGTTGTTGGCCAGCAGGTAGTCGGCAGCGTCCTCCTCGGCGGATCCACCAATCTCACCAATCATGATGATACCGTCGGTCTCCTCGTCCTTGAGGAAAACGTTGAGGCAGTCAATGAAGTTGGTGCCCGAGAAGGGGTCACCGCCAATACCAACGACCAGCGACTGTCCGAGACCCTCCTGAGTGGTCTGGTTGACGGCCTCGTACGTCAGGGTACCGGATCGCGACACGATACCAATGCGACCGCGCTTGTGGATGAAACCAGGCATGATACCGATCTTGCACTGGCCAGGGGCGATGATACCGGGGCAGTTGGGGCCCACGAGGCGGGTTTTCGACTGGGACTTGAGCATGGAAGTGATGCGGACCATGTCTATCGTGACGCGTTAGATTGGAATTCCTGCAGGTCTTGGCCTGCCTTGATTGCGCAAAGACGAGTACTTACCGTGCTGGGGGATACCTTCCGTGATGCAAACGACCAGGGGAATCTCAGCGGCAATGGCCTCCTCGATACCTGCAGCGGCCAGCGGGGGACTGACGTTTGATGTCAGTTCAGTAGATCGTGCATGTCACAGCGCGGTGACGTGATGTCACCGTGAAAATGAGAGCTTACGGAACGAAGATGGCGGTGGCAGTGGCGCCAGTCTCCTTCACGGCCTCGCTAACATTGCCAAAGACGGGGAGACCCAAGTGCTCCTGACCGGCCTTCTTGGGATTCGTGCCACCAACAACCTTGGTACCTAGAATGTTGAATCATGTCAGACGATGCTCGATGGTTGGATGCGCGTCGCGAATGTGAAATTTACCGTATTCGATGGCCTGCTGGGCGTGGAAACTGAAAAGCCGCAATAGTTAGCAAGGGACTGATCAAGATTTTGCATCCAGAAGAAGGGCAGATAAGCCACTCACGTTCCCTGCTTTCCGGTGAAACCCTGGAAGAGAACCTTGGTGTCGCCGTTGATGCGCAGGTTCTCAATGGTCTGAGAGTAGGGGGAGGCGTTGGCGCTGTAGGCGCGGCGGGAGAGCTGGCGCAGAGTGGCAGCGCCAGAGCCGCGAAGCTGTCTCGAGAAAGCCTGCATCTTGAGATGTGGTGTTGAAGTAGGAAATCGGCCTGATAAGGTCAAGTCGAAGTCGATTAGAAGCTGCAGAAGACGGCGCCAGTCAAGACGGATCTGCAGTTGCGTTGGACCGTTGATGTGAACGGTAGATCTAGGGGCTCTGGAAAGAGATGAGTAGTATTATTTACAACCGAAGAGCTGTCAAACTTGACGATGCTGGTTTCTTGGGACCCAGGTTCCATTGCACGTATTAGCCCAGCCAGTGCTAGCTCGGGTGAATGCTCGGGCCCTGGCTCTGCATTTTGGTTGGACCCAAGCGCTGTAATCCAGGGAGCCGGATAATCCCGGTTGAACAAATCATGCACAAAGATTAGATAGATAGCATAGCGGTGCGCCACAATTCCACAACCTGCTGAACCACAATCTCTCCAAGCTTCAGCCTCATCGCAGGCTTTACGCTACAGGCAGGCGCCTTAGTCAGTCTGGCGCGTCCTCTCTGTCGCCTGATTACGGCACACTGGAGCAGCTGCAAGGTCATCAATCGCTGGAGCTTCCCCAAAGCACAGCAAGCATCCTCACTAGCCTTGGGTCTCTTGCCTCATCCACTCCAACGTCAACAACCTCCCTTCATCATCGAAATACACAACACCCGCACCACCAGGTATTCGCTCGAAGCCTCTGGTGTCTTTTGCAGTGGGACATTCCATCACTGCAATTTGGATTGACTGAAATATCGACACCCTTTCCAATCAATCAATCAGTGTAGCCTCGCCGACTGTCGAATAGATCCCCAGTCTTCACATCGCCAAGATGGTAAGCTGCCGAGCTCATCCCAACGTCACCACCAAACTTGCTAATCACTTTGATGTAGGGTCAAAACCAATCTGGCATGGGCGGCGGCGCCCCTGGCGACAGAGATGACAAGGACAAGAAGGTAAGTCTGCATGCAGCGCTCCCAAGAGAGATGGCATCCTTTGCGACCTCGAGCTCAGCTTGCTGACTACATTCCCATCAACAGAAGGATAAGCCTAAGTACGAGCCCCCGCCGAGACCTACCACCCGCGTCGGTCGCAAGAAGAGAAAGCAGGGTGGCACCTCTGCTGCCGCCAAGCTCCCTGCCGTCTATCCCACCAGCCGATGCAAGCTCCGACTTCTGCGCATGCAGAGAATCCACGATCACCTCCTGCTCGAGGAGGAGTACGTCGAGAACCAGGAGCGCCTTCGCAAGGCCAAGACTGCCAAGGATGCCGCTGGTCCTGCCGCTTCAGAGCTCGATGCGGGCGACCGAAATGCCGATGAGCGTGGCCGTGTCGACGACATGCGCGGCAGCCCCATGGGGGTTGGAACTTTGGAGGAGATGATCGACGACGACCACGCCATCGTTTCCAGCACGACCGGGCCCGAGTACTATGTTAGCATCATGAGTTTCGTCGACAAGGACCTGCTGGAGCCCGGCGCTTCCGTCCTATTACATCACAAGAGCGTTTCTATTGTCGGTGTTCTGACTGATGATGCGGACCCTGCCGTCAATGTCATGAAGCTCGACAAGGCTCCGACCGAGTCGTATGCTGATATTGGTGGTCTGGAGCAGCAGATCCAGGAGGTGCGAGAGTCGGTCGAACTGCCCTTGCTGCATCCCGAGCTGTACGAGGAGATGGGTATCAAGCCTCCCAAGGGTGTCATTCTTTACGGTGCTCCGGGTACAGGAAAGACACTTTTGGCCAAGGCCGTGGCCAACCAGACATCTGCAACTTTCTTGCGTATCGTAGGCTCGGAGCTCATTCAGAAGTATCTTGGTGATGGTCCCCGATTGGTGCGACAGCTATTCCAGGTTGCTGGCGAGAACGCTCCTTCCATTGTCTTCATTGACGAAATCGACGCCATTGGAACAAAGCGTTACGACTCGACTTCTGGTGGAGAACGTGAAGTTCAAAGAACTATGCTGGAGCTTCTCAACCAGCTGGACGGTTTCGATGACCGTGGTGACGTCAAGGTCATCATGGCCACCAACAAGATCGAGTCTCTCGACCCGGCTCTCATCCGACCTGGTCGTATCGACAGAAAGATTCTCTTCGAGAACCCCGACCAAAACACCAAGCGCAAGATTTTCAACCTGCACACCTCGAAGATGAGCCTCAATGAGGATGTCGACCTGGACGAGTTCATCTCACAAAAGGATGACCTTTCCGGTGCCGACATCAAGGCCATATGCTCCGAGGCCGGTTTGATGGCTCTGCGTGAGCGACGTATGAGGGTCCAAATGGCAGATTTCCGGTCCGCCCGCGAGAGAGTACTCAAGACCAAGCAGGAGGGCGAGCCAGAGGGATTGTACTTGTAGACGGTTCACAGTAGACTGTATTCTAGGCATTGATAATATGTGAAATGGACAGTTGCTTAAGTGTGCCACCAGCGTTCCATGACAAGTGACATGATACAGCATTGTAAACCTCAACAAATTGACCAGCATGGCGCTCATGTACATATCATTGCAAGACGGCTCATCGCTTTTCGTTTCATCAGTGGAGATTTTACTCGAATTTCTATTTGTCATCTCATCCTAACTGGTACCCGCGAACTATCTCTTCTGCTTCTTTGCAAACTACGGAGTGAACATTCACCAGTTATCAACATTGTGCTTTTGATTAATCTCGACAAGTACGTTGGCTGACTACTTGAAGATTGATCGTGCGAATGGAGAAAAGGAACCGCTGAGTAGACTTTTGATCGGAAGGAGAAGAAAATAGATAAAAAGGACATGCGAGCTTTGGACAGAGATGCCAACGGAGAATATGTGTATCAGATCGACGCTCTTCCCTCGGCGATGTCCAGAAGAACCCGTAGTTCGGGATACATTCAGATGTCTGCGCTCATTGGTACATTGAGCCGTGGGCCTCACGCTCGAGGAAGGCCTCATGGTCGGCCTCACTCTTGGCGGCCTGGTCGGAGATCTCGGAGGCGCACTCCTTCTGAAGGTGGCCGCTCTGGCCACAGTAACGGCAGCACTGGTTCTTCACGGCGGACTTTCCAGTCACAACGCTCTAAGTATCTTCAAGAAGCGATGGATCGGATCGTCAGAAGCATCAAAAGATCTCGTATTCTGCATACGAGATTAGTTACGGTGTTACGGACCCAAGTCTTCTTCCAAGAACGCCAGACGGCCGTCAACGAGGTCGCCTCTTGAGGGTCGCAATATTCTAGGCGAGCGGTGATGGTGTCGTGGATTTCGGGAGTGTCAACTTTGTCCGTAGAGGCTGCTTCGGCGGCAGTAGGTGTCACCCTATTTTGTGATGGGATGACGAACGATAAAGGAGATAGTACAAACTGGGAATATCGAAGAACAAAATATTTCTTATGAAAACTATAAATAAAAATAAAGCACCACCGGGAATTGAACTGCTTGTCTAGACAAAAAGAATTCCTTGAGTGGTCTAATCGGAGGCAGACCACTACCACTGGCCTAACCAGCGTCCAGTTTAGTTTAGACAGGTCTTGACCCTTACCCAGGACCTGTGATGAATTCTTTGTCAATTAGGATCTTTAAGGTCTTCATGTCTTTCAATGGTTGCCTGGTGGCCTGACGGCCTTGCAAACGCATACGTCCCCCACCTGCTCTTGAGCTTGAGCCGCGGTGGCCCCGCGCAACATTGACCTAGGACATGTCATATTGTCATCGGTACCTTGGAAAAAAGATGGCTTGACTGGCTATACTGGACAGAGATAACTACTCCTCCGTCCTATGTTCCTTCCATCCGTCCGCCTCTTGAGGTGAAGGCTTGTGTGTACCCGCCCAGACGAAAGACTCGTCTGAATACCGAAGCATCCTATACAAGTTCGAGAGAGTTGTACAAACCCTCGAAAGTATATCAACTAGGCAGAAGAAAGAATATTCACAACAGATAGAAGAACCCAAAAGAATGTTCCTCGAGATTGTATTGATAGATTCCTGAGACAATGGACAGTTCCTAAGTTGTGACAGACTCAACAATGCCTGAGTATAATAAAGAGAATACTAGACAATCCCATCATGCTTGATTGTTCCCGCGCCCACCCAAGTTCCTGAACCACGGCTTTGTAGTTGCCATCAAATGTGATTGTTCGCCCAAAGGGATTGTTCACCCAAAGGGATTATTGTCTAGGAGATCAGCCAGATGGGAATTCTGCCTATAAATTGCAGCTTCCTGACCCTTCCAGTCCAACCAAAATTTTCCATCATCATCACAACCTTCAATCCTACAAACCATTCAACACATCATACAACACAACAACCACACAACAACCCAACGACCTAACAAGCCTTCAGCTTCCTCGAGTTTCTTAATCCGCTCGATCACTCAATCTATTTTCAACACAGCTCTTGTGATAAGCAAGAACTCGAAAGCTCGAAGCAACATCATCGAACGAAATCTTCCTCTCCATATCTTCTCTCGAGACCTTCTATCGACAGTCATCATGTCTGCTACTTCCACTCCTGTCAACTCCACCTGGGCCACCATGGCCAACAACAACAGCGCCCGCGCCAACAAGGGCGGAAACAACGCCGTCCGCGTCACTATCAGCGACAACCCCGTCGCTGATACCTGGTCTCTTCCTGAGGGTGCCACCCCCACCATCGTCCAGTCGGTTGTTCCGTCCGACGCCTCTGCCATCCTGGACGAGAGCACCGCTGCCACCACCCCTGCCAAGCAGGATGAGGAGCAGGTCGTCATCGGCACGGCAACCGTTGCCCGCCGCGCTCGCGGCAAGACCGTCACTATCGGTAACCGCGACGGTGTCGATACCAAGAGATGCAACTATTGCGACCAGGTTGGCCACCTGGAGAAGAAGTGCCCCGCCAAGGCCGCTGATCAGGCTACCCAGCGCAAGGCCAGGCATGAGGCCTTCCTCCAACGTCGGGCCATTCGCGAGGCCAAGGTCCAGGCCTTCCAGGAGCGCGAAGAGCGTCGCAAGAACGCTACTTGCCACCGCTGTGGCGAAACCGGACACTTCAAGGCTCAGTGTGTCAACCCCTACAAGGAGGAGCAGGACAAGACCGCCCTGGAGTCCCGAATCGAGTTCGCCATGGCCGAAGGAATGACCAGAGAGGAAGCTATCGCGGGCGAGTCGGCTCTCGCCGCATACGAGAAGCGCGCAGAGGACGAGGCTCGCGCCGCTCGTGCCCAGAAGACCCGCGCTCAGCGCAAGAAGACCGAGCTCGTCATCGGTGCCGACCAGGGCAGCTACGAGCTGACCAATGGCGGCATCGTTGGAGCATTCAAGGGCTACAAGGCTTAGGAGGATCCAGGTATGATCTGGGAAACGGGACAAGGAGATGAAAACTCGAACCCTTGATAGATTGATCCGACCATTGGGGTGCAATGGTGGTATTCAATGATCAATGGGAGTTCGAGGGTGATCAGCATTGGTCAATGGTATTTGAGAGCAGTAATCAGAATGACGATGGCATCGGGAAAGAATCTGGCCATGGTCTATCGCATAGCATGCAATTCAAAAGTTCATAAAATCTAATACTCATGCCCAAAAAAGAAAAGTGAAATGACTAAATCGTCCGATTGATATAGATATTTATGATCAAGTATAAGTGATGCGCTTCTATCCGTTATAAGGTGCAAGTCTGCACTTGAGCTCCGTATGAAATTGAATACTATGTCGGGATAGTTAGGACGTTTTCTCCAAGTCCTCGGAGCATCTCGACAGCGATGGCGTCCAGTTCTGGTTTGTCTGCATCAAGACAGTGATAGAACATATATGACGAGATCGCCTCGTCGTCGTAACCTCGCCTGGAGAAGAGAAAAAGAGAAAATTGGAACGAATGACCCGTCCGATTGAGACAGAAAACGATAGAATAGATTTTGGACGGTCGCAGCGTCATATCATAAAGCAACAGACGTGGTCCAGAGGTGTCAAATGTCGAACCTTGTGGAGATCTTGGCCTTGGAGATACAGCTCATGGTCTCCTCGATCAATGGAAGAGGATATAAAGGCAAACCAATTGTCCCAGGGCGAATAACTTTCGGAACGCTCAGCTGTAGCGGGCTGGTCGTGTTTGTCCTTATTGTGGACTGTCCTTGCGAAGATCGCGTTGATTCTGGGCAGCGTTGATCTTCTCAGGATCTTCAAAGTCTCGTTACCATCAGTGCCGGCCCCGGAGTTCAGCAGTAGGATGTTCGCCGACTTCTTCGTGAGAACATTCCTCTGAGTGATGTGTCTGGCTGTGAGGTGGAGCAAACTCCTTCGGCGATCGACTTGTTCTTGTCCTCCATAGATTGTGGACCGTCTATCGTTGTACTACTGGGCGTCAATGTGATGTTGCATTTGAACTTTGGCATCATTCTAATTGCGTGAATCTACGAGTTCAATTTCGTGATCGTCATTGTAGCAAAATTTTATATTTTCAACTTCAAGTCCGCAGCAACAAGGCGGCCCTATCCAGTATATATGGCATAGATAAGACTGAGTAGTGAATACTACCTAGAGATGAGGCGCAGTGATCTGGTTGCATATAACAGCTGCGGTTGATTCCAGTTGCGCAATGAAATTGCTGCCAAGACTTCATACCAATATAAACCTTGATCCTTGCCTCTTGGGACGACCAGATTGGGTTGTACCTCTACAGCTATCAAATAATTCATGCCAAGTGCGAGCGACGACCAACTTACATATCAATTGCTCCCATCGTGACTGAAAGAGCCCAAGCCATACAATTAGTCAGACATAGAATGACAAATTCCGATGACTCTTCTGAAGTCGTCACTTAGAAACAGTCAAGCTGACAAACATAGTCCGTCACTGTTGTCATAACTATCGCGGACAACAGAGTCATCGGAAGTCGTCATTCGGGACAGCCAAACGGACAACAACAGTCCAGGATTGTCGTCAAGACTTTTGTGGAAAGCACTTGTCGTTTCCGTCTGACACAAATAACGGAAATAACAGGTAGCATCATCCATGCTTGGTGTTTCCACGATGATATGTGTTTGAGCCATCATGACATACCTTGTGACGCGGCGCAATGGATACGGTCAATCAAGAACACGGCAAGCAAAAGAAGCCCCGGTCGGCTGGGAAAATGGTCAACGGTTCCGGTCATCAGATTCTGCGATCCAGAGCCTCCTGCACTGCTGGTGGGGATAGAGGTGCATAAACATATGGTTACTGTCATACTTCATCAGATCCAATTTCCAATGGGTAGCTTGATTTCCCAGGTGCTGTTAAGGGTATAGTTGGTAACTGAATTATGAATTGAATCATTTCTTTGGGGACACACTTGATGCCGCGACAAAATACACTGTCTTTTAGGGATCGAGTAGACCATACTTGGTTCGTACAATCTGTACAGAATTATAGTTCATCTGGGGGATGTTCGGCGCAATCGCATAATCTGCATACAAAGTTGGTAACAAATATATTCCATGTGGAGAAGGGTATGTTCTATCTCTAGAGCTTGAGTTTCTTGTGATCTAATATCATGTATGCATATGAAAGGAAAAGAGAAATACAATGCCCCTTTCATGATTCTTTTTAGACTGTACAAGTATGTTGATTGGCGCTTCGTGATATTACCCTGTCTAACAATGACATAGTCTACTCTACTCAAATACAAAGCCAAGCCAAGCCAAGCCAAGCCAAGCCAACATATGCTGAACGCCAAGTCATGCAACATCTCTTCATTATTCGTTACATCATGCAAGGTAGGAAATACCACATAACTCCTACCAATGTGTTTTGCTGATACAAACTACGTCCAAACAGTGGCATGAGCCGTTTATAAGCTGTAAGAGGAAACATAGTACTAGAAAAGATCAGCAAAAGAAACCAAGGGATGATGCATGATCAGAAGGGAGAAATCTCACCGTGACTACACTATCGTCCGATCCGACGTCGTCGTACTGGGGCACATAGACGTACAGAATCAAGGCGTGCTCGTCGGAAAAACAGGCAATAACCCTGCCCTCCAGACGGCCGACGCTGAGCACCTTGCTCCAGTCCTTGCCGTCGACGCGCACCGTGGCCCACTTGTCCGGGCCCTCCTCGCGGAACTTGGTGGAGGGGTGCTCGTCGAGCGGGCCGGCCAGATGGCCCGGGTCCAGCTGCGGATTCTCGAGATTGTCCCACTGGCTGGCGATCTCGAGGGTCTCGGCGTGGAGGCTCAGCCGCAGCGAGCCGTGCATGTTGGCCGAGATCTCGAGCTTGGGTGAGTACGATGCCAGGCTGCCGCCGCCGCCCGTGCCAGAAGTACCCCCGGCCCGGGCCGCGAGCGCGAGCTTGGTGAAGCGGTCTGAGACGGCCTTGAGGGACAGCAGGGCCGGCAGCTGGATGTGGACGTCGGGCTCGCGCACCTTGGGCTGCATAATGGTCTCGACGTGGTCCGGGTGCAGGACGCGCACGGGAATGTCCTGGGTGACGATCTTCTCGCGCTCGCGGTTCAGGTGCATCTCGAGCGGCTCCACGTTGAAGATGCCGTCGTCGTCGTCGTAGTCGTCGCCGCCGAGGCCGGCTCCCGATATAGTCGACTCGCCGCGTCTGCTGTTGTTCCTGCCCGCGCCGCCGGCGGGTCCGAACCGTGAGGGTGCGCCCGAGGTGTTGCTGTTGGACGTCGATGTCGTTATGGTCATCGACAGGATGGGGATGCCGTCCTTCTTGGTGAGGCGCAAGCTGGCGGACGTGCCATTGACGGCGGACTTGAGCGCGCGCTGCAGCGGCAGCAGCGGCAGCTCGAGGTTGATTGTGTTGTTCTGTTCGGCGGACTGAAGCTGGTACGAGTCGAAAATGTGGTCCATGGACAGCGACCTAGAGGACAAGAAGGAAGAGATGATCAGCTTCGAGATAATGTGAGATCCATCAGAAGCAGTTCCGTTTGGGTCATGCGACTTACGCCCATACTTGCGAGCCTTGGTCTGGTATCACCGTGAATCGCACCGTCTCGTCATCGAGACGCATCCACGCGATCTTCTCGAGCGACGAGAGCGCTGCCGTGAGCTCTGCATGCTGTCAGAGGACTAATCAAGACTAATACTTGGAGGGTTTTGCCTTACTCGAGAACGTGCGCACATTCTTCAATTCCGTCTTGAACCTCATGGTCGGAACTGGTGGTGGGATTTTGGGGCGCCTCACCAGACGCGGCTTGAGCGAGACGCGACTTTTTTTCTTTTTCCAATTAACGAATGGATGGCGGGACGACGCCTACGTCAGGTGGGTTGGGTGTAAAAATAGCGTCACATTAGGGGACTGCTACGGAAGGAGTCCAGGCCTTTGCGGGGTAGATTGGTGGAGGTATGGCTCGTTAGCTGGGTATGATCCCTGTCGGAACTGTTTGTATAAGTCGACTATAATCCCTTTGGACGCAATGTGCTGGGATTCTAGAATTGTTCTAGGCGTGCGATGATTGCCTGATGTTGATATCATATACTTCCTACTATTATGGCAGACACATGGAGAACCTGGACGCATTATTGAAGAAAAGGTACGAAAGTCTCAATCTTGCCTTGGATGATGTAAATGAGAGCTCAGCCATGCTATACTGGTCAAAATGCTGCTGGTGATGTTCGTATGCCACATAATCGCCAGATACTAAATCTATACCACTTGCTGGAAACATGTCAATTTATGTGCCAAGTTGCGTCTTATGCAAAGGAAGTAGTATGGTATAGTATGCAATGCAGCCAAGGGAAAATAGTAGTGTCGTCCAGATCCTGTACCATAGTATTACCAACCATTCTCGATCTTGATCCGAGTCATATACGCCAGAGCCGGAACACCTCTAAACTCCCCAGTCAAAAAACATGTACCAGTTCCTATATCAAGCGCCTTATATGCGCCCTGTGCGCCTTATTGTGCGCCTTATTGTGCCGTCAAACAAAAGCTCAAAAGACAGAGCTTATCCTCCTGTTTCCTACAGTCATATCGCCGACCGGGACCGGTGTGGGAATCCGCGGTGCTGAAGTATTGCAGATCATGCTGCGTCCCCGGTCCTCTCTGCTCGCGGCCGAACTAGATGGTTCACCGTTCGCTCTTCGTATGTTTCGTCGTAAATTGAGGAGGCCCGACTTTCTTGATATGGTCGCGACCTCTACGTCCTCGCGCGCCTGTCCCGTCTGCACCGAGCTCAGGATCCGCTTCTCCTGCGCTTTTCTCTTCGAAATCTCGGCGCATACGGTACACTCGCCAACCGTGTCAGCCATCCGGCGCGGCGGCGTGTACGTGGGCCTGCTGGGGTGGCCCTCTCGTCGCTGAAGCCGGTTGCGCGCCCGGACGGTTGGTCTAAGATTTCCACCGAGAGTCTCCTCCATGAGGGCCTGCTGATACCGCTGCCATGCCTGCCACGCCATCTCAAACGTCGGCACGGCGCAGACCGAGTGTCCGCAGGTCGGGTGCTTGGCCACGCTCCGGCAGATCGGACATGTCGGCTCCGGGTTGTGGGGATCCTCGCGGTCGAGGGAGTCCTGGATCCAGGTCTGGAGGCAGACGTCGCCAAACTTGTGGCCGCAGTGCAGGGAGGTCCAGGACTCGACAGTGCCCTCGGGGTTGGCGGCGCCGACGGGATCATGACAGATCGGACATTCTTCTAGAGGAGGTGAGTCCGCTGCCAGTGTACATTGGGGGGCCTTCTCCGATATGTTCTCAGCTGTACCTTCTTCCGGGGAACTAGATGAAGCGCGGTCGGCACGCCATCGCTTTAGATTCGGTGCGAGCTTGTCGACAAGCTTGAGGGGAAGCCGTACGGGCAGCGTGACCAGCTTGCGAACGCGCATGCTCACGATCTTTTCAAAGATCCCACGCAAAGATAGCAGGCAGAGAACAAGACTCCAGTTGGCGACGAGGAAGAGATGGATGGTCCGCAGGAAGAAGCGAAAGGGAAGGGCCGGCATCAACTGGCACAGCAAATGCTGCTGTTTATCCACATCCAGCTGTTGGTCTTGGTGTCGCAATCCAGCAGTCGAAGTGCGCCGACTTCGAGCCTGTATTGGAGGATCTCCTAGGCTTGTGACGATAAGGGCCGTAGACTGAACGAGCCGGGGGATGGCCCCTCGTGATGGAACTTAGACGGATCCGGTGGTGTAGTGACTCTCCAGTCCAGAGATGGAGGGGTAGCACCTAGTCTGCAGGGTGGAATAGCTCCAAGCTGGTTTGCCTAGGGAAGACGGCTTGTCCCGATGATCCAGGTGTTTGCCGAGTCACGGGAGGATGCCAGAAATAACCCCGTGTTTGTCCGTGTTGGAAAGGGAAATGGAATGGGAAAAAAAAGAAAAGAATTGAAGTTTCCCAGTCAGGAACCGGGTAGTGGATGTTTGAGAGAATGCGCTCATCGGGAGTAATGGGAAATGGCAGTTGGTTTGCAAGGTGATTCGAGAGGAATGCCCCTCACGATGCAGGTGACAACCTTAGGTTGCCAAACACTTGTTCATGAATCGGGCAACCCCCAGCTATTGGCTCGTCGGCGCAGAACATTCGGCTTCTTCCTTGCTTACCTTTTGGTCGCCCGGTCACGCTGGGGCAGCAAGAAATCACGTTCAGACGAACCAACCTAGCCAGATGCAGCCTCGTCGACAGATTCCATGGAAAAGGCTCGACCTTTGGGTAACACGACGGTCAAGAGTTTGTTCCTGAAAGGGGCGATAAAGTCTGGCAAGCCTGGAGCTATTCATGTCTCGACCTGACACGATTGGCCGTGGCCTCCTGCGAGAGCTGTTAAGCCGACACACGGACAGGCCAAGCGAGAGACATTTTTGACTCTTTAGGTCTCGACGCCGGCTCTTAGTCGTCGACGTGAGGGGGAACAGGAATGCCAGAATCTGGCAAAATGCTGACGCCGCCAACGCCATCAGCAGCACATCCTTGTAGTGCAGGACAGGACACCTTATCTTTCTTGCATCATGTGAACGGATCCAGCGGTCCGCTTGGGCGCACGAGAACAATCACACTATCAAGAACCTTGTCGGTATTGACAGAAGATTATTTAGTAGCCTGACACCTTGACTGTCGGCTCTTCCGTCTAGACTGCTGCATCGTATATGTAGACTGTTGCAGAAGTGTAATAATTCCCCAGTATTCGGAGGCAAGGCTACCATGTCAGAAAATCCAAACATGGTTGACGTGCTACAGTGACACAACGGCTTCCGAATCAAAGGCAGATCTGGTTTGCCCTTTGTATTCAAAATGACTCCGTCGTCCTTATGAATTCGGATTCAAAGAATACGAATAATCAAACAGACAACAGAGCCGTGCCGTCTGTAACAACTTGGGAATACTCCGTGACTACTCTCCCGGACTGCTCGTTCTCATAGTACTGCAGGTTGATCCATATTCCATGGTAATATCCAGTAATGCGGGCGAGCATTTCAGCACACTACCTTCGAGCTCGTCTAGACACAGTCGCAGTGGTCGACTCGAGGCGATAGTATTTCCTACTTGCCTTGAGCAGACCGTCTCCAGATATCAGCGATAACATGCTTGAACCTGCTTCGAGTAGCTGCGACACCTCAGAAATCGACACTAGCTGACATCGAGCCTGGTAATATTCACAGAGCTGAACGCTTTCCCGTCTGATTCACAAGTCGAATCCCCGCGCAATGGAAGAATTGTGGGATCGTGTCTTCGCAGACTGGCCGTAAACAACCAGCATGGTTCACCGACCTGCTCTCCGGGCATCTGTCTCGTCGTCGCTGTCGTCCATGAAACCTTCTTCCAGACTTTCGTGATATCAGCACAGTGCCATTCACAACGTGAACCGACTTACTCTCTGCTTAGTCTCCTGTTGCTGTCAGTATGGTCTGCGCGGCCGCTTGTGTCCAGACTGAGGGCGTGTCTGCGTTCTTCCTCCACGTCTTCCAGCTCTTCGCCGTCGTCGGAATCAAAGCCGCCGTCTGAACCTCCTGCCGCAACCAGACGCTCGTGTATTCCTCTGCGCCACCTCGCCGGAATCAACCATTTAGCGATCGCATTCTGCGCTCGAACCCGGAAGGATGTCGTGTGATTCGATATCGATTCTAGTGGTAAATACTGGCTGTAGCGCTCCTGGTATTGTCGCCAGAGCGGGACAAGAATGTAGGAGCAGGTGATGAACAGTATTAGTGATATGACAGCGGGGACTATCAAAGTCTAGGTAGACAGTAGATTAGCATCGTCGCCCTGCCTCCCTCTACTTAGCCTTGTCTGATGAATGCGACGAACCTTGACAGCAGATAGAGTAGAACCCATGGTGTCTAGACCGCCATCCAAACGTGACCTGACGTTGGTGATTCCAGATTTTGGTATTATGAATTACTGGTGATGGGCGCCAGGCTGTGAGGTGTTGTGATATGGCCGACAGCCAAGGTAGCGTACACGTATTCAGAGCATCAGCCACGAATCGGACTCGGCTTGGCTGCGCAATGGGGAATCCCGAAATCGCTGCAATTTCCGAGTCTTCCAGTGGTGACACAGCTGTTGTGGACGTCTCCGCGAGACAGGCTGTGAGAACCGGTGCAGTCGGGCGCGGGATCTGGTCAATCAACCCTCAGCGTCGAGGTGATTACCTTATGTCGGTGGTAGGCAATGTAAGGTAGGGGATGCATGGATAGAGGGTTTCTAGAAGCTGCTCAGTGGGAAAGCTCCCGACTAGCGCCGCGTCATTGGCTCTCCAGGCGGCGCCGCCCGGGCACCTGCGGCCGTGGATTGGCAATACTCTTGCACTGAATATGCATGTCAAAAAGAATGGGCCGCATCAAACGCGTGCGCTTCGACAGCCAACGGTCCCAGGGCCAAAATCTCCTAGCGAAATGGCTAAGAAGAGGATGGAGAACACGAAAGATGCGAAAAAGGGGTACGGCGTAGCGGGTGGAGCTGGCAGTCTTCTTCGTCATTCAAAAGGAGACCATCGACTTCCGTCCACGACTATGGGGCACAATGATGACTATCGACGGAAGCCCAGGTACCGTAGCCACGGAATACTACGACACGGGTGCATGCACGAAATAATTCTCCGACTCCCCAAGGTCGAGGTAGGAAGAGAGAGAAGCATGGACCCAGAAGATCAACTTCCCGACTTCTCTCTTGATCAGGACGACACCATCGATCTCGTGGAAAGCTGATCGTTCGGCTACATGGCTCTCTGGTCCACTGGGCTTCCCGGCTTCCCCAGCTTCTGCTCAGGCCACGTTCTGCCCATGAATATATGGCCCACTTGGAAGGTTGAGTCGCCGTCAGGCACAGATTGACAACTTAAACATCATGTCCTGATACATCCGATCTACCCAACTTGGTAGGACAGCACTCGCACAATGCGAGAGCCGCTTATGGCTATTGCATATCGTGGACAGCCCTGGCATGTTTCCTCCAATGTGTCATGTGTGCATCCAGGGGTTTGAAGATGGGGTTTCAACCGAAATTTACTACTAGTCAAGTCTCCATCTCGGCAGAAATGGACATGGCCTCATAACTCTTGCTTGATCAATGCAAGGGATACTGGACAAAGGAGAGAGGACAAGAACGGAAAGCATGTCTGATCTCTTGTAGGCGGATTCAATTCGGAGTCAATTACCAACGCAGCTGATCGCCATTATAACTGAATGTGTGATGTTGGAATTCGACCAAACATTTTCAAGGATTAGACATTTGAATATATTCCGCAAGGAAGAGGCCAACCAATAGTCGGGCTTCGGGCAACTCTCTAAACATAGGCATCTGCAGTAGGCTCGTCCAACAGCCAGTCAATGCTCCCAAAACGTATGTGGAACCCCTGAGCTCAGTCCGCTTTGGGTCGAATTTGTAGCGCTTGTGTCGGGCATCTGACCATAATGAAATAATGTAGGAATCATCTTTCTTGGGGAGGAGAGTCTCGTTTCCAACTTGCACTGTCGTCCATTGCTGATAATGTGTCGGCAAGGAGGCATCTGATGGGTAACTTATCTGTCGTCGTGGAAGAGAAACGCATTGTTCCTTGTTGTCGCATTCGAATCGTTCCCGTATTGGAATTTGTGTAGACTTTGTTACGTTGGATCTGATCTCTACACCACCAAGCCAACCTACCAGGTAACCCAGCAAGATATCCATCTCCTCACTGAGGGCAATTACCTCCGTTCCTGCATGCATCTAACAACGTACAGTGTAGCAACCACACACACAATCACCTCCACGCTCTCTCGCACGCCACTCCCGGTAATAATTAATTGATACGGCTGCATACCTCCCGGCCGGAGTATTATGAATCCTCTGTATGTTTTGTCTGTTCTCCAGGATCCCCTTCCGATCGCTCATTGTCCGGCTTGCCCTACCTCGTTGCATGCTCGATCCCATCTCCAAGCCAGGCGTGCGATCAAGACAGCCGGTTGTGTCTGTTGTATTAAAAGTTCGCGTGTCTCTGCGACAAGTGTCTCCATACCATAAATGCGCCGCACCCACGCGGGAGCATTTACCTACCGCACCAGAACCACCCCCGACCAAAAGAAGGACTTGGAAGAACCCCCCATGCTCAACGGATTTCGCTTCATGCAGGTCTCCCATACACGACTGATGCACGGCTCGCTACAAGATACGGCACACTTCTCGACCTCGATCTACTCGCAGCACACGAACATACTACACACGATGCGATTAACCCCCAGCCTGGTACAACCCGACCCAGCAGACTGAAGAAGAAGCTTCAACTAGGCTGGCACGCCCAGATAGCGCGCGCCGCATCTCGATTTCCAATATCCACCGCGCTGGAGTCCGAGTCGCTGGGCTCTGGACCCCCCTTTGCGGTAGCTACATTCTCTCGAGCCAGCCCAGCCAGCCCGCTCTAGCTCAATTTATCATCCTGCAGTTGAATTCCGAACTGCCGCCCACACGCGACTCTCCGTCCTTCATCACGACGGCCTTCGTCGACTTCTTTGCCTTTCTCCCGCTGAAGTCACCCCGTTGCCGAGACTACGAAACTCGACGTCTGGGGGAGGCCACCACTAGAGAGTCGGCGTTTCTTGACGCCTGACCTATAAACTTTTTTTTTCTTCTTCTCTTTCTCCCGCCGCCGTCATGGCTTCTGGCGCCAAGGGAGGAGGATTCTTCTCGCGAAGCAAGCATAAGAGCAGCTCCAGCGACCGTCGCGACGACACCGATGCCGCATCCGTTCATTCCGTACCGAGATCTCGACATGGCAGAGAATCCTCCATCATCTCCGTCGATCGTCCCAGCTCGTCCTCGTCCGAGTTCGGCGTTGGCGTACCATACGATGCCACGGGCCGGGATGGACGCAATCCCGTACCTGTCGACTATCTCCCTCGCGCAGACCAAACACCAGTCCGACGCGATCCCATGCCGCACCAGATGAATAGGGCTACTGGTGACTACCAACAATATCTAACTGCGGATGGTTACGCACACATGTCTGCAGGTTCACATCTCTCGGGACCTAGGCCGCCGCCAGGCCACTCGAACGTGACAATGGCCTCGACTGGGCAGCGCAATACCCAGTTTCAACAATGGGGACCAACTGCCGGACAAACGCCCCGAGGCAGTACCATGAGTGGGCAAGGCAGACCGCAGGGCGGCCCATTCGGCGAGAGATCCGACTCGCTGGCTTATTCCAACTGGTCGGCCAGCAGACTTCACAGAGACAGCGATCAATTCAGCGTATTTTCAGGTAATGGAGGACCCCCAGATTCTGCGACAACCCCACGCTCATCCAGATTACCAGCTCTACCCAGCGCAACGTCCCAGAGCTCGTTCAACTCCAACCTTTCCGGCAGAGACTCGCACCGAGTGACGAAACTCCCACCCGCTCCCAGTGTAGCATCCAATGGTGCCGGCTCCGACGCAGACAGACTGGCTAGACCCGATGACGATAGAGTGACGGAGCAGATGTTCTACGAGTTAATGCAGAAGCGAGGATGGCACAACCTGCCCGAGCAAGCGAAGCGTCAAATGGTTGCGTACCCGACCGCGAAGAAATGGACACTCATCTACCAGGACCGCCTGACTGAAATGCAAGGAGAACAAAAACGGAGACAAGTCGCAAAGGTAAACAACCAGTATTCGGCCGTCGATGTGGCACCCATCTCGTCCTCCGACGAGGAAGGCTCCCCTGAATGGTATGTACGCAAGGTCATGGACAACAGCCTTGACACAAAGGGCATGGGAAGTCTTGAAGTCAATTTGCGAACGCAACAGATCGGCTGGGTCAAGAGATTCATCGAATGCCAGGGTCAGATAGCACTCACGACCCTCCTCTTGAAAATCAACCGAAAAACCGCGGTGGGACCTGCTGCCCCGTCCGATCATAAGACGAGCGAGAAGAACCTCGACAAGGAATACGATATTATCAAATGTCTCAAGGCATTGCTCAACAACAAATACGGTGCCGATGATGCTCTCGCCCATCAGCAGGTCATCGTGTCCCTGTCCACCTCGCTTATATCGCCCCGCCTGACTACGAGGAAATTGGTCAGCGATGTCCTCACCTTCTTGTGTCATTGGGAAGACGGCGATGGCCATTTGAAGGTCATCCAGGCAATGGACGCTGTCAAGGTCCAACAGAACGAGAATGGACGGTTCGACGCCTGGATGCGCCTCGTCGAGGTCACCGTCGATGGCAGAGGCAAAATGGGAAGCTTGGTCGGTGCCAGCGAAGAGGTCCGCAGTGGTGGAATCGGCATGGAGAACCTGCTCATGGAATATGCCGTTGCGACTCTCATTCTTATCAACATGATCGTCGACGCACCAGAGAAGGACCTCCAGCTGAGGATGCACCTCCGGGCGCAGTTCGGCGCCTGTGGGATCAAGAGAATCCTCACCAAAATGGAGGCTTTTCAGTATGACCTGATTGACAAGCAAGTGGAGCGGTACCGAACCAATGAAGCTATTGACTATGAGGACATGCTCGAGCAGGAGGGCAGTAGCATGAAGGACAACATTGAGGGCGAAGTCAAAGACCTTAATGACCCCGTTCAGATTGTCGATGCCATCCAGCAGCGAATTCTAGGTACCAAGACTCAGGACTACTTCATTTCGGCATTGCAGCACTTGCTGCTCATCCGGGAAAATGACGGAGAAGAGAGATTGCGCATGTTCCAGCTGGTGGACTCCATGCTCAGCTACGTGGCCATGGACAGGCGGCTTCCCAACATGGATCTCAAGCAGAGCTTGAACTTTACCGTACAGAGTCTGCTGGACAAGTTACACACTGACTCGGAGGCGCGGCAAGCTCAAGATGAGGCATTGGAAAGCCGGCAGATTGCCGACGCTGCCATGGCTGAGCGAGACGACATGAGAGCCAAGTTGGAGCTGGGTGCTGATGGTCTTGTTGCTCAAATGCAAAAGCAACTCGATGAACAAGCCAGGTTCATCGAGGCACAGAGGCGGCAGGCTGATGGACTCAAGGCCGAACTCGAGAATCTGCAGACCATCCGTGCCAAGGAGGCTCAACGCAATGAGCTTGAGACGAGAGAGTTGTATCTCATGCTTCGGGACGCACAGGATGTTGCTGCATCTCAAGCTGCTAAGGGCGGCGCTGACAACAAGCCGGGAGCAGCAGCACCTGCTGAGGATCCCGTTCGGATGCAAGGTATACTGGACAGGCAACGCCTCATGGAACGCTTGCAAATGCAGATCGAGAGACAGAAGACACAATACAAGCTCGAAGGTAGAGTATGGGGTGATACTGTCGGTCCATCGGACCGCCTGCGCGCTCTACGTGAGGAAATGGACGGCTTTTCTGCGCCCGAGGGCTCGGGTATGCCCCCTGAAAGCTTCCACAACAGCATGATGGGTGGTGTGCTTGGTGCCGTCAACCGGCAAACTAGAATTCCGAGAAAGCCGGTGCAAGAACGTGCTGGTACCGAGACTATTCCCGAAAGCGACGATGACGATGAGGGCATTGTTTACGAGAAGCCGAGACTTGTTGAATTCAAGAGACCAGTCATGGACCCGAGGCAAGCCAGCAATCTCATGTCTGAAATCCAGGCCAAGGGCAAGAGATACGACGCGAGCGATTCGGAAGATGGCGAGGATATCACCACAGGCCCGTCTCATCCCAGCATGGAGTCGCAATCTCCCATTACGCCCAGCGATCGGGATGCTCCAAAGGCTGCAGTCGCCGGCACGGGCGCTGCTCCTCCGCCTCCACCACCCCCGATGCCAGGTGCACTCGCAGGCGCACCACCTCCCGCACCTCAATGCCCGGTTCCGTTCCCGGTGCGCCGCCGCCGCCCCCCACCCTCCGCCTATGCCTGGCCAACTTCCCGGTGGCCCTCCCCGCCGCCACCACCTCCTCTGCCCGGTTCTGTTTCTGGTGGTCCTCCTCCACCTCCTCCGCCTCCTCCTCTGCCTGGCTCTGGTGGACCTCCGCCGCCGCCTCCACCGCCACCCATGCCGGGTGGTGTACCAGGAGGGCCTCCACCTCCTCCGCCGCCCATGCCTGGCGCTATGTCTGGTCACTTCTTGTCTGCTCAAAGCAATCTTCCTGCTGCGCCATCCCTCGGCTTGCCCATTGTACGACCGAAGAAGAAGCTCAAGAATATCCATTGGGAGAAGGTTGATGCCCCCGAGGCCAGTCACTGGGCTGCTCATGCACCCACTGCCGAGGAGAGAGAAGAGAAGTACATCGAGCTCAGCAAGAAGGGTATCCTCGATGAAGTCGAGAAGCTTTTCATGGCCAAGGAGATCAAGAAGCTCGGCATGGGAGGAGGTTCCAAGAAAGACGACAAGAAGCAGATCATATCGGGAGATCTGCGGAAAGCTTATGGTAAGTGGCTCAAATTTCTTCGACGCTTTCGAGATGCTAACGTACATGTCAGCTATTGCTTTGTCCAAATTTTCGCAACATTCTGTGGAAAAGATTGTGCAAATGATCATTCACTGCGACAAGGATGTACTTGACAACCCTGTGGTCATGGATTTCCTGCAGAAAGACGATTTGTGCAATATCCCCGACCAAACATCGAGACAGATGGCACCGTACAGCAAGGACTGGACAGGGCCCAATGCTAATAACGAGAACCGAGAACAAGATCCAAACGAACTTACCAGAGAGGATCAGATTTATCTCCACACGGCTTATGAACTGCACTACTACTGGAAGAGCAGGATGCGTGCACTGGCACTTACCAAGAGCTTCGAGTCCGACTACGACGAGATCAATGACAAGATTCGACAAGTTGTCGACGTGTCCGAGTCCCTGCGAGATTCCGTGTCGCTGATGAACGTTCTGGGCCTTATCCTGGATATCGGTAACTACATGAACGACGCGAACAAGCAGGCGCGCGGTTTCAAGCTCAGCTCGCTTGCACGTCTTGGCATGGTCAAGGATGACAAGAACGAATCCACCCTCGCCGATATGGTTGAACGTATCGTCCGCAACCAGTATCCCGAATGGGAGGGCTTCGCGGTTGACATTCAGTCCGTCATCTCGGTGCAGAAGGTCAACGTCGAACAACTGCAGTCCGATGCCAAGAAGTACATTGACAACATCAAGAACGTACAAATGTCGCTTGACAGTGGCAACTTGTCCGACCCTAAGAAGTTCCACCCACAAGACCGCGTCAGCCAGATCGTTCAACGCTGCATGAAGGACGCGCGCCGCAAGGCCGAGCAGATGAGTCTGTATCTGGAGGAGATGGTCAAGACGTACAACGACATTATGGTGTTCTATGGCGAAGATCCCGCGGACGAGAGCGCTCGTCGCGATTTCTTTGCCAAGTTGGCTCTTTTCCTTAACGAGTGGAAGAAGTCACGTGAGAAGAACATGCAGATGGAGGAGACGAGACGTAGGAACGAGGCTAGCATGAAGCGCAAGCACGCCCAGCTCAAGATCAATTCGGTCAATGCCGAGGTTGGAGGTGCACCCCCGAGCCCGGCGAGTGCGGGCGCCATGGACAGCTTGCTCGAGAAGCTGCGCGCTGCCGCTCCACAGGCAAGAGATCAGCGCGACCGCAGGCGGAGAGCGCGTCTCAAGGACCGACACCAAGTGCGCGTTGCCAGTGGGCAACAGATCCCGGACGTCAACGAGATACCCGATGTCGAAGCCGCCGGACTGCGCTCGGATGGCACGAGCGCCGCAGACACGAATGAGGGGCCGACTAGTCCTGGGCTTCTGTCACCCGACTCCGCGGAAGCTCCTGCCGCCCAAGCAGCGGAAGACAGCCTGAGCTCACGGGCGGAGATGCTGCTCCGCGATATGCGCAGCGGAGGGGATGGCGCCGAGGATGCCGGCGGGGAAAGCACTAATATGCGCCGCAATGCCGCCGAAGAGAGGCGAGCAAGGCGGAGGAGGTTGAAGAGTGGAAGCACGGCGAGCGCTGGCGATGCGCCGACGGACGGCGAAGCACCCAAGAGCCCACCACCCACCGACGATGTACCACCAGTACCAACTGTTGCTGTGACTGATGCTGATGACTGAGTTACGAGGTTGGGATTAGGAGCGAGTCGAAAGAATACATAATGTCTACAACATTAGAGAAGCGAGAGGACAGCACAAGCGCCGCGCCCAGACGAGCATTACAGTAGTTGCACAGAAGTTGGTCCTACTTGGACGGGACCGTGGCCACCTCTTGGACTTGCCACATCAAGGCCGGTACTTCCGTGCTGGATCGCAGCATTCATACGGGCGCAACCTGGTGATCAGGGGCAACGATCAGGTCGTTGACGTCAAAAAGGCTGTCCCTGTAGAAATATTCGTCATTCTAGAATGATTAGGGCCATGGGCGACGGCGACGGGCGCTGGATGTTAGCATACTATACTATATGTATCATCTGTCTATTGAACATATTCCCGATTCAATGTCAAATCTCATCATTCAAAACGCCTGGTGAATTTATTGGTTTATGTCAATGCTGCCTAGAATTATACCTATGCTAGGAGAAGAATGCGCTTTATCACGTCCAAACCATGGCAGTTCGCTTTAAGCAGGTGGGACCTTGACCTCGTCGCCGACCACGACTTATAATAACTCATTTAATCCAGCGGGGCCCGAGTGCAAATTTTGCATGGATTAATATCAAAATAAATACCCAATGTTCCATCAAATCATATAAATCTCGATTAGTATAGTGGTCAGTATGCCAGCTTGTCATTCAATGTTGAATTCGCTGGAGACCGGGGTTCAATTCCCCGATCGAGAGCATCTTATTTTTGCTATTCTACTAGAATGATCTTTTTCTCATGCTAGTCGCCTCTCTCTCCTACTTCTCCATGTTTATTTCCTCTTTCTTTTATTTCTCGCTGCGCCCGAGGTTCGTCATGAGAAGCGCGGCATGCACCTGGTGGACAAATTCGGAACGATGCAGGCCACATGGCGCCATCCGAGATTTGATCCCCGGTAAGCCGTTGAAGAAACGTTACAAAAGCGACCGGAGAAATAGAGGCGGCTTATTCGCTCAGCTGGCACATTCTGGAATATCAAGACAGAAGCATGCGGGAGACCAACTTCGTATCGAATTCCGGGACAGCTTGTGGCTGTGGCTGATACGCCCGGTTTAACTGGTCTTCATCTACCTAGGACTCTCCCGGCGCTGGAGGTTTATTTCTCAGTGAGGCGCACATGATAATGCAGTATACGAAGTACGTACACGTGCTCATGACAAGATGACAGTCGTCGCTGAAGAAAGGCGAATGCTCAGCTGTGCTTATAGTGCTGATATCAGCACCTTGGTTCAAGCCTCGCAATAGCCTAACCCGGATTTATTCCTGCCTGGAGTTCTTGTTGCGATTTCTGCTGGGGGCGGAGCAAGGACAACTAATCATGCGCTGAAGGAGAACTTACTACTGTAAATGGCAGTCTGCTTGGGCGCCTGACCAATCAGAGCCTTCAGCCGAGATGGACTAGCATGTAACAGCCAATCGGGCCAAGGATGGTCGAAAAAAAGTGGCGGCTCAGTTCATTCGCTTCGCTCGGCAGACGGCTTGTTCGAGGCTCAGTGACAGCGGCCTTGTAAGTGGTTATCAAAAATAGATTTTCTTGCGACGGCTTCAATAACAGGCTATTGTGGGCGAAGTACGGAGTTGTCGCCGGGCTAAAGAAGATACTGATGGGTCATGATGATTCAAACTTGGAAGTGTATATAAGATGGAGAATATGCCAACTATATCATGACATTTCCAGGACATCATTCAGCACTTTCACATCACAGACAGAAAAACAATCACCATCTATCACACATAATATAATACTCTATATTAACTATCTCTTTACCCACATACACATTATCCAAAAATGAAGGCCTTCACCACCGCCGCTCTCCTCGTCGCCGCCGCCAGCGCGCGCTCGACGCCCCTCCGCGCCCGCCAGACCAGCGACCCCAAGTACACGATCCTCCCCAACGAGCTGGCCTCGCACGACGTGATCGCCGGCACCAATTTCCCGGCCGCCGCCACCAACACGGCGCGCAACGGCGGCGCCGAGACGTCGACCCTGTACCAGGTGTCCTTCCCCCAATCGGTCGCGGGCCTGACGTGCGCGGCGCGCTTCTTCTCCGGACTCGCGTCCGACTCGGTCGTCGGCACGAGCGAGCTGGATTTCTTTTCGACCGGCATCACCCAGGACCTCGACGACCAGCACAGCGGCAACCTGCGCGACCAGGGCCTGGGCCGTATTGCGTTTGTGCCCGGGCAGAGCGGCGATTTTGTCGTCGACCCCAATGTCCCGTTTGTGTATGCCGGCGGGTTCCCGTGCCCTGCCGGCCAGACTTTCGTGCTCGAGAGTGCTGCCGTCGGCGAGTTTGATGTTGTCAGTGTCGGGCAGGATTTCGCGGGCGCGTGGACGCCGGCGGATGGTACGCCTAATGGGTTGAGCTTTATCGCTTATTAGATTGAAGAGGGTGGAATATTGGGAAGGTGTGGTTTCGATAAGATGTTAACACGGGTAGGCATTGCATAGGGGTTGCTTTCATCTGATATTTCGTTTTGGGGATTCTACGGTCATTTATCATTGGTTTTCATTGCATAGCGATGGGTTCGGGCAAAGGTAGTTGTTGGTGTTCGTCTAAATTTAACAATACATTCATTTGTTCACTGTCGTAAAGCATACGGATCCTTCCAATGTTCTTGATCAAGCACCCGAAGCTGTGTTCTGGCTCAACGCTTGATTATCAAAGGGGACTATTTCCCTTTCATTTACTCTTCAGAGCTACATATCGAAAACTTTCACAGTCGACAGGAGAGCCAAATACGGGTATACTTTTTCATTGTTGGTAGTGGTAGTACTAATTCATCAATCTCGTACGTCATTCCCGCTGACCCTTTAAAACAACCCAATGCCATATCCCATATCATAAACCGACATTGAATCCCCCTCCTGTAATGCCTTTCAATGGACAAATTTGACAAAATGCTACGCTAAAAACAAACAACATCTCAACAACACGGCAGAATAGTGACGACTCCTTTCAGTCTCTTGTCTCTCGCTCACCACTCGAGACCCTCGGTCTTGGAGCAGTCCATGGAGGAGCAGAAGCTGATGTCCTCGGCGGCGACCTTGGCGCTGCCGGGCAGCTGCTGGCGGGCGGGCCAGATCTCGGCGCCGCGGCGGCGCTCGGCCTTGTGGTGGGCGGTGACGGCGTCGCGGACGGACGACTGGAAGAAGAGGGGGCCCTGCTCGAGGCGGGGGTGCATCTCGCCGTTGACGAAGACGCCGGCGTTGATGTTCTGCTGCGCGTTGGCGCACAGGTACTTGTCCTCGGACATGACGCGCTTGTAGATGTCGTTGATCACGTCAAAGTCCTCGTCGCTCGAGTTCTTGTTGCGGTACACCTCGTAGCTCATGACGGACTTGTTGGGGCCCTTGGGCACGAAGCGCTGCATGAAGAAGAAGTGGGGGCTGTTCAAAAGGTGTCAGTTTACTGAGCACGATGATTGACTGCGAAGAATGACGGAACAACTTACGAGACGTTCATGGAGGCGTTGGGAAAGTAGTAGGTGGCAGCGACGTTGAAACCCTTGGCAATCTGCTCGGGAGTGGGACGACCGAGGTGCTGGACGTAGCCCTTCTCAGTAACGACGCCGTATGCCTCGAGGTTGGCAACTTGAGGGATATCAGGGTGAGTGGTCGGGCAGTGGTAGCATTCCTTTTGAGCAAAAAATGTCAGCTTCTTGTTTATCATATTTCTTTCGGCTTTTGACTTCTTACATTGTAGTTATCGGCCAAGATCTTCCAGTTGTACTCGCCCTCCATCTCCCAGGTGTGGTCGAACTTGTACTCGTCCCAGTTGTAAGCCTTGAAGCGGTCCTGGGTGTCAATGCCGGCAAAGTGCTCATTCCATGGCGTGGGCTTCTCCGACGCGTCGAGGTTGACCCAGATGAAGCCGTTGGTGTCGACGTGGACGTGGATGGGGAAGAGGCTGTTCTTGGACTTGTCGAATCCCGAGAGCTCTTGGTATCCGGGGGCCTTGGTGAGCTTGCCGTTGAGCCCGTAGGTCCAGTTGTGGTACTTGCAGGCGAGGATGCTGTTGTTGCCCTTCTCGGCCGTGACGACGGGGAAGGCGCGGTGTCTGCAGATGTTGTGGAATGCGTTGATGGCACCGGAGCGGTCCTTGGTGATGACGAACGAGAAGCCGGCGATCTCGTAGCGCAGCCAGTCTCCGTTGTTGGGAAGTCTGAGGCTGTGCGTCGTGAGGAGCCACCGCTTAGAGAAGATGGATCGTCTCTCGAGCTCGTACATATCCTGGGAGGTATACCATGATGCCGGCAGAGCCCTCACGGGAGATGGCTTGGACTCTTCCGAGCCCGCCGCCGACTTCTTGCTGTAGAAACTCGAGAGGAATGACAGGGCCATGGCCAGCGCCGAAGCGAACAGGCCGAAGAAGAGAAGGTTTGGCGAATAGTACGAAGTTAATTCGAACATCTTGAAGAATGTGTGTGTAAAGATGAATCTGTGCCTCTCGCCAGAATTGGATAAACAGTATACTCGAGAATGGCTTCTTTTATTACTCAGTCTCAGCCTGCCTTATGGGGACTCGTTGCCCTTCCTGCTGCTTTATCAGTCTCATATATGATATGGCTTGTCCTATCTAGCTAGCGCCCGTTCCAGCCTCTTGGCTTGGCTAATCATGATGCCGTTCATAATCGCACACTATCGTATACTTGCCGAATTGAGGCGTTATAGCAACCGGTCACATGACCGGCGCTGATCTCCGCCCTGCCGATCCGGGGGCCATGACCATGATACGCTCACGTGACCGGTCGGTGGAGGTTGGGCTGCAGTATGACATGGCCATGATTAAGTCGTAGAACCAATATGCGCACGCGAAGTTGGGCAACAATCTATAGTATGGACGATGAGGCGCTGCTTCCTGTGCAATGTTGGCCTGCGAGTCGTGGCCACGATGGAGGTTACTCAGGTGTTCCCAGCGACATGCCATTCCCACCCCCATCCTCATCGTGAGAAGTAGTTTTACTGTACCCACCGGGCCATGAACCGGCCTCCGGATTCGTAGCCGACCCCACCCGAGTCTCGCCCCCCTCTCATGTTGAGCGACGATGTCGGATGACAAGCCGCGATACTTGGCCAACTTGTAATAGTTTTTAGCTGGCTGGTTGGAAAATACAAAGATTTATTTACTTGGGTACTTGTTTTTCTCAAAAGTCCAATTAGACAAGACAACACGTTCAGCAGGTGTGACAGTCAAGTGTGCTTGTGTGGTAGTATTGATCGATTGGCAATCCCAGTGTGGAAGAGTAAATCATTCAACATCCCCATCACATCCGGCACATCCTCTTGTCGTCAGCATGGCTTCAGAAGCGCTATCTTACATCATTGTCGGTGCGGGCGTCTTTGGTGTGTCTACTGCCTACCACCTGATCCAGAGGTATCCCCATGCATCGGTGACGATAGTCGACCGAGATGCATACGACGCAGAGACCCGCGTGGCCGCGTCGTGGGACTGGAACAAGGTGGTGCGCGCCGACTACGACGACATCGTCTACTGCCAGCTCGCGCTCGAGGCCCAGGACATCTTCAAGTCGGACCCCCTGTGGAAGCCCTACTTCCACGAGACGGGCATCTACTGGATCTGCCGCAGCGACTACGCGCAGGACGTCATCAACAACTACAAGAAGCTGGGCCGCACGGCCGACCTCAAGGCCGTGCCCATCGAGGAGGCCCGCAAGCTGTACGGCGGTCTCTTTGAAGACGCCGACTACACGGGCGTCAAGGAGGTGCTCGTCAACAAGTCCAGCGGGTGGGCCGCCGCCGGAGACGCTCTGAGGGCCGTCACCAAGCGAACGCTGGAGCTGGGCGTCAAGTACCACGTGGGCGAGGTCGGATCGCTGCAGTTCGATCTGGACGGCAGGTGCTCTGGAATCAAGACCACGAGGGGAGAGGTCCTGTCGGCCTCGCACACTATCCTGTGCACCGGAGCTTACACGCCCAAGCTGCTGGAGTACAGCGCTCACAGCAGTGGCATCAAGGAGATCAGCGCCGGCTCCCGCATCGTGGCCGGAGGTATCACGACGGGAATGACTACGCTGGACGACGAGACACACAAGCGGTTCGCGTCGATGCCGGTTGGTGTTCAGGGATATACTGCTGCAACTGGTGATTCTCACTGCCTATACTCTTTATTCGTTTGAACACCTCAGCTAACGGTTCATATAGGTCCTTTCATTGGCAGTCTTCCGCCGACTCCTGACAAGGAGCTCAAGTGGTGGGGACAGACGATTTTCAGGGACACGCGAGAGGTGCTGCCCGGCAAATTCCTCTCGGCGCCTCCCGCGGAGTCGGACTACGCCCAGTGGAAGGTGTCCGGCAAGCTCAAGGAGGACATTGACTACGCCAACAAGGTGTTCTACGGAAAGAATGGTGCATCCTGGAAGATGGAGAAGCACCGAATCTGCTGGTAAGTCGTCATTCCCGCCACGACACAATCACGGCATTCTTTGCTAACGCATAGTTATAGGGACGCCTTCACGACGAGCGCAGACTTCATCATCTCGCCGCACGCGGGGGCCAAGGGCCTGTACGTGGCGACGTGCGGCAACTTCCACGGGTACAAGTTCTTCCCGGTGCTGGGCAAGTACGTGGTGCAGATGATCGAGGGCGCGCTGGCGCCCGAGCTGGTGCAGAAGTGGGCGTGGGACCGCGAGCGTCCCGACCCGTGCCTCAACCCGGACTGGCCGAGGTCCGAGATGAAGGACCTCCAGGACGTCCAGAAGACTTCCAAGTTATAGATCTAATGAATGGCATGAATGGCATGGACGGGGAACGAACGGTGTATTTACGCTTGATTACGACATTTAATGGCATATTTGAATATCAACAGTATATGGTGTCTCTGTGATATGTACCGCGACGGCCAGACGTGTAAACGTTTGTGACGAGGGAGGTTATACTATGGTCCTTGTTTCTCTCCATATAGTCCGAATCCAGTAATTTCATCGACGATCGGTGCATTTGTATGACTTGCTGCTCTATCCTCTTTTTCGAGTGCATTGCATGCATCGGTGTGTCCCATGTCACTTCTCTTGTCCGTGCATCATCCGCTTCCCAGATGTATGGCTCATTCTGGTGTGTTGCAACGGCCACTGGGTGGCTTGGGATGTGGTTTCCTGGTTCTCGTTGTGTTGTTCTAGAATGCAGACCCATTGTATCTGCGAGTATAACCAACCTAGCGCGGCGAGTTTCCGTCATTGACATTGGGCTGGGGACAGTAAACGACGAACGTGCACCCAGCGAGATCTGAGACTGGTCCTGTTTCTGATACACGGAGTTCCTCTTCCTGCAGATTAGGTAAGAATGATTGCCGAGGTGGTCTTCGGTGCATCATCTTCGTGGGCCATATTTAATATTGGGGGTACATATCATGCTGGCTGGGATGGATGTGAAATGCGTTGGAGAACATTGGAGAACTGTCGGTAAGTTTTTCAATCTGCGCTATCTTGGATGTTACCTAGGTACGCCGCACTGGACAAGTCATTTCTTAGTGTCAATATTTTGGGGGCGCCGCGTACATAACGTTCTTCAACTCCTCCTTCGCCCTCTCCCACATCCCATCTTTCGCTGTCTTGCAACAAGGACCCTGAACTTCGAGTTTCGTTTCTCGGTCAATTTGCTCTTTTCTTATTCCTTTCTGTTCTAGCTTATCGCCGGCGTCGGCGCCACGGCATCCCGCTTACCTGGCTCAAACGAAAAGTGTGACTCGCGCACGAATCGGAGGTTGGTCATTTATCTATTATCTCGTCTGCAATCAATAGATAGTCGGTAGATAATCATGATAATATAGTGGAGGCAGGCGCGTTTTGGCTTGCTAGCACGTTGCACTTTCCTTCCCATCTCCACTGGACCTTCCCGACCAAAGTCCCCCAATCCCAGCGCCTGCCATTTGATTCAAGCTGATTGATGCCAAGCTCAGTACTTAGCAGCTATTACCCACCCTGTATCTCCTTCCACTTACCCCACACTTTCTTTTTCCCGTACTTTCCTTCCGTATCGTCACATCCGAGCTCAACCTCAAAGAAAAGAAGGAAGAAAGAAAGAAAAAGAATCAAACATAATACCGAAACGACTGCTTGCGAGGGCTTGGCTTCATGACGCCTCAAGCGGAAAACAACAGTAATTTACGTGGCCGCCGAAGATCACACAATGCCTGTCTGCCCTGCAGGTAAGCATCACTCCCGAGAGAGAGTCTTCCTCTCTCGCCATCCTGTCGCTTTCTCTCATTTCTGAACGTCCATGACAGGCGAAAGAAGACCCGTTGCCCGGGCGAGAAGCCGGCGTGCTCTACTTGCACACGCCTAAATCAGCCATGTTCTTATGCGCCCGTGATCAAAAATTCACGGAGTGGCCATTCGGTACATCGAGTGACACACCGTCCATTGATGAGCGTCTCTTGACCAGTCGATAGGAAGAGAGGCTCGCGAACCTAGAAGAAAAGCTAGATCGCATCCTCAACGGGAACCTGTACTTATACGAATCCGCTCTCACTTGCTGGACTTCAATATGCTGACTATCGTCCCAGGCCGGCATATACCCCAGCCCCTCGGCGGCCCTCGAAAGATGTCTCTGACATCTCTGAGGAGTCATATTCCCCGAGTCCGGCTCCTGAGCGAAGCACGCCCGCAAGCCAGGCCAATACTGATTCTTCAACCGGAAGGCCGCGACCCGACCAAGTTGATATCGCCCGCGGCATCAGAACTTACTTTAACCACTGCCACAGACAACCAATTTGGTGCTTTGAGAGGGAAGACGTGACCAATTTTGCAGCACTTCCCGATGAGCTTGTATACAGCATTCTGGCATTGACCTCACACTTCTCGCCAAGACAAAACAATCAGACGGGCCATTATGGCAACGATGCGAGGCATCTAATCATGCTTCGCATCGCAAACGGTGCCGTCAGCCTCTCGACCATTGAGAGCCTATGTCTTCTCTCATATTCTACCTTTATGGGTACGTGGAAAATGGAACGCATGTTCATGGCACCAAGATTAACATTTACTTAGACGGCAACCCCCACCTCGGCCAATTCAATCTTGGTCTGGCCATACAGCTCTGTCGATCAGCCATGCTCGACGTGGAATCCATGTACACCGGTTCGGATCCAACCTTGGAACGGAAAAAAAAACTCTTTTGGAGTCTCCAATTGCTTGAACACTTTTATGGCAGGCCAAATGGTATGCCCAGCATACCAGTCGAGATAGGCAGGCCGAGTTATGGTCCAGCCGGTGGAGTTCACGGGCTGTTCTCAGACTTGGGTCCCAAGACACCACCCCTTCCGACAGACAGTCTTGGCACATCGACCACAGACGAGCCGGGAATTTGGAATACGGGCCTTCGTCTGGGATGGGTCTGGAGCCGCGTGAGAAGATATGTTTCAGATTGTTCTCAGAATATTCTGAAGGAGCCATGGCGGCATGATTCGACATATGCCATGGTATGCTCTGATTTCCTGGAGACCGAAAATCGAATTCCCATTTGCCATCGATACGATTCGGTCAAGTTTTACGAGCGCAAGATAGACGAGCTGAGAAACAACCATGACTACTGGGCAGCGTGGCTGAAGGAGCAGTTCACCTATCATGCCATTCCCACCGTGCTCAACCACCCATTCCTCTACATTGTCGGTGCACAACACAATCCGAACCTGGCGATCCCAAACACTTTCTGGCGGAGGTCATCTGAGCTGGCTCTAATTCATGCAACCTGGATCGTCCGCATCATTGACATGATTGTGGACAGGCAAGTACAGCTCACGGATCCGTTCTTCGCGCACATGGCCGCTATAGCTGCCACAGTTCATCTCTACTACTGCTGTGCAGCAGCGGCACGGCTGAAACACAAGTCTCACAACGACTTTGCCAAGTGCAGGAGGTTTCTGAAAAGCTTCGTACCCTTCTCTGCAGCCTGCGCAGCTTTGGTATGTTCTCGCCACCTTTCAAACGGTAGCATAGGCTAATATGGGCAATAGGACCTGAATCTAGACAGGATGACGCGAATCGCTGCCGACTCGGATAGTATGGATGTCGAGGACTGGATGCCATCCAAGCTAAACTTGAGCGTGCCATTGATGTGGGACATATTGCAATTCAACTGCATGACAGTGTCGCCAATCAACCCTTCCGTCGACCTTCTGGATGCCTCTCTCACTCCGGCAGTATCGCAGGAAGACTTCAGCGAATGTTCACTATTAGAGATTGTCGTCGCAACCTCGCCAGAAATCACGGTGGATACCACCGACGGAGGACAGAGAGCGCCTCTGGCGTCAGCATCCACTACGAAGCCAGATACCCCGCGGAACATGGTCTGGACCGAGACGAACCTCGAGCCGACAGACAACCTTACTTTTAATACGACCCCATGGCTCTACGCGGATCTATCGCAATTTGCAAGCTTGGGAGACCTGGGTTTGCTTCAGGCACAGGCACAGTCTGATTTGAATGATAATCGAACACCACAGCAACCATGGTGGGAGGGCGGTAATTTTAGTGGTGGCACATTCTATTAACGAATTGGATCATAGCGACTTCATCACACATTCAAATTTCACCCAACGTGCAAAGAATTGATCATAAGTGCAGCAAATCCGTGTCGACTGGCATCCGATTCTCATTCTGCTACAAAGAGGCATGTACATGTTCCACTGAAGCAATGTTGCCGGAAATCTGCGCCGGAATCTTTTCGCCTGTCAACTCGAGCAGCTCCCGAGGGATCCTCTGCCCAATGGACTCGTCACTGTTGTCATGGCTATGAATCAGACAGCAAGGCATCAATAATCATAGTATCACGAGTGGACATAAGTCTCCGTCTGGCTTGCTGCTCTAGATAACCTGCAGCAAGTGTATTAGTGGCCGGGTGGATCGCATAGTCGACGCAACCTTGGCAGTAGGATGGGCCATGACAGCATCGGGGTGTTCCAGACCCAATGATTTAGCAGTCGGACCCTTGCGGCTCAAGCTGCATCGAGATAAGCAGGCTAGACTTGGCAAGAAAGAACAGGACAGCTCCTGTCCTAGCGGCGAACTCTGAGGATCTGCCGGGAATCCGGGGTAGAAGGATAGCTCCAAGCTCGGACTGGCCCAATCAAGGGCGGCAGCTTATCATGCAGAGCGACAACCGATCTCGGCGATTTATATAATTCAAAAGCTCGGTTTGTGCAGGGCGGCTTTGTCGGTTCCACCTACCGATTGGCTCCATTCCAGATAAGTCGTCCCCAAAGAGGTAATAGTATCCCTGCATCAGACGGTAATACTACTTTGTACGATCACAAGAGAGAAACATAAGGACGATACCGGCAGATCCCTGCATATATCCCCGACACAACAACAACGAACAACAACACCACGTCCTTGCGTCCCGCTCAATAGCGCGCCCGCGATGTGGATGCGGGCGGCGGGAGCATGGCCTGACTGACTCCTTACCCTTGCTTGGCACGGCCACATGCTCTCTCCGGCAAGCTGGCAAGTCGTCAGATCCGGCAAAGTCAGACAAATCACAACCCAGCTGATTCGACAAGCTTGCTAGAGGCCGTTGGCCGAGATGCTTGGGAACTGATGTGTCAACGTTTCAGACGTCCGGAGCAGATCTGTTACACTACCTTCACGCCAGACCCTTCCTGAGCTGCCTAGCCAGCTGACATAGTTCGGATCCCGGTCTCTCTGCGCGGCTAGAGGTCAGTGATCATATGCCCCGGGCAACTATCGTATTCCAGCGACGTTGTGACCATGAACACGAGAAAATAGTCCGCCACGAATTACATAATTCCCAACTCGTAGTCCCGCGGATTCATGCCTCCGTCATCTAAGAACGAACTCTTCCCCGCAATTAGGATGTATAAGCATATTCGCGCTAAAGATTACCTGGACTTTGACTCGACGCCCATCGTACTCACGATAATCACTATCGACTGCCTTTGGAATGCTTCACGAGGCCATCTATCTATGACGGTTGGGGATCTTCACCGCTAGGGAGGACCAGCAGGGTTTCAATTCCCCATATTGAATTGCGATTCGCACATACCGTATCTCGATTGACGGATGCCGCTTGCGTGGTTCAGAGATAAGCTGTAGATCTATCTCGAATGTACCCTCCATATTTCTGGGAAGCTACGTGAAACGGATGTGCTAGCTCATAAAGCCAAGTCTAAAGATAGCGAGGGTGTGAGGCAATAGATCGCACAGAGGATACCTTCTTTACATTCACTCGTTCATCCATCCAAAAGCGAGGCGAGTGCCATCGATTACACACGGTATCCGGTGGTGTATACCGGTCACGTGATGTCATGTCTCCAGTTGATGGACTGTATTGCTGATAACCTGAGCCTATGATAGCTTCGGCTCAGATTAGCTTGGTATGATATAAGTCATTATAGTATGAGCCGTCTTGAAGGCATATCACCATAATAAACTCAAAATTCATTCTGTGCAATACCATTGAGACTATCACGACCTTCATTTTCATCATCATCACCAGGATTTTTGCAATCCTCGGAACCCCTTCAACATCTGTACTTGGACTTGTTTGACTGCAGACAATTCAGTACTATAGATAGATCTGCATACTAGATCTCAGCACAGACCCCTTTCTGAGCCGCCACCCCCTGTCCAAAGGGTATAGGGCGAAACTGTCACAATACAGCCAACATGGCAAGCAACAACACTTCACAACGCGTCGTCATCATCGGCGCCGGCATCGTCGGTACCAATATCGCGGATGAGCTGGTCTCTCGCGGGTGGACGGACGTGACGGTCGTCGAGCAGGGCCCGCTGCGGATGCCCGGAGGCTCGACGTCGCACGCGCCGGGCCTCGTGTTCCAGACCAACGCCTCCAAGACCATGACGCTGTTCGCGCGGTACACGGTCGAGAAGTTCCTGTCGATAGAGCAGGATGGCGAGAGCTGCTTCAACCAGGTCGGTGGCCTCGAGATCGCCACGACGCCCGCCCGCGTCGAGGAGCTCAAGCGCAAGCTCGGCTATGCCCACTCGTGGGGCATCGACGCCAAGATTGTTGACGTTGCCGAGTGCAAGAGGCTCTACCCGGGCCTCAACACGGACATGGTGCTCGCCGGTCTGCACATCCCCACCGACGGCCTGGCGCTGGCCGCAAGGGCGGTGCAGCTCCTCATCGAGCGGACCAAGGCCGCCGGCGTAAAGTATCTCGAGTTTACGCCGGTGACGGGCATCGACAAGGCGGACGGCCGCGTGACGGGTGTAGTGACCCCCGAGGCCACCATCCCGGCCGACATTGTCATCTCGTGCGCCGGCTTCTGGGGCGTCGAGATCGGCAAGATGGTCGGGCTGCCGGTGCCGCTGCTGCCCATGGCGCACCAGTACGCCAAGACGACGCCGCTGCCGCAGACCAACGGCTTCCACGCCGAGGAGGGGGAGACCAAGCCCAAGACCAACGGCGCCGTCAAGCCCAACTCGGCCAAGCTGCCCATCCTGCGGTACCAGGACCAGGACCTGTACTACCGCGAGCACGGCGAGCAGTACGGCATCGGCTACTACGGGCACCGGCCCATCCCCGTGGACGCGGCGTCGCTGGCCCAGGCGGGCGAGGACGTCAGCGAGCACAAGATGCCGTCGCGGCTCGAGTTCACGACCGAGGACTTTGACCCGGCGTGGAAGCTGTCGCAGGAGCTGCTGCCGGCGCTGCGCAACACGGAGATCGCCGACGGGTTCAACGGCATCTTCTCTTTCACGCCCGACGGCGGGCCCCTCGTCGGCCAGGCGCCGCACCTCGACGGCTTCTACGTCGCCGAGGCCGTCTGGGTCACGCACTCGGCCGGCGTCGCCCGCGCCGTCGCCGAGGTCCTGACCGACGGCAAGTCCGCCATCGACCTGGCCGAGTGCGAGATCGCCCGCTTCGAGCAGGTCCAGCTCACCCCCGCCTACGTCAGCGAGACGTCGCAGCAGAACTTTGTCGAGATCTACGACATCCTGCACCCACACCAGCCCCGCGACTCGCCGCGCAACCTGCGCGTGTCGCCCTTCTTCGCGCGCCAGGAGCAGCTGGGCGCCTTCTTCCTGGAAGTCGGCGGCTGGGAGCGGCCCTTCTGGTACGAGGACAACGCCAAGCTGCTGGCGGATCTTCCCGACGAGTGGAAGCCCGTGGACCGCGACGCGTGGTCGGCGCAGTACTACTCGCCGATCGCGGCGGCCGAGGCGTGGAAGACGCGGACGGCCGTGGCCATGTTCGACATGACGCCGCTGCGGCGTCTCGAGATCTCGGGCCCCGGCGCCGTGGACCTGCTCAAGCGCCTGACTACCGGCAACGTGTCGCGCAAGCCCGGCGCCGTCACGTACACGCTGCTGCTCAACGAGCAGGGCGGCGTCAAGAGCGACATCACCGTCGCCCGCCTCGAGGACGAGCTGTTCCAGGTCGGCGTCAACGGGCCGGTCGACACGGCCTACTTCACGCGCGAGGCCCGGCTGCAGACCAAGGCGGACGCCACCAAGGCCGCCCACGTCCGCGACGTGACGGGCATGACGTGCTGCATCGGCCTCTGGGGCCCCCTGGCCCGCGAGGTCATCCGCGAGGTCAGCCCCGACGACTTCTCCAACAAGGGCCTGACGTACTTCCGCGCCAAGCGCGCGACCATCGCGGGCGTGCCGGTCACGGCCATGCGGCTGTCGTACGTCGGCGAGCTGGGCTGGGAGATCTACGCGAGCGCGGACAACGGGCTGCGGCTGTGGGACGCGCTGTGGAAGGCGGGCCAGAAGTACGGCGTCATCGCGGCCGGCCGCAGCGCCTTCAACTCGCTGCGCCTGGAGAAGGGCTTCCGGTCCTGGGGCACCGACATGACGACCGAGCACGACCCGTTCGAGGCCGGGCTCGACTTTGCCGTCAAGGCGGACAAGGCGGCGTTCGTGGGCAAGGCGGCGCTCGAGGGCAAGACCAAGGACACCGTAACAAAGAAATTGCGGTGTCTGACCGTTGACGACGGGCAGTCCATGATTTTAGGAAAAGAGCCCGTCTTCGTCAACGGCAAGGCCGCCGGCTACGTCACCAGCGCGGCGTTTGGACATACCGTGCGCAAGCCTATCGCTTACACGTACTTGGCTGCTGAGGTCAAGGAGGGCGATGCCGTGGAGATTGAGTACTTTGGCAAGAGGATCGCTGCGACGGTGACGCCGGAGCCGCTGTACGACCCGTCCATGAGCCGTCTGAGGGGATGAGAAGGGTTAGCTGGGAGGGAGGTTGGATGCACGGCTTGATGTGCATTAGTTGTGCTTGTTTTTTTGCAAAAACATTTATTAGTTTTGGCTGCCCTTTTCTGGCAGATAGGTACTGGTTACATGTAGCGATGAATAATGAGCACGGGGCTGGTATTTAAGAGCCCCATGAATGAATCGAAAATCAGATTTGATGTAGCTAACACGGTTTGATAATTCTCGTTAGGTGCGCTCGAAAATGAAGCGGCAAATTGGAAAAAGTACTCCCATGCAACAGTTTTAGACTTGCCCTGTCTACGATATGAATGCGGTCAAGCATGATAGTTGAATAGTTACGGAGCATCGTGATTCAATATTAGATCGAAAATGATCAAAATCACAGTATTCAGATTAGGGAACGACTGATCATAACTATCAAGGTATCAAAAGGGGATCACGAAATACAAAAAGCCTAAACTCGGAACTTGATCCGTAGATTTTAGTTCATTTCCAGTCCATTCTCATAAAGCGTTGTTTGAAGGAAACTCCGCATTCTCTCTCCGCCCCAAAATTAAGCATCGTAGTAGAGCGTCAGGGACGTCGGGATCGGCGACTCCTTGGAGCTCGAGTCGAGGTAGTGCCGCATCTTGATGCCGGCCAGGTCGTGCTCGACAATGGTGAAGCGGCCGAGCTTGCCGGGCGCGCGGCGCACATTCTTGAGCCGGAACACCTCGCGCAGCGTGGCCGCGAGCGCGGGCGTGACCAGCCGGGCGCCGAAGCAAAAGTGCAAGCCGTGCCCGAGCAGGATGTAGTCCTTGAACGGCCGGTGCGGGTTCAGCTTCTCGGGCTCCGGGTACTGCGCCGAGTCCATGGCCGCCTTGGATGTGGCGATGAGCACCGTGTGCCCGGCCTTGACGGTCACGGGCCCGCGGGCGCCGTCGTTGACGACCGTGTCCCGCGTCGCCACGCGCGGCAGCCCTGGCACCACGCCGGCGTGTCGCATGCCCTCCATAACGAAGCCGTACAGCTCGCGGTCCGACTTGTCCGGGTCCATGTGCGCCAGCTCGACGATGCGCTCCTTGTACACCTCGTAGCCGGGGCTCAGGTACAGGTCGATGAGCAGCGAGGCCTGCTGGGTGATGTTGCCGGCGACGGGGGCGCCCATGCCGATGCAGTCGCCGACCATGTCGCCGAGGGGCAGCTTGGAGTCGTTGAGGGCGTGGTACAGGCGGTCGGCCTGGGGCCCGACCTCGAAGGCGCTGCCCTTGGCCAGCCAGTCGACGGCCTTCTCCTTCAGGCCCTGCTGCGTCTTGAGGTGCGTCTCGAAGATGGGCCGCAGCGCGTCGCCCGCCTTCATGGCCGCCTCGCGCAGCTTCCACTCGTTGATCGGCATGATGTTGAAGCTCTGGTACATGAACAGGACCAGGTAGGCCCCGAACGCCTCGTAGACCGACACCAGGCCCTTGGGCTTCTCCTGCGTCTTGAGCGGGATGGCGAACTTGTCGGCCAGCCACAGGATGGGCGTGATGTTGGTCACGTCGCGCACCACGTCGATCGACCGCCTGCCCCTGGAGAGGGTCAGCGAGTTGGTGCTGATCAGCTTCTTGACGTTGATGCTGAAGAAGTTGGTAATGTCCTTCTCGAAGCCGTCCTCCATGAACACCTTCATGAGGATGTTGGACCGCTCGTCGTGCCGCTTGGCGTCGTCCCAGCCGATCATGAAGTCGTGGCCCGCGGTACAGTTGCGGATGGCGTCCTGGTACATGACGCGGAAGTTCTCGCGGTCCTCGAACACCTGCTTGCACCCCTCGTGGGTCTGGACGCTGATGATGTCCATTCCGCTCGGCGGCCTGCGCACGTCGTACTTGTCTAGCGCGTTGTTGCCCTTGAGGATGCCGCGCGCAGCTTCCGGAGTATAGAAGGGCAGCAGGGCATAGGACGAAGTGCCGGTAAAGGCACCAGGCAAACCTCGGAACAATAGCTTGGGCAACATACCGCCGTAGGCACCTGAAGCATTGTCCTGTAGCAGTGATGCACCCCAGTGCGTCAGAGTGTTACTGTTGAGATCGTAACTCAGGAAGCGGTCACCGCGGACCAGTGACACGGCATCGTCGAGGATACCTCGGCCAGTCGTCTGTCCGGGGCAGACGCCACTGCCTGGGATGGCAGGTTTTGTGCATTCTGCCATCAGACCAGGGTACAGCTCCATGTTCTCAATGTGGCCATAGAGAAGCTGTGCAGCCCTGGCAACTGTGGTGTCCTCATTCCATTCCTCGAAGCTCTCATACGGCTTCAAGTTGAGATATCTCCGGAATCTGAAATCAGGTCAGTTGGCTGCCGTGCACGGGGAGTGGTTCCTTTCAACTTACTCGTTGAGTGTGCACACATTAAAGACATCTCTCGCTTGGAGCTGTCCCATGATATCCACAATCTTCAGACTGGCCGGCGTGCCGTGAGCACCAAACTCGTGCGCCGGCTCCTCAATGGCATTCTTGATGAGCTCCGCCAGTTCGACATCGCTGAACCTGCCATCGGCCTGGCGCTTCAGGCCGCCAAAGGTCCACTCCCTAGGGTCGGTCGCCATGAGCTGGTGGCCGTGCTTCATCATGACCTGCATGAACTGCTCGCGGGTGACGTCGTCGATGGACGCCAGGTCGGGAAACTCGGACCTGAGTATACCCTCCATCCAGTCGGCATCGGCGGCGCTCAGAGCGGCGTGCCAGTGGTAGAGCACGGCGAACTCGACCGAGACGACGTTGCCGTTGCCCCGCTCGACGCGCTGGCCCGACTTCTTGATCTCCTTGCCCAGGTTGAGGTTCCACTCCGAGTTGGCCCGGGGCGTGTTGAGAATGGCCGAGACGTAGTCCTTGAGCACGACCGTGGCGAAGAAGCCAACGTTGATGTTGCGAGAAATTTGAAAGATGTCTTCATCTTGCCTATACGGGAACGTCGTTAGTATCAAACGAGGCAAAACACAATAATACTGAGAACCCACCATTTCTGCTCTTCAGCGTTGAGCTCCTCCCAGGGCTTGTACTTGCCATCCTCGTTGACCTGGATCAGAGACTCGGCAATAAAGTTGTGGTGTCGCGAGAACATGATGAGAACAGCCACGACGGGCGGCGGCATCATCATGATGCGCTCCGACGCGATGGAGTCGGGATAGATGAAGCCGTTCTCGTAGGTGCGCACGCGCTTCTGGTCGTCGGCCGTGTTGCCATAGAGCGTGCTCAGGTCGACGTAGCTCGACGTCTCGTTGATGAAAGGGTCCTTGCGGTTCGTCTGGAAGCACTCGTGGATGACGACGGTCGCGAACGCGAAGAACATGCGGTTCAGGCCCGACGGGTGCTTGCGGAACGGGCCCTCGCGCTTCAGCAGCGCGTCGTAGACGGCCTCGACGTCGGGCAGGTTCGGCCCCTTGGGCTTCAGCGGCGGCACGTTGCGGGCGTACGGCGAGCCCGCCTTGCCCATCTCGGGGAACCACGGGTTGTTTCCGCCGCCGTCATGCCTGCGGTATCGCGACGTCGGCCCGGCGGATGTGAGGGCCGGATGGGGCAGGTCCGCCCAGAGCATCGTGATGAAGGCATCAGAGATGCCCTGACTTAGACCACTGTTGGGGTGCATGCCCTGCAGCATGGCCACGCCCTTTTCCAACAGCAGGTCCTTGTCGTCGAGGGCCTCGCCAGAGGCAAGCGTCGGCAAGGCATGGGCAAGTGTGTGCTTGTCCTTGAAGCTGAGTCCAGCCAGGTCAGAAAAGACGCCCGTCTTCTCTCCATTGATAGCTCCGGCGGCAGCGGCAGCCTGCTGGTCTGTCCGGCCATCGGCAGCCTTGCTGGGGCGCCTGTTAATGCTCCCAATGAGAGACTTCAACTTTCCAGGCATGGTGATGGATGTGTACAGGGAACTGCTGGATTGGGACAGGAGCAGCTCTAGTAGCAATTGGGTATTATTGTGAGTGTAGGAGAAGAGGAAGAAGAAAGAGCTCCAGGATCTGACCTTCGGGAAAAAGAACACCGATCAGCTTAACCCTCACTCTCTGTCTCTTCCGTGCCTCGGTTACACTACCTGCATCGAGCAGCACGACAGTGACGTGACGACACTGACACTATACTCCAGGGATACTAGATAGGTAGATCGACTTTGTAAATTGGATTGAGTGGCTCAAAGCTTTGTCCACAGGTGGTGTCCACCCAATGGCGCAGTACATGATTATTTCTGTGTAGTGTACTGTGTATGCCTGTGTCTCAACTCGGCATGTGCTTCAAGAGGGCGTCAAGCTGCGGTGATCCATTGTACGACCATGGCCGTGTAAGACGAATCGCGCCGTCCCGATTGGTCACGATTCGGATCGCGATAGCGCCGTCTTGCTTCTCCTTTGGGCAGCCCCACAGCGGGCTCGGGACGGCGGGATGGGTGGAGATTGGTATGCGCCAGCCGATGAGGTTGCCGATCTGCAGGCATTAGAAGCCTGTCTCATTGGTTGTATGGCGGACAACTCCACGCACCATCGAAGGCAATATCTCGACCCGGCCAGTTGGGTATAGGATATGGGCGCTAGAGTATGCACATTGCAAATTCGATCGAAGCTGAGGGGAGATCGTCACCGCTAGAGGAGCAGACAAGAACGTGTTGGCCCAAGTCATGACAGCTACTGGGCGTGAGCCATGCTTGAAGAGTGCTATACCTCCGAAGATAGTCTAGCTGGGTGGGAGTACACAGCTGCATTTGACTCTGAGTGCAGTCAAACTAGGGTGGCTGGCTTACTGATCACGCTTATGGATCGTCGCAGTCCTACGCTTGTAACGTAAAATGCAAGTTGGTCCGACATTAACACAGACCTTGGCGAGCTTCAGTGGCTCCTCCTAAGCTGCTTTGGCTGCTCTGACTGCAGCGCGGGCTTTGGAGCTGGTCGGCGATACTCCACGTCGTGTGCGACATGAAGGACATGAAGCTCTGTCATTCGGCCGAGCTGATTGGTTGAGTCATGAGCTGAAGAGACATTTGTACAAACTATTCCAGTTACACAACGTGATCGGCGTCCGGGACTAGGAGTGTGCCAAGACGGATCTCCAAAAAGTTATCGAAAAAAGGTTGAAAGGGCAAAGCACGAAGGGCAAAAGAAGAGGTATCGATACTCTGCCGTGTGGTGGGATGACGACTGAGTGAAGGTTGCCCCTATCGCGGCGGTGGATTCCTGGCGTCTCCTTGTTATCTTTGCCTTCTTGCTAGATCACTAATCTCTCCTCTTGTTTGTCAATCTCATTACTGATCGAGCTCTGTTGAAGTTCGTGCTGTCAAAGTTTCCTGTTGCAGACATCGTCACTCCAGTCGTCACTCCAGGCAGCGTCAATCCAGTTATCCTCTTGCCAATTTCCAAGATGGAGAGAAAACGCAGCAGGACAGGGTCATACCCGATCCAAGACACCGCGTTTCTACCAGACACGGATTCTCATGGTCCACTGCCCGAGGGCGACCTCAAGAATCACCGGCTGCCCTACACGATGCGGGCTCTGAGAAAGTCGGAAGACGCTCAGCACCACCCGCGGACTCTCGTCATATGCCTGGACGGCACTGGCGACCAGTTCGACAATGACAACAGCAACATCGTCAACTTTGTCTCCTGTCTCAAGAAACACTCGCCGGCCGAGCAGGTGACATACTACCAGTCCGGCATCGGCACCTACGACAAGGGCGGGCTATCCAATGGCATCGGAGCAGCCATGGACATGGCGGTGGGGAGCGGACTGGGTAAGTGGCTCTCTGACCGAGGGTATCACACGCTGCGGCCTCCCGCTGACACGCTCACACACGTACGCAGGCATTCACATCAAGGACGCGTACAAGTTCCTGATGCAGAACTACCACGAGGGCGACAAGATCTGCCTGTTTGGCTTCTCGCGGGGCGCCTACACGGTGCGCTGCCTGTCCGGCATGCTGCACAAGGTCGGGCTGCTGCCGGCCAGCAACGGGTCGCAGCTCAACTTTGCGTATAACTTCTACAAGGACGACACGGCCGAGGGCAGGAAGCTGGCGGCGGGCTTCAAGCGCACGTTCTGCACGCACGTCGAGGTGCACTTTGTCGGCGTGTGGGACTGCGTCGCCAGCGTCGGCTTCATCCCGCGGCGGCTGCCCTTCAGCAAGTCGCCGACCAACTCGATCCGTCACTTTCGGCACGCCATGGCCCTCGACGAGCACCGCGCCAAGTTCAAGGTCTGCCAGTGGCAGCAGGAGAACCCCGAGACCAATCCTTCGGCCGCCCAGCACATGCAGCGCCGCGCCACCGTCGACTTTACGCCGTCCGGCCGCTTGAGGCGGCGCTTCGGCATGAGAAAGACGCCCGCCATGGCGACGACCAACAATGTCGCGGGCAACGGCTGCACCAACGGCTACACCAATGGTGCCACCAACGGGAGGCCCAAGGTGCACAAGGAGCTGTCGAGCAGCCAGGACAGCCTGGAGCGCAAGTTCTCGGAGCAGGACCGGGCGCACCACCGCGACCGGTACTTTGACACGGACGTGCTCGAGGTGTGGTTCATGGGGTGCCACGCGGACGTGGGCGGGGGCGCCGTGGCCAACGAGACGCGGCACATGCTGTCGCGGATCCCGCTGCGGTGGATGCTGCGGCAGTGCTTCGACTGCGACACGGGGATCCTGTTCGACACGTCGCGGCTGGCCGAGTTCGGCCTCGACGTGGCCACGCTCTGGCCGCGGTACCAGCAGCCCGTGCGGCCCATCGCCGGCCCGCCGCCGCGCCTCGTCGAGAAGTACGAGCGCAAGACGCTGGCGCCCCTGCACCGGCGCTCCGTCTTCCTGCCCATCGGGTCGGCCGACGACCGCATCGACGACGCGCCCTCGGCGGAGAAGCTCAACTACATCCTGCCGTCCGAGTCCGACGAGGACTATTTCGACGGCCTCGAAAAGTGCAACGACATGCTCCGGATCGCCCGGGTCTGGTGGATCCTCGAGCTGTGGCCCATCAAGCTGCGCATGCTGACCAAGGAGGGCGACGGCTGGGAGAAGCACGTCCGCATGAACCTGGGCCGGCACCGCGGCGTCCGGTGCAGCGAGCCCAAGATGCACTGGACCGTCCAGCACGCCATTGCCGAGGGCCGGTACGATCTAAAGGCCACGTGCGAAAAGGGCGTCTGCTGGACAGAAACGTACTGAGGTCGTTTTACCTGTTGGATCACTATAATACTTGCATATGCATTTGATGTCATGATAATGATTACAACAAGTTCAGTTGTGCCCCTATCTCAGAAAAAACTGGTGCCCTAGTGATGAATCCTTAAGCCCCGCAGTGACCAATTCAACACAATAGTGTAGATATAATTTCAGCACAGACGGGAGCTGAGCCATGACCATCTGCCTATACAATGTCAATGTCTTCTCTCGCCTTATACTCGGTCGTCGGATATGAAAATGGATCACATTTCAGTAGTTTTCTGTTAGTATAGTCAGGCGACACTGAATCACCACAAGGCTGGTTCATCAACACGACGGTTGGCGCCCTGTTGGAGCTTTCACAAGACATATTTAAGACATTGTAGTCGTTGATCTTAAACATCCTCGGGAGTCGGCAGGGGCTGAAATGTTTCAAGGGAGAGACTATACTGTCGGCCGTAGAATGATCTTTTCGTCATGATATATCTTTAATTTGTTGGTATCTCTAGGTACGTAGCTATCTTCTCATACGGCATTACTTGGGTATTACTTTCTTTCGCCATGTCTCTCCATTTAAGCATATTTCACGTCACCCTGCGGGGGAATACCGCCCTGTGCGGATGGCTCTCCGTGACCAACTCCTTCAGTGCCAGCGAGGTCACCAGGGGTAGGCCCCTTGCCAACCTCTTCAATGACCTTCTCGTCAGCCTGACCGCCCTCGGCGCTCTTCAGCACCTCCATGAGCTGTCGAGAGCCAAGAGGCCATGGGACGATTTCGCCCTTGCCGCCATCGCTGACCAGGCCTTGGTGAGGCTTGACATCACCACGCAAGATGCGCTCGGGGGTGATACCCTTCTCGGCATAGAAGGCCGCATTGGCATCAGGGCGTTGTATTATGACTGTGCCGTCTGCCTGGATACCAGCGTAGAAGCCGCGAGACTTCATGTATGACCATACTGGCTTGCCAGCACCAATAGCTGCGTCAAGAGATTTGCCGGCACCCACAGGTCCAGCCACAACGGCAATCTCGCCTCCAAGACTAAGACGCGGCTTCGTAAAGGCCTTGACGGCCTCCTCAGTGTTCAGCACGCATACGCAGTCGTAGATGTCGAGGCCGACCATGAAACCAGCGCCCAGCGTGTGGACTAGGAAACCCGAAGGGGGAGACCAGGAACCGTCGGGTAGGCGGGACATGACGATACCAGAGCCCGAAGCGCCAGAAAGGTGGAAGCCCGTGCGGAAGACGGTGAAGATGGCAATACCCTTGGCCTGTGCAATGGCCTTGGAGGGGACCTTGACCAGTGTCTTTGCTTTGGGGTTGTGTGCAGGGCCTGGGTTGGTGGCGTGGCCCGGCGAAGGAGGTGGCTGCGCCGACTCGGTGTAAAACCCATCCTCTATAATCATCATTAGCAATCGTACAGTCTTCGAGGATTTTCATGTCACGAGTGGCAGAACAACTTACTGCAGAAAGACTTGAGAATGCGAGCAGCCTTGTCACATTCCTTGTCCATGCTGGTGGGCCAGAATGCCTCCGATCCCAGCTTGTTGGTGATCTTGTTGACAGGTACACCTGCCTTGACGCTCCAGTCGTAGAACCGCTCGCCAAACGTCTTCTTCTGCTTCTTGCCATCGGCATTCTGACCCTGTGAACCAGCCGCTCCAATCGCGGCACCAGTTGCTCCAGCTGCGGCTACTGCAGGCCCTACAGAGTAAGGTTGTTCGCCCGTCGTCGAGGGTCCAGCAGTCTGCTGCTTTTGCTGCTCATCAGCGGTGCCGGGCGGAGGAGGAAAGTAGGGCGCTGCCTGCTCTTGACTCGACCCAGGTCTCGAGGCCGGCCGGGGAGGCAGAACGGGTGGCTTCTCATCTCCGTGGACGTTCAAGCCCGGCGTAGGCTCGTAGCTCGGCGGTGGCTGTTCTGGCTGCTGGTAATCGTGCTGCTGGTAGTCGGCGGGGTTCGACTGAAGCGGGTGGTATGCCTGGTAGGACTGGTTCTGGCTCTGGTTCGGGGGAGGGCCCGGGGGCGGAGGAGGATAGTAGTCCTGGTTGGCAGAGGGAGGAGGATGCACCATCTCTTGGTACTGAGGAGGCTTCTGCTCTGCTGTATGGCCGGTGCCGGGTTGAAGCACAGGAGGCGTGCCGCCGGAGAGCTCTGCGGGAGGGGCGCCCGCTACACTGGAAGTCTCAGCATAGTAGTCGGGGTTGGTATGTTGGTTATTCGAGGGTACGCTCATTGCTGTGAGTATGTATGTATTGCTGTGTGATTGATTTGTTGTGGTTGTCGTTGTCGAGGGAAGAGTCGAGGAAGAATGAAGAGATGCTCGGCTAGTGGGTTGATGGGAGCTGATATACAACTACTAGAGATGATGATAGAGAACTGTTTGTGAATGGATAGCTGAAGGATGACCCAGGTAGAAGCACTAAAAATAACGGACGAGCAAGAGGTGGGGGGATAAGTTTAGACTCTAGAGTATAGAACTTGGAAGCAGCAAGCTTGTTCCTGGCACTGGATGTCTGATTCAGGGTCCTGTTCACCTCCGGACAGCAGAAACCAACAGACTACCTAACGTTAGGTAGCAGCATTAACGGCCAATGGAACGTGAATCCGCGTCGCATCTTTGTTCGTGGGGCTCCGCACTGACTTACTGTTTGCTATTTTGTGCACGCGTTATGGCAGCGGCGAGCTCCATTACGAAGCTATTCGCCAGTCCGCCAATGAGAGCGTCTACCGAGCCCATTCAGCAGGGACAGCAGGGCAAAAGTTGGAAGAGTCGAGCCTGATGTCATCGCCACCAAGTGGGCTGAGCAGCGCTGCGGCCCGCGGGGTCAGTGGACTGTCTGTCAAACTGTTGGTCCCCTGCGCTACCAGAGTGGAGGCGCAGTTCAGCGCTCAGCTCACCTAAACCGTTATGGTTGAATTCCGGAAGAATATTTGCTTCATGAATTCAAAGTCAACATTCTTCGAAGAACATGGCATCTTCCGGGTTGTCGTTTCTTCCTGTCTCGGTTCATGACTTGACGACGAAAATGTTTGTTGTCCACGATTCTTGCGTATATTGAGTAGCGAGCGTGTGTACGCCACCGACAAAGATGCCGTAACTGTAGGTACCTACGAGGTAGTGTACTGAGTATATCCACCATGTCTGCTACAGTCGCATCTGGCCTCCGCATCTTCTGGAATCCACCAGCTCCGTGTCCATTGTCCACTGTATGACTGTCTGCGGTGGATATGATGATCGCGAGCATGTGCCGACCACTGCCGACTGGTCCCTTCACGGCAAACCCGGCAGCCAGATCCACATCCCACAAGTGCCCTACCGGACTCGCCTATCCTCCAGCTCCTCTGAGGCCGCCCGGGAACTGCGACTGGTCCACCGAATAGCTCGGACACACGATGCCGAACGATATACTTGAAAAATTCCAGAACCACGATCGTGAGCGCTCAGCCTCGAATCGAACAACACATCGTCTCGGCAATATGGACTACTATGCTTTCCATGATGAGTCTTTTTGTTCTATAGTAGTCATTCGATGGGTATTAATTTTAAAGTCAAATGGGTTCGTAATTCGACCTATTATCGCAATGTGATTAAGTCCCCACTCGAAATTGATTGTAATTGACTGCAAATGGAATTCTTCACATGTTATTGTGACTGCGGCTCATCGCCCTAATGATACAAGCAGCAAGACCAGTCCATCCACCGACGGCCGAAATGATTTAAGGAAGAAAAGTAAGTTTCCCACACCACAAACGCCCGCATGACTCTTTGTTCTCCGCTCCCCTTATCGACACAACCCATCTCCTTCCATACACTCATCCCTCCTTCATCAGATACCTAAGAGGTCTTGGTGCCGGGCACATCCGGGTGCGTAACGTCGCAGATGGCGTTCCAAGCACCGACCATGGTCGCGTTGCCGGTCACAAACGTCTCGGGGTCGAGACTGTGACAAGAGGGAGATGTCAGCACGGAGAAAGAAGAAGAAGAAAGTAGACGACAAGACACGGTTCCAAGCGAAACGTGTCTGAGCCGTGCCGCACCAAGAACAAGCACGAGAAAAGGAAAAAGGAATGTGAACGAAAGAGGCTTACAGCTCGTTGTAGCAGACGCAAGAAGAACTAGATTGGCCACTGACTACAGACAGGATAGAGACCGTCAGTATGACTTGTTCGGCATTATCGATACAGTCACGGGTTTCCATGACCAACTCACCGTACTGGACAAAGAAGCTTGAGCCCGAGGGGGCGTTGTTGCAGGTGTACTGGCACTTGAATTGGGCATAGGCGAAGCCCGTCTCCATAGGGTCAGGAACACCATATGTCTATAGGGTGAGTCTCTCTGTTAGTCTCTTATGTTTGCGCAAAGGAGAACGGGAAAAGACGGAAAAGAAAAAGAACAGCAATAGGAAAAGAGAGAGAAGAGCTCACATAGGTCGCGGCAACGTGCTGCTTGGCCCACGCGGCATCAGGCTGATACCCAACGCCGGCCTGAACGGCCGTGGGGACAGCGACGGCGTACTTGATCGTGTAGCCGGCCGTGACGACGGGGTCGCCCGTCGTGCAAGCCGCGGCAGCGGTAGCCGTCGACGACAATTCTGCCGGGGCGGCGTGGGCGGCGGCCGCGAGAGTGGCCAGGATGGCGTAGATCTTCATGGTGAGTGCAGGTGTGTATACTCTGGGCAGATCTGATATCTAGGTATGGTCGATATATGCAGTGCTCTGGATGAAGTCGTGGCTAGTCGTGAGTAGATGAATTGCAGCAAGGTTGTGCCGGGATCGCCCGAGCTAAATAGATTTCGAGTACGATCAGTCGAGGAATGAAAGAAGCAAGAAAATATTCCTCGTGCAGAAATCGATCTTTCGTGGTTGTTGGTCGGCTTGGTCTGGGCAGATCTAGGCCATAATATCGAGTGAGTCGAGAGTCGTGTCACGGCTGGCCACATAGACACAAAATGGGCAAGAGCCCTCCGTCGGTGGGCTGGAATCTGGTCAACCCGGAGAACAGGCAGGGACGCAAAGAGCTAATCAGGGAACGAATTCTGGTTCTTCATGGTTACAGGAGTCAATCAATGTCCAAGGTCGCCAGTGAACAGTGTGGCTGCCAACGTCATCCTAAATGATACGGAGGATCAATTCCCAGCGCCGTGTATCACCGTGTGTACGATGTACCGCTCCAGCTGGATATAGATGTGCACAAGTATCGAGGAATGGCAGTCAATGGCACTCCCCCTCGACTTTCAGAATTTTCCAGACCTCAACCGCACAAGACAAACTGATTTGCTTTTCTTCGTGGAGGGGCCATTTCTCTAAAGGTGTTGGGTTGGACATAGATGAAGTTCCCCCAAATGCGGACCGGATGTAACCACAATCTCCAACTTGCGACCTTCTGTAGGAGGAATTTTTAAGGTTGTTGGAGGTTCGCCATTGCCGTTGGGACCTACATATTTGCGCTGATAGTCCTTTGAAATGGCAGCACCAATGACAACCCTCGCTTAATGTGCCATTCGGTGCAGAGGATTCCTTTTGAACACCCGTTCGCGTGCATAGGCAGAAATCGTCCATCCTGGTCAGGCTGATGTCAATTAGGCCACCTTGGATGAGTCCTCGTCGACCATTGCTTGGCGATACTGGTATCTTTCGTTCAAGACATCTCGACAAGACCTGTACTTTCAGCATCATGCCGCGAACTTGCCGCTTTGAGACAAACCACGCTGGCCCTGACAGGGCTCCTCGTGTCAGCCATGAGGGGCGTTAGGAAGCTTTGATATCGTACCTGTCATCAAGGTACCAGGCGAGCCAGGAACGTCCTGCAATCATCATTGGCTAGCCGATCCCGTGCCGGATTTTCTTATTTGGGGGATTGAGCGGATACCTGGATTGTGTGGATGCCTAGTTATATTCACGGTGGCCGAACCGAGAAACGGCAAAAGTTGCGTGTAGGAAATAAATAGTATAAAGACATGATTCGGTGTGTGAAAATGACCTAGCTGAACACTGTGAATATCTACAGTACATCATACACATGCTCTAAGGATCATAAGGCGACCGCGCCCGGTGCCCACTGAGAGGCTCGCCCCCCTCCTCGGTCACCAGGATCGGGTCCTCGAGCCGGACGCCAAAGCCCGTCTCGCGGCCGACCTCGCCCGCCTGCTCCGCCGTCACGTAGATGCCCGGCTCGTTGGACACGACCTCGCCGACCTTGAGCTTCTCCTTGTTGGCGCCGTTGAGGTATGGATGCTCGTGCATCTCGAGGCCGAGGCCGTGGCCCAGCCGGTGCGTGTAGTAGGGCCCGTAGCCGGCCCTGCGCACCACCTCGCGCGACGCCGCGTCCACGACCGAGCACGTCTCGTTGACGTGCATGAGATTGAACCCGGCGGCCTGGGATTCGTGCACGATGTCCCAGATGGCCATGAGCTCGGCGCTCACGGTCGCCCCGTTGGGCAGCACCGTCCGCGTCACGTCGCTGCCGTAGCCGTGCAGGATCGAGCCAATGTCGATGAGGACGAACTCGCCGTTCTTGAGCGTCCGGCCGTGCTTGCCGCCGTGCGGGTAGGCGGCCTGGTCGCCGAAGAGCACGATGGCCCAGAAGCCATCGCCCACGCCGCCGCGTTTGAACAGGTTGTGGGCCACCGACGTAATGGTCTCCTGCGTTGTGTCGAGGGACAGGCAACTCTGCATGGAGCGGACGAGCTGCAGGGTGTACGAGTTGATGCCGCGCAGGATAGCGATCTCGGACTCGGTCTTGACGGCGCGGAGCGACTGCACCGTCTCCGACATGGGCACGACCTCGACGCCGGCCTTTTGCAGGCCCGCGGCAATCATGTACCTGGTGTGCTCGTCGACCATGACCTTGGACAAGCCCGTCTCGCGCGCAAAGACCTCGTAGGGAGACTCTTCCTCGGGCCAGGCGATGACCTTCTTGTCCTTGTAGACCATGTCCAGACCTGCGATGCGGCCGGCCTCGAACTTGGGAACCAGGTAGGAGAACTGTGCATCCTTGTCCAGGATCATGAGAAACGGGCGCTCCGACAGCTCAAACGTGTACGAGATATTGGCATAGTATGTTGTCGAGGCCGAAGGTTCAGCCACAAAGGCGTCGACACCGGCATCGCTGAGCGCGGCGGCGAGACGAGCCTGGCGCTCGAGAAACTCGGAGCGCTCAATCGGGTCCACGGCTAGAAGCGCCGTGTGCGGCTTCAGCAGGTTCCAGGAACAGCTCTCTAGGGCGGACGCGGTCGTCCGTGGCGGATCATGTGTAGGCCATAGTTTGTAGCAGAAGTAGATGGTGTATAAGCAGAGGAGGCCCTTGAATAGCATGGCATTGATGGATGCCTCGACGCGGCCCGGCTTTCGAGGACCCGCGGGACTGAGGCCGCCCGAGATTGGCACCTGGCTCTGACCCTTCTCATTGACTGTCGCCATGCTGCGAATTAGTGAGGTGATCAGCCTGATGAATTGTCGGCGACTTTTGGATATTCGACAGACGTCAGCAGTCCAATCCTATCCGCTGCGCCGCACCGTATTCACTTGATGATTGATGGTTCGTGATCTAGGAGTCTAGATGTGTACCCACGGGTGCCTGCGGTCTTTATCGGCGGAGTAAATAAATGTGGAGCATCATGAAACGTCATGTGAAGATAGTAAATATGGTACGACCTCGGTGCTGGTCCATGTGGCACATGGTCGATGGTCGCGAAATATCAAAGGACAAACATAAAACAAATATGCAAGGAACTTGTTGCGTTCCGGATCATGTGTTGAGTTGAATATCTTTTTACCCATTCTTCATCAAGAGGCATTGTTTTAGGTAAGGTATCTTACAGACTCTGGACCTGCTTAGCGCATATAATAGAGATCAATATTGAACCCCGCGGGCCGCCACTGTACGGAAGGTAATATTCTGACTACACAAAATTCTTCTCGCAAAGTCTCAATGGTCTAACAAACTTTTTAATTCAGGGCGCGATATAAGCGCCTGTTTTGCGATATGCTATACTCGGCGACTAGGTTTGTGGCTAACAGTCTACATGTAGGTTGACTAAATTCTATAGGTACGAGAAACACGAAGGAGCTCGTTTCCAAAGGACGTCAATGTCACCCACTCCGGGAGGTAATGAACAGCCTCCTCCAGGAATGGCAAGCGATGCATTTCGCCCCATTCACACCACACCTTTACATATATTTCTTCCCTTGTCGACGTATTGACCTGCACATTCCACGGTGTGTCCCATTGTCGACGATACAGCGTCATGCTGTCCATTTTTTGTTTTTCCACCTGCCCGTTGCCTCCGTCGACTTTGAACGAAGATATCGGATTGGAAAAATCCACTCCGCATTTTCTGGTATTCATGCCATCGACTGTGATCCGGACAATGTCGTCGTCTCTGGAAGAGCTGCAAGACAACCAATCATCGCCTCCAGCTTTGCCAATATTCGGCATAACATGAGATCCATCAAGCGAGCAGATGTTGAACCCAAAATCCTTTGAGCAGGCAATCTCGTGTCCCATGGCGCATGGGACTCTGGCCAGTACAGGTCGAATAAAGTCTTCCGCTCCTGCGAGTTGAATGGTGGAATTTCCACTATCCAGGTCGACGTCTTGTGAAAAACGTATCTTGTACTTAGCCGATTCGCTAAACGGGAAAGTGATGAGGTTAAAGGTCATGGTGACGGTACATATTACCAGCATGACAATTGGGAGCAAATGTCGACCTCGATGCAAAAACGGAGTAAGTGGGAGGACCAAAACAATACTGAGAAACCCCGCGAGCATGTATGCGCCCAATACCTCATCTCCATCGGCGCTTCTCTGAATTATCCAGCCCAAAAGGGCCGAGCAGTGAGAAAAAATTATCAAGGCGAAGGAGGGTCCGATAAGCCAAAACTGTACCATCCACAATGAAGATGGTAGCTTTGCTGACCACAGCTGCTCATCACCGTAGGGCTTGTGTTCGTCTTTAGCGGCCGCGATTTCTGGTGTTATTTTCTGGATAGACGCAATTGATTTGCGATACACTGTTCCAAATGCGGTAGAAGGGGGTCTCGATTGGCCATTATTGATTTCCCCAACCAGTGGGCTTGTCTCATTGGCAGGTGATTGCTCGTCTTCATCAGGGTCGCTCGACTCGTCGCCTGTCTGTGTTACCGAACGCTCATGGCTACCAACAGCATTCTGGAAGTCTCGAAGCTCGTGATCGTCGTGAATACCTAAAGTTTTGTTATAAATTAGCGTCCGTGCAAGCAGCACATTTTATTGACATGGCTGGTTGCAAAATAGATCCCAAGCTCACGGGACGATAGTCTGAAGCTCGACAGAAAAACTTACTTTGGGCAAATTTGGTTTTGGTTGGCAACGCAAACAGCTCCAGCAGGCTGATGAGTGAAGCGATGAAGAGGACTGTTTCGAGAAGAACGAATGGGTATCCAAATGCCAGACGCAATTGATTCGACACAATTGACGCAAAGAAGGAAGTATTCCAGCTGTAACCGAAGAGCGATAACATGGCGTATCCGCGGTGAAGTGCGGATGGCCGAATGCGATCCGCTGCTACTGCAAAGACCCAGAAGACAAGGTAAAAGAGCGATACCATCATAGCACAGACTGCATACCCATTTGCATAGATGACAAAAGGGTTGTACGTGCTTAGGAGGAGTCCTGATCCGCACACAACTGCTGAAGCGAAGAGAAAGGCAAGCTGGAACCGCATGATTCCTCTGGTGCCACCAAGTAAGACCGGCTCAAGGGCGGCCTCTTCGCATATTTTCTTCTTCGAGGAGAAGAAGTAAAGTTTGTCGGATTGGTGAAGAATCCACATGATCAGGAAAAGTACGAGAGGGGAGAGGGACAAGATGAGAATCGACACGGGAAGAAGCATGTTCATGTCAAAGACCACAAACACCTGGCTGAACAGGTCGAGCCAAACACTGGCGGATGTGGATTCATCCACATGTTTCGAATCCCCCGACAGTGACTTGACAACTTCAAGCCCATTGGAAAGCATGTGCTATATGCTGTCCAATGATATGTGCTGTAAATCATCTTCCTTGGTATGATGTTTGGACTGTTGACGATAAAAGCCCATTTCGAGACCCCGCAGACCAGATTCGTTCGTGAAGACGCTGTAATCCGTATCACTCTCGACAAAGTCCAACTTATATAAGTCCGAAGAGAGAACGGTACCAAAAGGACTGGGGACTTTTCTGTAGGCATCCGCCACTCCCAGGTCAGTTGCCCGAAGGAGTGCCGTCTTCCCGCCGACTCCTGCAGAGTTCAGGTTCAGAAATGTACGACAGAAAGACCCAAGTGGATGTTGCCGAAAAGCTCTGGCGCCCCACAGACCGCCTTCTTTATTGTTGTTGAGGAGAGCGACAATGCCGTGACGTGGTCGATTGCCGGGCAATGTAAAGTACGTGATCATCTGGAGTATCGAGACCAGACCAGCACCATTATCAGCAGCTCCTGGGGACATTGGGGCAGTGTCGAAATGAGCGCTGACTAACACTCCGGCCTTTGCGGTCGAATTCTTCTCGAAATACTGATAGCCGCGCCCATATCGGAGTATCTCGGGATCGTCTCTGCTGGGTATGTAGACAATAATGTTGTTGCCCTCGTAGTAAGTACCGGCTCTCTGCGACTTTGATGGGATATGACCCAAGCCTTCATGGCTAAGATGCACCATAGTGACGTTGCTGACGTTGTCGTCAAAAATGAACATGGGTCCTCCAGCATAGTTCTCCTGCTGAATTTCTTCAAGTCTCGCAAGAAGCCAGGCGCGGACGACATCGTTTTCTCGACTGTTGAATGGATGAAAGTCGTTGGTCAAGACGGTCAAATCAGCCCAGGCTTGGGTGAGGTTGAGGCCCTGCACAGGTGAGAGGGACGGCGCGGCGGGGACAGACTCATGAAGGTAGATGATGGGCGCCAAAAGTAGGAAATACACGAGGATCCAGAAGGTGACCTGCGGTGGTCTGAAGGCAAATGGGTTCACCATCTCGGGGAATGGATGTCTTTAAGACAGATCAGTATCGGAAATAGGGTTGAATGGTAGGCTGGAAAGGTTTTGAAGATGACTCAATGTGTCTGCTCAGAACAGATGTATTCCATCCCCGGGCACGCAAGGAGCAAAGACGTCTTGACGGGGATGTACTTGCCATGATTTTCATTGCATGTCGCTTCTCCAAGGGCACTCCTATCAGTTGTCCTACCTCGAAGAACACATAGTAGGAGCGATCGAGGTACCACCCAGTGCTATCGAAATTGTACAGACCACGCCAACGATGATAGAATAGGACTCTGTTCTGGTAGAGGTCACATTGAGCGATTGACACTGGACAGGCTCAGAAACAATGGATCCTCTGTACAAGACTTTTTTACTATAGAATCTCTAGAAATCCATCGACTCGCCACTAGTGATTTCAACGCTCGTCTTCACTTCATGTTTTCATTCCGATTAATCCGCAGGTTTCCGTCTGCTTTCAACTTTCAAGACCTCAACGGAATGCGACATGCCTTAGTCGCGATGAATCAATTTTCTCCTGTGGGTTGCTACTTGATCTTCTTACAAAAAGTCAATGCCAGCGGACTGTCTGCCCTGGCCTGCTTTACTTCCTAGTATTAGTGTGCACCTTCGTTTGACTAAGAAACAATGGTCATGATGTCAGTGTACAGATGAGTGGTTGCTGAGAAGAAATCAATGTCGTGTTGCCTCTGTTGTTAGTGCCGTAGGAGTGGTGTTCCGATCGTGCCGCCATATCTAAGCGCCGGGAGGAGGCGGAGGAGGAGGCTGGTCACCGGGAGGAGGCGGAGGTGCATCTCCAGAGGGCGGCGGAGGGGGCGGTGCCGCACCGCCAGCGTACTGCTGGATCAGAGCACTGAGATTGCCTGGCAATCCAGGAGGTGCGCCCATGGCATTGCCACTGGGAAGACCGGGAGGAGGGCCCATGCCAGGAGCAGCGCCGTAGGCAGAGTAGGCTCCGTAGCCGGGATACGAGGGGGCCTGTGCCGCAGAAGGTTGTTGCCAGGGAGCCGGGCCACCACTGGCAGCCGGGGCGCCACCACCGTAGCCTTGGCCACCATAGTAGTCATTGCCGCCATGGTTGTCGAAGCCACGTCCGCGATCATCTCGGCGGTCACCGCGGTCACCACGGTCTCCGCGGTCGCGCCAAGGAGCAGAGCCACCACCACTGTCGCCGCCAGAGTCGTTGTTGCGAGACCGCCAAGGTGCAGGACCGCCAGTGGGTCCACGCTGCCACGGCTTGACATTATCACCGCCGTTGTTGTAGGAACCTGGACCAGCTTCGATACGGGCAGGGGCAGCGCCAGATCCACCGCCAAGTTCTTGCATAAGTTGCTGTCAAAATGTTAGTTTATCGGCCTTCTATATTATCAGTGGCTGAGGGTTGACATACCTCGTACTCTCGGTCGACAGCATCGCCACCACCAATCTGGCCAGCAGCTGGGCGCTGAGGGGGACCGTCGTTGCGCCAGTTGCCGCCCTTCTGTCTGTCGGGACAGTCACGAGCCATGTGGCCAGCATTGCCACAGACGCGGCAGATGATGTTGGCGGTGAAGTTGGGCTTGTCGGGGCAGTCGTACTTGCGGTGACCAATCTGACCGCAGTTCTGGCAGGCCTGGTTCTCGTCGTCACGGAGAGTACCGTTGAGAGCAGCAAGCTCGCGGAGTTGGTTGCGCTTGAGCTCGTTCTGTCCTTCGGGGATAGAGGCAGCCTGTAATGTCCATGTGAGTCTCCACTCTTTCAACACCTATGGGGCATGGTGACTTACTGTTTCGATGATGTTGTGGACGAGCTTCTTGGCCTTGTTGACCTTCTCCTCAGTATCGGCCATGATCAGACAGTGCAGATCTTCCTCCTGGTTGCTGGCGTGGGCGGCATCAGATCTTCCCTTGCCTTCCTTGACGGAACCTTTACCGCGAATAGCGATCTTGGCGCCGGACTCTGTCTCCATCTTCTTGAGTGTGTTACCACGGGGGCCAATAAGTAAGCCAACTTTACAAAGGAGCTAGGCGTTAGTATGGTGTCTACAATTCAAAAGTAAAGCAGTTTGGGGAAGGTTAGATGGATATCAGACTTGACCGCAGCCTGGGTAGCATAGCTGCAGGGCGAAGCCTGAAGAAATCCTGAACGAGAAAGGGAAGGGGACTTTGTTAGAAAGGTTAGAGGGTTAGTAATCTCACTGAAGTTGATTTCCGGGTAATCATTAACCGGCACGTAGACCTTCTCCTGGGTCTTGGTGGGACGGCGGTAGTCCTGGGGCGGGTGGTAGTTAGGAATGGTCTTCATGGCCTTCTCGATGAGCTTGTGTCGCTCATCCTCGAGACGCTTTCGGTATCGGTACTCTCGAGTGTTGACACGTCGACCGTAGTTGTCGTACTGCGGGGGAGGCGAAGGCGATCTATGGTCAGATATTAGCAAAGGGTACTCCCTCGATGATCCAGGCCGTGCCTGTCAATGGACTTACCTGTCGCCGTCGGCAGGGACGACATCGTCGATTCTGAGCTTCTGACTGATCTCCTCGATGCGCAAGTGCAGGGTGTAGGCCTCGAGCTGTTCACTGGTCATATTGGCGACAATGGCCGTGGGCAAACCCATCAAGCCAGCAGCCTTGTTCTCCGAGGCATCACCCCATCGGTTGCGCTTCTTGCGTCGGCGAGGGCCGTCAGCATCGGTGCGCGGCTCGGGACTGCGACCGCGCTTCAATTCGCCATTGCCATAGCTGTCGCTTGTGTCGTGCTTGATGTAACTGTCGTTGGTCTCGCGCTTGATGGGGGCAGCGCCGTCGTCACCATCTTCATCGCCTCCGAATCGTCGCTTTCCAAGCGGGATGTTGTTGGAGCCCGTGATTCCCTGGTTTCTCCACGACATGATGAACGGTGTCGTCGAGAACGTTGTCTTGGACTGGATGTTTTGGTGGTAAAGGAAAGGTGGTGGATTGACCTGTCAAGCCAAAGCAGCAGGTATGGTAGGCAATTTTTGGAGAATGCGCGCCCGCGCTAGGCTCCAAAGGAATGGCGAGAAGCTCGGGCCTCGACGCTGGACGAGTGAGCCCCTGCCTGCTGACATGGCCAACATGTATCTTGTATCTTTTGGCTGGCACATGCACCCTGGGGGTCTCCATACTACTATGTATTCTACATTTTGATGAACATATTTCTGACATTCGGAGGACTGGAAAATTGAACTGGGTTTCACTGCCAGTCGAGTTACGACCACGACTTCTCGTGTCATTAATAACCATTTACCTGGGTAGATGATGGCAGTCAAACATGCGCATTTGTTATCGATTGTAGTAACAAGGAAGTTCATGATAGCAACAATTTTTCTCCGGCTATATCCTTGTTCCCGATCTCCAAAGAATATTTTGCAAAGTTGAGATCAAGCTCTCTTTCTGTTTGCACTGACAAAGATATTCTGGTATATGCATGTATTATGTGATGACGTTGGTTCGCAATGATATGTGCATTGTGGTCTACCTGTAGACTTTTGAAGTCCCATTATATAGCGTGACATTGGAAAACTCCCCGTTGAAAGGCAGAATGGTTGCAAACAACATTTGGGAATATGTACCGACCTGATCGATCCAGTACCGAACATCGACCATTGGAAGGCACTGGCGCCAGGTTGAGCGCCCTCCCAGCCGAGTCCCTACCACAGGGACATACCTACCTCTTCCAATACTTACGACGAACGCGTCGCCACGGGGGTGGCAGAATATCAGTTCTGCAAACATCACAAGTATGTACGACGCGTGGATCCGGTACGCTGTACTCCAAGCAAAAAGTAACAGAATCGCTCAGCGACCCGTCGAGGGCTTGCATGACGCTGTCCGCCGTCGGTCTCCCTACTATGCGGCCTGCTCCCATGAACGGTGTCCCGCCAGTACCGTAGCTGGTGTACAGAGACGGGGATGCTTGGTAGCCTGACATATTGTAATGAGAGAGAGGGAAAGACCGGCAGTCTATCTCGGTGCACAGCTGGAAGATGAAGGTTGCAGTCCTGCTGTCACTTGTGAGGTATTCTACTTGGTGTATAATTTGTTCGAACATGGAGTCATGACGAGCCATATATACTATGACATTAGGACAAAGACAACCCATATAATACAATGGCACAATTGTCGACATTCTCTTACAGGTGTAGGAGACAAATGGACAAAGCACCCGAGACAATCCAGTTTTATGGAAAACTGGACAAAGGCCATTGTGATGACGGATCACATTTGCCAGGTCTCGGGCTGGGCCGCCGGGTCTAGGGAGGAATACCAGAATTAATGATCACCAGTGGAATGAAGTACACCATCTCTTGTAGTTGATCGTATTATTATTTTGCTATCGCCCAGCTCATCTGTCGAGCGTGGCAGGACGCCTTGGTCTCTGCCATTGCAATTATATCTAACAGTCAAATCAGATCTGAACCAGGCTCTATACCCGTGGTTCATGCTTTCTCCCCAGCATGTACGCAATTCTAGGTAGCCTTTCCGGTCCGCCCCCAGCAGTCACACATCTCATTATACCTTTCTTTTTTGTTTTCCCCCGTCATACACATATCCACACAGAATATCTATCCCGCCACGATTCCGAATACAGGCGTTTGTTCGTGGTTTCGGTTCGTGGGCTGGGTCGTCAAGATATGGAAAAAAGAGACTAATACATTGCTCGCGCCGAAGTCGCTCGTTGTACTGTTTGTTCCAACGCACTGCCGAGCTTATTCAACGTGGCGAGTGCTAATTAAAGCAGAAAGAATCGCATTCTCGCCTCTTTTTTGATCCATCTATGCCTTGCGCGATCGGGTGGTGACACCGCTCTTGTTGGGAGTCTTGATCTGGCTTCCAGAGACGGCGGCGGCCACGACGTGTGGCTCGGGGACAGGCGCCTGAGACATACGGCGGAGGGACTTGCGAGCACTAGGCGCCTTGCCATCCTTCTTGTACGTGGCGAAGTAGAAGGAGATGAAGAGGACGAGGTAGGAGGTGAGGACTCCCATGCCGGAAAAGGCGGCGAACTCCTCTCCAGCACACTTGCCGGCGTTGGGCATCCATTGGAAGTAGGTGGAGGTGAAGTAGGTGTAGGACGCGTAGTAAACGAAGCCTTTGGTTTTGGTTAGCATCGCGAAAAGCCAATGGCAAGCACAGCGGGTTGGACATACCGAGATCGATGATGAACTGGATGATCTGGAAACGAGTGACCCACTCCTTCCACCAGATACGGACACCACGGGCGCTCTGGAAGTAGTACCAGTACATGATGACGTGGACAGCCAAGTTCAAGTCAATGACAACCCAGGAAACCGAGGTGTTACCGATCAACTGAGTGTAGCACAGAACAGCGGTGGCGCCGTGGTGGTAGCAGTGCAGGAAGGCTAGGTGTTCAGTTAGCAAAGCGGATTCTGGGACTGCTTTTGGTTGGGAGGCTAGACTCACTCAGAGGCTTCTTCTTGAGGACGAGGAAGACGGTATCCAGGAGTTCGAGGTACTTGGTCAGGTAGTTCAACTGATGTCCGTTAGTCTCTGCCAATGGCCAGAATTCCTAATTTGGAGGTTGCTTACGTAGTAGAGAACAACCAGGGGTTGGGTCCAGCCGCCGTCGTGGTCGCAGATGGCGAAGAAGATGCCCTTTCGGACAACGGTGGGGAGGAGCTGTTCAACAAAGAGGGCGAGCAGGATGGCGCTAATGGCCGTCAAGTAGAAGTTGTGGATGAGGAAGAGGGACTTCAGCTTGAAAGCCTCACGTCCTCTCATCAGCTCCCGTCCTCCAAAGATTACAATGTAGTATATAACGACGAAGATCGAGGTCTCCCTGAGGGTCGACATGGGAGTCTTGCCGGTGACGAACTTGAAATCGTCGGCCGGGTACCCGGCGACGAGCTCAAAGGCCTTGTTGAAGATGGGCCATAGCTGGATACCGAACGGTCTGTCGAGCGTCGGGATCGGCAGCGACTCGAGAAGAGCCGCAGGAGATGTGCTAGCCATGGCTTTGCAGGAAGCGAGCAGACACTTTCAAAGTCCGTCTGTTCAATTGACCAGATTTCGCGAGGAAGAAAGCTTGTGCGACGAGGGCGCAAGTTTTTTGATCTGGGGGGACTCGGCGGAGGTGTCGGGAGTCGCGGCGCGAGCCAGAAAACGCGGGTCGAGAAGAAGTAAAAAAGACCCGGTACAAGGAGCGACAAGAAGAAGCAGAGAATCGAAGACGGGAAGTGAGCGCCTCTGAACGATCGCTTCGCCAAGCAGCCTTTCGAAAGTGAGAAAGAGAAGCAGAAGAAGAAGAAGCCGGATAGGGCCAATATTATTATGGAATTGTACCGTTCTGAGAGGACGGCCGTGAATTAAAAGGGGAAATAACAGAATGGCACTAAAGTTTTTCGTCGGCCATCGCAATTCGCCTAGCATTGGGCGCTAGGCCCCTGTCCTGGGGGGTGAGTAGAAGCTCAACAAGCAGCATAGCGGTAGCACTAGAACACTAGGAGTAATCGGAATCCGCGGGACCCCACGCTAGGTACCCAGTGGCCGTTTGGATATTACCATCTTGGACTGGCCCAGCTTCGTAAACGTGTCGTGTTCAGCTGCAGGAGGGAAAAAAGATTAGTACCAAGGCTGTTCATGTCCGGCTGAGCTGCAAGAAACGGCAGAGCCGCGACTCCTACTAGGACCAGCTAATTTGCGATGCTGCATAGCGAGATACATTAATGTAGCCTCCCAAGACGAGGAACCAATGAAAGCTGCCATGTATAATCTTCAATTTCGTCTGCCACGTGATGATGTTATGGGCACGGGTGCCTCGGCGGGAAAAAAAAGCAGCAGAACGGCAAGAACGGACTTTCAGGCCAGTAATAAAGTCTCTCAAACTGTTGAATTTGAAATAATACCAGGAAGTGTTCCGTATTCAATAAGGTTACCACATATATGTAGTCAGGCAACCACTACGGGTAGGTTAACGGACCTCCAGACACTTGTCTCATTCATATTTGGACCTAGTCCTAACGAACCTATTATATTCAGTCACTTGCGTGATCGTTCTGGTGAATTGATAAACGACGGCATAGTCGAATATACACATGAATGTTATAGGTAGTATCAATATGCTCGATCTGATCTGTCAACGGTTCCTTTCCCAGCTTTCTCGTATGGGTACCGTGTAATTTGGGATCAGAGATAGAATCCCCGCTATTATGCAGGTTGCATTAGGAGTCCACATAAATCAGTGCGCTGTCATCTCCTTTGTCGAACATGGCCTCGGCAGCAAACACGATAAATACAGAGTAGTCCATCAGGTCTCTGTTGAGTTTCCTAGACATGATGTCCTTTGGAGGAATATCAAATCCACTGACGCACGGAGGGTAGTATATGTACGATAGTTGCATCATGCTACATGTATGTACAACAACTTATTACGAATGTCCCCTTACATGACAAAGGTAGAGACATGAAAATGCTTGCATGCACTACCTGTTGGCCATCCTATCGGTAGATAGTCCGATCCGATACGGGATACTCGGTTCCTCGGCTAGGTCGGTGGTGGATGATCATGTGCCTCAGATGCAACCGTGCAAACCGTGACGCTCATCGTCGAATGGAAGATCGAACAATGGGATTTGGGACCCTTTGACAGGTGGCTTGCTGATGGCTGGTGCTTTGGATGCTACTCTGTACCTACCGACCGTGCACCGCCACATGTAAAGGTAGTGCACTGACCAATGCTGTGCATGCCTGACGGGTGTCCAGCCGCTCAGTTCCCCAGGTGGCCAGGCCCCTGGAGGCCCCCCAGGTGGCAGCTGGAGCGAACAATCCCAGCGTGCCGGCTCTAGCAACACGCTGTGGCTGAAGCACTGCAAAGCTCAGCAGGGTCCACCTACAGTTTCTCGCCAATCAGATTACGTGAATTGAGCGACTTCCTTTTCTCCTCTGGTCCGCCACGATATTTCGAATCTCACGATTCAGTTGCTTCCAGTAACCATTTCGCGACGCCCCGTCCCCCAGCATCCACTTCTCGCCAGACACTCAAATCACATCCATCCGCGACCGTCCAGACGCAATGGCCTCTACCACTCTCCTCCGAACCATCGCCCGCGGGCCCTCTGCCAGCATCTTCCGCGCATGCCGGCCCATGGTCGCCAGCCGTGCTGGTGCCATCGCCCCCAGCATGATTGCTGCCTCCAACTTCAGCACAACCGTTGCCCGCCGCAGCGACCCTCACGCCGAGGAGACCTTCGAGGAGTTCACTGCCAGGTGAGAACGCCCACCACCGAGTCCAATTGATCAGTCCTGCTATGCGACGCTGAGCTGTCTGTTGGTCATGCCCTGGACTGCCGGTCAGACCATGTGCGCGCATCATCAGCTCCGATAGCATCCAATTGGACATCAAACCCGTCTTCAAGGACATCAATGGCTAACTGAACCCTCTTGCATAGATATGAGAAGGAATTCGAGAGCGTACAAGATGTTTTCGAGCTGCAGGTAAGCGATTCTTGCCCGTCATCCAAACTCAATTTTCGGGAATCGTATGATCATGCCACTTTTGGCTACTGCGTCATCTTCCACAACTGCGGCCTACCGCTGCCCTCTACAGCTTGAAGCACTTCAACAGACATACAGACAGACAGCTGATCAGTATCATTGCAGCGCAACCTGAACAACGCCTTTGCCTACGATCTCGTCCCCTCTCCCTCCGTCGTCGTCGCCGCCCTCAAGGCTGCCCGCCGGGTCAACGACTTCCCCACCGCCGTCCGTATCTTCGAGGGCATCAAGGCCAAGGTTGAGAACAAGGGCCAGTACGAGCAGTACCTGGCAGAGCTCAAGCCCCTGCGGGAGGAGCTCGGCATCCTCCTCAAGGAGGACCTGTACCCTGAGGAGGCCAAATAAGCGACCAACAACCGGCCTTGATCAGATACCCTCGGCAACACTCGATTCTGGAAACATGAAGATCGACTGAACTAATTGGAGTTGGATGAGGGGATGCCACTCGGAACCAACGGTGTAGAGACTGTCATCCAATCCGGATGGTCAGATGTGTATATGTCTACTACTTACAACCTTTAGAAGCAAAAGTCCCGAGGCGACATTGGTGAACGGGCAGACACGGCTTTGGCGAAGACTAGAGGACGGTATTTCTTTTGTTGTGTAAAGCATCAATGAGAAACATTTAAACAAACACACAAGTCGATCTTCGTTTGCCTTGATCATGTGGTAGGAGACAGTACCGTGCTCACAGTCACTTGCAACAAAGACATTTGATGTCACATTCGACGACAATTTTCTGGTGGACAATGCGAGTTTCCAACTGGCATGGCATGTTCTTGATGATGCTATCTAACTCATACCGCAGTGGACATACTGTTTTCTTATTGTCCATGGTAGAATTTATTCTTTCCCATTAACAGCGACGCGATCTGCCATGGCGGTTACTCTTGCGCGGACGTTTTATGGGGGGAGTTCGAGCATGTTCTTGAGCATGCCTACTGCAGAACTCTTCTCCGACCTTGGCAATGTTGTCGCAGTTTCCATCCCCTTTGCCCTGATGCCGGTTACAATGAGCGGTCAAATGTGTGCGTGCAAACCAAGACGCTTCAGCACGAATCCCTTCGACGTCGGGTGGTAGGAAGTTTGGTGGAAACATCGAAGCCACTTGCTGACGGGTCTGCGCCGAGGTCCGCAGACGCCTGAACCCGAGCAAACTCCCCTCCGCCGCTCTCGGGGTCTCTCGATTCGCGTCTGGCATTGCCATGGTCCAAGTGGTCTTGAGCATCCTTGAGCACCAGCACCCACCAACGGGGCATTGGTGCAGACCGCAAAAGCCCTTCGGTTGGTGCCATATCCATCTCATGCGGTCAAGACCGCGATAAAGCCCGAGCCCCCCGAGAACTTCTGTACCCTCCATTGCCATGGGAGTGCGACTGAAGCCGCATTTTGGCCACGTGCAACGATGGTCTTCGCAGAAATATTGTTCATCAGCGCAGGGGTTTGGACAAGGGTCTGGAAACCAGTGGCATCTCCTATGTTGGTCTGAAGTCATCTTGATGTTATTCTCGTTGGTGTGGTTGCTCTGCTCGCTCGAAGCTAGAATATCTTGTGGTATGGCGTTTTTTCGCTGTCTATTGTGATGGTTGGAAGAGAGCACTCGGACTTCCTGCGGCAGCAAGGAGGATATTTATAGTGAAGTAATCTTCAGCGAACATTGCGAGTTGTGGTTTCGATTCACTGATGAACTTTTGGACAGAGATGCAATTGCCAGTCATACTGACTTGGATGTTTGTCAACGTCATAGCCAACGCTCGTCACTTCAAAATGGGAGTGCGAACTTGCCCCCAAAGATATGAATTCATTTGATGTATTTGAATAGATAAAAGTGTCAAGCAAACTGCTTGCATCACGCTCCGTTTTGCATCGCCTCCTCTAGACGATACTTGTGCCTTGCAATGCCCTCGACATCAACTCTCACTTGGTACACGTGCCCAGAAGATCCATCACTCGCGATTGATGTGATGAAGAGAGTCTTCATGTCAGAGGAGCCAAATGCCGGACATGAACACATCTTCGCTCCTGGCACTTGGACCTCGGCCACTGCCTTTCCCACAGGGGAGAACCTAACGAGCTTCCCTTTCGAATTTGCGGCAACCCAGACATGCCCGTCCTTGTCCACGGCAAGCCCGTCTGGCATACCACCGTCCTCCAAATGTACAAACAAGCGCTTATTCGAGGCACTGCCCGTCTTTACATCGTAGTCGTACTGCCACACCTTACCTTGTGGCGTCTGAGGCACGTACATGACCTTGTCATCCGGGGACCACACGGGTCCATTCGGTACAGGCCACCCCTTGCCGCCCTCATCGACGTGGAACTCTTTCACCTCTCCATGCTCGAGGCGCCACAGCCGGCCAATCCGGCTCTCCTCGTCCAGGGCCATCGTGCCGGCCCACCACCGGCCCTGGGCGTCGACGGCCCCGTCGTTCATCCGGACCTGGTCGTCCAGCTCCTTCTCGCCGTCGCCGTGGTGCACGCCGGTGATGCGCTTGAGAACGCCCGAGGACAGGTCCAGCAGCGCGAAGCCGAGCCTGGTCTGGACCGCGAGCAGGTCGGCCCGCCCGTCGACCAGCTCGAGCCGGGTGACCGGCTCCATGAAGGTGTACGTCCGCTTGGCGTCCCAGCCGAGGGCGAGCGGCACCCAGTGCACCAGATGGTGCTTGATATCCACGAAAAAGAGGCTGTCCGAGGCCGCGTCGTAGAGCGGCGACTCTCCGAGGCCCGAGTGTGACGGGAAGAGCTCTTCCGCCGTGTACTGCTTCATCTTTGGCGATTTCGAAGCGAGACTTCTTCTGAGCGGCAAGTGGTGTTTCGACTGTGATAGAGAACAGTTTCTGGAGGAATTCAATCTGTTCAACCGCGAGAATCCGGGGACCGAGTCCGTCGTCGTGGTCGTACCTGGTCTATGACGTAACGTGGAACATGCGTCATGGCGACGGATACGCAAACAGTGGACCTGAGTTAATCTGGGTGAGGCTTTAGCAGCCATTCTGCCAAAGTAAATATGGAACTATTATTCATATTTCATGCAGTTCATCGGGAGCATTTTGTCTTGGGAGTTGGCGAAGTTGCCAATGGCCGTATGATTTCTGGGGGATCTGCAGATGGCAGTTGCGGTAGCGGGGAGTTCGAGCCGCTGCAGTATACTCTGTACTAACCCAGCTACATGCCGCGGAACGCATCAACTTGGTTTGAAGTATGGCATAATTGCAAATTCTGTAAAGAATGTTGAATCAATGTTCTATTAACCGGTAATACTGTCATCTTGCATCACAATCTTTCGAGTTTGGCAAGATGCCATGGCACAGTAATGAATATACACGGTGCAATGTTTCAACTTTCTGGTGCCCAGTCTTACACCCTACAAAATGCTACCTAGTCATCCATTATATAATAACCACGTAATTTCCAGGTTTGTTCGATAGCTCTTAGCTTGGCTGCATTTATTTGAAATTGGATCGCTTATTGACTGATTTGGAAAAGTCGTCGAATATAGCAACTCTCAGATATCATAAGTATGTTGTCAAAGCATGTCAAAGTGAGGAAAGCCTCTATACTTGCTTCATACAAAAGCCTGACAGAATCATGGCACAATATTAACCAAAGACAACTCCTTCAAGCAATGTCCCAGCATCCAAGTCTCTTTATCGGGCCATATATAGGGAACAAACAATACATTTTGCTATCACATGGCACGCTTCTAATTCCCAGGGCTAGAGATATCATCACTTCCGTGTCACTAGTCATAATTCCCCTCGTCGTATCACGAAAAGAGTCATTTACACAATCATATTTTAAGTCCTGTTAGACGTTCTTACCATTTTCTATCAACTCAAAGTACTACCTTCCTTTGAGATGATCTCTAAAGGAAAGTGCCAGTTGAAAACTTAAGATGCGAAAGTGCAATTGGTGTCAAATCCTGTTCGCGCATTCATCAAGTCTTGTTTGATGTGATCTGACATTTTCCTCGTTTCTCGAATGCCCCCTATCTTGCCTGCAAATTGAGCACTGTTCCAATCAATGCCTAGGTGGCCTTTAGACAACCATTCTTTATTTATTTTACTTTACAATAGTGTTTGTTTCACGCTTACTTCGTCGACGGTTGCTTGTGTGATTCACCGAGCTCTTGGCTGTCGCTCACTTACTATAATCAAAATATGGGTTCCTCCTTGTCCGAGTATAAATGCATTACAATTGACCTTTGAGTAGATTGGTCATACAGTAGAGTGCTTGGAAGTTGTACCAAGTCTATTGGCTGCACCAGGCAGTCGCAAACCCAAGATGTGGCGCAATCGCCTACGCCTACGCCCACGCCCCAGCGGCCCAAGCAAGGCACCCCACCAATCCACGCTCGGAGCGCGACACCTTAACGGCGACGCAATAGAGCCTCAAAGCGTCCCGGGGACTGCACAAGAAGATCGCGCCTGTAAGAACCACTAAACGCACACTTCTATTGCCCCATCACTGCAAGGGAGCTTGGCGCGACAAGACGATGTACTGATATGGGCGTGTGCGTCAATTGTAGATCGGAATACCGTGGCGTCAATGAGCCCGACAGCTCCCTTGCCTGCTACTGCAAATCACTGCAAGAGCGATCACAAGCGGCCGAGTAGTCACCCACCGAGCAGCGAGGCGCCGAGTTCAGCATCTCCGACGAAGAGGAGCAGACGGCGAACTTCTACGAACTGGGAGTCCAGGAAGAAGAAGAGGAAGAAGGAGGAAGAGCTTCCACAGACGCAGGTCTTGGGCGACTTCTGGCCGATTGAGTGCATTGTCGCGCAAGGTCTCGACGAAGAGGGAACTGCAAAATATCTCGTGAAGTGGGAGGGCCTCGACCAGAACGGTGAACCTTACCCTCTTGAGTGGGTACAGGACGTTACAAACGACGCGCTCGCCGCCTGGCAGAAGGAGCAAAGAGTACATTCGGACGCTGGCGAGGAAGACGAAGAGGGAAACAGCCTGCAAAGCTCGGCCGCAGCACCTGATAGTGAGGTCAAACCTAGGCGCACCGAGGTGCTCGACTCGCAGGCCACGGGCGAGCTCACCTCCGACACTCAAGGCCGCGACACTCAAAGCCGCGACAGTCTGCTCCTGCAGAAGATCGAGGTGGAGTTGATCCAGAGACCTGGCTTCGACCCTTCCGAGTATCGTACTGTCCTTGTCACCACCTCTTCAAAATCGAGCCAAATTGCTGAATCGTCCGAGACTTCTCTGCTGTCTTCGATCCAGGAGTCTGCTGCCATCATCATACCAGACTCTCAAGAACCTTCTGCATTCACGGCACAGAACCCTGTCCTTCTTGGACTGTCCAGCTCGAGCCATCAACAAATTCTGTGCACACAACAGAGTGACCCAAGAGAACAATTTGAGCTTGGCAGTCCTGGCCCTGAGTCACAAGTGTCTGCAGCAGCAGCAGAGATACCTTCTCGTCAGCCAGATTGGCCTCAAGCCCGAGAAGATAGTCCCGCTCCGGGATTGACGTCCTTTGCCCTCACAGTTGGATCTCCTCCCCGCGAAGACAGTGCGCAGAATTCTTCTGAGGATTTGTGGAATTCGCGGCCATTGTTTCATGCATCTGACTTTCAAACCCAAGAGCCTTTCAACTCTTTTGCTGCACCGACTGACCCCGCCGACTCCCAGCCAAGGTCACAGGCAGAATCTTTTCACACCCCGCTATCTTCCTCCCAATCACTACTGTCTCGACACCCTCAGTCTGGAATTGGTTCTTCGGACATTTTGTCACAAGCTGCTCAGATTGTCCCCCACACCTGGAGCCAGTCCTCAACTCAAAGACGCTTCTTTCAGGATTCCGTCGAGGTCAGCAATTTTCAAGACGACGTTGTTCCAGAATCCTCCTGGCACTCGCAGACGGCGCAACCTCGACCGCAAAGCTCGGCGCACATTTTGGCTGGATTACATGGTAAATCACGAATTTCGTCTTCAGCCCCTCCATTCTCTGGACTAGGTTCCCGATTATCCCACTCCCACCCGTCAGCTCAAACCTCTTTGGATAAGTCGTCCATCAATAGCGGGATTCATGACACCAGAGCTGCCAAGTCAGCATCACCTTTCCCTCCGTCGTCCCAAAAGTCTCCATTAGATTTCAAGACGTCTAATTTCGCTGGCTCAAGGCACGACAAGCACCGCATAACCCAAACACCAACACGCGACATGGAGAATTCAAATCCGCCGAGCGAGAGGCGTCTCACCCTCCAGGAGAGAATGCGCCAAATGGCACAGGCAAATTTTGGCGGGGCGTCTGCAGCAACACCTCCGGCCGAAGCCCCTGAGCCGAAAGCGGCAGAGGATGCAGCCCCAGCCCTGATCGACAACCCACCTGAAGTCTCCTTCGAACCTGCAGATGTCCTGCATATATCTCCTGCCCTCCTGGTGCCTTCGGTAGAGTTGGGAAACCAAGAAGAGTCGCTCCCACAAGCAGAACCTCTGCACGCTTTTGAGCATGAACCCATGCCGGTGAACGAACCAGTTTTTGAATACCCACTGCCGCCCGAAGAGCTGCCCGAGACCTTGGACCCATCCAATCTCACCATGTCTATTGAGCATGACATGCTGGATGCAGGTAACGATGAAGACGGAAGCCCTTCCATACCCACGGACAACATGCAACCTCTCAGTGATCACGAGGCCAGCCCGGATGTTGCACCGTCCGTACCCGGTGATTTGCCGATGCCGACGACGGGCGAACCCAACATTCTTCCCTGCATTGACACTGCACCCCAAGAGTACATTGTCACTCTCCCGCTGGCGAGTAATCTGCGCCCTCAATACGCCGAGGTTTTGGAGAGGGGCAATCTTGATCTGGAGGCTTACAATGCGGCTTTCACTGTGCCTCCTTACGAAGCGCCCGATGTCGCCTTGATTGCTCGCGTTGATGGTGTTTTCCAGCAGCTTCTGGATATCTGCGACCTGCCGTTTTCGCTAGAGGCGATTCAAAAAATGTCGCCAGAACAGATCACGAAATTCGTCAGAAGCACCCACAGCAAATATGCCTTTGTGGGCTCACTGATCGAGCACCTGCATAGATTGGGGGTTGATAGCTCCCCGAAGAGGATATTGATAGTGGCCAAACCCGGCGCTATCATCGATCTTCTCGGCACTCTGCTCGAATGTCAGGGTTTTCAAGCATGTCGTTTGCAAGATGGAGAGATCATCAGGGATGAGCATAGTGCTGCTGACCCCACACGCAACTCCTGGTCCCTTGATACACTGATGGTCACCATACATCCCTCTGGCGGGGACGAGCAGTATACACTGCAGTCCGAATACGACGTCGTCATTGGCTTTGACCACACTTTTCAGCGAGACCTCCTGCCTCGTTGGGCCAACGAACATCCAATCACCTTGCGTCTGGTGACTATATCCAGTATTGAGCATATCAATATGCGCATTTCCGACAAGATCGAGCCGCTTAGCCGCAAGAACTACCTCTTGCTCGCACTGTGTGCTTCGCTCCCCGACATCAGGGACGGAGATTTGGATGCCGAGGAAGCCCACGAAGTCACTGAGCGCTTTGCCCTGTATATTCTAGGTCTCGATGCAGACGAGTTCTACTGGGATCATCAGGAGCCATCAGAATCGATCTTTGAACACATTGCTGCGAGCTCTCAAGGCTATGAGGCTCAATCTTCTTGGCCTAATGGATCTCTGGATCAGCCGGCAGGTCGCAAGCGATCATTGGTATGTGACCCTCCGAGAATCAGACAGTCTTGGGTACGATCTAACTAGAAGCAGGATGGTGCCGATGATGTAGGAGTAGAAGCCAAGCGGGCCAAGACTGCCCAGGCGGGCATTATCACCACAAAGCCAGTCCCTCAGATTCCCAAGTCTCTGAAATCATTCGTTGGAGAGGATACAGCACCCCGAGACGGGCCAGTCATTTCGATATCCGTAGCAAGAGCGGAAGAGATTCAAGCGGAGATGTCGAGACTGAAAGCCGAATTGGCAAAGACCCGTGGCCAGCGTGATCAGTTCAAAGAGCTGGCCGATCGATCACAACGGGAGGTCACGGACTGGACTGCGTCTATTAATCGGATCCAGCCACGATTCATGGCTGCACTGAGAGACCGCGGCATAGCCGTGAAAGAGAAGGATACAGCGCTGAAACAGCACCGCGATATTGACAGTCTCTTAAAAGTCACGCAGAAGGACTTGGCATCCACGAAAGAGTCTTTAGCCGAAGAGAAGCAAAAGCGATCAGAAGTCCAGGAAGCCCTACTTAACGGCGAAAACCCCGAACTAGCCAAGATGGTACGCATAGAAAAGGAACTGGAAGAGGGACGAGCTCGAGTTGTGGACGCGGAGAAGAGGAATGCCCTGGCTCAAAAGGATCGCGAGTACGCTTCGGCCGAATACCAAAACGCCTCGCGTCATGCGGTAGAGCTCGGCAAGAAGGTCGAATCTCAACAAGAAGAGATCGTCAAGCTCAAGCGCTTGGCCAATGACAATATTGTCAAGGTCAACCAGATCCAGAGAAACGCCGAGGTGAATGAGCTTCTCCGACGCATCGAGGAGAAGAGCGCCATCGTTGGAGAGCTTGAAAACGATCTGAACCGAGCTCGTGAGCAGATTGCTCAACTACGCTCAGGCCGCCGCGAGACGCGCCATTCCAGCGTGCCGCGTAGTCCACGGCTGGCGGTGTCAAGTCCTCGTGGGCCCTCCAGACGAGCAGCCACCGAAGTCGCCAGCGGTAGTGGCAGTCGAGGAGCCAGTCCGGCCTTTGGGCCATTGGAAGCTGGACCGAATATCATTCCTGGCGTCGGTAGTATATTTGCTGGACAGCAGCAAGGCAATGGGCGTTTTGCACATCTAAGAGAGTAAGACTATAGGTGTGAAGATGATGCAGTGACCAGGATAATGACGCCAAGCGCTGGCCAAGTCATTTCCCCGAGAAGGCCTGCGCAATCATGTGTTCTTTTGTTTAGCTTATGGTTTCTTTTGCGATTCAGACGTTACTGTACATACCCGGCTGAAATATGCCTCGTTGCTTCATAGAGTCCCCTGTGGTCAATTGATTTGATTTGCAGTGTAGTCGGAATGAAGCCATGAAGACAATCAATGTGGACCGATGAATGGTGCATGTGTTCCAAAAAATTATCACTCGAATACAATGGTGAAATTGTGCTATGTAGGTCCTCAAGACGATGCCTCCCACGTATGCTACACGGAAAGGGCCACCCTCATCCGCGGGCTGCCTTGGCCAAATGAGTAGGTAGGTAGTAGAGAGCACATCTCATATCGAATCTTCGCTCTCCTCCTAGGCGACCTTTTCTTCTTCCTCTACTTCAGGCTGAGGGATCAGTTTTATCTCGACTTGCTTGTCCTTTCCCATGCCAATCTCGAACAGGGTCTCCGGCTGGTCCTCATCGAGATCGTCGCCGTCCTTGAGATACAAGTCGGTCATTTCCTCAATCACCTCCCTCTCGAGGCCGTCAAAGATGCTGCGGGCCCCCGTCTGCGGGAGGTAGCTGTGCCTGGCGATGTGGGAGAAGGTGCTCGAGTCGTTCTTGACCTCGATGCGCACGTTGCCGATGTAGCGGTCCTCCTCCTTCTTGTCCGACAGCTTCACCGGGTTGGCCACCTCGTCCTCGTACTCCATGAAGCCCTTGTGCGCCACGATGGTCGCCTCGGCGTCGGAGAACCGCAGGAAGGGCACGATGTCCTTGATGCGGCCGGTCAGGGGCGCGCCGAATGCGGCGATGGATTCTTTGCGCAGGTCACCGCATAGTTTTTTGACTCTGCGAATTTGGTCAGTCAATAGTATTGAGAACGATGAAAATGTTCTTACAGCCTATCTTGCAGGATCTTGTCGTCTGACTCCAAGCCCTTCTTGTTGTCTTCATGATACTGATGGATGGTAGCGTCGAAGCGATTAGTTGCCAATATCCATATCGTCTTACTGCAGTCTATCCGCTTCGCAGGATCACGGCGGTCATCGTATTTGCCTATGCGATCGTCGATTAGTAACGACTGTGCGGAAGAATCCGCGAGCAATAAGCGCTTACCTTCTTGGAAGGGGATGAGAAGAGCGTTGTGAATCTGCTCATTCGTCTTCTCAAACTCGTCCATGAAGACGATACTTCTCTCTCCGTCGTTTGCGCAGAGAAAATTGTTGACGTTCGATCCTTGTTGCCAGTTTTGGTACGGAGGGCGGCCACCGAACAGATCTGTCTCGGAATTCATGACTGTGCAGTCCACCGATTCCATCTCGACACCGAGGAGTGAGCCCAGCATTTTTGCCAGCTCAGTTTTGCCATGCCCGCTCGGCCCTGCGAAGACCAAGACTAAGGGTTTCCCAGATTGTCGGGTGAGATAACTATCACAAGGATTCAGCAAACAATAGCAGGGGTATTCGGTCCATCGAGTCCATCAGCTTCCTACTTACACAAGCAATTTCTTCATGAGCCATCTTGTGGCAATAGGCTGGGCAATTATGGCCTGGTACAGCCTCAAGACACCTTCGGCAGTCTGTCGATGGGTGACGCCCTTCTCGCGAACGGACGGCTCGACGACCCTGCTGGCTCTGTCCAAGCAATACCGCATTGTGACATTGAGTGTCGCCGTCAGAAGCTGACCAAAGTCAGGTGTGCACCACTTCTTGTTCTCATCCTCGATATCGGGGAGCTTGCTCGTATCTAGCCCTTCCTCCGGCAGGTCCCGATCGTAGCGCTTGTAGAAAGCCTCGGGGAAGGACGAAGGGGAGGCGCCCAGCCCGAGCAGAGTTTCTACCGTTCGCGTCACCGCCTTGAGCGTCCGGCTGCCGCGCAGCACCACAAAGGCGAGGAGAGGGATATCGGACTCGCCGCATGTGCTGTTGGGATCGCCGCCGTACTTGATCCAGAGTTTGATCATGTCAATGTTATGCGTCTCGACAATGTAGAACATGGCGGGGTAGTCGTCCAGGAGAGCGTTCATATGAGATCGGACTACCTTTTCGCTGTAAAAGGCCAGATAGTCTCGGACTTGCTCCACACTGATCCCAGCCTGGATGGCGCCGATGAGGTTCTCGAGCTCAAACTTTCCGGACCCGTCGGCGCCGCCTTTGACGAGCTGAACGGGCTTGGGAAAGCGCATCAGTGCAGGCCAAAACGCGTCCTCGTCATTCTGTGGAAGGACTATGTTTTTCTTGGATCCAGACTTGTCTTCTCTAGACTCATGCTTGTCTTGCTTGGACCCATGTTTGTCTTGTTTGGATCCATGCTTGTCTTCTTTCGATTCGTGCTCGCTTTCGTCAGCGGAATCCGACTCGTACGAAGCGACACTTTCGGAGTCGCTGCTGCTGGCACTATCCGTACCAGTGCTCTTTTCGATGAAATGGTATCGAGAAATGGCTTTCTTTACATCGTTGTTGTAGACCTGCTCGTGTCAAATAAGCATGAGACTGTTCAGCGGCACACTCTCACGATGCGAGTGCAGTGTTCAGTTGAGCATTACTTACCTTGAGAAGCCTTTTGGCTCTCCCTCGTGTGCACTTCGGGTGGGCTGCAATGAACTGATCAATGTGCTTTGCTGTTGGCTGACCCATTTTGTATGTTCAGATGTTTGGTGAGTGATTGAATTTTCTAGGTTTTTGGTTGATTGGTTTGTTGACAAGATTAGACTCGAATGAAGATGCTGTAAGGCGGATTAACGCCGGATGTGAGCACCCATATATACCCATCGTCATGAGGGCAGTTAGAATGTTCTTTTCGGCTGATGTTCTACAGGTTCTTTCTACTGAAGAATCGCATAATCTGGAATGTTGTCGGGTGGTCAATATCAATCAAGAAGACGGAGCCTGCGACAAACGCGTTGTTCGTGCCACTGTTTTCTTGGCCATGCAACAATGATTATCGCAATCTTTGGATTTCTGGAGCATCTTGAACCAACGCTATGATTCTGTGTATGATTCTACATATGAATCAGATGAGTGCACCCACGTGGGGAAATCCCGCAAATGACGGTCAATTCTACTGCATGGTGGTCGACGCTTCGAGTCGACTCAGTCCTTTCAAGACATCTTCATTGTTGACCCCGGCTTCAGCGCAAGCCAGATCCAAGGTATGATACACCAAGATTCAAGAACCATGCAGAAAACTACCCCTTTGATGTCTGAACTGATCTGCCAATGACGACCGGGCAGCTTGAGTTGTTCAGGAATACCTATAAAGATACACTCTCGCGACACTCACAATCAGGCTTCTATCATCCGGTCTTTCCCAATCATCAATCATCAGGCCTTACTTCAACTTTCAGAAACGTATTCAAAAGCAATTGTAACAATGTCTCAGAGAAGTGCACCAAGCCACAACTCTCGTCGCCCCCGGGCTGGGGCAGCAGCAGCAGCAGCCATGCAAATGGACATGGAGGTGGAAATGCAGCAAGACAGCACTCCTGTCCCTGCCGCCAAGGCAGAGTCCTCTTCCAGGAGCCGCGACTCCGAGAAGTCGCCACCCATTTCGAGTCGTTCCAAATCAGTGAAGCGCAGCAAGAGCACCGTGAAGTTGAACGAGCGCGGCAAAAGCACCCATCGCGGGAAGAGCACCAACCGAAAAGAGGACAGAGAGGAGGCGAGGATGCTCAAGGTCGTCGACAACCTAGCCACGGAGATTGAGGATCGAGACAAGCGGATCGAGGAGTTGGTGGCCGAGCTCGAGGCGCTCAAGATTTCGAGCACTGCAAGCGAGGCTGAGCTTAGAAAACTTCTGGACACCGCGTCCGCAGTCGCAGAAGAAGCCAAACAACTCGAAGGCGATAGAGCTGAGAAGATGAAACGTCTTGAAACCCTGGTGGAGAGCAATGGAAGAGAAGTCGGGAGTCTTCAACGGCAACTTGGTATAAAATCTGATCAGCTTGAAATATCTAAAAGGGCGGCGGAGTTGCGCGAGATGTCCCTCGTTCGAGAGCGCGATGCCGCTGTCACCAAAGAGAAACAGCTCGAGACCACGGTCAGCAAGCTTCAGGAGGCCGCGAAGCCCATCTCCCGCCTCGTAGTCATCTGCGTCGACGGAAGCGCTAGTTTGAGAGGGGTCCTCGACCAGGTCAAGCAGGTATACCGGGACTTGATCCTCTATCTCAAGGCCAAGTGTGCCGATGCCAAGGTAGCCGTTGTTCTTCACGGAAGCTCCAACATGACCTACGAGGCACACACAATCTCGGAGAGGAGCTTGACGTTCGTGGACGGCACCGGCGGCTACGGCACAGAGGACTACTCGTACTGTCTGCCGGAGGCGAAGAAAATCTTGGAGAAGGACGCGTGCGACAAAAACGTCGTCATCATGATAGGCGATGGTGAGGCGATTTGCAATGATGAGCGGAAACTCTACAAGTCGATAGACTTCCTCAAAAAGCGACAAATCCTCGCTCACTCGATCGTGGTGTCAAACGGGAGGCCAATGACCATGTACGAGAAAACCGAGATGCAAAAGCTTTCTGACCGTACAGGCGGTCGCACTGAGACCCACGTCACTTACTTCCGTGCCCTCGATGATTTTGTTGGAGGCAAATAATTGATCGCCTCGATATCTGTCAACAAGTCAAAATGAGATAGTAGTAGAGGGAGTTCGTCGTGGAAGCGAATGGCTAAAAACTGGTATTCAGGCTCGAGTTAAGCATTTCCTTGGGAGATCACAATAGACTTTCTCAATATTTTCTCAATAAAATTCAACCCACGCAACGTATTGACTTGTTCCACGTTTCTTTGAAGTCTCTAAGGTTAGAGCCCTGACTAGAGATGTAACATCCAATGCATGGTAGGTTCCTACCGAGTCAAGGCTTTCAATAAAGGTAGCATCGCAAGACGTACCTCATGACAAGGCATCCATTTCCATCTGTCAAAGCCAGCTGCATGATTCCAAAGTCAACTGAGCGGAGAAAACAATGACTGAGAGACATAGCTAATCTATAATGCCTTGACTGACTGGCTCACATCCCTAGGTACTGATGATTACAGTTGCCCGGTGATGCCCAGGGAAGGAATTTCTCAAAGTTCACGTTCGAGCCTATATAATCATCTTCTTGCCCTCGCCGATTCAGAGCCTATATCTCAGATCAACAAGACTCACATCAATCCCCAAAGCGTCACAACCCCGAACACAATCATGCCTTGGTGGAATTCAACCAGAAAGGACTCCACCGACGCTCGTGCTGGAGCATCAGCAGACATGCCGATCGACTTGAGAGCATCCAAAGAAGAAGAGGACATCGCAATTCCCGCTTCCAGAGGCCGCTTGGTCAGTACTACAAAACCGACTTATTCCAAGTCGTTGAAGCGCAGTCAGACCAGCCTTGTCATGAGCGAGGAAGCAACAAGCACCAAGCGGGCAAAGGGTACCGACCAGACAGATGTGAAGCTCGAGCACAGCGAAGCATCCGACAGTGACTCCTTCGAGATGACCGAGGAGCACGAAAACTCGAAGGCTTTGGTCAACAAGCTCCGAGCCATCATCTCGAGACAGTCCGAAGAGATCCAGGAGTCTCAGAAAGAGCTGCGTACGGCTAGGGTCAAGCAGTTGGAGCATACGGAGCTCGATGAGGCAGAAAGACATATCAGGAGCCTCCGGGTCCGAAACTCGAACCAGTCCGACCGGATCCGAGATCTACAGAGCCAGCTGGCAAAGGCTCAGTACGGTAGTGAGGTACAGAAGCTGGACCAGGCCAACTGTGGTCTCAAACAGGAGCTCCTTGAGATGACCAAGAAGCACGATGATTTGCAGACTTCGGTCGGCGAACTCAGGGAGCTCAACTCGGCTCAACGTGAGGAGATCGAATCTTGGGAACAACAATTTTTTGCACTCTCACAGGCCTTTGCAGAGTCGCAGATCGCGATGCGCGGTGATGTAGAGGCAGCCACCACACCACTCCAGGCCCTCACCGCGACACAGTCAGATCAGATCAAGCAGCTCGAGAAGGATCAGCAGGCCGCAGAGGCCAAATACAAGAAGCTTGAGCAGAGCAGAGACAAGCTAAAGGACAAGCTCGAGAGCGCACGTCTTTCGGGTACCAAGCGAGGAGTCAGACATCGCCGTGCCTACAGAAGACTGAAGCATGACACTAACTCGGTCCGCGCGGAGTTGGAAGCTGTCACCGCCGAGCGCGATGAGCTCAGCGCCAAGCTCGGTGAGATCGAGGCTCAAATCGTCGAAACCGAGGACGAGTTCGCGGACGAACTCCCAGATGACCCCGAGCCGGAGGATTGCCTCGTCGTGGTTTGTGTCGACATTGGCGAGATGGAATGTGCATATGCAGATGAATGCCTTGAAAAGACCAAGCTGGCGTATAGCACCACCATCATGTTCCTCCAAGCACGATGGGGCGAGGACGCACGGGTGGCCGTCATCATTCATGGCTGCGAAAAAGAAAGCGAGATCCACGAAGCACATAAGATCAACAACAATACCTGGCTCCTGGTAGAGGATGCGGTACAAGGTAGCGACAATGACTACGACTTTTGTATCTCAAAGGCCAAGGATATTCTGGCCCGGGAGGCGGCAAGCAAGAAGGCCATTGTCATGATTGGCGACGCGGGGGAAATCTATTTTGACGAGGCAAGCTTAGATGAGCCCATCGCCTATCTCCGCTCCAATCATATCCCAGCTCATTCCATCGTCATCCGTCAGGGTTTGGACTTTGGAGACATTCGCCCGCCACGCTACACGCTTCCGTTGCTGACCAGTCTAATTGGCGGCCGGGGGACGAACGACATCGAGTACTATCGTGACCTAGAAGATCTTCTTGGCCGAGAGACAAAGCAAACGTCATACTTTTATGACCTGGACGATTCTCTCGAACAGGAGTGAACCGATAATGGGCTCGGGCAATGTGTTCCTTTCATGGCGCATCAGAGTGGCAAAGGGGGGTGGTTGGGAAGCACTTGAGTAAAGATTGACATTCGGGATTCGGTGTGTTGCTAGATAATGATAGACTTCCACACTCATAAATAAAGTCTTGACCAAGCCCATGTGCAGCACCATCTCGCACCCTTCTAATTAGGGACATGTGCCGCGACCTCGATCTCGACGCGCATGTCGTCCATGCCGAGGCGCGTCACCCCGACGGCCGTCCAGATGGGCTGGTGGTCGGGCATCCACTTCTTGAAGTTGCGCGTCATGGCCGCGAGGCTCTCGTCGTTGAGGGGCAGGTGGTACGAGTTGACGCGGTAGACCTGCGACCAGCCCTTGCCGCCGGCCGTCTTGAGCGTGTGGTCGACGACCTTGAACGCCTGGTCGATCTGCGCGTTGATCTCCCTGGGAAACTCGACCTGGTCCTTTTCTGGGTACCAGCCGCCTGTCTCATGTCAGTGTATGAAGATGTTTGTTGAGGGGTGGAGGCTGCTCGCCTTGTCCGGAGCACTCGATCTTGTCGCCGATGCGGACGGCTTGCTTGTAGCCGTGGACCTTGGTGGCTGTCTCGCCGACGCCAGGGTAATAGGAGTACTGTAGGTGAGACATTTCGAGTGAAGTGATGTTGTAATTTGTAAGAGTTTGTCTGTTGTGCCGAATCTTGATTGTTGATGATCTTTATAAATTCCTCCAGCTGTTGAGAGAATCTGCCCTCATTTATAGTCAAGACTGATCAGAGAATCACAACTTGAGCATTTTCATGGAACATCATTACGAATATTGGCAATTTGTAAGCCGACGTTCCCCTCTCGACACAAACGTCAACGTTCGATGAAGCCATATTCGTTTCCCCGCCGGCCTTTAGACTTGGTGCTTATGCTCTGGTCCTGCATGATGCCGTGTGATGAAGCTTTTGCGCTGACTAATTTTTCAAGTTTTCTACCAAGGCGTGTGAAGTTACAGACCAAGTCAGATCTACAGAGAACGCTGGCGGACTTGGCATACGTGCACTTCTTTCTATTGGGTTCGACTTGGACCTCCGCTAGGGTTACGACCATGCACGTCGTATGTGAGCCGTAGCGTTTGGAGTCATTCAGATGTTTACGAACGTTTGGAGATTTGACTTTGTGGCGGACAGCCCTATAACTAATGCGCTTTTCCTCAAATAGATCGATCGATTATGTCGCTATAGTGATGTTGCGACTTTTGAAATCAAATGCATTTTTTTCCCCCAATCTGAAGTCGATTCGACTCCATCGTATCGGCCAGAGATCATTTGCTTGGAAATGGTGATGCAATAGACAGGCTACTCAATCTACGCATATTATTAATACAGAATCACTGCGGGTGTGCTTTGAGGCGATGCCGAGAAGATCAGTCCTCACTCTTGTGGTTTACACCATGCCCCAGTGTAAAAATGTCCATCCGAGCTTGGCGAACTATTAAATCACTTTCCACATCAGAGCGGGCGTCACCACGGGTGAATGTGACTGTATTCTTCTGGGGGTCGACTTTGAGCACCGCATCTCGGCTAGAAGGATTCCCTATCCAGTAAGGCATATCGGGTGAATCTGCAATATGAGAAGTTTCGCTCTCCATCTGGAGGAGGCTCCCGAGGTCAGATCTGGTACTACCCCGTAGTAGGCGGAACTCTGGCTGGAGTTGAAAGAGTATACGCCGGATTATTCGGCGACTCGCATGAACTGCCGCAGCGGTTCCCATCGCCGGCGGAGGGAAAGAAATATAGGCGCCGATCACTGCCTTTGAATCTGATCCGGGGGCGTCGCCGGTAAACACCACGACGTACTCGGAAGAGCCGCGCGAGACAATTTGCGTTAATCGATCCATTGCCATATTGTTTGAAGCTGGCGAAACCTGCACTTCTTCCAGCGCGATATGTGTATCTCGACTTTCACGAAGCATAAGAATGCCGCTCTCAGCCTGGGGTTGAGGTGAAAAGAGTGAAAGGGCTCCCTCAACGTTATTTGGTATAGTGGCGATTGGACTGTGTGATTTCGACTCGTCGTTGGCCATCGAAGGTTGAAACAAGACTGCCCATAATTGATGGAATCGCAAAAGAAGATTTGGCTGTCAATGTCTGTGAGATATGATATTTGGGGCTTTTGCAAGAGACGAGAGACTCACCATTGTGACTTTTGCCTTCAGCAGCTGCTCAGGCGCGATAATCTCGTTTGCATCTCCTGCCAGACTGGCGACCAAGACCCTGGTTAACTCTTCAGCTGCCGGACCGATTTCCAAGACACTGCCGTAATGATGAAGGAGACCCCATTTCTCCTTTCTCAGTCTCATTCTCAGCAACAAATCCATCAACACCGACACGTCTTGCCGTCTGACTGCCCCTCGCGCGGCGACGTTTTCGCTGGCGAACAGCCTCCGCGCCACCGCCTCGAGGTGCCCTTCCGACGGCATGGCGTGTATGAACTGGGGCCCGAGCATGACCAAGACATCCATGGCATCGCTCAAGCTCGATTCCACGTCATCTTCACCCGTTGAACCCTCAATACGAACTTTGTCCTGAGGTGCCAGACTCCTGAACATGCGCACCAAGCTGGCGTCGTGGAAGAAGGCATCATCGCGGCGCCAATACCAGTCCAGCTCGCGCGTACCGAGCAGACCGTCGCACCGGAAGACAGTAAGTAGGGCCGCGCGCTGGAATGCGTCATAGTCGATTCTTGCGCCCTGCAAGTCGCGCGGGAATGGATGGCAGGCGTAGAAGTGGAAACTCCGCCAGAGAAGCTGGACCGCGGTATCGGATACGGCAGCCGACGAATGCGTGTCCCGAATGTGACTTTTGAAGCTTTCTTCGTTCCAGTCTGGTATGACCCATCAGCAACTATGCGGTCTCCTTTTGGAAGTGAAGGGGATTCTGCAAGACTCACACGGCTGATGTTCTGACGAATATTGGATGCAGTGCTTGACGAATATCGTCTGCAGATGGTCAAGCTTTCTCCACCCGCTCAGCTGCGGCCATAGTACCTTTCCCAGGTCTGCACCGACGGAATCTTGTTATATCGGATAAGCCCAGCCGTAGCGATTTGGAGGACCCTGGCTTGTAACATACCACATGTGGTCTCGTTTAGATGCCTGGCCACCTTTCGATGCAGAGGCCCGAGAAAGAGGTCATTCACAAAATTGCTTATCATTGAAGCCATCACCCTGCTTACCACTCCCTTGAGACTATCACTAATCGGACGCTGCTCCTCGTCGTCGAGGACCCATTATCCACGAGGTGGCCGAGGTGGCCGAGGTTCGTGTAAGCCTGCGGTCAGAACAAGAGCTGCCCCGTGGCATCCCCTCCTCGCCCTCCCCCTCCCTATCGGAATCCGCCGATCCGGACATGGCAGGGCTCTGAGCTCAGACCCACAAATTATACAGATCCAATATCCAGGGCATCGGATTTAGATTCGAGCCTGGCCCTACTGGGCCCCATGCCCGGATTTACAGCCCCTGAGATCGATCAGCCATCTTGGAGATTCGGTCCGTTATTCTCTACTCGGTCCTTGACTTTGGGGATAAGTGCATTCTGACTCAGATCTGCTGAGATCTTAGAATGAGTGGAGAGCAAGTCGGTGTCACGAGTTCAAGCGTGTTTACTGGGAAAAGATTGAATATCGAGGAAACGATTGGTATCATATTACATATTAAACAGAGTCTGTGATCAAAAATATCAAAACTTTTGCGATGACTTCTCCGACCTCTCTTCGGTCAGGAAGCTCCTGGGCACGACCAACTGCTCGAGGTACGAGTCCTTTGGCGACTTGCCCGTCAGCTCCTCCTCGCTCTCGTTGGCCTTGCCCTCGGCGACGGCCCACAGCCGGCTGCTGCGCTTATTGCTGTTCGACTTGCCGCCGCCGTTGCCGTTGCTGTTGTTGTCGCTCGTGTTGGCGTTGCTCGTGATGTCGACCTCGCGCGTGAGCACGATCTGGTTCTTGCCCGGGACGGCACCCTTCTTGTCGTCGTCGCCGCTGCTGAGCCGGTAGATTCCGCCCTCGGCGTCGTCAATGTCGAACGTGGTCATGCCGTACGAGTCCTTGGCCGACCGGCTCTTCTTGCGCGACTGCCGCGACACCTGGTTGCTGCCGAACGTGCGGGCGTGGTTGTCGCTCGACTTGCCCAGCGTCCGCCGCGTGTCCCAGACGCCGAGCCGCTGGCCGACCGTCTTGGCGAGGGGCTGCAGGGAGGCCAGGCTGCCGGCCGTGATGGCGAGGCCTTGTTCGGTGGTGGACCAGATGGCAATGTCCAATGTTGCCCCTGAGAGTGAATGTGTTAGTCTGGGTCTGCTATAGTCGTGAGAGCAACGTGAGCAACTTACAGAGAAAGTCGGGGTCTTTAAAGTTCTCGATAAAGGCGAACCGGACGACGACGGCGACACTGGCGACACAACCCATGCCCAGAATGGGGATGAGGGCGTACTTGGTTTTCCGGTGCATCTGAAGACCGCGGATCATGTGGAGAGGCAGGAGAGCAAAAGTAAAGTCGCAGATGACGCTGATGGCGCTGTACAGGTACGTCAGGGCGGCGATGATGCCCGAGTCGATGCAGGTGCCGTCCTGCTCCTTCCACCAGAAGTAGGTGACGGGGTGGCACTGGAAGATGGTGACAAAGAAAAAGACGAGGCCGGTCATGACGGAGCAGAACATGGCCAGATAGAGAATGTAGTGGTGAATGCGCTGGACCGTGATGCGGAGAAGGAAAACGCCGATGGATAACTTCGAAGTGATCATGGAAACGCAGTACCAAATGTAGCAGAGCCACCAGAACTTGATCATCAGTCAGTATTGCTATTTCCAAGCGCGTGATATCAAGAATTGTCCTGACTCACCTTCATTGCCGTTTCAAAGTCATCATTGTCGAGGTCTGCACGATGCCTCCCGGTACCATAGTGAACGCCCGTAATTGCACAAGTGACGAAAAGAGTGAATGAAATCTAGGTGGGAGACGAGAAAATTTCAGCACTCGATAGCAGTATCAAGAATCCAGGATCACACTCACAGCAGCAAAAACCATCAAGTAGTCATCTTTACCAAAACCCTTGACGATGAACAGCCTTGTGAAGACTCTCAAGGACATGGAAACGATGGCGATCGTCAGCAACGTGATACAGACGACCAGCAACTGCGGCCCGCGGTTCTCGACTACGGCCATGGTGAAAATAGTTCTTTTTTAGGCGTTGCCTTGTACTGGGCGTGTTCCCCCGTTAGAATCGAAGGAGAAGGCAACGAGCGACATGAAGGAAAAAGAAGAGTTTAACACCGTCCAGGAGAGAGACCAAGCAGAGACGGCCCGGAGGACGGCAACGTGGGATGGAGAAGCCTTTCTACATATTCGAATTCCCAGGGTCGTCTCAGTCAGTTTCTAGCAACGTTAGCATCTCGTCCTGCCCTGCCCGCCCACTTGTCTGATTATGTGGCGGGCCCGGATCGGATGTCTTGATCGGCGGGCATCTGCTCCACCTGGCACCTCCAGAGCCAGGGTGTCTCGCGAGATTAACGAACCCTTGTGTGCCGAATGCATGTAAGTGCTTGGTCACTGCAGGCCTTTTTTCCCAGTGCAACCTTGTTGCTGGATTAGGCAATTTTGTGGGTTCTGCTCAAGTGTATCATCCAAAGTCCCATACCATCCCATTCAGCTCGTTTAGTAGTTTGGATTAATGCTAGATAGGCCAGTATAAGGAAGAGAGGGGGGGAGGACGGCAGATCTGATAAGTGACGGTATCTTTGTCCGCGATGGCGAGATGGAATGATTAGCAGAAGCGTAAATCAGACGATTTATGGTGCCGGGCGTGCAATAAAGTGTGCGTAAGCTTCGGGAAGGGTCAAAGAGACGATGAGCCACAGACGTAAGCAGACGACGAGAGGAAATGTGCCAAGAACTGCCGGCCGGCTCCTGTTCGTTGTCTGTCAAACTAAGATGGCGTTCTGGGATAGCGCTTGCTTCACTCCGTAGTGGTGGTGCAGCATGCTGTGGTGTAACAGAGGGCAGAGAGAGGACAAAAGCCACTCCAGGAACACGCAGCCTCCGAGTCGCTGGACGATGCAGAAGTCAGGGGAATGCCCGCGTTGCCGCGGTTGGCTCTAAACCCAGGAAGAAGCAAGTGCGGTTCGACTGGTTCTGACTTGGGTTGCGAGAGGTGCAAGTCTGGTCGTGAACTGCACTACGACGTTAGCACCCAGGAGCCTTTCCCTTCCAGACCGGCCATGTGTCTGCTTCTGGCATGTGTCGCCAAGCTTGGGGTCTATCGATTGGTCAATGGGCCGGGGGCAGACAGCAGACGACCGGGGTCTAAATCCGGGATCTCGAGCTGTCGATCTAAGCGCGAGTTTTCTTATCCACTTGGTATACACGCGCCTACCTGCTCCGGGAAAGATTGGCCGTTACCGTTGCCTGCGGCTATTGCGGATTCTGCAAGGCTTCGCCCTCATCACAATTTGCTTTTTCTTTCCTCCTTCTTCTGCTGTCTGACGGTCGCCACAATTCTTGTCGTCTGTACCTTGTCCGTACGGAGCATTTCTGGACTGTGGGTTCATTGTGGCAGACTGTCAGCAGTGCAGTCAAGGGTCTGTTATGTAACGCTATTGGCCCTATTGTGGGGGTTTCCCATCAGAGACGCGCAGAGTAATTCTCAATCTCTCATCTGTCTTGCTGACACGTGTATGGATGTAGGTATCTGGTATGTAGGTAGTATGTTGAGCGACTTCGGCAGAATATGACAAGTGACGAGCAGAAGCAAGCATTCTTTGAAACGGTCATGCAGTGTGGCGTGCTCATCATTGCCGTGACTTCTGGGTAACAGAGCAGGTTAGGTCCAGATTCGTAGATCCTTTTCGAGATTGGCGACGATAACAAGCACCCCAAGAAACTCAAAAATCGAAAGCGAAAAACAAGATTTTGCCATAGATTGAACAACTACCGACACTCTGGTTCACATCCGAGAAGGAGTTCCCAGCCTGCCAGGGAGAGACCCGCTGAGCAATTGATTACAAGCGTTGGGCTCCCGAAGGACCGAAACGCCGGGCCTGGTGCTGGGCTGGAAGGTGTGAAGGTTTTACGGATTTCAGGGGTAGAGGCCAGGACGATAAAGGGCTGGCGTCGAACTTTATGCTCTGCTAGAGCTTTCCCAGCGTCGTATGCCCGCGCGCTGATCCCAATTGCTGGGTGCGTCCCTTGAAATATGCCGTGCCAGAGCCTCCCACGAGTTGCCAGACAGCCAGACAGCCAAATGCCGGCATTTCGTTAGTTGGGAATGGCGACCTCTTGGCATCTTCTTGAATACCACCTCACCATCTTGCCACTATTGCCAATTGGAATGTACAGTTCTTTTGAACGGAAAAGGGCCTGCCTTCGATTCCGGGTCACGAACATTCGAGACCCCGGTGGGACTATTTGGTCCGGTCCTCTGGTCCCCTGTTCTTGGCAATCTGGGATGGGCTTTGCCTTTCCTTCCCGTGATGAAAGAAGAAAAGGCTCTGGTTCTCCCCTGTCTTGAAGAATGAGAATCTGGCGGGAGGCGCACCCGGCTCCGTCATAGCACGTGGGATGACGGTGGGACGACTCCTTACCAAGAACTTAGCAATATGGCAACATCCATCTAGACTCTAAACCTCTCTGCAAACGGCGGCTGAGTCCGGCGGCCGGTTATACTCCGCAAGTGTCGCGACGGGCCTTGGACAGGTCCCCAAAACCTCGAAGACAACTACAACTTCCCAGCTCCCAGCTCCCCACAGGAACTAGAGTAGACTTTGAACTTTAGATCCCGAGCCTTTCTTTTGGTGCGATCCTGAATTAATCATCAAGAACGGTGGGCTAATCTCTTAGGTCTTCCGTCAACCTGACCAACAAGTCGTGGAGGCTTCGTCGCTGTCTATTCTTCGCCGCATTTTCCTGTTGCGGGTAGTTCACTGGAGGCGGCGCTCACAAGTGCTTACGCGTAGACCGTTTGATCAGCGGCGCTTTAGAAGAAACTAAAGGTGACTGCTTATCTGTCGGATATCACAATTGCTTTTTGTGTCTTTCTCTCGGCCTTTTTGTAAAACACAAAATAGTTTACAGGTAAAGAGGATAATCGCTGAGAGTGGAGTAGTAAGAAATCAATATTAATGAGCCAAGAGCCCACGTGCGCTGGCTGAGCACCTTGCCGTACTCGAGCTCGGGTTTTAACTGATGGACAAGAGAAAATGCGAGACGCGGAATAATATAGCTGATGAATTGCAATCCCGTTACGGTCACTGGTCAGTGCCTTCCACTCCACCTGCTGACATAGCAACGGTAGCAAGTGTGCATTGCTCTCTACAGCGGCCTTCTTTAGATATCTTTAGTGACGTGCTAACGAAGACTGCAGGAACGGCACTTTAGGCTTCCGAGAAACTGTTGAAGCAGGTAGACTAGAGGATGCTGCTATCTTTCTAGTTCTGCAACTTGCACTGTTCAGTTCAAACTAAGCACAACGTTGTCCAGCTGGTATCGTAGTCAGCTTGCGTGAACCCGTTCTGAATCGCCGTGATGTCGAGGGCCGGAGAGCCGCCCGACCAAGACTACACCATCGATCTCTGTACCAGTGTTCGCAGTGGCACACGTCAGCTAGCCCTTCCGCGTGTCCTCCGTATTGGTGGTATATATACATAACGCATCCCGGCCCGATTGGGCTGTCCACCAGTCCCCGGCGCCGTCGAGGATCTCATAGTAGGATCAGGACAAGCTGGGGCTACCCGACTCGGAACCACTGTTCACGACCGGATACCCAGCGAAGGGGTTTCAGACAACTCCTCGTCTTAGTGAGGATCTTGTCGAACAGCATCAACTCGCGTCGTCATCCCAAGTAACCTGACAGTCCGATCATATGTAAGCTGTATTGAAAATAGCTGTGAACCGGCGACAGAAAAACACTAAACAATAGTGACCGGCGCAAAACGATAACAGAACTCATCCGTCATGGCTTCTCCGTGCATGATACCATGAACATACATGTACCCGAGCAGCGTATACGTTTTGCCATCCTCATTCTGTCGCAGAACAAACGGGACTTCGCCGCCTTCCAAGATCCAGACTTGATCACCAGGACAGAGCGACCGCGGCCCGACGCCCAAATGCCCACTCGTCGCGCGGTATAATTCGCGCTGAGAACGTACCATATCGACAGTTTGGTCAAAATCGTCGTCTCGGCCCGGTACGTCGGGCCTCTTGACCTCTTGGAGCGTCGGCAACCATTTCACCAGATGATCATCATCCGTTACTGGCCCCAACAACTGCGGTAGCGGTTCTCGCCACCCGACGAGATGCCATAGATACCAGATACGCCGAAGGAGCCACTGCCGAATTCTCGGTCTCAATGGTTGATCTTTAGTGTCGAAAAGGGCCCAGTGATCCGCGAAGACGGCTCTCCATATCGCCTCTGGCATGCACTGCCCGCTGCCTACATCTCTCCCCGGGCGTAGAGAAAACGCAGTCAGTCGATCTCGCGGATCTGTGAATAGGCTTTCCAATAGATCGGGACTAGATATTGATGTGAACTGGGCGCCACGGATAGTGAGATAGTTACCCCTTATCTCGGGTGTGTTCATGTCGTCGCGCCATCTCTTGTTTGTATTGTAGTATCGTTCGGGCGGACTCACAGGAAGACTCGAAAAGTCCGGTACCCAAGACGGGAGCTTCGAGTTCCTACGACCTAGATGAGTCTGGGTCAGCCCCAGAATCCCGAGACCTGGAACATTTTGGAGCATGACCGTTGCAAATGTTCGATAGACGACGACGTCGTCTACTGTATAGTCAGGGAATATGCTATTTTCGACACACGGCGGTTTGTTCTGTAGCATGATGCCGAGATACGCGTAGATATGATCTCTCGGGTCTTGGACAGACATGTCGCTCGTCCGCATCAACAGTCTCAGGCAATCCGCGTGCCATTGTTGCTTCAAGGCGGCTGCGCCAACACCTGGTTGGACTCGCATGTGGAAGCCGTGGTAGGCACCCACTCGCATGGCCATGTATACATAGGACGGGTCTTCTGGACCCGACAATACCATTTTTACGTCCCAACCGGATTGCTCCCACAAGCGGCAGAATGACAGGACCAGTTTCCAAGGAAAAACGTCTGAGCCGACAAGGACGGAGCAGCGGTCTGGCGACTGGAGAGCCGCCTCTTGTACAGTCCAGCCGCGCCGAAACCAGGTCCGATCGAAGAACGCCGAATATTGTCGCCATGAGCTTTTCCACATTGCCCACTTTTCGTAGCCAATACTCTGTATTATCGGAGCGCTTGAGTTTTCGTCGAGGATGTCGATATTTCTGTAGAAGTCAGGATTCCGATCAAGGTCCCGGTCTTTGGAGTCCTTGATTATCGCTGGAATGAACTTGTATATGATCTGGCGCGCCTCCGAGGTCATCGGCCGACTGCCCAGCCAGATCCATACGTGGAGTGAAGATGCGTAGATCTGTCCCATGCGCAAGACTTGCTCGGACTTTTCCGTGTCATTCTGCTGGTCTATGCAGACCGCGTCGATCCAGAGCGACGCTACATCGGAACATGTACGTTTCACTTGCTGCAAGAAATCGAACAGATTCTGGCGAACTCTTATGACTCCTCCATCGCACTTCAGTTTCCACGTCCTGTCAGGTTGGTAGTGAGGATCGAGGTGGAGGGGCTCCGGACGACCCCATGTGTAGGACAAGGCTATATAGCTGCCCTTGGCATCCTCCAGTATCGCACTTCGGAGACTCAGAGCCAGCCCGTGGGGCTCGCTCTCATCTACCGAGGCGGTGAGCAGCCTTATCTCGCCCTCGTTCAGAGATTCATAATGGTAAGGTTGTGACATGGTGGGTGCGTTCGTGGTTCTGATGAGAACGAAACGAGAATTTGTGGTTTGTCATACCCCGCCCGCGAAGTTTTGGCAGGCAGAAGGAGGCTTGGCGACGTTGCATTTCCTCTCAGCCGCACCTGAAGTTCAATCCGTATTTATCTCCAAGTACATCATGTGACCGGATATGTATATTTCTCTTTAGCGGCGCGCCCAACTGGATACTGGTTAAAGTCGGTCACAGATTGTGATTCAGACTCAGGAAAACACCGAAACTGGGTATTGTCGCCCGCGGCCTTGGCGATTCTGGGGCAAGGTCAATTTCACTAAGCACTATTTTATCTCCTGGGCCACCTATTGGAGTTTTACGCAGCGCAACGGCCCTACCTGACCCAGAAACCTACCGTCGCTGTCTGCTCCAAATGACCCGTGGCAAAGCACTGCGCCAAGATTGGCGCGTGTGTAAACTACCTGACCTAGGTACCTAGGAGGGTATGTCTGCAATTGTGCTGGTATAGCTACATGAAATATTACAGGGTCTTCTCATCTCAGAACTCTATAGATATACGTGGCTGTGAAAACGACTGAAAACCCCATTTGGGTCGAAGTAGTAAGATACGAGGAGCAGCATGCAATGGCTGACTATTGAGCACCTGAGCACCAAGAGTAGGCATGGACGAAGTTTCCGAGGCATGGTGAGTCGCGAAAATTGGCAGGAAAAAGAGGTTCCACTACCTTTCTGCCAGGGAACAGTGTACTGTATGGTGCAAATAAGAGTGTGGTAAGAGCATGATCCATTGATAGTCTAGAGCAAGCGGGAGAAATCTATTTCCTAATACTTAGCGTGGCTGATAAGTTTGTAGTGGTAAGTGGTAAGTCGGAAGATGTTTCGCGGGTACCGGTCCATCCTCTGGGAAAATGGCCAGATATATACCGATAGGAAAGTGAACACGACGTGTGTGTGGAAATGAATATCATCTCATATAATCAGTGATTCTGATTCGCTGTGAGACGAGCACCCACACTGCGCCAACTCCCTTGTCTCGATGCTGCTGTGTATGCTGCCGCGGTTTTTGAGTAATGGTACTAGTCGTAAGATTAATGCGGATATCATCTCGCGTAAGCCGCGTCTTAATATCGATGTTTGGCTTTGGATCATCCCAAAGGCTTGCTGGTGAAGATTTGAACTCGAGCAACGTGATTCGCTCTACGAGTATCTTTGAATGCGAGCAGGACTGGCTTTCGTGACTTTTCACGGTAATCACAACGCAAGTTCTAGACTGTACCTACCTAAGCTCTGATAGACATCATCCCCCGATTGAGAGAGCGGCCACGGTACTTGTCTTGTAGGAGAAACAGAAAGTGCGATACGAGGGGTCTGGACCGACGACTGACCAACTTGGTTTCATACAAGGACCTGGATAAATGCCATGAATCGTTGAACAAGAGCCAGGTTCAAATAGAACTTCAGCGAGTATTTATTCAACTATATTCCTCGGGAAATCTCTATTGACTCGATATCAATTACAAAGTTGAATAGCAAAAGCTCGCGATCGGAGTCGGGTCTGTAGCCAGAAAGAGTCAATGCACCCTCGAAACAACGACGAGCGTCTTAGTAATACTGCCAATGCGCGGTAATTCTGTGCTCACTGGAATGATTAATCGATTTGGCATTTTCCCCTCCAAGCTGCTGCATTTCATTTGTTCCGGAATTAAACGAAATGCTTGATTACGTCAACGAAGTGGCCGGGTTACGGGTGACCGTTGTATGAATAGTGGGGTCGCCGGGCTCCGGCCTGGACTTTTCGAGAATGCCGAGATGCACGCCTAGAATTTCCCGTCAAAAGCGACCCAAGCTTTTTCATACGAACTCGGTATAGGTTCCCTCTATATTGAACATGAAAAGGAAGCCAGATCGACTCGAAAGGCCCGATCCCGGGGGAACTGACCGGACCGCGATCATGCGCTTTCTTTGTCACCCCCGGCTCTATACTTGAACAAAATTCCGCGGGCGCCTACCACAAAATGTGATTTGGCACTTTCGCATTGCGCCTCTCATCCAATTTCATTGACGTAGAGAACCTTTGTTCGAACAGAGATGGCGACCACTCCGGCTTCAACCACAATTGCCCTCTTCGGCGCCACTGGCAGCACCGGCAGCGCAACACTACGTTCTCTTCTATCAAAGACAAACCTGAATCTTCACCTACGAATCCTCGTCCGCTCCAAAGAAAAGCTATTCAAACTAGTCCCTGACCTGAAATCGCATTCGTCATGCCAGATTTGGGAGGGTGATCTGACCGATACCGAAACGGTCAAGGAATGCATCACCGGCGCCGATGTCATTATTTGCACGATTGGCGAAAACCGCAACATCCCCGGCGTGGACGTGATACAGAAGATTGCGCACTCGATTGTGTCGGGCCTTGGCGTACTCAAGCAAATGTTATTTAGCAGCGAATGGAAGAAGCCGCGCCTTCTGCTACTTTCCTCCGTCACCTGGAACAAGCGTCTTGACACTAGTTTCGATCCCATCAAGTTCATCGTCAAGAAGGCTTTCTATCACCCGTATGCGGATCTCCTCGAAGCGCACCGTATCTTCGAAGAGGCTGAGGCCGGCGACCTGTTGTCGCTGCTCCTGGTCCAGCCGCCGGTTCTCATCGACGAGGAGCCGACCGGCTACGAGATCAGCGTGGATAAGTCGAGGGTGGGTGTCTCGTACACGGACCTAGGCGCGGGATTCGCCGAACTGGCGACGGAGAGTGCATATTCAGAGGTCGGCGCCGTGATTGTTACGAGTCTCGCCGGCGACTCGTTTCCGAGGTATGCATCGGAGATATTGTCGAGGATCTTCTGGGGGCTCGTCTCTGGAAATGTGCCGGGCTACTGGCCGGTGGCGCAGTGGTTGGAGCGGGCATGGAGGTGAAACTAGATCAACACATACGTGTGGCAATCGACTTTTTCCATGACGATATGACTTTTCGCTGAAAATTTTGTTGAGATGCTATACTTGAGGCTTGTCGGACAATTGAGTGGATCGCCGGACATCTCGAAATAGTCCGGTAGACCCGACTGAGCAATCTTTTGGCAAAGATACCCCAACTTCAAATCAAGCAGCGCACTCTACGCTTATATCTTTATCTAGACTATAATATTAGAATAAGAATGCATGTTTTATTCATATTTTCAATGTTTGGCGATGTTCATAGTAAGTATTTGTAGAGAAAATGATGCAAGATCAGTTCGCGTGGCCTGTGTTGTTAGTGGCCTCTAGCTCGAGCGTGACTAGGAACAAGATAGAAGCATGTCGCTCATCTCAGTACGCTTGTGAACCTCTCCAGTCTTTAGATGGTGTACACAGGACCTACTTCGGATACGTCTCATCTGACATGGTGCGTCGAGTAGCACAGTATTGAAGATCGGCGACTGGGGATACCCTGTTGCATGCGGAGGCTGGGCCTCTAGGTTGTGGGACTGTCGGCAGTGATGCCGATGATGCGCTTTTGAGGTTCCCTCCTGGCGCATTTGCATCATACAAAGCATCGGCATCAAAATAAGCACGACAAGACTGGAAGATACTCTAAGTTTGACATAAAATAGGATTTTGATCGTTCATGACATGACCCGAGGCGCGCCGGGCGATTTGCGGACCCGGAGCGGTTGTCGGAAGTGCCGAGGTGGGCGCCTACTCATTGCAGCCGGATATCGTGAGCTTCGACTGATAATACTACAGAACGGCGTGTCAAGTGCCCGGAGCAGCAGCCTACCTGTAGCAACTGCTGCCGCCTCGGATTCAGGTGCTCGTACGAGATCCGCCTCAATTGGCTTGGCGTGACTGGGCCACGTCGCTCGGGACTGCATCGTCATATCGGGCTTCATGCTCTGGTCGAGCCATGGATGTTCTTGAATGTGGCCTCGAGAGACTTGCATCAAGACGTATCATCCGTCAAATCCGCATCAGATGCAGAATCATCTTGTTCTATTTCACCCAAGCTGAGGCCTGCATCGCCTGTCGCCTCATCAGTTGTGAAAACCGGCAAGAATGGAGACCGCAACCCAGCTGTGGATCATGAACATCCGTTTGGGCCAAATTACACAACGCCTCTACGTCAATCGCTTGCGAACATTCCTATGAATTCCACCGAAGGTTACCTCTGGTCATATTTCGACGAGTACATCACCCCTCAGTGTGTCTTGACGCCAGAGTACAATCCGTATCGCAACGTCATCCTCAGGCTTGCGGTTTCTTCACAGAGAGGGCCTCTATTTCACTGCATTTTAGCCGTTGCTGCGAATCAGCTACACAGCATAGGGGTAAGACAGTACCAGCAGTTCATGTGGCTGCATCGCGCCGAGGCCCTTCGAGAACTTCGCTCCAGAGTCAACGCCGCTAGCGCCCCAAGTGGCCATACACATTATGGCGATATTTCCACGATTGCTCAAATCGTTGCATCGACACTAATGTTGTGCTTCTTCGAGGTAAGCAAGCCCCTCGAGCTCTGTTTACTCAAAAGCTCATGGATACCAGATACTACAAGACTGCGGTCGGTCTTGGATCATCCATACCAAGTTCGCCCAGACTTACTTGTCACAATCTCTCAGTCATGTTCCGGAGTCTGCCGAGTATGAGCAGTTCCTCCGCTTTTTTATGACATATATCCACTCACATAACATTCTTGCGGCAACGGCTGGGACCAAAGTTGGTGACACTACTGCAGTTGCTTCGTTCTGTGCATCCGCAGATAATTCTATCGTCATTGCTCTGGCAGGATGTTCGCCGGCATTGCTCACTGCTATATCCGATATAAACTGCATCGGCACGACTTTAGACGAGATAGGAGTACCCATAAGCCTAGCTCGCAGAGCAAGGCGCGATGAGGTAGAGAGAAGACTACATCTGCAGGGTCGCTCGCCAGCATTCTCAGGAGCATCGACAGAGTCAGAAGTCTCCCTTATAGCTGAGGTCACACGTCTCGCGGCCTTGCTCTATTTATACGGACGAATTGACGGCGCAGGCCCACAAGAAAGCCACATGATCAAGATCACAACCCAGATACTGCAGCTTATCCCGCGAATATCGCTCCGCACAAACACCATCCTCTGGCCTCTTTTCATCGTCGCGGTCCTCGGAGTACGACCCGAGTGCGACGAGGATCGGAGGTTGATCCTGGCACGATTGGCGGCCCTGCAAGAGACTCGCCAATTGGGCAATGTCAAAAAGGCACGGTGCGTCATCGAGGATGTCTGGAAGGCGAGGGACTTGCGACTTTCGGATGCGACAAAAGGCTGGGCAATTCTAGAGGGAAAGCATCGGACCATCAGCCTGGCTTAATTCATTCAATGGACCCTACGAAAATCTGTCGCCAGGATATAATGCTGAATCTGTTCCTCCGCATGCCACTAACGTCACAGGCCAACAAAGCCATCAATGCTGCGCAATCAAGTACCATGTCCTACGTTGTGTACCGGAAATCCTGCTGATCGCGATCGCTCATGTCGACAAAGCCGTCGACGGTGCCGGCGTGCACCGCCTCGGGCTTGCCGTACCTGCGGTCCCGGCGCCTGTTCTCCCACGTCGAGAGCGCCCAGTACGCGCCCAGGACGACCATGGACGCGCAGTAGCACGCCAACATGGTCACCACGCCCGTCGTGTACTTGGGCGCCTGCTCGGCGACGAACGTCTGCGGCCCGATCAGGTTTCCCGCGGCGTAGCCGATCGCCACGAGGCTGGAACGGGGATGGAAGAGTCAGCGCGGTTTATTCATCGTCTGGGGTGGGTTATGCTTGGGGTCTCACCTGTATGCGATTGATTTCTTGGTGTGTCCGGCGACGTTGGCTTGCGGTAGAGATATGCCGATTACATAAGGGGCTGCGAAAAAGATGAGTTCACTGAAGCATGTCATGTTTGGTTAGGTGCACTTACGCCAGTAAAAGTACATGAAGTACAATCCAATCATTTGGCCGGGTATATTAGTCCTTGGTAACCCGTACACCAGTGCCGTTCCAAAAATCGGCAACAATAGCGCCAGAGAAGCGACGAGCGTGCGCCTGTTGTGCCACTTTGCCGCCAGGTAGCTAAAGACCCACGCGCCGCCGGTCGCCACGATGCCAAACGGCATGGTCAGCAGGCTCGACTCGAGCGAGCCGAACCCCAGGTTGTTGATGATGATGGTGCCAAAGGTCTGGAGCCCGCCGTTGGGGATGTTGATGAGGATGTTGAACACGACGATGAGCCAGATCCGCGGGTCCAGCAGGGCGTCCCAGACCTGGTCCCATTTCCACACCTTGTTGGCGATTCCGGTCCGGTTCTCGGCGAGGCGCTGGACCGCGTGGAACTTTTGCTCCGGCGATAGGAAATGCGCATTCATGGGGTTGTCCGGCAGCACGAAAAACATGGCTATGGAGTAGGCCACGTTGATGGAGCCTGTAATGATGTAGAGGTATTGCCATTTGAAAAGGGGCGCGGAGTCCGGTATCTTGCCGACAACAAATGCGAGGAATCCGTTGAAGACGGAAGAAAAGTAGGCGAAGATGACTAGAACCGAGTCAGTAGATCCGATCAGAAAAGGTACAGCCGTATCACTCACTTGCGTTCCTGGGCGGCTGCTCATCCTTCTTGTAAAATGATGCAACAATCATGGTCAAGGACGGGGTGATGGCGGCCTCGAGAAATCCGAGCCAGAATCGTAGTGCCATGAAACCGGACCATGATCTGCACGCCGCATAGCATATCGTCAGGATAGACCAAAGGAGCGATGCGATGCAGAGCAGCCGAGCTGGTGGGATGCGCTGGACCAGATATGATGCGGGAACAAGCCCAACTAATGTCTACCTGGAATGTCAGCCTGAGGTGTTGTTGTGATCGGCACAAGAGCGACTGACCCCTAGTGGTAGGATGCTTCCGAGCCAGCTGTACTCCTGTCCGACCATGCCATTGTCTGTCTGAAACCCATACAGAGAAGCAGTCCCGATCTGGACTTTGTCGACGGCAGCAAGAGTCGCAGCGAAAAGAAGCTGCAGTCAAAAGCGATAAATCAGTCGGCCGGCCAAATACATCTCTGAGCGTCTTGCGGTCACTAACAATGGGGATCATCCAGGCGTCAATTTTTTTGACAATTTTCTTCTCTTTTTCTGGGGTCATGGGGCCATATTCTTCCGTGGTCGCCAGGTACCTCGCCGCTTCGTCGAGGTTTTCGTCATTAACATTCTTGATGGTTTCCGATGTTTCGCCTCGTGACGTCGAAGTCGTTGGTTGGATGTGGTCCATCTTGGAATCCTTGGTGATGGGTTCGGCCATCTTGAGTTGGAGCCAGCCACACAGACTGTCACAATATTACAATGCAGTTTTGCTCATTTGCTCAGATCGTACTCAAGAGGAGAGGGAGCTTCAGCACCAATTATCTGGTACTGCGACCTGATATCATCCCCTCTTTGTACGACCTCTCAATTATCGGAGAGATACTCAGTGCATTCCGTCTTATCATTGCGAGATAAGTTGTAAACAGCCAGGTTCAGAGACCTTGCACTAGGAACCTGTGTTCCGTATGACCAAGGCCTTAGAGTGGAGTACACGATTCAGACTCGAGACGTGCTTCGTAACTTCACTTCTCGCTACTGGGACGTGCCTTTGACGCGACTTGGCTCAGTTGCCAGACAAACGGCCCATGGCGCAGGGGGAACGATAACCATATCGTGATGGGCAGCAGGGGGTCAAGAGTCAAGACTCCAAAGATAACTCCACACTTTGGGGGAAGCTCGAAGCGACGTGCATCGGTAGCGCCGACTATACACAGTAAGAATGCATACATGCAGACACGCTGCACTGTCCACAATGCAACACTCGACGATAAGCACTTCTGATCGGCTTCTTTCTACTTTGCCGTTATGTATAGGAAATCAGCTGATAAGGTTCAGTATACAAGGCAGTTCGAAACGACCTCACCCTTGAATGAGGAGATGGAGTATGCGCAGTCAGTTCCATCCAACGATTCATCCTCAATCAGTCCTAGATTATACCGAGAATAGATATCTTATATGTAGAGTCGTAGAGTCTCTCTTCATGAGCGTGTTTCTGATGATGTTGACTAGAAAGCCAAATTACATTTCAAAATGGCTGTCGATGAGGTGATCCCGGCCGTAGAGCCCAAAAGTGTGAAATTTGCAATTGGTAAGGAGCTTTACTACCAATTATCAACCCAGGACTAACGTCTGAAGATCGCGGGGGCACATTTACCGATGTTTGGGCCTCAATTCCCGGACGTGATGATATTGTGATCAAGTTGCTCTCAGTCGATCCAGCCAATTACGATGATGCGCCATCGGAAGGCATTCGACGTGTGCTAGAGCTCGTCTCGTCCACGCCTATCCCCAGACATACGCCTATTCCCAAGGATCTCATCGACTCTATTCGAATGGGCACTACAGTCGCAACCAATGGTGCGCTTCCCGCTATTACTATTTCTGCAACATAGTCTAACGTGAGACTCGCATAGCGTTACTCGAAAGAAAAGGCACTCGACATGCATTCGTCGTAAATGAGGGGTTCGGGGATCTCCTGGATATCAGCTACCAATCCCGGCCGAAGTTATTCGAGCTTGGCATTCGCAAGCCGGAACTTCTATACGACGAGGTCGTCACGATATCAGAAAGACTCACGGTGGAACAGTTCGACGAAGACGTCAACCGCGCCAGCAAGCCCCCGCTCGTCGAAGTGCCCGGCGAGCTCGTCAAGGGCAGCACCGGCGACATGCTGCGCATCATCCGGCCGCTGGACAAGGCCGAAGTCCGCACCAAGCTGGCGGCCATCAAGGACAAGGGCATCGAGACGCTGGCCATATGCCTGGCGCACTCGTACCTGTACCCGGCGCACGAGAACCGCGTGGCCGAGATCGCCAGGGACATGGGCTTCAGCCACGTCTCGACCTCGTCGTCTGTCGGCTCCAGCATGATCAAGATGATCTCCCGCGGCAGCTCGGCGTCGGCCGATGCCTACTTGACCCCCGAGATCGTGCGCTACGTTTCGGGCTTCGCGCAGGGTTTCGCTGATGGCAATCTGGATGGCGTCCGTTGCGAGTTCATGCAGAGCGACGGAGGTTTGGTCAGTCACAAGAACTTTAGTGGCCTGAGGGGCATTTTGAGCGGGCCGGCTGGTGAGAAATGTCTCCATGAACTTTTGAAAACGATTGCTTACTCCGAGATCTAGGCGGTGTTGTCGGGTATGCCCGCACCTCGTATGAAGGAAAATCTCCAGTCGTCGGATTCGACAGTACGTGCCTAACCCGGACATCGCGTCGCTCTCACCTTCTATCACACGTTTAGTGTAACTAACCAGATCATTATGCAGTGGGAGGCACATCGACGGATGTTAGCCGCTTCGGTGGTTCATTCGAGCATGTCTTTGAGACCACCACAGCGGGTGTTGCCATTCAATCACCACAACTCGACATCAACACTGTTGCAGCTGGCGGCGGATCCATGTTGTTCTGGCGCGACGGTCTTTTCAAAGTTGGCCCAGACGTAAGTTGATCGTATTCTAGCACGACTGGCCTTGAAGAGACTGACACCATACAGAGCGCTGGTGCGCATCCCGGACCGGCATCTTACCGGAAAGGAGGACCTTTGACGGTGACCGATGCAAATCTCTTGTAAGCTGCTTGCAACACCCCGGTACAATCAAGTCATCGCTGACAATCGCCAGTCTGGGTCGACTGATTCCCGAGTACTTTCCCGCCATCTTCGGACCAAATGAGGATCTCCCGCTCGATTTCGAGATCGTCAAAGAGAAGTTTGAGGAGCTGACCAAGCAGATTAACCACGACACTGGCCGCTCCATGAAGCCCATCGAGGTGGCCCATGGCTTTGTTGATGTCGCCAATGAGTCCATGTGCCGACCTATTCGCGCGTTGACGGAAGCTCGCGGGTACGAAACCAGCCAGCACAATCTTGCCACTTTTGGAGGTGCTGGTGGGCAACACGCTTGCGAGATTGCACACAAGCTTGGAATCCAGAGAATCATCATACACCGATACTCTAGCATTCTCTCCGCTTATGGCATGGCTCTTGCCGAGGTCGTCCAGGAAGCACAGGAGCCTAGCTCCGAGACTCTGTCCGAGGATGCCTTGACTCGACTACAGGTCAGGATCTCGGATCTCAAGACCAGAATCACGGATGGTTTGATTGGCCAAGGTATAGAGCAAGGATCTATCGAACATATCGCGTATCTCAATCTACGATATCAAGGGACGGAGACCAACTTCATGATTCCTTCCCCAGCTGATGGCGATTGGAGGTCAGCATTTGAACAGGAGCACCTCCGCGACTTGTCATTCGTCTTTCCGGCGGACCGAAAAGTGCTAGTCGACGATGTGCGTGTCCGAGGTATTGGTAAGAGCAAGGAAGTCAGCCAGGGCAACGAGCAGCTCGTGTCCGATCTTAAGTTTACGACTTTTTCACCTGTCGCAACCGGGGAACACAAGATCGTGAGTTGGGTGTGCTTCTGACAACGCTTATTGAATACTAACATCTCATAGGTTGACGCGTACTTTTCGCACGGAGGCGTACAACCAACAAAGGTTTTCCGGCTGGGAGATCTAGCTACCGGAAGTGTCGTGGACGGACCAGCTATTATCATTGACAGCACACAGACGATTGTCGTGATCCCGACCGCACAGGCTCGGATCCTAAGCTCGCACGTCGTCATTGACCTCCAGACCGAAAAAACTCGTCAAGATCAGGAGGAGCAGCAATTGGTTGTAGATCCCATCAAGCTCAGCATCTTTGGCCACAGGTTCATGAGTATTGCCGAGCAAATGGGCAGGACCCTTCAAAAGACAAGTTTGTCTCTGAACATCAAGGAAAGACTGGATTTCTCTTGCGCCATCTTCAGTCCGGACGGAGAGCTAGTCGCGAACGCGCCGTAAGTGTCCCATCGTGGCGATCGTTTTGTGCAGGCTACTCACAATCGAATCACTAGGCACGTTCCCGTCCATCTCGGAAGTATGAGTTACGCGGTAAAGTATCAGCACAACTTGCACATGGGAAACCTACGTCCTGGAGACGTTTTGGTCTCGAATCATCCAGAGTCAGGTGGCACACACTTGCCAGGTAAGCAGCATTGTGATCTTAGCCATAGTGACATGTACTGACTCGTCGCGCAGACATAACTGTCATCACTCCCGTGTTTGACACTGACGGAAAAACTATATGCTTCTACACAGCCTCAAGAGGTCACCATCTTGACATCGGAGGATATCGAGGCAACTCCATGCCACCGTAAGTTGACGTTTGTGTGCTATTATGATCAGAGTGCTGACTTCCAACTAGTGATTCGACAGAACTTTGGCAAGAAGGTGCTGCAATCCGTTCATTCTTCCTAGTGAGGGACAATCACTTTGACGAGGAGGGCATCGTGCGCATCCTCCTCGAGCCTGGCAAATATCCCAACTGCAGCGGATCTCGCCGTCTGGGCGATAATCTGTCCGATCTCAAAGCCCAGGTGGCAGCAAACGCCAAGGGCAGCAACTTGATCAACGCTCTCATGGAGGAGTACGGAAAGCACACCGTGCACTTCTACATGCAGAAGATCCAAGAGAACGCCGAAGTCGCCGTCCGCAACTACCTCAAGTCGGCGCACAAGAAGTTCGGCTCGCAGCCCCTCTGTGCCAAGGAGTACCTAGATAATGGGTCCATGATGCAGGTGTCCATCACCATCGACGAGAGCGGCTTCGGCACGTTCGACTTTGCTGGGACGACCTGCGAGATGCTGTCCAACATGAATGCGCCGCCGGCTATTACGTACTCGGCCCTGATCTATACATTGCGCTTGCTCATCGGCTCCGACATTCCGCTGAACCAGGGCTGCTTGGCGCCCACCAAAGTGATCCTGCCCAAGAACTGCTTCCTGAACCCGAGCACCGGGCCCGCCGTGTGCTGCGGCAACACGCTCACGTCGCAGCGTCTGGTGGACCTCTTCCTCAAAGCCTTCCGAGCAGCAGCTAACAGCCAGGGGTGCATGAACTGCTTCGGGTTCTTCGGCAACTGCAGCTCCCCGGACGGCGAGGAGCAGTCGGGCTTCGGCTTCGGCTACGGCGAGACCATCTGCGGGGGTGAGGGCGCGGGCCCGTCGTGGCACGGCGCCGGCGGCGTGCAGGTGCACATGACCAACACGCGGACGACGGACGTCGAGATCCTCGAGAAGCGGTACCCCGTCCTGCTGCGCGCGTTCTCGCTGCGCGCGGGCAGCGGGGGCCGCGGCCGGTTCCGCGGCGGCGAGGGCGTCGTGCGCGACTGGGAGTGCCGCCACCCGCTCACGTTTGGCCTGATTACCGAGCGCCGCGTGCACCAGCCGTCCGGCATGTTTGGCGGCGAGGCCGGGGCGTCGGGCGCCAATTACTGGGTCCAGAGGACCGAGGATGGCGGCGAGAGGTGGATTAACATCGGCAGCCGGGGGCAGGTGGACATGAAGGAGGGAGACCGGTGCGTGATTCACACCCCCGGCGGCGGGGGATGGGGTCTGCCCGAGGATGAGCAGGGTTTAATGGGTGACGACGGCGCTGCCGTGGCGTCTTCGGGGACTACGAGTCAAGTGGCATATCCTCGTGCGACGGGGAGCTTTCACGCTTATGTGGCTACCCAAGAAGCATCTTGATGGCAGCTATTGAGATTCACATGATATGAAGAAAGGGCTACATGAATAAAAATTGACCATATATATTTGTTTCTCTGACCACCTGTGTACCCCCAGTCTTCCTTACTCAACGGTAAAATTTGTTTCTCAGGGGGGAAGGAAAGACGGAAGGAGAGTAGAAAGATGAGATGAACCCAGAGGAAGAAAGGAAAGCAGTCTTCGAAAATCAAGTTACAGGCGTTGAAACTCTCCCGGGGCACACGTATCCGAGACCTGATTGCACGCGGGGTTATTGTTCTTGAAGAAAAAGGCATGATTGGGGTTCTCGACGGACAGCAGATCGACGGCGTAAATATCGTAGTACGTGGTGCAAGACCCGGAATTGCCGAACACGGCACCGGCACAGCTCGACCTGCTATTGCAGAGGTTGATGCAATCCGAGAGGCTCGCCGCGCCAAAGAGGCCGTCCAGGTCGAACGTCTCGTAGTCGGTGTTGCACATGACGGTAAACGTGCAGCCGCAGCCGCCCGCGGCGGCCGGAATGGCGTTTGTGACGGTCGTAGAAGCCGCATCGATAATGGTGGTCGTTCTGGTTGTCGTTGAAATGGCGGTCGTGGTCACCTTGGGCGTCCGGGTCGTGGTTCTTGTGCTCGTCACAACCTTTGTCACAGTGCTTGCAGTAGTGGCACGTGTAATCGTGGGTTTGGCAGTTCTGGTGCCTGTCGTGATCGTCGCCGTGACAGTTTTAGTACTGGTCGTGGCAATACAAGAGCACAGAGTAGGATCCAGGATTACACTCCTGGTTGGGTTGAGTATGAGCGTGGTGGAAGGCGAAGGCCGGGTGTGTATCCCACTTCCTCCGTGAACGGGTCTCTTTCCAGTAGGATGAGGACGAATAGGGCCTTGGGCTTGCGGATCAACAACATCTGGACGAGGGGGCGAGGGATGCTGTGGACTCCGCTTTGCTTTCAGAGCCGCAGATGTTGTGGATTGGCAGATGCTCGTTGTAGCAAGATTTGCAGTCACAGTAATTGTATTTGTCGAGTTCGTTTGTGTGCTGGTAACTGTGTCGACCTCGGTTCGGACCTTGGTCTTCGATATGGTGGACGCCGGAGCCAGGGCAGTTTTGGTTGTAGTCGTCGTGATTGTAACGGTATCGACGATTCGTTTCTCCAGAAGACCGGTAGTCGATGTGGCCCTGATCGTGCCCGTCACAATTTTAGTAACGGTGGTGTCTATCGTGTGTTGGAATTGAGGATAATTCGTTTGACACCACTATGAAAGATATAAGTCAGTACCAATGATACAAATAAGTGACATGGAAATTATTCACATGTTGAGCTGGTTTATAATTGGTCAGAAGATGGCGGAGGCTGGCATAGTGGCCATAAGCACAAACGTTTGGCGACAACAGTTCCGCGATCGCACCCAAAGCGGACATTTCGAAAGCAGATGCTGCAGTACGATGCGAGTGGCGGGATGGCTGAAGTAAAGGGAAATAGGCAATATGTAGAGTCACTTGATGCAGCCTCAAGAAGACTTTGGGATATCTGGAGTCAAAAGAATGCACGAGATTCGATACAAACCTTTATATCTACAACGGCCGACCAAGTCCATTTACATCAAGGCTCTGATGTATTTCACCACGAGGCTCCAAGTCAATGAAGGGAAAGAAGGCTTGAAGGTATTCGGGACATGATGGGTAATCTCCAACCCGTGCCATTTTAGACTTGCTCATTTGAATTATTTGTCGGAGCCTCATGCTATGAGTATAGAGAACTGAGCGGATGAAGGGATTCGGAAGAAGAAGCGAAACGTTTCCTCTATCACAATGAGGCAGCCATTGCAAAAGAGAACAAAGTGGATGCAGTTGTGATAAATATGGCTCGGGATTTGGGCCACTGGAATAGGTCAAGTATTGGCCGAGCAGGGTGGTCACTTTCAACATGAGTACGGGGTGTATGACTGATATTCCGGATTCCGTCGTCCCGCTCCGCCGCCCGCGTTCTCTGCCGCGTGACAATAGAATACCGGAACCTAAAGCCTGACCGGGAAGCCCTACGAGACGGAAGGAGATTCAGCCTGGCCCCGAAACAGCCACATTGTTATAGGGTTCAAGGTTCAAGCTTCAATACAAGCCTCAATAGAAGCTTCAATACAGCCTTATTATATGAAGATACACAGGAATTGCGAGAGCGGCCGACTCACATTGCGGGACAATAGTCAATGACATGCCGCCTTATGAATAGGCAGAGTGCTGCCCAAGGTCCTGTGTTTGATGCCACGCTGAAAGAGACAGCAGCGTGCCCTTGATCTGTTATCGAGCTATCAGCGATGATACGGTACGCAGTGACAATACGAATAGTAATGCCTGGCTCTTGTTTGACCAAGGAACGGATTCAAGAACTGTTTTATACGTCTTGCCGTGGTGCCGGCAGTTCAGGAGGACTCGACGCTGAGGTCATGACTTTCCAATATACCACGACTCACAAATGCTCGGCACAACCTGGGCTCGGCTTCTGTTGCAGCAGGTGAGATCATTTCCTCACCGTTATAGATTTCGTACAAAGAGCTTTGTCCTCGAGCCGTGCTGCAAGAATGCGTTGATTCTGAGTGACCAGCCTCTCGTTCACAGTTCGCAGGTCTCATGACTGTTCTCCGGCTCGATCGTTATGCACAAGCTACGTAAACACCTAGCATGTGAGCCGGGCCGAATTTTAGCGGTGACATCCGATACTGGTGCTACCTAACCTGGGATGGTAGAGGCCATCAATGGAATCCGCCCAATGCCACGTAGACGACATGTGCATGGTGAGTGTTTATCCAGCTATACCCAGTGATGGAGGCGAGCTGTCTGTTGTCTAACAAAAGACGCGCGAGTGATTACAACAGGACCAACATGACAGGCTGACAGGTTATTCATCCTGTTTAATCTTAAATCGAAAAAGAGAAGAAAGGAAAAGGTCGAAAACATGGCCTATTTCCCATTTTAGGGGGTTTGACGGGGGGCTACTCCCGAGCAAAGTGGGGGCGTCGCACTATTTCAGCTTAGCATAGCTGCAACCTCGAAGATCCAGAGGTCAACTGTCGAAGCTCCCAGCAGGCTACAGACCCAAGCCAAAGGAAGTCGCCGAACCGAGAGAGAAGAGGTGCCCTGCGCGCGTGCCTTGTACCTCGTGCAGAGCTCCGGCAGCTGCTAATGCAAGCAGGTGCAGGTATCTAGTACTTACCGTAGTCTGTTCTTACCTGCATTGGTCGGTGGTAGAGCAGTTTTTAGCTGCCAGGATCGCATCGGATCTGGCGTTTGACGAATGCCGTGTCGTGTCCATCTCGAAGCTGACACTTTGCCAACTTGTCAAAATAGTTTCTGCCCAGACAGACACCCTTCAGTTTCGCACCCCCTCTCGGCTGCTGTTACGAAAGCGACTTCGAAGACGAGGAGCATGGGATCTTCTCTGTAACGATATTTGCTTTCAACTGATTGTTTCTCTTGTATACGTACGTTCTCCCTCCCTGTGCAAGGCCTCCTGAACACGCCCATCCATCCCCCTTAAAGCCGTTGCGCGCCCGGAGACGAGAAAGCTGCGGTTCGGTGAACAGACGGGAGGCGTCATTCTGCTACCTGGATTCCAGCTCAGGCCTCATCGTGATGGTGGCGCGCATTGTCCGACCCTTGCGCCATCCAAGTTTGATCAGACCCTTCTAACACCCTCTTTCTATAGTACAATACCCCATCTCTTGGCCTTTCCGAGTCACGATATTCTATTTAATAAACCGCCTTCAATGGCGTCGGATACCCAGAACGCGTCGTGGCATCCTGCCATGATGCCAAACTTTCACAAAGACAGCGCTGCAACCCAGCCTACCGATAATGAACCTCAGCTACAGCAGGAACCAGAAACAGGACTGCCGTTAGAAGAGGCGCTGCCGGAAGCAATAATAGACACGCCAAACCACGCAATACCGAACGAAACCACGTCTCTAGAGCCTCAAAGTACAAACGACGGCGCCTTCTTCGATCAGTTTGCCGGCGAGGACCCAGACGCAGGCGGTTGGGATCTTGATGTTGAGGATTCTGGAGACCACTCGGCAGCTGTGCCGCTAGAAGATGATGCATCGGCTCCCGAGGCTGGCGCAATCGGAGAAACCCCGAGCTATGCTCCAGAGGCGGAATCGGAACAAGAGCCGGAGATCATCGTGGATCCTCCAGCGCATTCCAACGCCGCAAAGCATACGAGTACCATGTCCTTTACCCGGACAGTCTCGCACGAGGTCAACTTCAGTGATGGCGATGATGATGAATGGAATTTGCAGCGAGCCGATACCAACCCCTTCAACTTCATGGGCCCCAACGATCGGACAAACTCCTTCCCACCAGTGCCCCCGGCTGAACACGGCATCATCGGCCTCATGGAACAGCCAGCATCGCCGCCGCCCGCGACACAGGCACAGGAGATTATGCAGGAAATCGAGAACGAAGAAGCCCACGAGGCTCAACAGCCGGAATCAGCATCAGAGCCTGACTTTGTGAAGAGTTTTGCCGATTCAGACGTGCAAGAGCAGCATGGAGATACATCCTTCCCTCTGGGTGGCGACTTGGTTGGTGCCGAGGAGGCTGCTTTTGAGGCTCGGTTCGAGGAGGGCCTACCGCTGATCCCCCAGGACGAGAGGACACCGAATGATGAACCCCAGCCAACAGCTGGGATCGATGCTACCTTTGCCGACGAGGCCGGCAACGATGACTTCTTCAGCCAGATGCAGACTGGCGAAAAGCAGGAGGTGGAAGATCCCATACCCGGCCCAGCATTGCAACGCAAGGATACAAGCGTCTTCACGAATATCGCCTCCGGCACTGACGCATTTGCGCCTGGCACACCGACTATATTTGAAACAGATGACGCCGAGTCCGAGTGGCCCATATCCAACGCTCCCGAGCCTACGAACCCCGATCCACTGCCTTCGACCGAGGCGCCACAAGAGCCTCAAGCTGAGGAGCCTGCGGATGTGGACGCCAAGTGGGCAGCTGCTTTTGGCGAGGACGATGATGACTTTCTGCTGGAAGACTCAAACGCCGAGGAAGAAAAGGAGCTTGATCCTGCAGCATTCTTTGGCAGTGACGATGAAGGATTCCTGGAGGACGATGCGGATGACAATGTGGCACCAACCAGTCAGGTGCAACCACAACCTCCCAGTCAGGCACCAAGCACTGCCCCGACCAACCGATATGCACCTGCTGTGGTGGCTGCACAGGCGCCGCCGCTTCTGAATACAATCAACTCGGCACCGGTTGTTCCACAAGTTCAAACTGCCTTTCCTTCTCCGTACGCTGCTACTGGTTTGCCTCCAGCGGTAGCAGGACCTTACGGCGCGGCACCGCCGAAGCCGGAGATCTCCAGGGCACAGAGTTTTGCAGACAAGGCAAAGGGTGGCTATGCTTCACCATACGATCTGCCAATGGACGTTGTTCGCCCTCCTAGGCATCGAACCAGTATGCAGCAGCTTCCGCGTGCAAATGCCCCCCAAGCTGCACCGCCGCCTGCTCCTGCTCGGTCGACGAGCATGTATACTCAGGCTCCTCCAGTCGCGGCAGCCCCGGTCCCAATGCCGTCGCCACCATCATCAAGCGGATCAAATCTGCCACCTGCTGGTCTCAAGCCGGCGCCGAAGTTGACATCCAAGTCCAGCTTTTTCGAGGAACTCCCCATGACTGCCAAACCCCGGACGGCTTCCCGTCAAAACAGCTTGACATCCCCGCAACCAACTCCAGGACCGCCACAAGGGCCTCCACAAGGGCCTCCACAAGTCGTTTCCCAGATGCCAGCGCCAGGCCCACCGGCAGCATCACTGGCGCCTCAACCGTCCCCGGCTTTGGCTGGGCTGGTCGCCCCAGAGCAGAGCAGTCCGTATATGTCTGTGTCAAATGCTCCGCCCCGGCCTAGCCCTGCAGCAGCAAGTCGTTATTCTCCAGCGCCGCCACAGAACACCGCGCCCAGCGGCATGACTCCTCCTGTCGCTGCTACGAGTCGGTACTCTCCCGCTCCCCCCAGTCGATCCAGTAGTGGTACATTTCCTCATGTGCCGCCTCCTATCCTTGCTCATCAGCCCAGAACGTCAAGTCCCTTGGCTCAATTTGAGTCACACTCGGCAAACAAGGGCGTGCAACCGACTGCTGGCCAAGGGCCTCTTCTCGGTAGGAGCTCTTCCTCGCAGTATGAGCCTCGGCTCACGCGAGCGCCATCCTTGCCGACTACGGCAGAGGTCGATGAAAACAGCCCGTCTGCGTTGATGCAGTCTCCACCTCCGATCCCAACGGGAGCACGGTATAGTCCACAGCAGATGAGGAGCACACCTCCTCCCATGTCTTCGCCGGCTGCGACCACGTTGTCTCCCCCCAAGAGAACTGTAGGAAATTATGCACCTATCCCACAGCCATCCAGTCATTTGCGGGAAGTCAACTTTGCTCCTCCGCCTAGATCGCAGACGCAATCTCCTGGTGCTGCTCAGGGACGTGTTTCTACAAACCCTGTGGACGTCCTGCCCAGACCTTCGTCCGCTCAAGGCCCGCTTTCGCCGCGTCAAACTTCATCGACAGTGCCAACCAATCCGCCAGTCACGCGTGCTCGTGGAATGTCTCAGGTCCTAAGCATGGTTCCTCCCACCGACGGCCGCGAGCTTGACCCTCTTCAGCGGTGGAGGGGTGCTCCGGTCGTCGCATGGGGAATGGGCGGCACTGTTGTTACTTCGTTTCCCAAGGACGTCCCCCGCTACGGTATCTCGCAGGCTCTTCCCATGATAGTTAGAAGCCCCGGTGAAGTCAAGGTGCAGCATATCAAGGATGTTCAGCCGATAGAGGAGCGTTTGAGCAAATTCCCCGGGCCCCTGAAGGGGAAGTCTAAAAAGAAGGAGGTCATCGCCTGGCTGTCCCACGGCATTGAAACGCTGGAGAAGGAGTCCCCCAACGTTGCATTTCAGCAATACGTCTCTCACGAAGACAAACGAGCCATCGAAAGGATCCTACTGTGGAAGATTCTACGAGTCATGATTGAGAACGACGGTGTCCTCGAAGGCAATGCGACCGTTGACCAGGCAGTTCGACAAATTCTTTCTCCTGAGCTCAACATCAGCAATAGCGACGAGCCTAACTCACCGATCGTGACCATGGCAGACCTTCAAGGTGCGGGCTTGGGAGTGTCCAATACACAAACAGATGCAGTTGACTCCTCCGCAGTGGAACAGATTCGTAAGCACCTTCTCTCAGGCGACCGCGAGAAGGCTGCCTGGGCTGCTGTCGACAAGCGCCTCTGGGGTCACGCCATGCTTATCTCCAGCACTGTCCAAGGGGACCTCTACAAACAAGTTACCCAGGAGTTTATCAAGAAGGAAGTCAATCACGCCGATGGTAGCAACGGATCGCTCGCTACACTGTACGGTGTACTCTCTGGCAACCACGAGGAATCGGTGGATGCATTGGTACCTAGTCATGCCAGGGCAGGTCTGCAACTAATGTCTACCTCTATGGCTTCAAGTCAGTCGAAAGACGCATTGGCTGGCTTGGACAAATGGCGCGAGACTCTGGGTATGGTGCTGAGCAATAGAAGCAGCAACGACATTGTTGCTATTACCTCGCTTGGCAACCTGCTCTCCAGCTACGGACGAGCTGAGGCTGCGCACATCTGCTTCCTCTTCGCTCGGAAGCATGCCGTCTTTGGTGGTCTCGACGATCCAGCCGCCAACTTTGTCCTCGTCGGCGCGGATCACCGTGGCCAGGCTGACCAGTCCGCCAAGGAGACCGAGGCTCTTCTGCTCAGTGAAGTGTACGAGTATGGTCTGGCACAATCTGGCTCAAGTACACAGCAGAGTTGTCCCCACTTGGCTGCTTACAAGCTGCAGCATGCCATAACTCTTGCCGAATATGGTTCCAGAGACAAGGCTTTGGCGTATTGCGAAGCGATTATGACGGCCATCACAGCACAGACCAAGAGGTCACCATACTATCACCCTGCCTTGATGTCGTCAGTTGATGATCTCTCGGGGCGACTCAGACTGGCACCCAAGGAAGGTGGATCCTCGTGGATTTCGAAACCGACAATGAACCAGGTATCCAACTCCATGTGGGACAAATTCAACAAGTTTGTATCTGGCGACGACGCCCAGGCCGCAGGTCAGGCATCCCCTGGAGAGCCTGGAATGGAATCAGGCCCATTCGCGAGGATTGGTGGTAGCACGCCAACTATTAGTCGTTCCCCTTCCGTCAACAACTTTGAATCATTTGGTGGACCATTGCCAAATGTTGCGGCGAATCAAGCATCATCACGTTATGCTCCTGCCCTGGGTCAGCGCGCAGTGTCGTCATATGAGCCAAACTCGACCTACGCGCCGAGGACTTCTGGGGAACTTCACCGCAGCTCCTTGGATCTGCCTCGTCCTGCGCCGGAGAGTCTTACACCAATGTATGGCGGCCCAACTGTGGACAATGCTACAACTGCCCAAATTGGCTACCAGCCTGCAACCACAACTCAATATGTCCCTCTCACGCCGAGCACTACTCTTCCTGTGAAGCCACAGCCGTCAACCGGCTACTCGCCCTTCCAACCGACTGAAGCACCCGCCAGTCCTTACTCTCCGTATCAGCCATCCCCAACTCAGGAGCCATCCTCGTATTCTCCTTACCAGCCAATCGATGCGCTGCAGCCTTCAGCTACTGCTGATGCACCAGCTGCCGAGACGAAGCCTGAGATTGCGGTGAACGACTTTTCCGCAACCAATGGCTTTCAGCCACCATCTTATGGCGGATTCCAGCCACTGGCGGCCGATGAGCCCAGTCAAGCTCCTGACACGGCAGACGGGGAGGCAGAACAGAACACGGCTGGCAGCGGATGGGAAGCCCCTACCTATACACCGTACTCGTACGAGCCACCTCAATCGTCATACGAACCTGATCCAGAAGGTGGTGAGGAAGCAGAGGAGCTGCCGAAGCCAAAGAAGAAGGGTATCATGGATGATGACGACGACGATTTCCCTTCAATGAAGGCTGCGCCAAGCGCACCTGCAGGAAAGGCCAAATCGGACAAGGACCGAGAAAACGAGGAGATGTTCCGCAAGGTGGCTGAAGAAGAAGGTAAGTCTAATAGGTACTCCGATTTATTAAATCACACTAACACGGATCAGCAAAACGCGCGGCAGAGTCCAAAACTCAGAAGAAGGGTTGGCTGGGCGGATGGTTCGGTGGTTCCAAGAAGGAGGCCGAGATGCCAGCCAACAAGCCAATCCGTGCAAAGCTCGGAGAGTCGAGCAGTTTCTACTATGACCCTGATCAGAAGAGATGGGTCAACAAGAAAGCCGGCGCCGAAGACACTGTCGCCAAAGCTGCTACGCCGCCACCTCCCCGAGCTGCAGGCACGCCTCCTCCTCCAGGACCCAGCAGTAGTGCGCCGCCGAGGAGTGCTGGTACCCCTCCTCCGATGGGCGGTCCTCCGATGGGAATGCCACGCAGCGTGAGCAATCTCAGCAAGATGGCATCGATGGACAACCTGACTCCACCGGCAGGTGCTCTGGGTGGAGCGCCGCCCATGTTGCGCAGTGCTAGTAACATGAGCAACATCAGCAATGCCTCGGCAGACAGCAATGGTCCTCCTACTCTTGCACCGCCTGGAATTTCGAGCGCGCCTCCTACCCGTCCCTCGACTAGCTTGAGCAACGCTAGCAGTATTGACGATCTTCTGGGAGCTGCGGGACCACGCAAGGCTGGCAAGAAGCCAAGAAAGAGTGGTCGGTATGTGGATGTCATGGCCAAGTAAAACGAAGCCAGGACTTTCGACTTGAATACTCCTTTGATGTGCGAGGATGAAGCAATGTCATGCAATTCATGGACATGGCGGGAGTTTCCAACACAATACTAGCATATCATGAGCGCACAGCAAAGTCTCTATTTACCTATAAATAAGCAGCATGGGTAGCGGGATCTGATTGTATCATAGAATTGAACGGGTTTTTGTAATAAGGACAGCGAATGAGACACGTTCGCTCTTGCCCGGCCTTGGCAGAAGGTCGACGAGGTTCGGTTGTATAGATTAAAAAGATAATGTGCGAGCACATGATAATGAGATGAGAATTGAACGGATAAATATGAACTGTCTTGCGCTGTTCTCTTACATCTGTACATAAATCAGGTGGGTGCTGCCGTGCATTTGTAGGTACCCAGATGATGTATGCATACCTAGTGCCCCACCTAGCACTACAATGCGTCTTGCCTGATTGGTCAATCTTGCTAGAGCACCGCGTCGCGACGCGTCCCCTCCATATTGAATCGCGACCGCACTGTAAATTCAATTAAACAAGTCCGCCCGCCAACACCAAAGTCTGGGCGCACATGCAAAGCAATTCGACCTCGAGCGGCCAGAAGAGATCAGTGCCGCCGACGAGCTCATCAGAACCCAAGAGAGACGAAAACGAAGCCAGAGATCCGTCATAATCGCCTAGATCCCACCAACACTGCGACGTCTCGCGCACCATGTTCTCGTCAAATATCAACCGTGTCGACGCAAAGCGGCGCGCGAACCTCGACTACCGCACGAAGCAGTTCGCTGAGCCGGTCTTTGCAGACACGACATACCCTCACCGGCTCAACTTTTACGCCGTACCGCCCACGGCCGACATTACGCTCGAACAGTTCGAACAATGGGCCATCGACCGCCTGCGTATCCTGGCCGAGCTCGAAGCGTGCTCTTTTCGCAACAAGAACGCCAAGGACACGGCTGAACACATGAAGGAGTTGCTGAAGAAGTACCTGCCTCTCGATGCCAACTCGAGCAATAGCTCGCAGCTGTCGGCGCAGCGCCAGAAAGATCACTACAGCCACTTCATTCTGCGCTTGGCCTTTGCCTCGACCGAGGATCTCAGGAGGAGATTCGCCCGCGTCGAGACCATGCTCTTCCGTTTGAGACTGGACGAAGACAAAGCAAGTGATCGCAAAGCTTTTGTTCAGGGTCTGGACCTAGACTGGGAGGAAGTGGGCCAGGCAGAGCGCGACAAGTATGCCAGCGAGCTCCGGGCCATCACCGATACGCGCAAGAAACAGGAACAGACCGAGGAGGATCACAACTTCTTCAAGGTGGATTGGATGCGCGTGCCGGAGCTGGTGGAGTCGAGGAGAGTATTCCTCAAGGGAGGCAAGGCCTACGTGCCGGCGAGAGAGCAAGCGACCATGGTGGTTGCCGAGTTCACAAAACGACTGGACCGCGCCCTGGAGCTGACGGCGAGGGCGCTGCCGAGACTCGACGAGGACGACAGGCTGACGCCGATTCTGGACCACCTGTCCAAGAACTTCATCACGCCAGACGCCTCGTACAGCAGCAGCACGACGGCGGTGGGCGGGGCCGACATCTCGGCGAGAAACGTCGACAAGCTGTCGGCCAGCTTCCCGCTGTGCATGCAGAACCTGCACAGATCGCTGCGGCGAGACGCCCATCTCAAACACTTTGGCCGTCTGCAGTACACCCTGTTTCTCAAGGGCATCGGCCTGAATCTGGAGGAGTGTCTGATCTTCTGGCGGACGTCGTTCAGCAAGATGACCGACGACCAGTTCAACAAGGACTACCGGTACAACGTGCGGCACTCGTACGGTGACGTGGGAGGCGACTCCAACCGGCGCGGCGGCGGCTACTCGCCCTTCTCGTGTCAGAAGATTCTGACGGAGCACCCGCCGGGTCCGGGCGAGTCCCACGGTTGCCCGTACCGGCACTTTAACCAAGAGAACCTGACTGCCTTGCTGCAAGCCGTGGGTATCTCCGACAGGGCCGTTCTGCAGGGTGTCAAGCAGGACAAGGAAGCACAAAAGTTCCATTTGGCTTGCAATCGGTTAGTTTTTACTCGATATTACCTCGTATTCTCGATCGTACCCAACGACTAATATTGCAATTTCTCCAGTGTATTTGAGCACGTTCACAAGAACGAGATCAAGCGCGCAAAGGACGAAAGCATCATGACAGCAGCGCAACTCGACACCATTGTGCATCCCAACGAGTATTTCAAGCGAAGCTATCTATTAAAGAATCTAGGAAAAGACAGCACCAAGAGCGAAGACGTCAAGATGGAAGGGTGATGATCCTTTTTGGAAGTGTGAAAGTAAATAGAGACGTCTTTTTAGTTTCTGTCTTTTCTTCTCTCTAGTGCTGGTTCCTGTACAGAGTATAGTGGTCTTGTGTTGACAGACAGCCCTATAGGATAAGGATTGGTATACGTTGGCGTTACGGTTGATGGATGGGAACAAGCATGGTTGCATACGGATAGATACGATTTTCCTTTTTTTGCAGAAACGGAACTTGTAGGAAAATTCAAACGGCCAAACGGCGGGATGCGGGACGGTGTGTAGAACAAAGCCATGCCCCCCTGGCGGCAATCCTACTTTAGTTTGACCCTAAGCTGCATGAAGGGTATCTGAAGAAGGGAACCGTGACGTGATGAGCGCACGTACAATTGAAGAGTCTGGACTCGACCATAGTGCAACACCAAATAAGCATGGCCACGACGTTCTTTTGCCGGGCAGGGGGTGCGTCAGTCCTGTATCGTGTAAGCGCCAGCGACGGAGAGCGGCCTCTACCCGACCCACGCTGGGCCACGGGAGCTCTTATTCTGACCGCTCTAACGTGCGACGACGTGCCTTCGCCCCGGAAGAGCGTGGCATTCCTTTCCTCGGCCTGCCGGTGCCAGAGCGCTACCTACGTCATCGAGGCTAGAACTCGTAGGGGGACGGTGAGGAGGGAGATGAAATTTGGCGGTGGTCGTTTGGCCAGAAAAATCCAAGGCAGTGGGTGCGCTAAGAGGCTAGGAGGGGGAGCGAAGGTCTAGAACGTGGTCGCCGCATATTCGCGGGCTGATTCGTTCTCGTTCTCGGTTTTCTTTGAGTACGTGTTCTGGAGACGTGGAGGGACGTAGCGTAGCGTTGCGAGGAGATTTGACACACCCCAGCCTCCTCCTCCTCTCCGCTGGCACATGGACTGGATTCCGGGGTTATCGCCGAGGAAACGACGTAATTTGGCAAAGAGAGGAGAGAGGAATGTGGGAGACTATGCGGGATGGAGATGGATAGGCACTAAAATAGGTAGAAGCCGAGACCCCGCGGAATGGGGGAATCTTTTCTCATTCTTCTTCGCTATGTCGCGGAATTCTGGAATCTTTTAATCTTTTTCTTTTCTCCGGATCCACATCTATGAGATGTCAGAGAGTATACCGACCAGCATTCAAGGGATGCGTGCTCGGGTTTTCAATCATGACAGCTGAACATGAGGTTTGGTTCTGATAGAGTGAAGATATTTAGGTTGACTTGTGCGTCTATCCAGTCAGCAGCGTTCGTCATAGCTCTCACCAACGTAAGCACTTCATCTGAACGGCCGAGTGAGGAAACGAAAATGCCCACCTTTTCGCCCCATCTTTATATCGTAGGTCGTAGGCAGATCGCAGCAGATCACAAGTTTGCTGCAATGAAAGAAACATGCGCGTTTTTCCACGAGAAATCAGAACTTTTTTAACGTGTCACGAATTTGACGAATTATACACCTGATCTGTGTAACGTGCAAATCAATTCCCGCTTCCACCGGTCGCGAATAGTGCCCTGGACAACGTCCCATACCTGCATCTCCACTAAAGAACCTATCTGCAACACGCAACACAACACCACGGGAAGAAGTACGAAAAAATGCACTCTCTGACATCCCGCCTCCTCGCCCACCCGGAGCAGACCCCCGGCGCCTACGAGCGCGCCACGCAGTCCCCCTTCCTCCGCCTCGCCGGCCGGGGCCGCCTGCCCCGCGCCGCGCTGTCGCAGTGGCTCGCCCAGGACCGGCTGTACGCCCAGGCGTACGCGCGCTTCATCGGGGGCCTGCTCTCGCGTGTGCGGCTGCCGGTCGCGTCGGGCACCAACGTCAAGGAAACCATTGAGTGGCGCGTGGTTCAGGTGCTCAAGGCCTCGCTTGAGGGGATTCTGACCGAGTTGGCGTTTTTCGAGGACGCGGCGGGCCGGTATGGGCTGGATCTGAAGGCGGTGCCGAAGGAGGGGGTAGCGCAGGGGAGAGGTGAGGGTGAGGACGGGTTTGGTCCGAATGATACCACAGCGGCGTATGTCGATTTATTTGACTCGTTCGGCGCCGAGGCCGGACAACAGAAGACGGTGCTGGACGGGCTGGTGCTGCTGTGGGCTACGGAAAAAGTCTACCACGAGGCGTGGACGTATGCGCGGGAGGAGGGCAAAAAGGAGGGCGGAGAAGGAGGCGACGATCTGGACGGCGGGGCGCTGAGGAAGGAGTTCATTCCGAATTGGACGTCGGACGAGTTTGGTGCGTTTGTCGCCGAGATTGAGGGTTGTCTGAATGAGTATGCTCAGGTGCGCGGCGGTGCGGACGTCGATGATGTCGCGCTCAAGGTGTGGACGGAGGTGTTGAGGCTGGAGGAGGGTTTCTGGCCAAAGGTATAGAGTGGGAGGACGTAATTCTTTCTCATTGCTGAATCCAATGGCAGAAACGTCTGCAGATTTCAATGAAAATCAAAGGTACGGAATTTTATCATTCATATAACGCTATTCACTTCCTGCAGGGTGTCATCTGTCGGCTTCGTGTTTAACTTCGGCCTCGCTCAGCGAAGCTATAATGCGTTCCACCGGCCAGCCGACAATCTTCTTGCATGCGTGGAGATGGCGTATTATCTCCTGTCGCGCTGCCTCTTGTCTAACAAAGCGACCGCCTGCGGAGTTCAAGTTAGCAGCATGGCCTTGTCCTCTGATTTCAAGGACTCACAGTAAAACATGGGACCAAAAGCGTTGACGAGAACGGAGGGGGTGTTCGTCGTGAAAGCGATACCGCACAGCTGAATGGAGCATGTCTCGAGGATATCCTCTTTTGAAGATGCTTCGTCAGTTCCAATCTGCGTGAGCTGCAATAAGGGAGTGAGTTGGTCTTCTAAAGCACAAGTCGTGAGAAGACAGATTGAAGTCAAGAAGTAATGCATTGCTGATGCTGAGATGAAGACGATTTCGTCAGAATCATCATTGCGAAGGGGGATGACGGGCATTCAACAAACCGTAAGTATCTTGCAAGAACCACGACCGCGGAAGTGGTCCTTCCGTCGAAGGCGTGGCCGAGGTACCGGTAGAAAAGGGATGCATATGTGACGGTAATGATTTATACCAAGCTGAGAGTCTTTCTAGCAATCTCAACCAGATATCACTCGACATTGTTCCCGTATATATGGCGTTGATGGTCTGGCCAAGCAGCAGGGATATCGAGTCCAGCAGGCCCCGTGTGGCTGCAATCGCCCTTGTGGTGGACGAAGAGTTCAGGTCCATCTTCAAAGGACAACCCTCGAACAGGCTAAAAGTTATGTCTTCTCTCAGGTAATTCCAGAACCCAGCCTGGTACAGATCATCGAGGGACCCGTCCGAGATGAGTCCTGGGTGTGATGCGAGGGAGTGGGCACCTCGGAGGTGTCGTTGAGGGTCTCGGACCTCTATTTACGAGTCAGCCAAGTAATGTATAAATATCTTCTTATGGGGATTGATCGCACCGTTCAGAATCTCGTACGATCTCAGCAGGCACGTCGTAGCCAGAGCAATGCCATTCTGGAGCAAGATGCTCGACTGCTCCAGATGTATCAACGACCGAATACAGTGCCCATGATAGAGCTCCGCCGTCTTCCTCGCCGTCACATTTCCCGCGCTTTGTGCCACATGAATGGCGGACAGCGCAATGATGGCGCCGAGGAGCAGCGGCTGATCCAGCGCAAGCCGGGGTACGTTGAGCGCGAAGGAGCGCCGCGACTCGTCGCCCAGATCGTACCACGATGCTACATTAGCAATGTAGTGGTGGAAGTAGCCCGCGATCTCGGGCCTCTCGAGGCACTCCCGGCCTACTTCTGGTGCTGGTGATACTGATATGGTCTGCTCAGCGGATGAGTCAGTGTTAAAATCGGTGCTCGCATCGTCTCCGGTCGTTCCGCCCCTTCCGCTGGCCGAGAACGATACGAAGCGGTGATGGCCTGTCTTGCGGTCACAGTAGCGGCCGATTCTAGAGCATTGCCCACAGATGGGCGAGGTTTCATCGCCTAAAGAAATGAGACATAATCAGCTCGATGCTTGACATAGGCAGATTTGTTAATACAACAGACATTTAACTTTCCGCTGACGACATGTATTGCTGGGAGTAAAGTCACTGTGTGAGTCAACTGGATTCTGGATACTAGATGAGCAGATCGGAATGCAGTCACCCACCAAGCTGCAGTCTATTAGTTATACCTTTCGTGAAGAAGAGGAGTGGATGAATATACCTGCTCTATTCAATAGCCTTGGCATCGTGGCCCCTCGGCGCAGCCTATGAGTTTTTGAAGCAAGGCGACATTCCAAGGCTCAATTAAACTGGGATTGTCTCGAGAATTAGCCCTGGTGTCTCGCTCGACTAGAATCGGTTGGTATAGAGAAAGCTTTCAATCATATCGACCATCTCGTATTGCACGAAGTCGAGAAGTGAGACCAGCGCTGCCGGTGATGGAGGAGGCAAATGGACCTTCAGATGGAAGTAGTCTGGCGGCACTTCCCGACTGGGGATGGTGTGCGAGCGTACAACGATCGGTGCACTCAACTGACAGATCTGCAACCACCACTGGCATAAAAGACTACACGAGAGCTGAATTCTGCTGCTAAGAGCTGGAACATGAATGTTGTCAGACACTTGAAGAGATTCACCTAACAAGCAATCCGTATTCGTGCCTGCCAAAACTCAGCCTTTGCCCAATGCTAGTTGGGTACCAGTCATTTAGTGGTTGTGCCTTGCGAAGCGTCTTTGAGAGGCGGTTGCACCTGTTGTGCGTCTGCATTTCCTTGGTCAGATATTGCACTGCCTTGATGATGTGCAGACTCGGTGCCATTTGAGGAAATTCCGTAGGAAACGTCTTTGGCTGAGAAGCTGCAGCCTGCAGCAGGACCGTCTTCCTCCAGCGCTTATTGTAACACAGCAGGGAACAGGGTCAATAGGTTCAGCTGCCCGCGGATCTGTACTGCAAAACGCATAGAAAAGCCTCAATATATCGGTGTAGGCTCTCCCTTCCACAGCCCAGAATTCACATCTGTATTCTCTCATCCGTCAAGGCTATGACTCCCTCAAAAACACCACCCTGCAGGCCCACTGATCACTCTGTCGCCTCTTTGGAATACAAACCATGGATCCAAATGAGCCAAGAAAGAAGAAGCACTTCGAAAGACCGAGGCGAATTCTCGCGCAGGTTGCAGGACTGTTTCGACGGAAATCATCGAATGTCCCCGCACCTGCTTTGGCGACTCCGAGCGGGGGACCGCAGCCTCACCCACGCCCCAACACTCCTGCTGAGAACATCCATCCAGCTGCCGATTCAAGCCCTGAAGACATCTCGGAATCCCCAGTAGCTACTGCTAGAAGACCTGCGGAGCCTGTGACTTTCCATACCGGCGAGGAGCACGCGACTGCTTCTACAACAGCGAGTGAAGAGCCCCGAGATGCCGATGCCAACGCATTTGAGTCTTCGGAAAATGTACCGTGTTTTCATGAGGCTGTAAAATATTTTAAGTCAATGTATGAGAATCAGTACAGAATCGTTTTCGGAGGGGAGGTCCCAGTACTCGACATGACGACTGTTGATTTTAGCTCCGATCTGACTTCTCACAAAGGACCTCAAAAGCCCATGGGGGGCATTGGGTCATTCATTCAAAGCTGCAAAACCTATCTTCCATCGTTGGGTAACGTACAAGCATTCGCTGTGGCTTTGAGTAGAGTAGATCCCCATGGTATCGCCCCTTTGGTTGTCACTAGTGTGTTCTTTGTCATCCAGGTAAGTTCTCCAAAGCTCGCTGACAATTCTATAAAACCCTCAGGTACTGATGTTGCCTAGTTGATACTCAATACTTTGTATCCTAATTTGAGAGAGCGGACTTTGACTTTGCTGTCAAAGACCAGCACGATGATGAACAAGTGGATCCTCTACGAAGTCGCTCAAGCTACACGAATTTCAGCTTATAAAAGCAAGCACTCAAAAGAACTCGCGGAAACACTACCGAGTCTGTATCTGAAGGCATTCGAGGCAATCAGCCTCATTCTCCAAGTCTTGATGACAAAAATCCCCTGTGAGCTTTTCCCCTGATGCCACTAGCTAGTGCTAACAAATTCCAGCAGCCCTCGTTCAAGGCCGAGTTCCCAGCATCGAGAGAAGTCTTAGCGAGCTGGAGCGATTTGATAGAGCTTGTCCGGACAGAAGGATAAAGTCGATGCAGACTTCAATCAAAAGAAGAAAACCTGAAGTTGCTCGACTGGATCAAAGGCGAAGAAAATCCAGAGCCTTCGCACACGACCGTAGTGTTTCGAACAGGACTCGACAAACCTGACAGTCAGGCCGCTCTCTGGCTTCTCAACACATCTAGGTTCAAGTCGTGGGTGGATGGGCTTAGTTCAGAGAAGTCTGAACGAGTTCTTTGGCTAGAAGGCATCAGTAAGTAATCTATTCGTGCAAAACTTCAGAATGCTAAACGGGTGCTCAGTGGGTTCTGGTAGAACAAGTCTCATGTAAGTAATTCCAGACGGGGGTCAACGTTTCACTCACCAACCATTTGACCCTGACCACAGCTGCCGATTAATCTCCTACTTGGAACAATATCCCATCAATAAGACACGGGTGGTGTTTTATTATTGCTATGGCAGTGCTACAGGGAATCAAAACAGCGGTCCTGGCTATTAAGACATCATACGAGGTCTGTGTTACAGGCTCACATGGACCGATGGCGGCGAAATTGCACAACCTGCCAAAGATTTCTACCAGCAATGCGAAAGCGAGCACGATCGAAAGCCTTACATAAAAAGGTGGGAACAGCTGCTCGAAAAGCTCATTATTTACAATAAAATCTAACGCGGAAATCGGTTGCTGTTCATAGTCGATGCACTTGACGAATGCAGTGTCAAGGCAGATCGGCGGAAGTTCCTCAAGTTCGTCCTAGCCATGGAACAACATGGATTATACTTGATTCTCTCCTCAAGGCCACATACTGAAGTTGAAGAAATCTTCACGAAGTCAATCATTCGATACTCTGTTGTGACCGCAGAGGCCAAAAGAGACATGGAGGCCTTTATTGATGACCAGATCGCCCAAATACAGACAGATCCTTCTCATTCAACCAGTGTGTTTCGTGAGTCAACCAAGGCCTTTTCATTTTGTATTGCAGAGAAGATCCAACTTAACTTTTATCTACGATAGTAAATAAAGAGAACCTAGAGCGCTTACGGGCTGCGCTGCTTAGCCAAGCCAATGTCATGTAAGAAAACTTGTGACTCAAATCTCTGGCAAGATGCACTCACTGACGAACTACTTACCTAGGTTTCGTTGGGCATAATTGTGGCTAGGAGTCTTCTTCAATCCGAACCGCGACTCTATCACATGGGGAAAGTGGGCCGAAAGAATGCTCAAAATGCTCGAAAAAGAAGTTTCACTACCCACCGTCAATCGAGAGACTGTTATGGAACGAAATTATCAACAGCTATGGGATATAAATGGTGATGGCGACGAGAATCGGAAACTACATCAAATACGACTCTTCCGCTTTGTCCTTGCGGCGAAAAGGCCTCTGCATAGAGACGTACTGCTGGACGCACTTCGTTTCGATCCAGAAGCGCAGACGGAATACTCCAAGGAGATTGTCCCAGCCTATCTCCATAAGCTGTACCATAACTTCCTGCACGAGCGACGGGGTGTCATCGAATTTGAGCACGTCTCTGCCAAGACCTTCGTCCTTCAAATGCAGGACTTGGACAACAAGCAATATCTTTTCGCTGACGAATTTCGAAACCATCATACCGTTGCAGAAACATCATTTCTGCTTTTAAAAAATCCGGGCCATGAGCTCTGGAAAGAATTCGGTCTCCAATTAGACAACGACGCAGAAACCCGCAGATTCAGGACCGAAGCACGCCATGTTGGCAACTTCTACGCAAACTTCGAACAGAGTAAAATCTCTCAAGAGATTCAAAATCATCCAGAGCGACGTGTGTTTCGAGCGACCCACCATAGTCGCCTGGCAGTCTACGTGATCGACTCGTGGGTATGGCATTGTCGCAAACTCCGTGTTAGTGATATGGATACCAAACTTCGATTGCTACTTCTGGAAAATCTAAGAGACTTACCAGCAGCCTACGAAGATGGAGATGGGGCAGACCGCTGGAACGATATTTCTTGTATTAGCAAAGAGCTTGCTGGGACTACTGTGTTGAACCCTCTGATCTTGGCGTTGATTCTGGGATTATTCCCATTTCGTTACCTGGGCGGTGTGGTCGAGGTGTCCCCAAATCTTGGCGACATCATGACCCGGAATACTGATGGAGAAACAAGTCTGCATGTTGCAGTTCGGCTGAATGATCATCGTTCAGTAAGGGCTCTTCTGGAAATCATTTCACGAGCGCATCCAAATGTGCCCCTACTGTTTTCCGTGGATGACAGAGCGCGCAACCTTCTTCATGTTGCCCAAGACTACGAAATGGCGAAGGTCTTGTTGGATTTTGAAGCGGAATGGGCCATCACAGCCAATCCCTCTCCATGCAAACTTCGCAGCAGCAACTTACTCCAGGGAATGGACAGAGGAGATAACACGCCTACCAACAATCTTCTAGAGCAGTGTGATGAAGATTCAGTGATAGGGATTATGGAGAGGTTTGAATTGACGTATTACGGAGTCAGAGGGGCTCTAGGCCGTCCGATATGGCACGTCGCCGTGCGCCGCGGGTTCAAACGCATCGTCCGTCTTCTACTAGATCGAGGTGCATCGATCGATGATATCGATTGCCCAGATGGAACAGCACTTGGGGTAGCCGCCGCCATGGGCGATGAAGATATGGCATTGTTCCTTCTACAGCAAGGCGCGGACGTGAATCGGCCTGGGGGAGACCATGGAACGGCTTTGGGGGCGGCTGTTTACAATGGACGGGACAAGGTGGTAGATCTGTTTCTGGGGCTCGACGATCTCAACTTGGAACGAGCCGTACGTCTGTCACCCTATGACCATGATGAAAAGTGGAACCGTGTGGGTGATAAGTCCAGGGAAGTGGCCGATATTCTGCAACATTATGGGCGCAGACACGCTGCTTAGGCGCCGATGAGTCTGCTGGCGACTTGAAATAAGGGAGCATGGAATGGTCCGGTCACATACAGAAAGGGGTTCATAAGTCTTTCCGCCTACACTTCTCACATATAGACTAAACTCATTGTCGTTCGGTTTGAGAGCTTTCCAGAGTCGTGGTGCAGTGTGGCTACTGGTTGTGGTGTTCAATGCAACGAACATTTCACCCCGCAGTTGGGGATACGCGCGGGAGCCGGCCCTGGGAAAAATGGGCCCGGATCAGAGCCGGTGCCAAGGTCCCGGCACTCCGGGTAATGTACGACGAGATGGCAGTTGCAGTATAATCTATGTACGTACTTTGCAGATGAGGTCGCTGCCATGCCTGCAGGCACTCCTCAGATCTACTGCCTAACAACCTCCCCCGAAAAAAAAGAAATCATGGAGGTTCGCATCGTCGAGGTAGGCCCGCGCGACGGCCTGCAGAATATTTCGACTCTCGTTCCGACCGCGGTGAAGCTGGAGCTGATAGCGCGCCTGCGAGCCGCCGGTCTGTCGATCATTGAGCTCACGTCGTGCGTATCGCCCAAGGCCGTCCCCCAGCTCTCCGACCACGCAAAGCTCTTGGGAGACGGCTCGGTGCAAGCACTCCTCCGTCACGACAACCTTCAGCTCCCGGTTCTGGTGCCAAATAGCAAGGGCTTGGAGGAGGCTAGGAAGCACGGCGTTCGGGAGGTCGCTGTTTTTGTGAGCGCGACCGAAGGGTTTAGCCGGGCCAACATCCAGTGCAGTGTAGATGAAGGGTTGGCCCGAGCCCAAGATGTCGCGCGTTTGTGCGCCGTCGCGGGAATCAAAGTCAGAGGGTAAGAAAGATACTCGCCCGGGACTATCTCTGGAATCGATCACGGCTGACCGGGGTGCAGTTACGTGTCCTGCATTTTTGCAGATCCCTTCGATGGGAAAACGCCTGAGGCAGCCGTCCTAAAAGTTGTCAAGCGGCTATTGGATATGGGGTGCTACGAGGTCAGCATAGGCGATACACTGGGAGTTGGTGTCCCGGAAGATGTGAGGAGGCTACTGGCGTATCTGTTTGCGAATGGAATCGATCCAGCAAGACTCGCCGGTCATTTTCACGATACCTACGGACAGGCTCTCGGAAATGTCTGGCAAGCATTCCAGCAAGGCCTCAGGACATTTGATAGCAGTGTCGCTGGCCTGGGCGGGTGTCCCTTTGCGCCTGGGGCACAGGGAAATCTGGCGACCGAAGATATTGTGTACATGTTCGATAATGCTGGCGTGAACACCGGCGTTGACCTGGCCGCGCTGGCTGATACTGGTGATTGGATATGCCGGAAGCTCCAGAGGTCTCACGACAGCCGAGCTGGATCGGCAATCATCAAGAAGCGGCAAGCCAATGCACAGCAAAGTCCTGATAAGATACAGCGCAACTCGCCGAGCACACGGTGGACAATTTTCAAGGAAATGGAAGGATTGAAAATACTGCGCTCTGGCCGAAATTACAAGATTGTCCTGAGCAGGCCTGAGAACGGGAACGCTCTCACGGCATCAATGATTGAACAGCTGACGACCTTTTTTGAGCAATCCGCTGCAGATACCTCTGCCCGCCGCATCGTCATCACTGCTCAGGGCAAGTTCTTCTGCACCGGTATGGACCTAAGCAAGCAAGGCCCCGTCGCACAAAGCCAATCGGCTAGCGAGGATCAGTTCAAGCGCCTCGTCCGCTTATTCGAGGCAATCGACCGGGCGCCGCAGGTAACACTGGCTGCGATCAACGGACCAGCGTTTGGCGGTGGCATAGGCCTGGCATTTGCCTGCGATATTCGAATCGGTGTTTCTGCCGCTGCGCTGACACTCAGCGAGGTGAGGCTTGGCCTATGTCCAGCGACCATCTCCAAGTACGTGATTAGAGAGTGGGGTCTGGCCTTTGCTCGAGAAGCCATGTTGAGTGGCCGAGCCATCCCATTGTCTGAGTTACGTTCCCTGGGAGTCGTAGCTGCTACCTGCGAATCTCAATCTGGCTTGGAGAAACTGATAGATGAGTATCTGCTGCGGCTGGGGAATGCGGCGCCGAGAGCCTCCTCGCTGTGTAAATATCTCATCAGAGCAAGCCCGGTAGGTTTGAGGCAGGGTACCCAGGACGAAACGATTCGCTCCGCTTTTGACGAAATGATGAAACCAGCAGGCGAGGCAGAGTACGGATTGAAAGAGTTCAGAGCTGGACGGAGGCTTGTCGACTGGGACTCCTATGATCTGAATCCGAAACCCAAGCTATGAAATCATGAAATTTAGACCTGTAGAATCTTGTAGAGATCAATCAAAGCAGCAAGAAGATGCTATTTCATCACGGAGCCAGAGGCCAAACCATATTATATCCCAACACCAGAAATTGCACACCTTTTCAACATATTTGAAGCATCTGCAATAGAGTTCTGATGTTAGCCATATTCGATGTCCCGTGAATCTGCCAAAATCATGGCACATTCGCGCATGCGAGTATAAATGGCGACCATAGTGTTTTCACGGTCTCATGACGTTCTTGTGTGGTTATAGATGGCGATTCTATTTGCATATCTGGGTCAAAGTTTGGCACGAGCTTGCGCGTTCTCTTTTCTTAACCTTTCCCCAATGGCTGTCAAGATGTGCTTCTGGTGCTTCCCGCTGCCTGTCTTCGGAAAGTCGTCGCCGACTCCTGGGTCACCAATCCAGAACACCCACCTGGGCGCCTTGTGCCTGCCCAGCCTCATCCTCACCCACTGTTGAATCTCATCATCGGCTGGTCGGATGTTTGAGTTGGCCGCCTTAAGAAAACAGGCGACAACCTCGCCATATTTCTCGTCTGGTATGCCCACAACACTCGACTCGCTGATTCTCGGATGCTCCAGTAGTCTCTCTTCAATTTCGCCAGGAAATATGTTTTCGCCACCTGAAGCAGTTAGTCAGTCTCTGGTTCGCACCGTCTGCACTTGGGGGACGCACCTCTGATGATCAGATCCTTGAGCCTGCCAGTGATCTCACAGTACCCGTCTACATCAATGACACACTCATCGCCTGTGCGCATCCAGGTGACTCCCTCGTCGCCCCGCACCATCACCTCGCCAGTCGCCTTCGGGTTGTTGAGGTAGCCCTTCATCAGAGAATATCCGCTCACGCACAACTCCCCGCGGTGCCCGACGGGCAGGGTGCACCCTTGGGCGTCGACCACCTTGGCGGTCGTGTGCGGCATGACCTTGCCGAGCCCCTCGCGCATGCGTACCAGCGGATCGTCATAGTCAATCATGAAGCTGACGGGGCTGGTCTCTGTCATGCCGTACGCCACGAGGACCTTTCCCAGGCCCATTTCCGCATCCAGCCTCTTCCGCAGGTGGCGCGGCACCGTGGATCCGGCAGCAAGCCCGACACGCAGTGTCTTGATTTCGTTGTGCGGCCTGGTCTTCAGGAGGTCCAGTTGCGCCAGGAGCATGGTGGGTACGCCGAGGAGAGCGGTGCAGCCTTCGGCGGCGATCGCGTCGAGCACGGCACTGGCATCATAGGAATCCGAGGGGAACACGATACTGCTACCGTGGGAGAAACTGCTCAGGAAACCCAGGACCAGTCCGAAGCAATGAAACAAGGGTGGGGGGCAGCAGATGACATCGCGGCTGGTGAGTCGCATCCGCGAGCCCACAAATCGGCCATTGTTGATGATATTCCTGGCTTGGTAAGCGCTCGTCCCATCTCCTTTGAGGATCTCTCCAAAAGCATCTACTCACATGTGGCTCAACATTGCCCCTTTTGGATCGCCCGTCGTGCCTGATTATCTAGTCAGTCCTGCTGTGCAAGCCCTCGAGCGGCTCTTGGCGTACCTGAAGTGAATTGAATATTCAGCAGATCGTGAGGCTGAACGCTTGCCTCAACGCTCCGCAAACGAGAAACAGGCGTGGCTGAACCGGAGTTTAAGAATTGTTCATACGACTGAACAAGTAGACTAGAGCTCCCGATATTCTCTTCCCAAAGTACCGCATGCCGAAGAGCTGATAGAGTTTCCCTTCCTGCCTGACCCTTTACAGACTCGATGTGCTCAGACATATCCTTGCTGCCAATTTTCGCAGCAATGAAAATCACCTTGGTTGCTGTAGCACGTTAGATACATAGCGATGCACGAGTCTGTTGGAGCAGGCCGTCTTACACGTTCGAGCTAATACGCTGAGCAACTCGCTAGGGGTATAAGTATTGTTGAGCACGACGACTGGACATCCAATTCTTCCAGCGCCCAAGAACGCCTCAAGATACTCGAGACGGTTTCCCGCCATGATCGAAATGGCATCTCCGGGCCTGAGGCCCAGGCACAGCAGGGAGCTGGCCACGGCCTCGCTTCGAGCATCGATCTCCTTGTACGTCAGTCCGCGTTTTTGCCACGACGCAATGACTGCAGTTTGGTCGCCATGCTTGCACGCTTGCTCTCGGATCAAAGAGGATATGGTTCCTGTCCACAGGGGAATCGTGGTTGGGCCATGAACCAAAGAAAGCGCCGAGTTCATCGTGGTTTGCATGGCATCAGAATTGACCAGTCTTCGTCATAACTAGAGCTCTTTTTTTCCCACCTCTCATTATTTTGTTTCTTTCCTACCCTTTTTACTCCAACTTTTGCCATTAAGACCAAAATGCCTGTGCCGCATTGTCATCGGCTACCAACCTTGAGACCTGGTTAGCCGGGATATGTGGGCCCGGTCGACGTCCCGGGCTCGGACCCGCGCCGGAAGTGATGCGCGCCTCATAGCCGCGGCACCCATGCTGAGCGGCTGGCGAAAATCTCACAATATTGAGGGTGTCCATGATTCAGTAGTTGGGTTTTCTTGTTCAGTCAAGTCCAGTGCTACGTTGATACAACCCGCATTGCCCTTGTCATTGATACATTCGAAGACTGAGAATATGGCGGTTGCATCGTTCTCGTTCCCCGTGCTAAAATCGGCGCTGGATCTCCGACAGAGCGAGTACGAAGACAACAGAAAGAGCTGGGCGGCCCTATTGGAGAAATTTGACCATGCGCTCTCACAGACGAGCATCGAAGGGTCCCCGGAGGCCACAGCGAGGCATATGGAAAGAGGGCAGCTGTTAGGTATGCCCACCAGACAGACCATGACCCCGGCCTGCATCGCCGACTGGTTTTGCTAAGTTGTGAACAGCACGCGACAGAGTCAGCCTTGCTCTAGACCAAGACTCGCCATTTCTCGAGCTAGGAGCCTTCATGGGCTATAACCTGAAGGATTCGTCGCCGTGCGCCAGCATCATTGGCGGCATCGGCAACGTTTGTGGCCGTCCTGTCATGATACTAGCCCACGTCCCGACACAGAGTGGAGGCGCGTGGAACGAGTTCACAGGTCAGCCATTCTTGTGGACTCATGATTCGGCACACTTCACTGTTGACACTGACGAGTGATCAAGCAGAATCGTGTCACGGAGATAGCGACCGAGAACGGCTTGCCCATCGTCGCGCTCGTTCAATCTGTAAGTCGACTTCCGTGGGAGGTACAACACAATTCCCTGTCTGATGGCGACGTCTCTAGGCTGGCGTCTTTCTCCCGCAACAGTTTCGTGTCTTCCATAAAGGCGGGCAGATATTCCGCGACCTCGCCATACGCACCCAGAAGGGTTTAAAGTCGTGCGCCGTTGTGTTCGGATCCTCGACTGCCGGCGGAGCATACCACCCTGCCCTGTCCGACTACACCGTATTCGTCAAATCCCAGGCGCAAGTCTTCCTGGGCGGCCCTCCCCTCGTCAAGATGGCGACTGGAGAGATCATCGGCGCCGAAGAGCTCGGCGGCGCTGACGTTCACGCTACCGTCACTGGCCTAGCCGATCAGATCGTTGTGGATGAGTTGGTGATCCAATTTTCTTTTCTCAATTTTGGACCCCGCATAATGAGTGAAAAACAAAGGAAAATTCATGCTAATTCCGTCCACAGATTCGAAGCTATTAGAAGCGCCAGAGAATGGGTTGCAACTCTGCCCACGGGCGATCAAATGCCGATGAGAATGGCTGAACCAACGAAGCCACGGTATCCGGCATCGGACCTGCTCGCCATTGTGAACCCGGATATCCGCAAGCCATTTGACATGAGCGAAGCCTTGCTCCGAATAGTCGACGACTCGAGGCTTCTCAAATTCAAACCATCGTTTGGGCGCAACCTAGTCACGACTTGGGCGCATATCCACGGTAAATAAGCCTCGAAGCGAGCTATCTTGTTTGTTATCTAGAAGAAGAAGCGCGTCGGGACTGACAGATATGAACAGGATTCCAAGTAGGCATTGTGGCCAACCAGACACCGGTGATCAATGCAGACGAAGCGTCCAAGGGAGCCCAGTTCATCCGCATGTGTAATCAGCAGTACGTTGCCGACTGGGACCCCATTCCCCCCTCCCCAAAATTCGGGCAGAAAGGCACTGACACGGAAACACACCACAGAAATGTCCCCATCGTATTCCTACACAATGTGACCGGTTTCATGGTGGGGTCCAAGGCCGAGCACGCGGCCATCATCAAGCGCGGAGCGCAGATGGTCTCGGCCGTGAGCTGCTCGACGGTGCCGCACCTCTCGGTCATCCTGGGGGCCTCGTACGGGGCGGGCAACTACGCCATGTGCGGGCGCGCGTACCGGCCCCGCTTCCTCTTCGCCTGGCCCAGCGGGCGCTGCAGCGTCATGGGGCCCGACCAGCTCGCCGGCGTCATGGAGACGATCAAGCGGGCGGGCGCCCGCGCGCCTCCCGACGAGGCTGAACTCGCCGCCAGCGTCCGCGCCTTCCGTGACGGCGTCGAGCGCGACAGCGAGTGCTACAGCACCAGCGCCGTCGGCCTGGACGACGGCATCATCGACCCCAGGGACACGAGGGACGTGCTGGGCATGTGCTTGGAGGTGGTTAGTCGAGAGGGCATTCGTGGGACCGAGAGCCACTCCACCCTTGCTCGGATGTAATTGTTTCCTGTCGTAGTTTATCAGAGTTGTCCATACAAGTCAACCAACTGCTTGGCGAGGAGTTGCTGGCGCAGAATTCTTACTCGGGCTATTTCTGTATTTGATTCTCCTTCATATATGCATCTTGCCATTTAACTTTGACCAAATCCGTGGAATTACACATCTGGAGGAAAAGTAAGAAAATCAATCCGACGAGAATACCTGTTACGCGCAGTCAATTGGTTAATGTTTAGTCAATCCCCGTCTTCTCTGTTACTTGTATCTCCTTCGTCCCAAGAGACGGTGAGCAAATTTCGGGTGACGGTAATTGAACAGTCTCAGGCAACTAGGTAGGATCATAGACGCACCTAATTACGCAGTATTGTATATTTTCCCAGAGACACGGAATGCCCGACCTGACTCTACCTATTGAATCTCACATAGAACAAAACCCTCATCCACCGAATCCCCGACATCGAAATTCATCTTGAGCTTCCCCTCCGCCTGCACCACGATGCTGACCTCCATCTTCATGCTCTCCACCACCATGACGTGGTCTCCCGCTTTGACCCGTGCGCCCTCTTCCTTGAGCCTCCGGAGCACCTTACAGGGCATGGGCGCCTTGACGAACTTGAGGTCCGACGCCGCAGCTTTCGTCTGATCCTCCCGGGTGCTCTCGGCAAAGGACAGGACGCTGTACACGTCGTACCGCGCCCAGGTCCCCAGCGCCGGGACGTGCGCGTAGACGACCTGCGCCTCGCCGCGCTGAGAGCTGGCCGAGTCGTCTCTTGCGTGCTCGGCGGACAGGACCATGACCTTCTTGGAATCGTCCACCGACGCCACCACCACGGCCGACGACCAATGACCGTGATGCGACCCGGGCACCGCATCGACATTCTGCAAAGATACTCGCTCCATGATGCTGTTGGACCGGTGACATGTGCGTATGACTTTGCTGATTTGATTATAGCCTACAGATACCCCTGACGTATTCTCACTTGGGCTGTCTTCGGATGATCTGGGTGCTGGGATTGGTACAGAGAGCGTGGCAAAGGTTTGAGGATCTTCGGTCGGCTCCCAGACCTTCAAAGATGCACGCTTCTTGGCCGCGGCCGGGTCGACACCGTTGTGAATGGTGACCACGAAGTTTGCCAGACGATTGATGGAATCGTGGGTCTGGTTGCGAAAGCCACTACGGATGTTGCGGAAGGAGTGGTTCTCCGTCGAACGGGTTTGTCGTGCACGTATGCTTCGAAGATAGAGAATGGGAATGGTTTCGAGAGAGGCGAAGGCCGTCTGCCCAGCATCCCCCGTATATGGATTCATCAGCAAGGCCTCAATATTTCTGGAGATGAAGGACGTAGTGTAGGCTGGATCGCCGCGGAAGCCTGGATGACGTAGACAGCTTTGAAGAAACGACTGGTTTGTGCGGACGCCGACGCACGCCGTATTGGCTAGCACGGCTAACGTCTTTGAGATGGCCCGCCCACGCGTAGGCGCCCAAACGACGATCTTGGCGATCATGGAGTCGAAGTGAATCGAAACTTGCGAGCCCGTCTCCGTCGCCGTCTCGTAGCGGATATCCCGGCCCGGACCGAGAAGGCCCGGCGCAGGTTGCCAAAGCCGGACGGTTCCGTGCTCCGGCATGAAATCACGATGCGGGTCCTCGGCACACAGTCGACACTCGATGGCGTGTCCTTGCTGTGAGATATGGTTGAGCACTTGCAGGTCGTCGAGTCGGCCACCCGAGGCCACGTATATCTGGAGAGCAACCAGGTCGATACCCGTCACCTCCTCGGTGATGGGATGTTCCACCTGCAGACGCGCATTGACCTCGAGAAAGTAGTACTTTTCCTCCTTGACGTCCACTACGAACTCGACCGTGCCGGCTCCCTCGTAGCCGATGAGTTCCGCGATGCGTATTGCCGTCCGGCTCATGGCCTCGCGCATGCTCTGGGTCAGCCACGGACATGGCGTTTCCTCGATGATCTTCTGGTGCCGACGCTGCAAGGAGCAGTCGCGGTCCCACAAGGAGACTATGCGTCCGTGCTTGTCGCCTACGATCTGAAACTCGACATGCTTCCCCGACTCGATGTACTTCTCGAGAATGGCGTCGGCGGACCCGAAGCTGCGGCTGGCCTCGGACTGCACACGCTGCAGTTCGTCGGCCAGCGAAGCAACGTCTCGAACAATGCGCATACCCTTTCCACCACCTCCTGATGATGCCTTGAGCATGACGGGGAAACCAATCGACTCAGCAGCCGCCTCTAGATCGGTAACATCTTGGCTCGCACCAGAGTATCCCGGAATTAATGGGACTTCGGGAGCATATTCCCGAAGATAGACCTTGGAGCTGCGCTTGTTGCCGAGCGTCAGTATCGCCAGGGAGCTGGGTCCTATGAACATGAGACCAGCCTCTCGGACTTTGTCCGCAAAGTCTGGATTCTCGCTGAGGTAGCCATATCCAGGATGAACCGCATCGGCGCCAGCGTTTCGCGCAGTCGACACCAGCAGATCAATGTCGAGGAACGGGTTCTTCTCGGCCGCGATGCTCCCGAGGCTGATTGCTTCATCGGCATCTTTCACGTGTCGAGAAGACTTGTCTCTGCTCAGATGTCAATAGAATGCTCCGCCGAAGCTTCATAAAGCGGTACCCACTCTTCTAGATATACGGCAACCGAAGTTAGATTCAGCTTCCGGCAAGTAGCAATCACCCGGCACGCAATCTCGCCGCGGTTGGCGATGAAGACTTTCTGAATGAGAGGCTGACCGTCACTCCCAGCACAGGGTTCCGCTACAAACAAGGACGAGCGCTGTGTAGTTGCCATGGCCGTAGTGGTTGGCCGAGAAAGCAGAATGAGAAAGACAGGCAACTTTGATGAAGTCAGAAGAAGCAGTGTGGCTTCTGGGGCATCTGGGACATGGCCTGCTGAGGAACTTTTCCTGTTATCAGAAACCGATGAACACTTGGCCGAGCTCCTGGCCTACCGGCACTGACTGGTGTGAGTCGGACGTGTTTCGGCAAAGCATTAGCAGGATTACCAGGTACCGTAGGTATATCACCCAGCAGTCCGGTTGTGTATAAGACCTCGGGTTTGATAGGTCAGAGAAGCGGGCCCGGCTCACACCCGTTCCCCACACATTGGATCGCATACCGTCCGCGGCTAGATCCCAAGGAACCGGCCGAGCTCATAATTGCCTAGCCTAGATCAGATAGTATAGATGGCCATTCAGGCATGTCAATAGTTGCTGGGTATTCTTTGCTCAAAGTGCTTGAAAGAAACAGGATTTCCGCAGGATCTCACCAAGATTCAGACCCTAGTAGAGATCTGAGATATTGCATTCATCGCCCGTGGTCTTAGGCGTATCATGTCACCATTCACCGAACCGCTCTGGGTCACCCGGGGCGCCAGTCCTTATTATCAGGCGAGCCACCATCGTCTACAGTCCGAAGTAGAGCGACATGTGAGGGAGGATATCTCGCCCTTCTGCCATGAGTGGGAGGCCAACGGCCGCATCCCCGACGATGTCATGGTACGGCATGCGCATCTAGGCTATACAGCTGCCTCTATCTACCCGCTGGCTACAGATTATCTCGGCGATCAGAAGTTACCGGCGGGTATCAGTCCTCAGGAATGGGATGGCTTTCATGACCTCATCTTGATTGACGGCATCGCCCGGTGCGGGTACCTGGGCGTCATTTGGGGTCTGAGCTGTGGCAATTCCATTGGTGCGCCTCCACTGGTGAATTTCGGAAATGCAGCGCAAAAGCGCAAGTTCCTGCCGGGAATCCTGGATGGAACGATAAGATTCTGCTTGGGTGTGACCGAGCCTGAAGGTGAGCCTATTCCATCCCCCGAGCAAGCACCGAAGCTCACAAAACCTATAGCGGGGTCGGACGTTGCCGGCATCACCACCACGGCGGAGCGGCGAGGCAATCATTACGTTGTGAACGGGTTCAAGAAGTGGATAACCAATGGTATCTTCGCCGATTATTGTACCGCCGCTGTGAGAACCGGGGGCCCGGGGTCTAAAGGGGTATCGGCTCTCATCATTCCCCTGAAAACCAAGGGCGTGAACCTCCGGAAGTTGGATAACTCTGGAGTAAACGCAAGTGGTACGTACGTTTGTCAGATATCCGGAGCTTTCCACCCTGACACAGACAGGCTCTACCTTTATCGAGTTCGACGACGTAGAGGTTCCGGCAGAGAATCTTCTTGGTCGTGAGAGCGAAGGATTCAAAATTATCATGTCTAGTGAGTCCTACTTGCCGCCATTTCTCTGACTGCAACTTATTCGAAATCGATAGATTTCAACCATGAGCGGCTTTGGTTGGCTTGTACTTCGCTCCGCATGGCCCGGGTTTGCGCCGATGATGCCTGGACGCATGCAATGCTGCGTGAGACCTTTGGAAAGAAGCTGATCGAAAATCAATCGATCCGTAGCAAAATAGCCTTGTTTGGCCGCAGCATCAACTCAGCGCATGCCTGGATGGAGCAAATTGTGTACCTGATCGAGCAAGGGAAGACCTCTGGGAAAGACCCACTGATCGCTGGACCCATTGCTGGGCTCAAGGTCTTGGCCGCGCAGGTCCTCGAGAAGGTGAACCGGGAGGCCCAACAAGTCTTGGGTGGCCTTGGATACTCCAAGGAAGGCCGTGGCGCACGTATCGAGCAAATCAGTCGCGATGTCAGGGTCATGACTGTCGGTGGCGGAAGCGAGGAGATCCTTGTGAACCTGGCCGTAAGTCAGGATCTGAAGACCGTGCAGCAGCTGGAGCCGAGATCTCGCTTGTAATAATCTAGGAAGTTGCTATTATCTGTCATACGATCTTCAAGCAAGTCCATCCTTTGTGTTGTAATATCTGATGGCAATCGTGAATCAGCTTTAATCTAGACATCCATTGGGAGAACTGCTTCGACAAAATTTGCATCCGGATGCCGGTGAAGGTCATGAACATAACTGGACGGAATAGCCTGCGTGCTCGGATCCCATTCGGACCAAGTCAGAAAATCCGATGGCGGGAATCCTCTGCCAAGAAGCTCCATCAAGCCAGGAGATACTGGCCACTCATCCGCCAAGGGCTCCGATACGGGGGTCTTCTCGGCTAGCTGGACTGGGCCCGTAAAGGCGACCATCTGATTGTAATCGCAGGCCTGCCAAAGTCTCTCCTCTAATTCGGGATCGAGGCTGTCCACATGGCTGATTGGCGAAAGCAAAAGCTGAGCAACGGAGACGGGAACGCTGAGTGTTCTTAAAATGGATCCCTGATCATCATTAGGGGCCTGTATGCATCATGGCAAGGCAACAGAGTCGGGGGCATACCATTCGCCGGAATGACTCCCAGCCGCGTGGACCCTGGTCCAGGAATTGAATACAAACCGCCAAAAGCTCGGTCGGATTCCCGGAAACGGATGAGGTCCCTGCGACGGAATGGAGGTGATGGATTCCACCTGATATCACAGCAGCATACCCAAAGAAGCTCGGTATGGTATCTCCAGGGTAGTGCAGATATCTGCGAAGGATTCGGGTCAGAAACACTGCGTGTTCCTGACTGTTACAAATCGCCTCGCGCAGAAAGCTCGAAGGGATCTTGGTATAATGTGCTTTCAATCTTTGTCGTATGAGGAAAGGGTGGTAAAGAAGACACTGATTAATGTGGTAGAGCACATGAGAAAAGACAAAGTGACAGCTGGTGGCACCAGAGTTGGTGTTGTCCTGACTCGGAAAGGAGTGCGTCAAAGCAGACTCGAATGCATCGAAAGTCTCGGTTGCCTCTGTATAGCTCTCGAAACTCAAGAGGGCACCACGAATTCTCGAGAATGTGCTCCGGCAATCCCACGGCAATCTTGACTCGTCAGGCTTTTGCTGCAGAGCCCAGCGCACCACACTGCCAAGCACAGAGGCCATGAAAACAGTCAGCGCAAAGGGGGCGCTCTGCCCAAGAGGGGCGTCAACGGGAATCTCAAGCACAGCATCCAATGTTGTAGACGTAGATGGCAGTCCACCGCTAAAGGCGTGATCTTGGCAGGGTAGCCTAGTGGTGCAATCGCTATCGAGCAGCGTTGGAGGACGATTGCGGCCACATGATACTAGCCTATCAAGCAGATAGACTGACCAAAACGTCCGTCTTCGAGTCTCGAGCTCTATGGGGCTCCCGCTCTGATTTGCTTCATGACAGAGGTCAAGTATCTGCGCAAATCGGACTGCAAGCCCTATCTTGATCCAGGCGGTCTGGCTGTTGCCGGCTGGGATATGTCAGTGGTTATCAACAGACACGGATGCGCTGGACTCATACACAGATAATCAAGCACACCCAACATATTCGCGGCTTGCACGGTGTGAATGTTCACAGAGTGATCCTCGTCGAGGGACTGGGTAATAATCTGTTGCCAGGCGGTCTTGGCATAATATCTCATGGCGCCCGACTGATGATCCGCACACGAGGAATTGTCAGAAAACCTGGCAGCAGTGGCGGCAAATGCCAACAACAGGTACTGGGGCAGAGATCCGTCCCGCAGTTGGGCTCGGAAGCTATGCTCCTCAAAGTAGCAATACGGTTGATTATGGCAGTATCGGAAATAGACGTCTGCCAATGATTCCAAGGTCTCCGCACTGGGAAAGTCGAAGGTCCTAGAATCAAAGTTGTTACAATGGCACTTCTTCGAAAGGGCATCAACAACTGTCGTTTACTCACCTATCCGAGCCCTTCCCATCACCAGGGCTGATGTCGTCAAAGAGCACCTGGCTTGGAGAGCTCGCCTGTCCAGCAGTGGCAGCAATGATCCCAGCCGGGGTGTTGAAGTCAAAGAGAGAGGGAGAAGAATTGGCACCGGCTGTCAATCCACTCAGCTTGGACTCGAGAATGGCAACCCGGGCTGCCAGGTCAGTGTTCTGTCGTTGGAGGTGGTCGGCATGTGCTGACGACACAGGATGTGGCTCGTCATTGTAAGAGCACGGTTGGCGAAGTCTGGCGCAGAAGGAACACGTTGGTCGCTCGCCGGAACAGCGGCTCTTCTTGCGTCGACAGCTAATGCAGGCCTGCCTTACCCGCTTGTTGTCTTGTGATCTATCGCTCATTCTTCCTGGCCGTCCTGCGTCTGTCAGATGAGGGTCCTGGAAGGAGGTTCATTCATTTCGCCAATGTGAATAAAGGAGGTAAGATGAACTTCCCGGCACGGGTCGTGTGCCGGGAAAGAGTACTGCAAAACGTGTGGGGTTAGTTCTTCGCTGTTTGCGGGGAAACTGGATACCCCCCAGCCTAAGAGGCGATCCCGTACAAAGTACTGCTGTATACTAAAACCCTACTTCTGCTTTTATTATGTATTCGATACTGGGGAGTGCCAACAATCGGGAACCCGTTCAGGTCGAGGTAATCAAAATGGGAAAGGAAATAAAAAGCATCATGCAAGAACTAATCAAGGACCCCAAGATAACCATGACCGTTGAAAGATGGTAAGTGCAAGATACAAGGAGATAGAGGGCAGGACCGCGATTTCCTTTTTCGGCAGAACGATTTTGATTTATGGCTTCACCAAAGACTCGTGTGTATTTACTGTGACTGGTCAAAGTCGTAGCTGTTGCCAAAGCCTCTGTTCAGGTACCGTCCCAGCACGCCTTCGCGCTGCACCCAGTCTATCGGAGCTTGCACCCCAAGCTTTCCCTCACGTTTTAGATCCTCAAGGAGCGGCTTGATGTCGTCGCTAAACTCAAGTCTCATCGGATTTCGGTACCACGATGCAAAGTGTATCATTGCGAGCATGATCCTGACCTGGTCGGTCTTGTTTGGCATCCCGGCGTGCCAGAGACGGAGGTCTCGGATCACGATAGAGCCCTTGGGAATCAGAGGTTGCGATGGGAGATCAGTCTCTGCCCGCTGCTGCAGAAGGTGTTGTATGATGCGACCACTGGCTCGTTGGCCGTGCGCGCCCTCCTGCTGAGAAAGATCTCCCGTATGAGTGCCCAGCCAGACCTCGGTGGAGCCATTCTCCGGCGTCATGGTGACGAGCGGGACGTTGACAACAAGTGCGAATGGGTGCGCCGGGTATGCAAAGTCAGCATCGGCGTGCACTGGCTGCCGTTGAGACTCTACACCGGGCATCGGAGGCATTGCTGCATTAGCTGAGCAAAATGTCCATTTCGGCTTTGGACCTAGCACCGCAGAAGTGATTTGAGTTGCCACGGGATCTGGTAATGTTCGTTCAATACACTCGTCGACCAGGAATGACGACGTGGAAAGTTGACATACTGATGAATATAGAAGGATGAAAGTGCTCCCGGACAGGCGGCGCATCTTGCTGTAGGTTTCCCTGATTGTAATTGAACGGGCCGTCTTTTCCACGAGCCTGAAGCACTAGAGCGTCTTCCACCATCTTCTTGTTCAAGCTGTCAATGACATCGTGAGGTACGACATTTTCGACGACGACAAGACCATCCTGGTGCACGGCTCGAACAGCACGCTCGAGGTTTCTCTCGCCAAGGACCTCCAACTCGTCCGCTGATGGTTTTATGACAGTCGGAAGTCTAGGTCGTTGGAGTGGGGTATTGATTCTTGCAGCCGTGGCAAAGGAGCGCGCTGCTACACGCTGGAATGGGGAAGTGATTCTTGCAAGCATTTTCTTGTGATCAATCTGGAAGTATAAGGCTTTCAATCGATTCAATTTTTCAATCGTATCATTGCTATCACAATTCAAAATTCAAAATCTACTGCCTAGCCAAAGCATCATGGCTGACAGCTTTATAGCTTTGAGTATGCATTCATCTACGTGATCTTATTGGCTGGACAGCTGAAAGCCGAGCTCGGGTTTCAATACCCCATGGGGAGGTTCCGGGGCAAGCTTTCATAGTTGGAGACCACATGCATACCATTGCTGATCACCAAACCCGAGCTCGGAATACATGTCTTCATCCTCAAGGGATTTCACAAACGCATATATGTATGTCATTTGTTCCGAGCTGGACTGACATTCAAACGTTTTTGATTATGGTGGCGAGCTTTGACCGCAATTCTGAAGAGAGGATCGATCGGTCTGGCTATGCTTATTTCGAGGGATGCTCACCGGTAGACAATCACACTCGATCGTACAGTCCTACACACGATAATGAGGGCAGCGGTGTCCATGGTCAAACAAGACAGTTCGAGAATCAACAGCCGGCTATTGGTATGAGTGATGGAGTCCGAGCTCATGCGATCGCGCATGAATAATCACTAGTCTACTCAACTCTCCATTGAGCAATTGGACTTTTGATGACCTGTCACCATGCTTCCCAGTGCTGGTCTTGGGAAGGCAATATTCTGAGACTGGACGAAGTCCACAGCGTCTCAAAGACCTCAATTTTGGCTTGCTATGGTGGTGGGCCAATCCAGCCAAGCGTAGGAGAATGATCAGGTGCGCTATGCGACTACCAGAAGTAGTTCAAGTCGTGAGCTGTGATACGGTGACTTTCTGAGACGGTTAATCATCAATACCGACCTCTCTAGCTCGCTGGACAAGAGCATCGATGAGTAACGGCGCAATCAGTTCAGTCACCGTTTCTGACCCCAGAGCATTGGCTTGTCGCGTCCAACGGACGCGCCGGGGTCGTCTGTCAACGTTTTGCCACCTCCTTTGACCCGTTCATGCCCGGCTGGACCGATTGGATCACTTCTCATTCTGTGGAAGTCTGCATCCTGGACATTGCGTTGAGCCAACGGTCGCGACGCTTCTGGGCTTGGCCAGCTTGATATGGGTTAGCTGGAGCATTGCGGTCTGCGACAGACCGAGCCGAGGAAAGTCGGACTGCGGTGGAACGGGGAGAGATGTGAGGGAGCCAACTTGTCACAACGTGATTCCGCAGAGGGTCCCTAGAAAACATGGGGCATTTGTGGTCTACTGGAGACTCAAATCCTTCTAGAAGAATTTCCATCGAGACACCGTCGTCTTGAAGTCGTTCTAGCCGCGATTCTAGTGCCAGGGATGCTAAGAATAGGGGTTCTGCGTTGGGCGCTAGTGTGAAATAGCATCGCGCCAGGAACGGACAGACAAGCATAAAACCTCCAATCGAACAGCTCGTTGGGCACCGCGGGTGGGTCGATCTTTTCCAGGGTCTCGCAATTTCAGTCATCGTATTTCATGGTCTGCCGAAATGCGTACCTAATCGACGTTGGGCGGCTGTCGTCTGGTAGGGGTCCAATGGGCGTAACGGTGGGAAAGGGTTTGACCGTGTTTGAGGGATCAGAGACCGTTTGCTGTCCGACTGACCTACGTTTTCTGTTATCGCGTTCGCTTTCATGGGTGCTGTGATGTTGATGAATCTTGACGGGTGTCAATGCGTGATGTAATTGCCAATGTTCTGATTCACGTATTCATGTTCCCAAGTTCGGGTTGAACATCACAGAGCTGTGAATAAGAGACAATTTTTTCGTCTCGAAAGCAATTGACAGAATAGAAAAACAAATGAGACTTCATCACAGCCATGCAGCTTGGCGATAAATATAAAATTTCTTGGATCTTGGGAGCTCGTCTGATATCCAGGAATTAACGATTAAAACGAAAAAACCGTCTTAATACACACAACACATAAGTTCACAGGATACACCTACACCAACGATCATCATATCTGCATCAAGGAGAACCCCGGTGACAGGAAGCAGACCTCCCGTGGCAGGAGAAAAAAGGCCTATCGAATACTCAAGCGAGTCCTCGAGCCCCAAGCGCCAAAAGCTTACCCACGCCTCGCCAGCGCGGGCGATACTCTGCCCTACCAAGAGATCGGGACTTCTGCCAACACTGGCCCAATTGTGGGCAACCTACCTCGTACACTCCGAAACTCCCGCCCAACCTGAAGACCGAGGACACGACTGACGAGGCAGACAAAAGATCACCAATAGAGCTGGTGTTTGACCTGGGGGATAGTCTCTGGCCGACAGGGGGGTTTTGCACCTCAATGTCATTTCTTGCCTCTCCAAGTCATCGTGGCCCACGGGCCAGACGTGTCAAGGACAAGGCCAAAAATTGGTCTCAGTAGTGAAGGAACCCAGGTGGGCTGGAAAGCCGTGTTTTATGGTGTATGAAGGAAAGTAATTCTATCAAGACCTAATACCTTTCCCTTTCATCATCAATGCCCCTCGTAGCATTCATTAACTTCGACTGGCGTAATGCTTCAATACACTTACCGTTGGGTGCAATCATTCTGGCTGTCCAAGTGATGTGAAATCGTGCTTTGTTTCCTGTCTCTGACCACACCTTGATACTTGTATTGCAGAGAAACTCGGTTTATTTTTGAAGTGCATCCTGCACTTGTTCTTGGCAGGTCGGATATAGAAATGCTGAGTTGCTCACGATTGACAACACATATGCTATCGAATGCAGACTGCTGACCTATGCTCCCAAGTTCAAGATGAATTATTCGTCTCATGGGCTATGAGCAGATAATAATGACATCCGTACCAACGACATTGCTCGCGACGTTCGATATTTATTCTGGCCTCTGTACGACTATTAACCAATCCTACCTCCGAGACGAATTGTTCGTCAAATCAGACACAAGCAAAGAAGGACATCTGTGCCAGCAACATTGCTCCGGAGTGTTCGATGCGTATGCTGGGTTTCTGCGGCCTTGTGACCTATACTCTACCATAAGACAATTATTCGTCTAATTAGATACAAGTAATCAATGACAACAACCATGGCAGCGGCTTTATTACAGAGCCGTGTTTACATAATACCTTGTTGCGGTAACGTTTTGTGACTCGGCCGAGAATAGTATATCCTGAGCTGGACCCCTGCTCAACTGACTATGCCAAGACCTGTTACGGCAAGAATACTGTGACCAGCACGGATGTCTTTACTATCGACTCTTACGGGAACCATAGGCTCTCTTCCACATCATGCCACGATTAACGTCTGCGAAACGGGCACGGCATCCCGTCAGCATGCAAACAGTATCAGTCCCCGGGCGACAGAAACGACACTACCGTAATTGACGGAAAACACTCACGAGGATGCGCGCACTTGACTCGGGGCAGCCAGGCATCTGGATCTGCCCAGACACCAAGAGAACGGCGCGAGGATTTGCACGGCCGATCTGGACTGACTAGTGTACCATGATGTCGGGAACTCACCCTGCGGACTCGGATCGCCGAGACGAAATATGACGAAGAAGCGAGGGGGGAGGAACGGAAAACACACACCAAAAAGAAAATGGTGTCATAGGCATTAACCGCCGTCTCGCGTGCCGGCCGTGCGAGTTCGTCCGACGACATGTCTGATCGCGGCCGAGCCTCCCGTGCTGGGCAATCGCGAGACTACTGTTGCTAGGAACTTTTTCAGCCGCATAATCAAACGAGATGACCCCCATCGCCGGGGCCCACGTGAGCCACGACCGCCGATGCCGATGAGCAAGCAGCAAAAAGACCCGCAGGGGTCTTTTCAGCTTTCAGCTTTTCTGGCAAATGGTAGAAGCAATAAGATCATTCCCGCGTGCGTGCTAGTGTGCCGGAAGATCAAAGAATGTTACACCGGGGAACTTGTATGCCCAACTTTGAGATTGGCACTGCAGAGTGGGTGAAGAGTATCTTTGATTCAACCAGGAGAATTTGCTCCGGGGCAGGGTCACGGATGAAATGTCAATTTTTAGTAAAGTTTCAGACAATCTGAAGCTATTCGCATTCACTTTTTCTCTTCGGCACGCTTGCTTGGACACCCCGGCGCCCCGGAGGGCGATCCCTTTTTTCTTGGCAACGGCTGATCCGTATAGAGAATCCCGATCTATAGGCGGCGGACCCCACCCTTAGCCGCCATCGGTCCCAAGGCGCGGGGATCGAGGAATCGCGACCTTTTGGACCCTTCAGACTTTCTAGTGTTGAGCCCTAACTTTTTTGTCTCCTGCAAATCATTTTGCTTACTCCTCTCGACCCTGATTTTCGAGGCTTCAGGCTTCATGCCAGGCGTACTTCCCGCGATCGTCGCTTGGGTTTTTTATTAGGCGCCGCCAGGCAGAAAAGTATGTTGTAGTGTAGCCTTACGAGGAACATGTGCCCAGTGTCGGGATATCCCCTCGACGACCTGGAGATCCCACGTTTCACCATCAAATGTCTGAAGTATGACTCCATCGCAAGGCAGATCTGCCGACCTGACGATAGTTTGAGTGCGGAGTGTGCAGATTCACACACGCACGCATCCGCGTCAGCGCAAAGACGCGATGCATTTGTCGCGAGGCCAGTGGAAACGGAATCTATCTATTAGTGAGGATCTCTGAACCAAGAAACAAACTTCCCGGGCCATGCCAGGACGGGAACTCAATCTCTGTTTGTTGAGACTTCAGCACACGATCAGGGATCTTGGTCATTCGAACCATTTCGTCACCCAACGACTATTCGATTCATCTTGTATGTCTCGTGACATTCTGAGTCTGCGGCATCGTGCATATGGCCACATGGTAGGCCAATCGAAATTCTTTAGCGCCCCCAGCCGTTGATAAGCCGCTCAAAAGGGACCGGCTCCGGTGTTAGGCTTGCCCTGTAGTCCTGTCAAGACGAACGAAGGAACACACCAGACAAGGGATACGAAGGAGATTTTACCCGCCCAGTAGACGAGCAGGAAGAAAATGCTTCCATGCAGCACTCTAGTGATGCATAATCTCCTTCGAGTCCCTCGCAAGGCGGTCAGGCAGAGCCCAATGATCGTGAGCTATACGGGGGATCGCTTCGTTTTCCGAGTTCAATTTGGCCATGGTGGTGCAAGCGCGGCTCAGCGTGCCTCCGGGGCACTGACACCCAGGCACTTGACGGGCCAGTGGAGCTACAGAGACTAAGGTAGCCATTGGGAATGGTCGGACATGACAGTGACATGGCATTAGTGTGTGAAGTCGTAAGAGACTCCCCGACCGGGGCTTACGCGATGGCGCGGAGTGCAGATGCCGTTCCCGGTTTTTTCGATCTCAAGCGAGAGTGTGGAAATGAATTTTTCTGCAAAGTCTCGGGGAAAAGCTGGAGAAGGAGGTTGGAGGCGCGGAGGTACGTCCGGCAGCGAAAGCGCCGTACGATGTATGATGTGTGTAGTAAGCGATTGTCGTCTGATCGATCGTAGACGAACCAGGTGTAATTTCCAAAGACTCCTCCAGTGCTCTCCCTATTACTCACGAGTCCCGTTGTTTCCATCTCTATCTGGAAACCATGTTGTCCTGTTTCAATCTCGCCTCCCCAGTTGGCGTTGTGGTACGTATCAATTATATTGGACCAGCGGATCCTGAATTTGACACAATCGCGATCCTCGATTGGGGTGTGTCCACAAAACCCGCAAGTGTTTAATCAATCACCTTCCTACCGAGATGTGTCGTGGCCGGGCAACCAACGAGGCAGGCAGGTTCCAGACCCGGGAATGCAAGGCCAAAAAGCTCAAACAGAAAAGTGACTGCCGTTATGACGGGATACAAAGTCTAGACCAGTCCATGCCCAGAAGACATATCACGTATGAAATCCCACGGGAACGGCAAGTTGGTCAATGCACGGTTCTGCTGTCCATCTCCTCGACCGTGCGTGCCTGCCAATGATCAGATAAAAAAAAGAATTGGCTAGAAGATGACCCTTGTGCTCGAAGATTTCCTTGGCATTGAAAATTGCTGGTCACGCTGGAAAAGGACGACCAGTGCTTCCTGCCAGCGAAAATACACCAAGTCTAAATTGAGCGGTTCGGTAATCGTAGCGTGACATCACAGAGGCCGATGACGACTTTGTGCAGCACAGGGCTCTCATGGCCTGGCTCGCCGGGGACCCTGAAAAACAAGCCACCAGAGCCTGGCCTAGACCACCCGTTGCGCCGCATTTGCGTGATCTGGCAAGAACGTCTCGCATGGGCTGCGTGACAACATTGGACGATAAGGGAGAGACAAGTTATGTTTGGATATCTATGTTGTCAGTGTGTATCATAGAAGACGAAAGGTCGAGGATTGGCATGGTTGATCCCAGAGTGTATGATGTCGGGTATGATGTGGCTGATGAAGACCAGGCTTGGTCGCTCTCTTGGTAAGCTTGGTAAGAGGGAAAAAAAAGAATGGAAACCAACCACACACGCAAGCAGAACATGATGTGGAGGGGCAGCAAATCGGAATCGCGGGGAGACCACTTTCGACCCCGTGTCGTAGTGTATGTCTCTGTCCATGCAAGGTCCCCCCCTCAAATATCCAATATCTTCTGCTTCCAACTGCCAAGTCAACGAGCCAACAGCAAGCAGCCCAGCAACCGGTCTTCGGGTAGGGTGTCGATGCATACGACGCAGCCCTATTTATTGCTTTTCGTTATGTTGTGCTCCCATCTCTGGTGCGGGGATAACGGGAGACGGGAGGCTGAAGCCAGTATGACGAGATAAAGGTGTGAACTGGCATTGTGATTTATTTAGAAACCTGTTGGTTTGGTATATTCCTGTCAGCCACGAGCTCAGATCTGCACCTGTTTCAAGACCGCTGTGGGGGTCCGTAGATCCCGCATTGTTTCATCCTGCTGCGCTGTACGAGGAATTCCAACGTTGTCGTGGCAGTGCTGCCGGTTTGCGCCTTCTTTTCATCATGATCTCGATTAGGTATGATCTGGCCTTGCTGGCAAGGACACGGCATGAAAGCCATTGTCTAGGTAAAAGCTTATTGCGAAGATCCGGATAGGGCTGCGTCGATCTTGATCGTACGCCTCTAGGCGATCGAGTCCATGTTATCATGGCGCTGCTGATCACATCACTTGTAGCCAATGAGACGGACGATTCTTCAACGGGATGCAGTTGGTTTCAGATAATTTCTTGATAATTGTGTGTGCCAAAGTAGAACGCTAAACTAATGGGTATCGAGCCAAGAAGCAGCAAAATCATATTCGTGATGCTCATACAGGTGAGCTCTGCTCGTTCCAAAAACTGTGCGCATTTTCCTTTTCCTTTTCCTGATTCCCGCAAAGCGCACTAGGCACAATGTCTCGCCCGCTTCGGTAACTGTCAAACCCGTAGCGACTGGGCCAACCTAGGCAGACAGCGGAGACCACTGCCGAGGACGTAACATTTTCTCGTACTTGTCGTAGTAAAAAAATTCTCTGCAGAGGCAGACGCGCCGACAGTGGCCCCAATATTGCCCGAGCTTTTGCAGCCAAGAGGGCCCAGATTGGGGCACATTGGATAATGTCCCTTGCAACCAACGTCATAGGCGCACCCAAGGTGGTGCCAGTCGTTGGACCAGCGCGTTTGAGTGTCAGGGGGGCAGCTAAGACCCAGCGAGACCCCCAGAGGCACGCTGAGGATGCCATTGGTGCGCACCATGTACAGTGACGTAAGCCCACCGTTAAAGCGGTTGCACGAGCCAAAACCAATAGAAGGGTCCTTAGCTTAGCGTAGCCGCATCCGCTTCCGCGTCCACCAATCCGCGTCCAGAAGCGACGTCGGGATAAGGGAAAAAAATAATTGCGCGCAGGGGAGATTGGGTTGTCGGCAATGGCAATGCGAAAACACCATGTCCAGTGTTGAGATGGACGCAGGTGCTGTACAGGACGCGAACCGGAGCAAGGCTCGTGCCCTGTACGCGGAGGGGTCCCGCGGGCGCCGACAGTGGGGATTTTGTCAAAATGCCCTGGCCTTTGCGATTTCCGTGGTCAAGGACCCCGGAGTAGGGCAGAGTTTAAAATCGGAAAAATCAATACCCAATGGCGATCTTTGCACCCAAATGCCACATTCGTACAACCATTGAATCGCAACGCCCATGTTGGGCCGCGCAGTTGCACACGGACTTTTGGGAGCCGGTTGTCGATGGTGCCAATAGTAGCCTAGTCGTTGCGGCAGTGCCTGATCGCCAAGCGCCAGTCGAAATGCGTAAGACACAGCTCGCTAAAAGCCAGACCTCAATTGAGGTCGGACGCGGGTAGTGGTGTTCGTGTGCTTGTGTCTGTTTCGTGGTTGTGGTACAATTGCAACGCTGACTGCGTCGCCAATCCCTTTTTGGGAATGCTGCTCACAGGCGAAAAAGCCGTGTCGTTGTGACTTGATGTGCAGCCGCGTCCTCGGTTGGCGGCGCGTGTGTTGAAAGTGGTGGTGGTGGTGGTGGTGGTAGTAGTAATAGTAATAATGATACTGAGCTGGTGCCGTCCCGGCTGCGGAAGGCCGTTCATTTGTAGCCGACCATCTTGGCACAGCGACTGCAGTAGTAGATGTTGGTGCCGATGCGGACCATGCCTTGGGACATTGGGTCGTCTGTCGATGTCGTTTCCACCGACCTGGCGCAACGAAGACACCGGAGCACCTCGACGGAGGCAACCGGCCCAATCACGGAATCCATGCTGTGGCGGAATGGTATAGAGACGTCTGAGTCGGATGAGGATGATGATGATGAGCTCGAATAGTGAAGCTTCTCAGCTGGTCGTGCCGACATTGTGGTAGTTGTGATGTACGGTATAGTTGAAGAGGTCAAGCCCGAGTAGGTTGACGAGGTAGGATCGAATGGTATTTGAACCATGGAGGCACAAGACTAGAGGTTCAGGGTCCTGTCCCTGTGCTTTGCCCAAGATGGAGCTTTGAGTATGGATTCTCAGGAAGATGAATCGATGGTTAGGTCGTTTGAGAAGAGTCAGTTGGCTAGCTTCTTGTCTATGTCCAGGGGTGAACGGTTCAGGAAGGGTCCTTTTGAAGAGTCTGACTGCCAATGTGCTGGGGGAAGGGGGGGCTTCTGGGATGTAAATATGCTGGCGCCCGTATATAGAAATATGGAGAAGGTTCGCTGATAGTTTGGCCGGGGTGGAGTCGGGCACGTCGCATGCAAACAGACCAGATAGATGGTGGGACGAGCCTCTTGGGTGCAGTGAGCTAAAAACGAGATTTTGGAAAATGCGGATGCAAGAGGCCTGCAAGGCAAGGAGATGCCGGGGAAGGCCTAAGGTAGGTGCGTCGTAGTAGCGCAAGCCAGGTACGTAGCCTGTACGTAGAGGTGTGTGTGTGTGTGTGTGTGTGTGTGTATGTGCTAGATAGGTATCCGTAATTCCCGTGTGGTATGGATGGGACGGATGAGATGGGAAAGCTGTCTGTCTGGTTTCCCTTCCGACCTGATTTGACTTGAGCCGGGGTGGGATTGGTGGTTGCTGGGCTGGGCTCGGCTGGGCTTTGCTCGGGCAGAGTATGAAGAGCTCAAGAGACGACAGCGACTGGACAGCAGACAGCAGAAGAAATTCACAGACGCTTCTGCGGATCCGTCGGGCTCGAGCAGCAACTCAACGTGGGCTGATGATTCCAGCTGTCTCTCGTCTGGACTGAGCCGGGCTGGGTTGATTGTCTGGGCTTTTCCAGGACTGGAGACTGGGCGGTGGCTTGTAACCAATTCCACACAAGAAACAGCCAGGCAGGGTCCGTCCTGCTTGGGAGGGCAGTGTGAGAGGTCTTGGGTCTTGGCTCTCTGGGCGGGGCGGGGACGAAGAAAACTGCGAGGGTCCGTTGCGTTGGCGTGGAGGATTGCACTGGGCTAGGATACAAAACGGAGCCCCGGAAATGGTCTGGCGTAAACTCTGAGTAAAACGTAAATACAGCGAGACGCTTGCCAACGTCTAATGTCCGTTTCTGATAAGATGCGCTTGTTTGACAGTAATTGCTGAGAGGGTTTGACTCCGTACAACAAAGTGTCCCTCCGCCGACGAATAGTTTGAAAGCTTAATAGACTCTGGTGAAAAGACTGGGTGGATATTTGATGTTCTCCGTGGAAACGTGTTGATCTGTCTTTCTTTGATTCTGTTGCCTGAAAGATGGTATTACATACACAGCCCGAAAGGAACCAGGTCAAGTCAGCAGAAGGCGCAAGGTCGGGGAATGTTTCGAGTGCTTCAAGAATCTCTTGGTATATCAAACGCGTAAGCACTTTTTTGCTGGGCAGGAATGCTTTGCAGCAAGGGAGGGGAACATGGCTAGCTTTATGAAGTTGGGCGTGTCGACGACGACGAAACACTTGCGATGGCGCACCCCCTCTACTGGCAGTCAATCGTGATCCCCAAGAAGTCTCTGATCTTTAGATCATGCGATAGGGAGCCGAGCTAGGCTTGACAACCACTCATCTACGCACTCGGGCTACTAGAGACGCTTGATTATAAGAGACGAGCCGCTAGCCTGCTCAATGCATGGCATTCTCTGTGCTGGATCTTCGATGGTTGCTCGGAAATCGGATATAACCACCACCACAAGTCCTGAAGTCAGCCACGCGTCAAGGCGTTTGGGGGACAATCACATAATCACATATTTCAAACGGTGTATAGTAACGCCTGTCATCTGCAACTACGAAGCACATCGTGGCTCGACTATGGTCTACCGAAGATCTATCAGGGAAAGGAGCGGCGTCTTCTCCTCATTCACTAATTTACCACAGACTCGGTAGCATGTGGTCGGCTGGTTGCCAGCAAAGTTGTCGATCCCCGTGACGCCCGTGATCGAGATCGAATTCTGACAAAAGGGGGTTCTCTGCTGTAGAATGCGATTGTAAATCCCTAGGAATGTCGCCAAATTCCCATGTCGGCGCCTTGCTAGGCTGCCTCTTAGCCCGCAATCGTGCGACTCGGGTAAAAGACGATGCAAGCCAGCACAACCGATGCGCGGGCATTATCATCCAGTGTGTCTACCTACTCCAAAGCTGCTGCTGCGCGAGGTTACCATGCGACGCCGTTGCGCTGGCTGCTGACCAGTTAGCAGACGGAGTTGTGCTCCGGCCGATCTCGATCGGACGGACGGTCGGCTCCAATTCTGGGAGGCAGTTTTGGCAGGAGGCGAAACTGCCATATGGCCCATGATCGACGCCCGTCTCTGAGTGCTGGGTATGTACCTCGCAAGCTCGCTTTCGATGGAGGAGCGTTACCTTTTCCCCAAGGGTTCAGCGCTCTCGTTTGGGCAAAGCGCCAGGACAGCTCCAGAGTTCGCAGCGAGGGCAGATCCCTTCACCAAAACCCCGATCCAGACCCTTCCTAGTGTGGAGCCGAACCGTATGATGAGAAAGCTTTTTTCCCTCCTGCCCAGGCATCACTTTTATCAAAACGCTCAGCCCATCCACGGAAAGTTCTCCTCGGTCTCATGATTGGCTGCGACCACATCGATAGCCCGAAGGACGACATGAGCTCGTCGACGCCTCCTCCTTCGCCCTCCGTTTTGTCCCCCAGCCAGCGAGCGGAATCATATTTTCCATTCTGCTGCACCAAGTACTTTTGGGAACTATTGAACAGCTGGCTACGTTTCTGCGGTAGGTAAGGTAATTGGTGCTGATTGAATCTGCAGCTTGTTTACAATGTTTCTTTTTTGTTCTTCATGTCTCACAATCTGCAATCTGACTGGGCAATAAGGAGTAAGCCTCAGTTGGTTGCCGGTTCCATTGTCAGCACAGGGCCCAAACATTGACTCATCCTTCCGTGGTGCCGTATCTGTACGGATATACCAAATCATCCATGCACCGGTATTACAAGAGATAGTGCTAGCGTGTACTCGTGTATTTCCGAAATCCATAGAAGTGGTGAGACTTTTGCTTTTTCCTCACGCATGATAAAATGAATCGGACACGTCGTCTGCAGTAAACGGTGGATTCATACAGTAAATTCTAGGGCTGTCCGTATGGTTTTCGAGGGGTCCTTACTTTGTAGATAGGTACTTCGCAGACCCTGAAATGGTGCAAGGTGTTATGCATAGTAGGGTAAAAGAGGCCTCGTCGAAATGCTTCGACCAGGATACAGCTGGTGCGTTTTTTTTTCCGGAGCAAAACAGACCATCATCACGACGAATGCACCTAATATCCAGCACAACAAACAGATTTTCCCTCGCATAGTCTTTGCATAACACCTTATCCACGTATATACAGGTCAGACAGACGTCAGTTCATATATCGCCTCTCCTTCCAATACCTGCCAGCCTGCTCTCGCTTGGGCCCACGATACAGTCTTGTCGTTTGGTCTAGACCGAGTCACCCCTCGATGCTTCGAAACGGGCTTCTGCACGTACCTGCCAGGCGGGATATTATCATGGTAATACCGGTCGTCCTTAGGGGGGGGATAAGGCCTGTGGGGACCCGCGGGTGCGCCCCCCGGTGAAGCCTGTAGCGTAGCAACAGCGCTGTTGGTGCTTGCATGGCCTCTGCATGAGGCCCGCGACGTCCTGGATCAGCACACGTATGCTATAGCGGTTCAACCGTGACCCTCAAACCTCGTTGTATGCGACCTTCTCCATCATTTTCATCTACTCGCATCGCCAGACGGCAGACGGCAGAGGGTCTCCGTCCCTGGTGATGAATGCACGTTCCTCTCGAGGCTCTATGTGTATCTCGTTCATAGTCGAGAAACTTCTATTTTCCGCAGGGATCGACGCTGGACGTTGGCCCAGACCTCGGTATGGGTCCAACGCCCTCCATATTATGGACATGAATACTCTGAGGGCCTCAAACCCGCCTGGTCGTCAGGGCCTATTCTGCAAGGTTTGGGACTCGGAAGAGGCTCACTCTCGTTCGTTCAACGGCGGATCACCGCGCACCGCTTTAATCAAGCAGAATCATATTGTGTTTGGCCCAATGCCACCCAGGGAGTCCAGGTCTCTCTTCCTTGTGGCCTGATGGGGCATGGTCATGCCAAGGGGTAGGTTCACACAGGCTTCATAGTGGTCGATCTGCCGCTGCTATTGCATTCGCTACCTTGTATTGATGAGCTGTCGACCGTGACAGCTACGGAGCCTCTGCAACTGCCGTCCATGGCCTGCAATTCCGCACCCCTTGGACGACAGCCGGTGCTGCCGGTCTGAACTGAACTTGTGATCATTGACTCACGACGGGTGCGCAAACTTTATTCCGTTTTGAGGGAACAGCAGTGCCCGCTGATAAGAGTCTCGGGAACGGGTCGTTGCCCGCTCAACCTGCCAAGCTTGCGCAGTAGTTGTAGTGTACTCCATATGATCTGACTTTGTACCAAGCTGTGCCCCCAGGGCTCTTGGTTCCTGGCGATCCTTCAACTAGGCACTGCCTCTTGAGCAGCCCTCTCCGAGTTCCCCGCCTCGCGTTGTTCGCTAGTTCGGGCTGTCAACTGCCTAGTAAACGGTCTTTCGGGGCGGACGCACGTCTCACGAGTCATATAGGGAGACCTTCAGCACTTCCCCGACAGCCCGTCGCATCGCATCCAACGAGATATATTCCGGCGACTGGTCAATGCTCTGCCTGTGTCTCGCTATAGCGTCTGTACAGCAGTAGTAAGCTGTGGGCTCGTGCTTTCAGGGTCTCGTTGCCTGCTTTGCCCGACAGCGACCACTCAGTATTGCACCGGCTGTTTCGGCTCGGAATCTATAGCTTCTGTCTGGAATCTAGCTGTGGCATCTCTGCGGTTCAGCAATAGTATGCCAATCTATACCAAGGAGTCTATTCGAATTCTCCGACTTGACCAAGTGACAGATCACACACTGGCATGTTGGAACGGTTTCGGCCGCGGCTCTCCCAGGGTATCTGGCAGTTGACCCAAAACTCAATGCACCCCGCGACACTTGCGGCAGATCACAGCTCCAGGGGTGTTCACATACATCTGGGTTGGACTCAAAGTCTATCACCATAGAGTCTAGACATCAGCCTTGTGACCCTCCGGTGAAAACAGAGTTCGAAAGTGCCATGTCGCTATCTCGGCGTTTGCAAATGGATTTGTAACTCTCGGAGACCGCAGCATATGCCGCCTGAGAGGCCTACAATTGTGTTCTCTTGATGGGAGCTTACACAAATGATCGCACTCGGTGCCCGAGGACTCCTGCTGCGATCCGACATCCGCGAGCTGCTGCCATTTCAAAATTATTACGAATTTCAATAGTCTTACTGTGTATATTGTCGTCCTCGGCTTTCCTCGACATTCGGCAAAAATCGTGCGTACTTCTGCAAAAGGTGGGCACCGCACTCTACTTGAAGCCATTCCCCAGTGGCATCCACAGCAAAACCTTATATCAATCATCGTGCCATCTCAGTGAGTCAGTTTGAGGGCAGCGCGCACCAATCAGAACTATTGGAGCCCTCCGCCACAGTCCGGACTACACCCACTAGCCACCTCTACTATAAACCCCCTACCAGCTGATGGTGTGATGTTCTCAGCAGTCGCAATACTAATCAAGAGGCAGTCTTGGCAGTAATTCCTAGCTAGGCAGTACTAAGAGGCAACCGAGAGGGCCGGTTGGCCAGAAGCGCCTCCGCCCCGACAGCGCACCCGCTGGGCGTCCGCCAAACGCAAGCTATTTTCCGTTTCGCGTGGCCGGCTACCTCTCCGCAGCCGCAATTGACCAAAAGGTCCCTAACCTAGGTCTATAAGCTTAATAATGTGTGTGAGCCCGAAGAATAAGCACTACCATAACGGGCATTTGTAATGCAAGGACGAAGCTGTCAAGCTTGAAGCGGATTCTTCAAGGTGAACGCCGCCCATTCCCGGATTTGGAATGAACAGGAGATGCCTTTGCCAGAGCTCCGGCATTGGGCCTATAACAAGTGATTTATGATTGAGCTAAGGCGAGGCCAGTCCGCCATGCCGAGCTCGGACCGACCAGGTTTCTTAGAATATGCTTATACTCATGGGAAAAGAGCGTAGGTTAGGTTGAAGTGATGACTGATCTGGATTCGTGAGGGTTGGCGGATACTCGCAGCCGTCATTAGCATGGCCGATTGAATTTTGCTACAAGCAATGGATCGAATGTGAATTCACCAGCTTCGAACTCTGAGAAGCTTTGGAGCCATACCGTATACTGCCTGCCGTTCCTGATGTGGCAAATATGCAGGTGGCTATAGCTTTGCTATTGACGGTGAGGTATTCATCTAGACCAGCAAGCATGACACTATAATGATGCTCATGATATCCAGTAACTTGCTACTTGGGAGAAACATGGATTTTCAACGTATTAGTGACGGTTTCATGGTCAATGATGTTGTAGTATGACAACTGTACTATACGTCTGTTGGTCCATCGTGTGTGCATCGAACATGTGTCGAGAATGTGCCAACTCACGCTTTCGTGTCCTCAGTATGACGAATTGAATGTATAATCCTACCTAGACCATGCGTGAACCCAGTAGCCGGTCCAACCAAGCAGAAAATATGTTCTCCACCGCCTGTAGATTCCACCTAGGTCCATCCCCGAAGCAGATGAAGTTTGCAACCAGCATATCAACGGCACGTGACAGTGACTTGTGCGCCGTGGTGCTATCGGGACTCCGCGCAGCCTCCTCCAGCAAAAGGAAAGCATCCGGGCCGAGGAACGAACGGACGCGGGCCTCGACGCCAATGGCGTCGACCCAGACGCTCGCGTCCTGGCCCCGGGCGCCGAATTCAGCCACTATCTTGCGCCGCATGGTCTTCATCGTGTCCGGATCTGCCGCGCCGGCGTACTCGGCGCTGATGTAACCCAGGTATCGGTACTCGAGCCGGGCCTCAACCATGGCCTTGATCAGGCCGTGGCTGACGGCCTGCATCGACGGCGAGTGTAGGACCATGCGGCGCAGACAGCCGCTCTCGACCGCGGGCTCGCGGAGGTTGGCGTGGTGCTCGTGGTGGCAGTCGGCCCGGGCGTGCTCCATGACGGCCCAGAACAATCGTCCGGCCAGCGTGTCGGCTCCGTCGCCGAGGTATGGCACAATGTCCTCGGGCGGCTTGTCGATGCGTATGTACCGCATCGGGTTCATCCACATCATACACCTCGTCGCCCTGAACGCCGGCCGCTGCGAGGGCACGCGAGCGACGGCGAGGTCTGCTTTCTGTGTAGGAGCTTCCGCACTTGGACGCGACGACCCGCTGCCCAAGGACAATGCATTGCTTCCTGAGTTTTCCGATTCACCTGAATGCTCATGCACACGGACGGGGCCAAATTGGTCGTGCATGACAGGAGGCCGGGGACTGGTTGGCGGCGGCCGAAGGTGTCCCACATCGACGCCAGCCGCCCCGGCCGCTCGCGTTATCGCCGACACCAGAGCGCGGCGGTCGTCATGCCGTGCGACGCTGGCGATGGACGCCAGCGCCTCCCTCAGCCGTTTGATCTCCTGCTGCGTCTCCTGTGCGGCCAGCGCCTGTCGCTTGCGGAAGGCGGCCTGGGCCGACCTGCCCCTTTCGCGGCGCCGCTGTTGGATGGGGAACCGGGGACCCAGTCAGATCCAATTCTCCGCATATACGGGGTGGTCGGGGCAATATAGTACTGGGGGTGGAGGCTATGCAGGGGGATAGGGGAGGGGGGTACGTGGTTCATGAACTGACCTTGAGCTCCTGTTCTGCATCCATCGGGGGAAATAATACTGTGTACAAAGCGAAGTTGAATGAAAGTATTCCGCCGTTCAAGATACATATCCTGCGATGATACGTATAATTACGTGACACGAGACATGCGACCTTCAGTAAATAATGTGGGTATTTGTCAGCACTATTATGGCCGCTGGCTGAACTGCGCCCGTCTTTGTCTGCTGGCAACACCGGAGTGGATCCCTCTGTCCGGCCTCGAATCCGTCCGATCACGTAACATCACGTACCATCACCAACAACACCATTGTCTTCGGAGTCGGACGTGCCAAACACACAAATGATGGCCTCAAAAGTCGGGACAATCTCAAGCACCAAAGACAATTACACCATTTCGAATCATGAAGCTTACCAATTGTCTCCGTTCTCGAAGCTTACAAACAAACGCACATGACTGAGATGCTGAAAGAACACACTCACAATCGTAGATTATAAAAGCCAAACAATTCCAAGATGATCGAAATAGATATTGAAAGCCATAATTCACTCTATTCGTGACAATAGAAATCTCAAACCACCCTTTCCAAGCCTTCATCTCGAAAATGTCTGCACTAAACTTTTCCGAAGCCGATCTCGCCGCTGTTTTCAAAAGCACGACTGCCAGATATAATACCAAGTCGTACTCCTTCATCAGTCCGACACGACCAGAGCTCTCTACCAAGGGTAAGACTGCCATTGTCACTGGCGCTGGCAAGGGAGGCATCGGAGAATCAATCGCTCTGTCTCTCGCAAAGTCCGGCATCTCGGCTCTAGGTCTGCTCGGTCGCACTGAAGCGACGCTCCTCCAAACCAAGGAGTCCATCGAAAAGGTATCTCCCAGAGCCCAAGTCTTCATCTATGTCGCGGACCTCGTAGACGCTGCGTCGGTGACCTCGGCACTGCAGTCCTTCGTCGACAGCACGGGCGCCCCGATCGACATCCTGGGCGCCAACGCCGGGTACATGGCCGACCTGGACACGATCACGGGGTCCGACGCGGGCGACTGGTGGAACGGCTTCGAGATCAACATCAGGGGCAACTTCAACCTGCTGCGCGCGTGGGCGCCGCACGCGGCCAAGGGCGGCGTCGTCGTCCACACGAGCACCTCGGCCATCCACATCCCGTACATGCCAGGCTACTCGAGCTACCGCGGCAGCAAGGCCGGCGCCACCAAGGTCTTTGAGATATTTGGCCACGAGATGGCCGAGCTGGGCAACGGCGTCCGCGTCGTCCAGTATCACCCCGGTCTCATCAGGTCGCAGATGAGCTCCAAGTTTGCGTCGACTCTCGAGGGTGTCCCGTTTGACGATGGTAAGTCAGCCTAGTGGGAAAACAGCGCTACATGATACAATCATCGCTAACTATGAACAACTAGTTGAGCTGAGCGGCGACTTCTTCAACTGGCTGGTGAGCGACGAGGCCAAGTTCCTCAGTGGCAAGCTTATCGCGGCCAATTGGGATGCGGAGGAGTTGGTGCAGAAGAAGGATAAAATTGCTGGAGATGAACACTTGTACACGATGAACTTGATCGGCTGGCTATAGTTCATGGGCTTGGTTGCTTTCTCTTCACATGCATTGGAATCATACCTGAACATCATAACCGAATATCATACATGTTTATCTCCTTCATTTATACCCATCTCTCTGATCATGCGCTCGTCGCTTGGCGCCCAGCCCAAATTTGGCAGTTCATCCACGCTCAAGATCAACCCCTCTTGCTCAAATGCACCACGCACAATGGTCGTCCCGGGAGCACTCGTGAACAGTACTTTGACTGTGGCAGGGACATCTTTGACTAGACGCAGGACATCGAGAAATACTCGCTGAGCATCCGTCCAGAACTCGTTGCGCTCGAATAGATACACGCCGTCAATGATGAAGAACACAGTCAGCGTCTGAGGGATGCGCCGAAGGAGCCAGATGAGCAGTTTTAGTAGCTCATCGATGGATTGGTGGGCACCTTGCAGGAGGTGAAGATTGATCTCGTTCTGTGGATCCCATGGATGAAATAGGTGTTGCCGGAGAATTTGATCAATGAGACTCGCCAGCATGGCGCGCTCACCGATGCAGCCGCCTGCGTCACTCCGGTCAAAATGACGTCCGCAGAACCAGAGTGCCGAGATGAATCGGGGCCGAGTGCGTAAGGCCTGAGCCATGGTCGTGCAGAAGACCGTTAAAGTTGATATCCCAGCAATTGAATAGACTTGAGAACTGTCCCACTCGACAAGCAACTTTGCCGAAGCTGTGGACACGGCCCATTGCTCAAACAGCGTTGATAACACGATCTGCTCAGCCCGTGCTCTTTGCTTTGGAGGAATCTCTTCTTTCCTGTCGTTGATGAACGAAATATCCCGAAGATCGATGTCCACGAAGCCGATCATGTGGCGCAAGGTATTCTGATCAGGTATATGGCTATGACTCAGAAGTTGGGCCTGGGCTGGGACAGGCCACGGATTGCTTGGATGTGGCGATTGTGTGCGCGAAGCTATTGATTTATAATACAAAGCCTCTTGCCGAAACGCCTCGAGGGCTTGCCTAGAAGTCTCGAGGGCTTGTCTAGAAGCCTCGAGTTCGCCTTTTTACCACGCATTTGCGTCAGATTATGTTTCCAAAGGGGAAAGAAAGCTAAGATGCTTACGATCTTTTCTTTCGATATGAATTGTAAACAAATCGTTCAAGGAATTGAAGCCCGAGGCGATGGACCCCAGCTTCTCTGACGCGTGATCTTGAAAAAGGTGTGTCTGTTTCCATCCTGAAATTGATGTCAGAAAAATAAATAATAGCGAACATTCTTTCTTACGCATCTCCTGTTGGAACATGTACGACTTGGAGGCCTCGTCTATGAGACTCTTGCTTTTGCTCTGAATCATGTTGACGCTGTCCCGAAGATCCTTTCCATAGTCATCGCCGCTGAAGAGCGCTTTGACACCTCTCTTGACTTTCATTTGCCATGTTATCATAAGTATTTGATCTTCTGCCGTAGTTGCATTGATTGGGAATGAGACTCACCAGAATTTCTGAGGAAGAACACAATCGCTTGCTCCACTGCTTTGAGGATTATGACGGTGAGATCTGTGGATGCCTTGATTATGTTTTGATCACCTGGGAAAAGACTCAGGAAGAGTTCGACTGGTGAAAAAACGTCCAAAATGTCATCGAAACAGTGAAGGACCTCCTTCCTGACCTGAGCTGATTTGTATGTAGCCTAGAAACAAAGAGATCAGTACCCGGTGATTTTTTTTTTTTTTGTGATGGAATGGAACTTCGAACAATGAATTATGGAAGCAAACTTACATCGACTATGATCTTCACAGCGCCTAAGATCGGCGTGGCATAGGTGCTGTCCGGAACCAGAGCGTCGACAGCTTTGACCAAGTCAGATGCAGGGGCGGATTTGTCAGCAAGTCTGCGTCGTATTCTCGACATTTGTCCCAGAGGTCCTTTCACATCCTGATAATTCTTTTTGGCCGCTTCAAGGGTGCCATGGATATCATTCCAATCCTTTTTGTCGCGGATGCCGAAACCTGCCTTGGACAAGCCTTTCGGCTCACCGACTTCACAAAGCTGACTGAGAGCATCAGGTAGAATTGCACTCCAGAACTTCATGGAAACTAGATCAGTAACTGCTTCTCTAGGCATAAGCTGCTCGCCCTGGCTGCCTGGAATCCCCGGCGCGCCTTGTGGAGGAGCGATAGACATAGCCGAGGTGGTGGGAATGGGAAGTGCCACATGTAAGCCAGAAGCAGTCGACAAATTATTGGATGCTAGTATCAGAGCTTGGTCGTTCGGAATATACTTTCCTGAAGCCGGGTCAAAACTGAGCGGCGGCTGGTCGAACGCAAGATGCTGCGCTGACATACGATGGTCAATAAAGTCTGTTGTTGTCTTGCGACTGATGCCGCATGGTGTAAAGTCGCTCTCTTTTGTTGTCATGTTGGTGCACCTTGTATCGCGGGGTTCGGTTGAACTTTCAAAGGAGAACTCGAACGCGAGGCTCGGGGAAGCTCAGATTTGATTTCCTCGAGATGCGTGGACGCTCATCTCTTCCCAATCCAGATAACCGCTGTAGTACTGCATCAATAAATGCCACGACTCTAGATATCATTGGCAGTGGCGCCGCTTTGCTCAGCCCCAATGCAACATGCATGCATGTTCCAATCCCAGAACGCGAGGCTCTGACCTCATGATTCAAAGGTCAAAAAACAGCGTAGCTCACCTCTCAAATATTGGAGTTCTCCTCGACACTAAGCTGAAGAGTCTCTCAATCTTCTTTGACACTCTTTCACACAAAACCTGTTCCTCAAAGCGTCGATATGAACGACAACGATCTAGGGGCATCTAGCTCCGACGTAGGCACAGTAAAGGAGGATGCCTTGCCTACAGAATCCGTCGACAATCCGCAGTCGCGACAAACGGAAGAAAATCCGGACCGAATCGCACCAATGTTCTTGTTGGATGAAATCGAAGCGCTGAAAGAGAAACTATTGCGCTTGGAGCGAGTGGCTTTGGACTCTCGCACTGTTGAAGAGGATGACCTCTCTCAGCCAAGGCCCACTACAGATAATGATCCGGATCAGCTTGGCGCCAGCCGGGTGGCTGAACTCGAAGACTACCGCCGCAAAGAAAACTGCATCTACGGCCATCGAAAAGAGTTCGAAGCTGGCGGGGCCCTGTGTATTGGAGCCTTGTTGAAGAAAGCGTTCTTTACGAATCTGACAGGCAAACCAAGGCAGGTAACGGGTGAGCCATTTGCAGATTTCCCTGCTTTCGTCAAATATTCCTAACCCTCCGAGAGTGGGATGTTAAGTCAGAATGAATACAAACGCCCCAATCCCTATGACCCTTCACACAAATGCGACATGAATCCAGGTATCTTCTCCCCAACTGAAAGTCTGGACATCTTCGACCAAAGCATCGATTTTGGTGCCCGACGTGAGCGCTTGCGCCAGAATTTTGAGTGGGACTTGGATCGCACCTTCCTTGCCGAAGAAGCTCAACTGCGAATGCGCGAGAAGGAAGACAACATTGCCGCAGAGCGTAGACTCGCTGAAGACGTTGCCAAAGCAGCGGAAACTGGCCACGGTCAGAGAAACACGGACTCGTTGAATCAAGAGGAGAATGACCGCCACGACACAGCTGCACAAACAGCAAATACCAAGAAATCGGTGCCGGAATCAAGGCCGCAGAGCCACTTGAAGCGATTGAACTGGCTTGATTTTCGCTCGAGATCTTTGGTAGCACGAGATGACGTTGTTATTGAAATTCTTGCAGGCGAGCCTATCATTACAAACACCCAGGACTCTTGGTACGGCTTCTCTTCAGGTGGAGTTCGCAAAGTTCCAGAACCTGGAATGCAGGTAGTGCAGAATCTGCTGGAACCTGGCAAACGCCCAGTACCCGAAAGAATAAGGATCTATTCACCATTGCTGAAATTCATTCTTTCTAAAATCCTTGCGCATCCTGTGGATATAGGCCCTAAGTTGGACTTTGTTCTTCTTCGCCCTTTCAAAGCACTCGTATATCGCGAAGAGGCTTTGCGCGACTGGTTGTCGGCCCTGGAACAAAGGTTCCTCAGTCCTAAGAAAGACACTGACGTGGCCCAGACAGGAGGAACTGCTGATGCCGAATTGAAAAGTACGCCAGAGATAGAGGGGAGTGTTGCCGACCACAGCAGCAATATCGTCGACCCATCACCTCGACAGGCAGACGTTTAAGATACCAGAACGGGGACTGACACGAAAGATTCCGAGGACAGCGACAGTGAGAGTGACGAGGAGGAGGTAGCAGAAACTCAATCCGAGGGGGCTATGGAGCACCTGCGAACGCTACTACAATTTTTTGACTCGGAAATTGTGCCCAGGCGCCGTTTTCTCGAAAGCTCGAGCTGCAAGAAGGTGGAATTCTCTGACTTGTGGTACCTTTTTCGACCGGGCATGGAGGTCATCGGGAATGATGGCAAACAAGTCTACCGTGTCGTGAAGGTATCGAGTGCCCGCCACCGTGTTATCCCAGCCTGGGAAATGTACTGGTCCGGGGACGAGGAAAAAGATAAGAAGAGCCAGCAGCCATTCAGCATAAAATGTGTCTTTGTTGACTTCAATGGAAAATCGCTGGGCCCAGTCAGCATCGATTTTGATTTTCCACGATTCATCGGGGAAAGAGATGTGACCTCCTTCGAGGTTTATCCTCTTGGTTTCCACCCCCACAGAAGGTCCGACTTCAATGACTCTGAATGGAGATCAGTATCTGGTTTACCTGAGAATCAGAGGCTGAAGGCAAAGCTCGTACTAAGAGGCAAGCGTTTCTTGGAGGTGGCCGGCGTGAGGCAGATGGACTAGTACGTATTGTTTCTTCATCCCTCACCTCTTTTATACTTGCGAATGCACGACTACTTTAAAACATACATATGAGTCAATTACTAATCCTCTGCCTCTGCAGTGCCGGACCAACCCTCGACGCGCGTGATGAAGTCGAGAGCCAGGTAGTTGTGGACTTCGAAACGGCGTTCTCAACAGCAGATGGGAAAGACTGGAAACCTCAGTTGGAATTGTTGATGGGCAGCCAAGATGATGATGACGACGACACAAGGCTCTGTAACGCCGCGTGTTGCCGAGACCAAAACGTGCATGATGATCAGTACGTCGACGAAAGCCAGAAAACGGAATACATCAATCACCTATTTCCACACACACCGGGAAGCGACACTCAACCTTCAGTGGCCGTTACACCTAGGTCACTGGATGAGGTCCGAACAAGCCCTGGACTGAAAGCTGGTTCTCTGATTCCCGACGAAGATCTTCTCATCATGTCTTATCGTGTGTTCGCGTTCGTACTAAGGAGTCGCAAATGGGGTATGTCGATTTGGTTTACAAGCCAGGATTACTTTCACTGACATACTTCGCTGAAGCTCAACTGGATCTCACGTACATGACTGAGCTCTATACATCTGAGCCTGACAATGTTGAAGCTCCTGATAGAGAGCCACTCAATGTCGAGCATATTGCAGATGATTTGAGGCCCAAGACAGCCTTTGATCGACTTGTTCTTGAAAAGGGCCATAAAGAAATGATTTTGTCTCTCACCGCCCAGCACTTTCGAGACAAGGAGTCATCGACGGGTTCCACGAAGCAAGTCGATATTGTCAAAGGAAAAGGTATTTCTATATGTGGCAGTTCAACTATCGCATTCGCTAAACATTTTCCAGGCAAGGGTCTCATTATACTACTCCACGGTGCCCCTGGAGTTGGGAAGACTTCTACAGCTGGTTCGTCGGTTCTGTTTCCTTTGTTTCCTGATTGGTCTTATAACTACTGATGATTCATTTTGTGGACAGAGGGTGTTGCCGAGGTCTTCAAGAGGCCGTTATTCCAAATCACTTGCGGTAGGTGGTTCTTCACATCTGATGCCTCTAAGCTGATCAAAGCAGGTGATCTTGGAACTACTGCGAAGGAGGTCGAGGCCGCGCTCGAAACGAACTTCAATCTAGCTAACAAATGGGGATGTATTCTTCTTCTGGACGAAGCAGATGTCTTCCTCGCACAGCGGACGAAGGAGGACTTCGTGCGTAACGGCCTGGTAGCTGGTAAGCCATGAGGTCCTATGACATGTGCCAATACCTTTCTGATAAGAGATAACAGTTTTCCTGCGTGTCATGGAGTACTACAGTGGAGTTCTCTTCCTCACGACCAACCGGGTTGGTGACTTTGACGAGGCTTTCACGTCCCGTATCCATGTCAGCCTCTACTACCCTGAGCTTGATCAAAAGAAGACGAGTGAAGTATTCCAGATCAATCTAGACATGATAGAGGACCGCTTTCGGAAGGTGAAGCGGCAGATCCGCATGGAACGCTACAAGATATGGGGCTTCGCGACGGATCATTCAGTAAAGGCAAAGTGGAACGGACGACAGATTCGTAACGCATGTCAGACGGCCCTTGCACTTGCTGAGTATGAGGCACAAGGCAGCTCGTACGACCAAATTCTCAAACCGGACCGACCGGATGCAGTAGTCGAGCTCCAAGTCAAGCATTTCGAGGAAGTTCAGAGGGCTTACATGGAGTTCACCAAGTATATCAACGAACTATATGGTAACAACGCGGAACGTCGGGCAAAAGAGCACAAGATTCGTGCTCCAACGGATGAGAATGGCAACGTCATCGGCACCACAGCAGACAAAGCGGCGTTTGGGGCAACGGCCAACGCTCAGTCGCCGCCACCAGCTCCAGCTCAGGGTTTGTTCCCTCAAGGTCATCCAACAGCGCCCGGATATCAACAACAACCTGTTGGAATGCAGTCCACTTACTACGCGCAGCCCGCAGGTATAGCCAATCTATATAATCCGCAAGGCCACCAACAGCAGTATTCGGGGAACGTGGCGTTCAACCCAGCGATGATGGGCAACAATGCTGCTCAGAGCACTGGTGGCAACCAGAACGTAGCTATGCAGCAGCCTCCGTCAGTCCAGCAGCCGCCTGAGCAGAGCCAGCAACAGCAGCAACAGCAGCAGCAGCAGCAGCAGCAGCAGTCCTGGATGACTCAACAACCCCAGGGAATGCATGTGCCCGGGCAGCCGGCTGGAGGGTACCATCAGATGCCACCAGGGACGGTGCCGGGGGAGGGTTTCGCGGCGGGTCAGTGGCCGCAGGGAGCGCCGAGCACTTGAATGGGGCAGTGACAACGTTGAATAAAGTTCAGGTCGTACCAGGCCACAAGGGATACATTCATTTATCAAGTCTTTTTTTTTTTTTTTCTTTTTTTTTTTTTTCAATAAAATCATTTTCTTCCATTCATTCCATTCGGTCAACACTGCCGCAGTTACCAGCTGCCATTATCCTAATGACCTTGTCCTAAAGGAAGACGCTGTCTAGGTAATCTGTACAGCATCTGATCTGATCTCGCAGAATATCTCAGGCTGGTGGCGACGGCTAGTGCACAGGTGCTGAAACAGGAAGCGGGCGCAGCCTAGATATGCTATCCCTGGGGAAATTTAGCGAGCTTCCCCAGCCGTGGCGCACCCACTATGGCCCAATGTCCACCTAACGTCCACTCAAATACCGGGTTCCTCCCAACGCTGGTGGCTCTGACATTCTTTGTCTTACTTTGCGCAGCTCCCAATATCAATCCGCAACGTCTCCTTTGCGCCATCACGATGCCAAATGCTACACGGGTGCGACTATCGCACAGGAAATCGAGAAACGGATGCCGAGGTTCGCAACCAGTCAAAGCCCCCAGAATCTACCTGTCCGCATTGCTCATACCTGGGTGAATAAGAATGCAAGCGACGCCATGTCAAGTGCGACGAGAAGCGCCCGACCTGCACTGGCTGCGCTGCCACCAACCGCCGATGCTCATTCCTCGATTTGCATCCCATTCGACCCCCGTCGCCGGGACCGTCACCACTGGTCGCTACAGCTTCTTCCTTTGCCGCTTCGTCCTTTGCGACTCCGTCCTCATGTTCAGCGTCCCCAGACCCGTCGTCGCACGAGGTGTTTACGCCCACGACCGACGTTGCAGACGGCAGCCTTGCTCCTCGGAACGCCGATCTAGCGCCCCAGCGGCCTCTATCTGTGTTTGACATACGGCATCTCGTTCTGCTCCATCATCTTGAAACACATACTCTGAGGCCTTCAAACGTCTTGTCGTGGATTGGTACCGACACCGCCAAGATGTTCTCCGAAACAGTGTTCGAATCTGCCGTGTCATCGCAATATCTCATGCATGAGCTGCTGGCTTTTTCTGCACTTCATCTCAGCACGGAGCAGTCCGACGCGACGGAGAAGGCAAAATTCTTACAACAGGCTGCAGAGCTGCAGACGAGCGCCCTGGCACTCTTTAATGCAGTCAAGCATGACGTGCGCAATGAGAACTGTATGGCCCTGTTCCTCTTCTCGTCACTCTTGGGCATGCACACCCTTTTCGACGCCGTAACTTCGTGTACCGACTTTGGTGGTCTGCTCGAAAGAACAATCCATTATCTGAAGCTACATCGAGGTGTAAGCGCCGTCACCAGCCAGAGCTGGCACGTTTTGCGCAATTCCGAATTACGTGTCATTATCGACGCCATCGAAACTGGTGATCAGCTGTACCGCCATCGTGTTGGGCACACGGATAATGAATGCGACAAGCTCTCGAGTCTGGTCCAACAGTCCAGCGATAGACTTGGGCCAGGGCCGTACAAGGCATGTCAAGAAGCTGTCCAGGTTCTGCAGTGGACATTTGGTGTACGACATACTGTCGCTGAGCCGTATCCTACGCATGTCATACTGGCTTGGCCTATTCGAGTCTCGGCTGAATTCGTCGACCTTTTGGAACAACGGCAACCGATACCTCTGATCATCCTCGCCCATTGGGCTGTCCTGCTACATTATGATCGCAGTTTCTGGGTTTTCGGCAACGGTGGCCGTGACATGATAAAGCCTCTCCTAGCCTACCTGGGTTCTTATTGGGACGATTGGCTAGAACTCCCTCGAAGCGTACTTGAACAAGAGTGATGCTACTGATGATTTCTCCAGGCTGTTTTTTAGGGTGGACCGTATTCCATTCTTGCTTCTTCATCATGGTTGCTATACTAGCTTTTTACCACCCTTCCTGACCAGACCGATTCAATCGCCGAGATATCTTGCTACAACCAATCTTGCCAGTACGAGCCGAGATGTTTGGAGATTAATCTCTCAAGTAAAGCCCCGCTTCTGGTGAAAATCCAGAACTCACTACAAGCACTGAGCATGGCGGCGTAACGTCCGAGGAGGAGAAGCGCCGCGGGTTGGCGTTGCTCAATGAGGTCGATGAAGGAATTCGAGATCAACGCCGGCCAAGCCAGGAGGAGATGCACTGTGTGCCCGTGTAGCTGTCGCCTCATATCAGACGTCCACTGTAGACGCCTGATCGCGTCCCTACACGCCTCCATATCTGTCGGGTTTAGACCGGTTGTCTCTAGGCGACGCAACAGCTCGTCATAGTCATTCCAGCTACCACCTTGCGCCACAGCTACAGCGGCTCCAACGATATTCTGGTATAGTGGCGCGAAAGGCGAGTCTACGAGGCTCGAATTTTGTTGTATTTGACTGCGACACTCTTGCTGTGACTGGATGAAATACACAAACCGATCCAAGAATCCCGAAAAATCGTCGCAAAACGAGAGCGTATCGCAGAGGCTATGCAGTCCCGAAAGCGAATAGAAGAGGCAAGTGTATAGATGGTCGCCTCCGGCAGCGTTTGCTGCATGGAAAGATGCGAGAGCACGATCGCGCAGCTGGGCGGCCTGACAAAGTCGTGCGTCTTTCTTGGATATTTGTGGTGTTAATGTACTCAGGTGCAGTGCAGAAATGGCGAGAAGCTGATCCATGAGGTACGGAAACATCAAGGCATTTCGGAACACGTCGTTGAACAGAGCGCGATCCTGTGCACTATCCGCTAATAGTATGTCGCCCATGTTATGGTCGAGATGGTAGAATAACTCCAAATGATCCAGAGTATAGGCCTCGCCGGGGAGCGCGAGGCTGGATGGGCGCCATTCTCTCGGCCCCGACGGGGCAAGACCAAGCTCTGGTACAAGCATGTCGAGCTGGGGTGCGATAGGGCTTGTTTGTAGACCACTTCGGGGTGATCGTGTGTCGAGAAATAGAAATTGATAATTCAAGACTCGGTAGTATGATGATTGAGTTGCCAACGGTTTATTATCACAGTGGGAAAAGGAAATGGTGGCATGCAACGTGCATTTATCTGAAACTGCAATACAGTCAGTCTGTGGTCAAATGATAGAACCAGAGCGTGCGTATCAGGCCATGGGCAGGTTTTCTGGCCGAGAGCAGTGGCTACGCATCTAGATCACGAGTCCGTTGGCATCTCTTTCTGTGACTCTTTGCGTCCGGCGCCGCGCATTGGGATAGTCCATGGGCTTCGCGTCGGGGCTCGGAAGCCATACGATTGGTACAATCGCCATCGTATTGTGCGACTGGTCAGACGCGCGCCTCGTCTTGGTTTCGCCCGCCACCCAGGAAGAAATCAGCCCGCCGTAATCCACAACAGCCGGCAATCCCTCTTATTCGGGTTGCATACCAGTTGTGCTGCTATATCAGGACGTCGCGGAAATACGCAGCTTGCCAGCCCGCTAGCAACTGCACGCGTGATCCAGGCTGTATGTACAAGACCGTCTGGACTCTGAACTGTTGGATAAGAAGTACCGTGCTATGAGGCGAAAATGATCTATGTCCGCGTGGTCTGGGGACTTGGCAGGTGTCATCTCCCGGTAGTGGTACGAAAGACCCGGGATGGATATAGCTATACGCATGCACCAATCAAACGTTTGTAAATACGTTCGAAAACTTCCGGCAATCGTATTTCTCGCATGTGCTGTACTAGTAGTATATTGTGACCCACCGAGCTCCATACAGATCAAGTTTAGTCACTGGGAGGACCAAGGATGTGCCTTGCTCTCAGGGACCCATCGTAACTTAGCCCTTGACTAAATCCGGCGTTCGGGCTATGACCGTAAAGAGCAGCTCTTCATTGGTTCAGGCTTGGTAACCTTGTCTCATTCAGGCACTGGAGAAGTTGGATCCTGACCAGAGTGGCCTTGTGCCACTAAATCGTACACAGGCTTTTAGTACTGCAGGGCACGTCCACGTTGGGTATGCCTTCGAAGAAATTGAGGGTGACATAAGGTGAACGGTTACATAAAATCAAATATAGTGGCACTTGGGCCAGACAGCGGTGATGCCGATGGGATCAGCATGGTAGCAACTTGAAAGATGGTCTACGTGGGACATGCTTCAAGTTTGCATTTGAAGGACATCGTATCTGCCGTACATGGTGCAATCAGTTTCTCATCAAAGAAATCTACCATCGCAATCATGGCAGCCACTTCGAACACGTCCATGTCATACCAGTGTACACCTGCCACGTTTGGCACACCGGTCGCGTACGGTGCCGAAGTGCTCGCCGTTCAGGCAGCCTTGGTCACCAACTACTCCAGCAACGTCCCGCAAGCCTACAACTTCAACCATGGGCCCATCACCGTCACTGACGCCAGCTTCTGCAACGTCACCGTGACATACACCCATCCCGGCCAGAACGACACCATCAACGTGGAAGCGTGGCTGCCGACAGACAACTGGAATGGCCGACTTCAAGCTCAGGGCGGCGGTGGATGGGTGGCTGGCCGTTTTCTTCTCAGCTACTATGGTATGGCCGGCGCCATCGGCGAGGGGTACGCGACCGTTTCGACCGACGCCGGCGTTACCCACGATCTGACCCAGTCGCCTTCGGAATGGGCACTCATCAGCCCCGGCAATGTCAACCTCTACGGACTGCAAGACCTCGCTTCGGTGTCGCTCAACGACATGGCAGTATTCACCAAAGATCTGATCGAAAGCTACTATGGCCAGCGCCCTGCATACTCGTACTGGAATGGTTGTTCACAAGGCGGCCGGCAAGGCATGATGCTCGCGCAGCGATTCCCCGATGCTTTCGATGGTATCGCGGCGTCGGCGCCAGCTTTCAATTGGGCCGAATTCATCGGCACGGGCCTCTGGCCGGACCTACAAATGTGGCTGGCTGGAGAAGCGCCCTACTTGTGCGAGCTGGACACAATCCAAGCAGAAGCCGTCACTGCTTGTGATTCCCAGGACGGCGTCACCGACGGCCTCGTCTCCGACCCGAACAACTGCGTCTTCGATCCCTTCTCGGTCGTCGGAAAGTCCTTCACCTGCGCGTCGACGAACAGCACAATGGTCGTCAGCGAAATTGCTGCTCAAGTCGCCAACGCCACCTGGACTGGTGCAACAGGTACCAATGGAGAATTTCTTTGGTACGGGCCGAACGTAGGAACGGACCTGACGGGCAACTCATACGGAGAAGGCGTCGGGATCGTCACGACGACATGTAACAACGGCACATGCTCGGTAACCCCATACTCGCTCGCCGAGCAATGGACGACATACTTTGTCGGGAAGAACGCCAGCTTCGACGTGAGCAAGATGACCCACGAAGAGTTCCAAGATAGCATACACCAGGGTGTAAACCAATTCACGTCCATCATCGGAACAAATGATCCAGACCTGCGCGAGTTCCAGAAGAGGGGAGGAAAGCTTATGGGTTTCCACGGTCTTGTAAGTACTTACTCTACACTTTCCACGCCCTTTACTTGTTTCACATCTTTGCTGACTGTCCACTCCTCCAGGCCGACGGAATCATCCCCACCAAAGGCACCGAGAACTACTACGACCGAGTAACCGAAATCATCCCCGAAGTGCAAGATTTCTACCGCTACTTTCCCGCGCCTGGAGTCGGCCACTGCTTCGGCGGGCCCGGCGGCGTGCCCACCACCCTCTTCGATTCGCTACGCGCCTGGGTCGAGAACGGGACGGTCCCGGAGCAGCTGCCGACCACGTTCACCGATTCCGCCAACAAGACGAATAGCAGATTTCTGTGTCCGTACCCGAGCAAGACTGTCTATGATGAGTCTTGTGGCGATTCTACTATCGCCGAGTGCTTCTCCTGTGTTTGAGAGGCGGGTCAGGACGACTGGCATGCTGGGAAGCGTTGCGTAGTGCCGACCGCAGTACGACGCGGATAGATCCTGGGATTGATTCAATTCTAAGTATATATTAATACAATTTGCACAACTGCACCGCATTCATGTGTTTCTCGGTCAGCATTTGGGAAATATGCAGTGGTTGTGTTTGACAAAAGTGGTAAATCTGCATGCATTGATTTGTCGTGATGCCGAAAGGCAAATCCAGTACATTGGGCGTTCCGCGTGTCCGTCGTGCGCCGAACCCAGTCCTGCTACCGACAAAATACCGTGTACCGAACAAGTTGTAATCAAAATGATATTTAGAAGCGATGCGACATAATGGCCACGTTTCGTGGCGTTATTATGTGGTCAAACAGCGACAGGATGCATTTGAAAGAAAAAGATGGGATCAAACGTCTATCTTGCCCCTCTTGCAGTTATAACAACTGGTCTTCCATTTCGGACCCTTCCTCTGGCTTGGCTTTTGGGATGATTCTCACATCATCTTCAATTGCATAGCATTTTGCGTAATTATTTCACCGCTTCGTTCAACGTTGGATGAGCATGGCAAATCAATGGAGCGCATTTCAGACGGAGATGCCAAGAGGGACTATTGCGACCCCTCCAAGATCAAAGAGTTCAGCTCATCAAACCTTGAGGCAACAACGATGCATGCTCTCCGCTTCTTTCTGAAATGGCAATATGGGTGCATCGTGTTGACTTGTGATGAGTGGCTGTGCGTTTTCGTTTTATTGAGTTTGGCTGGCTCCAGTGTCACCCACAGGCTGATCATCAGTAGTGCGACCTCGAACCCGAGTGCTGCAGTGTAAGGACATCGTTGCTGCCGTATTGATTGAATGCGATGGAAGATTGCCTTACTTTGTTGCTATATGTGAAGCACGCAGAGCATGATTCATACCTAGATTCCGACCAGGCGACTTGGCGGTCGGCAATGCCAGCTTGGCCAGTATGCTCCACTGGGCTGTGCGAGAATGCGAGGCAGGAATCATTGATGTATACCTACCGGTAGGCCCGGAACTGCTGACATAATGAGATGTCAGGGATCAGATTATGATCATCATTAGTTGGGGCGTGTCCATTCTATCTAGCCACGAGTCGTCGCTGGCGCAAACAATGCGAAGTTCTGCGTATTGGCCCGTATTCCCTATTGTGGACAAGGGTCGTGGGGCACTCGTACTAGACCCCTTCCGATTGGCTAGTCGCGTTCCTTATGATCATGATGCTTGTGGCCGAGGAACTCGACATTTTAGCCCGTGCACGTCTACCAACTTGAGTATCGATTGAGTATTGCGTACTTATATCATGGAGAATCAGCCATAGAATAGTTATTGAACCATCATCGAAGAATTCGGTGACTGTCGCTCTTTCTTGCTCAAGTTGCCATAATGATTCCGTCACTCTTTAACGGCACAATACCTTCTTCAGCATGTTCGGCCACGGCTCTGCCTTATCCTGATCTTTTTGGGGCCGAGTTCCTTTCGCTGGAGACCACGTACGTTGCCAACTACTCTCAAAGAGTCCCTACCGGATACTACACCAACCATGGAGGAGTTACCGTGTCGAACGTCAACTTCTGTAATGTGACGGTCAGCTATACGCACCCGGGCCAGAACGACACTGTGCATGTGCAGGTCTGGCTCCCGTCTGATACTTGGAACGGTCGTCTTCAGCATATTGGCGGAGCTGGTTGGCAGGCCGGACTCCACTACGCCGGCTTGATGGGCATGATGGCTTCCGTCGGTGAGGGCTATGCCACGGTCGGAACGGACGCCGGATTAGGATCCGATGTCTATCCCACCGACTGGGCACTTCTGAGCGAGGGCAACGTGAACCTCTACCTTCTCCAGAATCTCGCCTCTGTCTCCCTCAACGACGCCTCCGTTATTGCCAAGAGCCTCGCCACCAGCTTTTACAATACGCCTCCCAGGTACTCGTACTTCTCGGGCTGTTCTCAGGGAGGTCGTCAGGGTCTTCAGCTTGCCCAGAGATACCCGGATGCGTACGATGGAATAGCCGCGAGTGCCCCAGCTATCAACTGGAACCAGTTCGCCATGGCGGATATGTGGCCGCTGTTTGTCATGGACCAGATGGGCGTTTACCCTCCTGCCTGCGAGATCGATGCCATTACCAACGCTGCGTTGGATGCATGCGACGGACTCGATGGCATCACAGACGGTGTCATTAGTGATCCGGATGCCTGCGATTTCGACCCGACAAGTCTGATTGGAACAACCATCAACTGTACTACGCTCGACTCTGACTGGACTGTGACCGCTGAGGGAGTGGAACTGGTACAGAAAGTTGTAAGTTCAGCCTGGCATACAGTACCTCATGAAAAGGTCGCTCACTAATACCTTTCTAGTGGGATGGCGCGCGTCAGTCGGACAACTCAACTATCTGGTTCGGCCCCAACAAGGGTGCAGTACTCACGGGATCGATAACGGACCAGGCCATCGTCCCAACAACCTGTACAACAAATGGAACATGCACCCGTGGATCGTTCGAGATTGCCGAGGATTGGGCAGGGTTGTTCGTCCTCAAGAACTCGAGCGCATCGACGGCGAACATTTCCTATGAGGAATTCGATCGCATCGCCCACCTCTCTGCACAGATGTATGATTCCATCATCGGAACGCGTGACCCCGACCTCTCAGAGTTCCGCGCTCGAGGCGGAAAGTTGGTAGGATACCATGGCACAGTGAGTTTCACATACAATCCGAACATCACGTTCGCTACTAACACCGGCCAGACTGATAGCATTATTCCCACCCGCGGAAGCATGCACTACTACGATTCCGTCATGGCGGCTGATGAGGACGTCCATGATTTTTACCGACTGTTCTTGGCCCCGGGAATCAACCACTGCCTTGGCGGAAGCGGCGCCTATCCTGACGGGACCTTTGACGCGATGCGCGAGTGGGTAGAGAACGGAGTGGCACCTGATACGCTGGCTGCCACCTCCCTCAACGATTCTCCCAACTTTGAGCGCTCCTTGTGCCCGTATCCGAAGAAGCAGGTCTACAATGGTGTTGGAAATTCCACTGCAGGAGAGGGTTTCAGTTGTGCGTAGGGGCGCCGGATCTCAGGTCGGATGCGAAGTGGACCATAGCACTATGTATACGCCAGGCCAACTTACAGTTCTGTATATAAACACTTTTTAATAATCCATCTGTTTCATAATCACTTTTCTGGTCTCGTGTATATAATTTATCGACACCAGTCTTTCTCCCGTGAACGCTTCTACATAAAGCCATTTTTACACGAGCCATTATGGGCGTCTTCATTGATGGGGCAATTGTTAATCACGTTACTGCGCAATATCAAAATTCTGACATGTCGTCGGATGTGACATGTGTGGTTCGCCGATATTCAAAGGGACGACATTGAAGAGAATTTGCTGCCTCCCCACAATCTACCTAGCGCAAGTACCTATTCAGCACATGAGCGGCGCGGTTCGCGATGTGCGGCTCGCGATGTGCGGCTCGCGATGTGCGGCTGATCGAGAATTGCTGCACCTGCACCTCGCATCACAGGTGGTGAAGACAATGATCTTGGCCTTTAACTGCTGCCTTGGCCATGCGTCAAGACACGCAGCGACGGAAACCTTGGCAATTTTTGTTATCAGGCGCAGCTAAACGAGTTGCGACGGCGGCAGGATGCAGAGGGTTTGACTTCTGGTCCCGAATGAGTTTTAGGTCTAGAGTTTCCTGTGGATTCGTATCGTATTCCGGCGATCTTGATTGGCTGCGTATATCATACGGGCGCAGCAAAGACCCCTTTTTTCGGTGATTAGACCCACTACCTCTGTTTTAGTAAACGGCGTAGACGATGCGACAGCTCAACGGGGCTGGGCAGAATCATCAATTTGTATAATACTGATAAGAGGCCGTATGAACTCCGGATTGTTGTTGATTGCTCATCACTTATCCTTTCTGGCCTCTTCCAATAAATCATTCCTTTGTCGCTCTTCTACTTAATTGCTTACTTTCAACGCATTGATTTTCTTCCGCTGCGCCAACTACTGCTCGTTATCCGCCTTCACCATGTCGACCGTATGCAACCCATACTGGCAGACTTCTGCCTACAGCTTTTATAAATACGAACCGTCCGTGGCAGCGGCTATCATCTTCTGCATCCTGTTTCTTATCACAATGATCGTACACCTATGGCAGATGTACAACACAAAGTCGTGGTTCTTAGGAGCACTGGTAGCTGGTTGCTTTAGTATGTCATCCCGATTCTCAGCCATTATTACTGATAAGCAAACTGACGCATGATATCACCAACAGCCGAATTCATCGGATATGCCGCTCGAACCTCGTCCGCCAGGCAGGAGCCCGGCTGCTGGAAAATGATGCCTTACATCATTCAAAGCGTGTTCATCCTGCTTAGTCCAGCATTATTTTCGGCCTCAATCTACGTTATACTTGGGAGGATAATTCAATTGACGGACGGAGACTCCCACGCCATTATTCGTAACAGACGCATCACCAAGACCTTTGTCACTGGAGATCTCGTATGCCTCTTCATGCAATGCGCAGGTATGTTTGGCAGGCTCATCATCGCAAATCTTTGCTCTAACAGTTTCTAGCCGGTGGCCTCATGGGCGGTTCTCGCGCTCTGCCTGTGCTCTATAAGATCGGCAACGGCGTCGTCATCGCCAGTCTTATCCTCCAACTCCTCTGGTTCGCGTTCTTCGTCGTCGTTGCCGCCCTGTTCCACCGGGCGATGCGCAGGGCACCTACCATCGATGCACAGAGGCCCAATGTTCGCTGGCAGAGTTACCTCACCACTCTCTACATCGTGAGTGGGTTCGTCATGGTACGATCGCTGTTCCGTGCTATCGAGTTCATCGAGGGAAGCGGTGGCTATCTTCAGAAGTCGGAGGCTCTATTTTACGTATTCGACTCGCTCCTCATGTTTATCGCTGTCGTCTATCTGCACTGGAAGCATCCCAGTGAGATCGGCGCTCTGCTCCGCGGCGAGGAGGAGCCGTGCACGAATGGTCTCAAGTTGATCTTTGTCAAGCCTGAGAAGATTGTGTGGAGCAAGGTCGGGAGGTAGAAGAACAAACCATTTGTGCGTGTTCACTGGGCGAGGACTTTAGGTTAGGGAATATGTGAAGCTAGAAGAGTAAAGCTGGATCATAAGAGTCACGGCTGACGTATTCATGGCCGTCTTGATAGGGTTTAGCGGAATTGTTGGGGCTGGAATTTAATAGACTTTATTCAATCATATTTTGCACATGTGGCATCAGGTAGATCCTGAGTCTAGGCAATGCTTCCGACCGCCAAACGAATGCACCTAATTGACCGAGGCATATTTTTAGGTCTTTGCATTTCGGACCTCTCATCTCAATCAGGCGACGACGCACACCAATTATAGCCTTCTTGACAGAGTTCTTTTTTTCTTCCAGCGTCTTGATATTGGCTGATCGCGACTCGTACCTTACGCTATTCAACGTGATTAGGATCGCTACTGCCCCGCGGATATTAGATGCCGTACTGACTTTCTTTCAACAACAATCTGGAAACGGCAATATTATCAAACGATCTGACTGCGCAGCATTCGGTAGTGAAAAAGAAGAACATGATGACACACCAGTGGATTTTGTCGGGTATTATCTCAATCAGACGCAGCATATTTGAACTTTCAAGACCATGATGCTCATTGGTAATGACAAAATAGTTTCAGATTGATAATTCTTTTTCAATGTGTTTTCCTCGGAAATCCAGACCTTCTACTCCCATCCAAGGGCTCATGGTCCAGGAGCCCCAAAACCAAAGTAACCCCCGTTGACTATTCGTAGACGCCAAGATCCAGATCGTCCAGCCAGCATCAATAAGCTCGAGCGCTCTTGAGAGGAATCGGGACATCCTCCGGGATGCCCATGGCAGGCATGTACAGTGCTTCTTGGGAGTTGACGAGCTGCAGATCGCTTTCACTGGAACCAAGTGGTATCTTATCCGGATAGTACACTAGGAGCAGCGCCATGACGCCGGCCATGAGGATGGTATCGAAGACGTACAGTGTCCACTCATGGGACATCGGATAACCGTCGGTGCCGAGAACGAATTCTAGGACGCGGAATACGCTCCGCACCATGATGAGAGCACTGACGCCGTAGATCATGTACAGGCTTTCTTTCCAACCGGTCCACGGAAGGCTCAGTGACCCGGCGCTGCGCTGCGAGTATCGGTACTGGAATGTGACAGCCGCGACAATGAAATATCCGAACATGAGAATCTGTATGGCCAATCCGCCAATGACGATCCACTGACCCATGGAGGCCAAACTGCTGATCGACATGAAACTCGCACCGTTGCCCTGGACGAGAAAGGATATCACGTCGCCCCAGACGAAGATTTTCGTGAGTCTCGACACGCGGATCAGGCTGCAGTCCTCGCCACGCGCGGCGCGAATGATGCGGCCGAGGATCATGTAGATTGTGGCGGCGAAAAGGACGGGAGGAAGCAGGGTGAAGATGCTCTGAATGATATATGGCAACAACTTGTCAGTAGCGTTGTGTGCCATTGTCCTTCCGACATAGCCCACTACTTCCACTGTCGGGGGTCAGCATGACGGAATCAGGTGTATTAGCAAGAGACTCACTTAGACCTCCTATCACAACTGGTGAGCAAAACCATAAGCGCTTCTGATACATCCGATACCCATGTGCGGTGGTCAAAAGAAGGAAGATGATGATGAATATTATTGCGGCGAAAAGTGAAGGAACATAATGCCAGAGGTAATAATTTCCTCGGAATGGTTTGAGTTCTGCCATGGCTGCAATCGGCGGGGAGAGGCGGGTTCAATCAATGCGTCGAAGTTTTGGAAACTAAGACGCTCGGCTTCCAACAGTCGAAGAAGAAAGGACAAATAGAGAGAATAATGCGACAATTCAATCCTATCGGCGAGAATGCTGATATTTGATATTGTTCGCCCATGTTGGTAATTCGTCAGTTATTAACCTTTATGTCACGATGAGGCTGAGCCCTATAGGCAGGCGGAGCATTCAGATCGGGTCAAAGGCCTAATCTCAATCAGCTTGCGACGTGTCTCAGCCGTCCATCATACAGGGGCATGAATTATCTCCGAACCAATCATATTGTCTCCAATACGAGACAATGCCCCTTGTGCACAGTTCTTCCACTATCCGGCGATCCACTCACGGGTCTCTTAGGCACGAATAGTACCGGACTTTTGTGTCGCCAGACCTGCAGATGATTGATTTGATTTATTTTACACCTTGAAAGACGTATTTCCTATTCCTCACCTTTCAAGTTCTGTTATTTCCGGGACCCACGTTCCTAACATGATACCGCAGAAATATTTCCAGAGAAACTCAGTGGGGACCGTTTGATACTGTGATATGATTTGGCAATGCCTGCCATATTAACCTTCTGGCGACCATCCAGGCGATATATGGTTGTGTCGGATGGCCAGGACTGCTCCGTGCATAGAACTGCAGGGGCACTAAGACAGTGGTGCGAAATTCATGTTCCTGTCGTGTTCCTATCGGCGGCACCGGGGTAATGTATGACGAACTAGAGCACAGTGAGTAGAGAGGAAAACACACCGGCTAAGAACCACGCAGATGGTCGGACATACAAATCGATTAAAACGCGAGCGCACGTACTTAAATACGCGTACTTACCGGCGTCTTATTAGACCCATCAGCAGGGTTCCGCTAAGGCGAATCCAATATAACGGTATTGCTTATCGGCGCTTTTTATTGTAACAACTATACTAAGGATAAACCGAAGTATAAGAAGGTGCTGGGGTTTATATTATTAGATACGTAGAACGTAAAAGATATATTAAGCAAAAAGTAATTTATAAAACTAATTTTTAAATATAGTTGTTAAAGCGAGTTAAATACTTTATTTATAAGTAAAATAAATATTAAGATTAATTATTAAGGTAATAATTATTTATATAAAATAAGAAACCCGTTTTTAATATGTTTCCGCCCTCTCCTCCCTGTGCGGCGGTGGCGGCGGGGCGGGGGGCGCCGGGCGTGCCGGTGGGCGGGGCCCCGGGACCATCGGGGATGGTCACCGAACCCCCATCACCCACAGTGATGTGGTAGGTGACTGTTATGCATCAGCACAGATATTATGCGTTGGATGGTGCAGATTGTGCTTACTGTTAGTGTTGTGGTGCCCACTGCCCTTGGTGTTGGCGCGGCACTCTCGGAAGCGGTGGCCCCGGCGGCCACAGCCAAAGCACCGGCGGCGGTTCCGGCCTAGGCCCCGGCGACCACCGCGCCCACCACAACCACCAGTCGCGGCGAGGGTCGAAGTGGTGGGGGAGGCGGGTGCGGGAGGGTCGGCCGAAGCCTTGTTGGTAGCAGGCGGTGTGGGGATAAACGAGCTGGCGCGGTTCTACGGAGACTCCTTCACGGAGAGCAACCCGGACTCGCTCGACGTGACGATGATCTCGCGGACGACGAGCGCGAAACGGGTGGTGGACGAGCTGCGCGTGTCGTTCGAGCACACGCTGCACCACGAGCACATCTACTGGAACCAGGCGAGCATGCTGGTGCAGGTCGGCCGAAGCCTCGTTGTTGTTGTCGTTGCCTGTCAAGCATTAGCAATGACGATTATGACTGATTGATGTGAACTTACTGTAGACATCGTGGTGGTGGTGGTTGTTGCTGTTGTTGTTATTGTTGTTGTTGTTCTTGGTTATGTCTGTGAGTCAATTAGCCATGCTGTACCAGCAACATCACATAGTGTCGCACTGACGTAGGTAGTACTCAGACTGCTCGGGTATATCAGGCTGCTCTTCAGCACCTCTCTTTTGTAGCTTTTCAGGATCAACTCAGACTTTTTGCCAAGCTCTTCGTTCCCGTTTTCCCCCTTCACACATTGGCTCAGGTGAGAAGACTCAGGTGAGAAGAGAAACGAGACGGTACCTCGCAAAGAATAAAACCTCTCTCCGAGACGCTAGCACCACACGCGACTTCCCATTTTCGTGACTTCAGTTTTCAATTTACTCATTTGGTGAAATCTGTCTCCGAGGTCTGTGCATTCAACAGCTCGCCCCTTTCTATTTTGTATGGTTGCCAACTTTCTTTTTGCATAAACACACAGCGCAGATCCCTTCAATATCAAATGCTGTCAAATCTATATTTGGTGTACGATTTGACTATATATTGGCAATTCAAGCTGCTATATTGTCCAGTCCAAATAAACTTGAGTTCCTTCCTCGCATACGAAATTTGAATCTGACCTCAACAAATAATCTCCGCATCTTCCCCCTCCACCTCCATCTTCATGTCCTCCTGCTTCTGGTCATCGGTGCCAGAAGCGACAGTCGGGACGAGGCCAACAGTGAGTCACCGATGGTGACCCTAGTCCGCAGATGACGTAGCGCATGGCATCTGCCATTTTTGAGTCGGACATGTCCATTCACGCTTGCAAACTGAAGGGGATGATTACAAATGGCTTTTTATAAAGACTCATGAAAGGTGGCGAAGACGGAGATCTCATCTCGAGATGCTTGCGGGTCATGCGAGAACGACCATAATCCGGCGTCATCTAATGGCTGGCGTTCTGTTGACTAGCATTCTCAAGATCTGGGCTTGGGAAGTTTTGGAGCCGAGGCTGGTATTCAAAGGGGTGACCAAGCGGAACACTGATGGTGTAAAGAAATGGACTTGGCTAAAAGAAATGAGTTGTCGGGAGGGGAAAATAAGATAGAGCAAGTGAAAAATGCAGGTAGCGCCATCGTCAGCCTATCCGCTACATTATCTGCGGATGCCACTCTTTTAATTGTTGTCTTGTTATCAGCTACCCTTTTTATTATAACGTGTCAAATATATCAATATACATTAAGGTTTTTTCTTTCGACATCTTGGCGATTCAATTTTTGCATTGACTGTTATTTCTGAAAGTTATAATATTATAATATTATTATTATAATATAGAAAGAATTAATTAGATAGTATTGTTTGTAGAAATGTATAAAATAAGTATTTCAAGTTTTGAAGAATAAAAGATCCAGGAAAGTAAACCCCCATTTCCTTTTAAACAGGATTAACACATCTAGCACCGTCGGCGAATGTCGCTCCTGTGCCAACTAGTGTCACTAATGGAGTAGCCACAATAGCCTGACCAGTACCAGGCAGCGAAAAGCTGTAAACTGTACCAGTATTGGCATCGGCGGCGATAATGGCATTGTTTTGACTGGCGAAAGCAGACCTGTACACTGCTAGGGGGAAGGACAGTATAACTGAGCCTGCGGTCGTCCAAGTATGTGTCGATCTGTTCCATTGGAGGATATAAGTTCTCAAAGTGTTGAAACCGGTGCCGGCTGCGACACCATAAAGATTGTTGCCACCAGCGGTGCCTGGAATCCATGCCCAATCGAAGACAATATAATCTGGCGCAGCTGAAGTACCTGTGTCGACAACTGTTTGATAGGTAGGAGAGCTGGGTACCAGATCAATCTGTGACCATTTGGTGTTAGTCGAGTCAAGCAGCCAGTATTGACCATTCTCGTCAACGACACCAGCAACAGCATTAGCCGTTCCACCAGCTAGAGCAGCATTCGTAAGAGTGAGGAAGTTGGTATAAGCGCCAGTAGCGGGGTTGATTTGGATCACGGTCTGTGGGAAATTCCCAAGGACGGCGTACAGGAAGCCATCGTAGCGGTTGTATCCAAGCGCGTTGAGAGTAGTGTCGCCCAAATTATTCCTGACGACCGTTGTTGTGGCGGCGGTGATAATATTCAGACCGCTGAAGACGAAGTCTTCTCGGATGAGATCACCGTCAACCACATAGTAGGCCGGAGCATTGGCTGCGCAAGAAGGCGTAACAGTGACCACGACACCTCCTGCACCCGTCGAAGTACCAGCGACGGTTCCTGTGACCGTGCTTGGAACCACTGTCACGACCACACCAGCGGCGCCTGAAGAAGTTCCAGCTACAGGTCCAGTAACGGTTTGGGGAACGACAGTGACTGTTACTCCACCGGATCCTGATGCGGTGCCAGCCACTGGCCCAGTGACCGTGCTTGGAACCACTGTCACGACCACACCAGCGGCGCCTGAAGAAGTTCCAGCTACAGGTCCAGTAACGGTTTGGGGAACGACAGTGACTGTTACTCCATCGGATCCTGATGCGGTACCAGCCACTGGCCCAGTAACGGTTGTGGGAACCACGGTCACGGTTACTCCTCCACTGCCAGTTGCTGTACCAGCTACAGGACCAGTAACGGTGGTGGCGACTACGGTTACGACCACACCACTGGCGCCTGAAGAGGTGCCAGCAACCGGGCCTGTAGTCAGAACTGGAACCACGGTTACTGTAACTACTCCATCTGGTCCGGTAGTGGTTCCAGCTACAGAACCGGTAACAGTGACTGGAACGACCGTCACGATAACTGCTCCTGGGTTCTGGCCATTGGCAGGAATCGTTGTCGTTCCAGCGACGGGACCTGTAACCGTGGCGGGCACCAATGTAACAACCACATTGCCCGAGGACGTCGCAGTTCCTGCAACAGGTCCAGTCGTTGTGATTGGGACAATTGTTTGGACAATGGTACCCGGAACCGAACCGCTGGCGGGAATAGTTGTAATTCCAGCCACGCTTCCCGTTGTCGTAATAGGCACCAGGGTGACAATGACACCTCCGGGGTTACCGCCACTTGGAAGAATGGTCGATGTACCAGCGACGGGACCCGAAGTTGTCGTTGGGACCAATGTAATGACAATACTGCTGACATCTGATGATGTTCCAGCAACAGGGCCGGTCACAAAGGATGTTGGCGTGGCACCTGGCGTTACTGTTACAACCACGCCATTGGGTCCAGATGAAGTGCCAGCAACTGGTCCGGTAACAGTCTGGGGAATAACGGTCACAACGACTGAGCCGCCGATACCGCCGGTTGCCTGGAAACTCGAAGTACCGGCAACGGGGCCAGTCACGGTAGCCACGGGAATTGTCACAATCACGGAAGCAGGATTGGATCCGCTCGCAGCGACTGTGGTCGTACCTGCTACGGCTCCAGTAATCGTGCTCGGCACGACAGTTACAACCACGCCATCGGTGCCAGATGAGGTTCCAGCCACGGGGCCGGTGGTCAAGACGGGGACGACGGTAACGATAACAGTGGGGCCAGCTGTTCCAATAGCCCCGATCGTCGAAGTGCCAGCAACGGGGCCGGTGACGGTGGAAGTGGGTGTTGTACCCGGGGTAACGGTCACAACAATGGAGGCACCATTAGAGCCGCTGGCTGGAATTGTCGAGGTACCGGCGACTGGTCCTGTAACCGTGATCGGGACAACGGTCACTATGATGGAACCAGGGTTGCCGCCGCTGGCTGGAACCGTCGAGGTACCGGCGACGGGACCTGTAGTCAGGGTTGGAACGGCGGTCACAATGATTTGGCCGGGGTTTCCGCCGCTGGCCGGGATCGTTGAAGTTCCAGCAACAGGTCCAACCACGGTGGTTGGGACAATCGTCACAATGACTTCACCGGGGTTTGCGCCGCTAGGAGGAATCGTGAGAGTTCCTGCGACCGGTCCGGTAACGGTTGCGGCGATGACGGTCACAACGACTGAGCCGGGGCTCGTCCCACTGGCCGGGATCGTGGTAGTTCCGGCTACGGGGCCGGTAACGATAGAGGTGGGCAATGTACCGGGAGTCACGGTCACCGTAACTCCTCCATCGGTACCCGTGGCGGTTCCGGCCACGGGCCCCGTGACGGTTGATGGAATAATTGTCACGGTGACACCGCCGGCATTACCGCCGCTGGGTGATACAGTAATTGTTCCAGCCGCAGGACCGGTAACTGTGACTGGAACAAGAGTGAGGACGACGGTTGCTCCAATGCTACCGCTAGCCGGGATGACGGAGGAGCCGGCCACGGGACCTGTCACTATGGAAGTAGCGGTAGATCCGGGAGTGACGGTCACAATGACGGACGGAGGGTTTGTACCACTGCCTGCAATCGTCGTTGTGCCAGCAACGGGGCCAGTCTCGGTGACTGGAACCACGGTTTGAATTATGGTAGCACCATTGTTGCCAGTGGCTGGGATTGTAGATACTCCGGCGGTGGCACCTGTAACAACAGAAGTAGCGGTAGATATGGGGGTTACGGTAACAATGACCGACGGAGGAAGGCCGCTGCTCTGGATTGTGGTAGTTCCAGCCACACTTCCGGTAACAGTAACTAGTGAGAAGAAATAAGTTAGACTTTCGGTTCTTTCTTGAGTGCATGAATGTTTTTCTCCTTGTATCTTTTCTTTGACATCTCACTAAAAAAGAAGCAAATGACGATGATGCAAAAAGTAACACCAAAATTTTCGGTACTTACTTGGTACGACCGTCACAATATCGGTCGCGCCGTTGGTTCCGCTAGCCGCGACCAGTAGAGTTCCGGCCACGGGACCCGTGACGATAGAAGTGGCGGTAAAACCCGGGGTAACTGTAACAACAACGCTCGGCGGAGTCGCGCCACTGCCCTGGATGGTAGTTGTGCCAGCAACAGGCCCGGTGACCGTTACAGGTACCACGGTCTCAATCACCTCGCCATTTGGTTCAGTAGTCGTGCCAGCAACGGGCCCAGTAACCACAGAAGTAGTTCCGGGAGCAACAGTAACGATCACACTTCCGGGGTTTCCATTGATAGGAGAGATTGTCGAAGTTCCCGCAATTGGTCCCGTAACGGTCGTCGGGACAACAGTGATGACGATGCCGTTCAAGCCCGAGGACGTTCCTGCCACGGGGCCAGTCACAAGTGAGGTGGGAACTGGAGCAGCTGTCACAATGACACTGGCGCCATTTGTGCCACTGCCCAGGATCGTGGAAGTGCCAGCAACGGGCCCGGTAACGGTAACTGGAACAACAGTTACAATTATACTGTTTGGTCCTGAGGAAGTGCCGGCCACGGGGCCCGTGACAATGGAAGTAGAGGCAGTCGTTGCTGTTGCCGTGCTGGAGCTGCTGGTGCTGCTCACGGGCGTGCTGATTTGTAGAGTGGACAGATCGGCCGGAAGGTTGCCTTGCATCAAGGTAGTACCAATCTCGAGCTGGAACGTCCCGTCCGCAAGAGGGGCAACCTGGACGACGGAATAGGTTGCTTGGAGCGTAGTCGCGTTTAGTGTGCAGGAGATGAGGGTGCTTGCGGTGCTTGACGTGCATACCAAAGGTGCCGAGACAGCATCCCCGAGAGCACAAGTAGATATTGTGCAAGGAGCGGGGTTTAATGGACCGAGAGAGTTGGAGTAGGTACAGCACACATCTTGGTTGCCGTTGTTGGGCGTGGTGAGCAGAAGCTGTCCAGTCGTGGGATCAAGACCGAAGCGGGCCATGGAAAAGTTGGTGCTAAAAATGGCATTGGAGCTGACATTGAGTGCACTGGGCATCAATTGGAGGCCCGAAGCGACACCGGCATTCTCGGCAAAGAGCTGGAACGTCTGGGTGGGCATAGCTGACGAGGATGTGCTAGAGGTGGCCGTGTTGCTGGTGCTGGTGGAGCTTGTCGGGCTGGTGGTTGCGGAAGTGATGCCAGGGCTAGTCGAGGTAGACGCGCGAGTACTTGAAGAAGTGCTGCTCGTCGTAGTGGCCGTGGGGCGCGACGACGACGTCGAGGGCGACGATGTGGCGATGTTGGTGCTGCTGATTGTGGAGGCGGGCCTCGACGTGACTAGTGTGACCGGAAGATCGCCAGCGCCCAACGCGTCACCGATAGCCAACTGATAACTACCGTCCGCAAGAGGCACCAGCTCTGTAAAGGTGTAGATGTTTGGAATTCCCCCGGCAGTAAGGTCACAGCTGAGAATACCATTTTGGAGAAGATCTATGCATTCCAACGGAGCAGTAGTTCCATTATCGGCAGCACAAGTGGCAAAGTTGCAAAGTGCTGGGTCCAAGATGTTTCCAGCGGCATTGATATATGTACAGCAAATCTGCGTGTTGGCGTCGTCACCAGATGCAATGACCAAGTTGGTAGTGGCCGGATCGGTGTAAAAGGTGATGGCAGGCGAGCTGGAGCCGAAGATAGCGGGGCTGTTGGCTGAGCCCGGAGACTGGGGCTGCAAGTTGAGACCGTCGGCGCCAGATGCGGATCCTTGACCGAAAATGACATAAGTCGGCTCGGTAACGACGGAAGAAACGCGGGTGCTGCTGCTGGTTGTGGTCCTTGATGAGCTGGATGACGAGATGGATCCAGTGCTCGTGGGAGAGACAGTGCCAGACGAGCTGGTGCTGGCAGACGAGGAGCGTACCGAGCTGCTGCTGGTGCTTGAGGGGGCAGTGACTGGAGGAGATTGCGTCGTCAAGGTGATGGGACTGTTGCCAGGGGCCAGGGTCGTGCCAATTTCCAACTGGTAGGTGCCGTCACTCAACGGCGTCACCTGCGTCACTGTGTACAGGTCTGAACCAACGCCAGGAATGGTCAAGTAGCAGTCCAGGGCGCTGCCATTTCCACTCCTGCACTGCAAGGGCGCCACAGAATCGGTTGCCACAGAGCAAACATCGACAGTGCAGGCAGCTGGATCTTCCAAGTTGCCGTTCGCGAAGTAACGGCAGCAAATGTTCTTGTCTCCGGTGGCGGAATCGAGCAGGAGTTGGTTGGTAGCAGGATCGACCTTGAAAGTGGAATTCGAAGAGGCAAGTGGCCCAAAAATGGCGGCGGCACCATTGGCATTTGTCTGTGGCTGCAGTTTGAGGCCGTCCGCTGTAGTGCCACTGGCCGATCCGAAGACGATGAAAGTCGGCACAGCGCTGGTAGAGGTTGTGCTGCGGCTAGTGCTGCTGCTGCTGCTGGTGGTGGTGCTGGTACCGCTAGATGGGGCACCAGTAGAGAAACTAGCCGAGGAGGAAGATCCGGCGGAAGTCGACGAGGTACTGCCGATACTGCTAGAGGTGGAAGCGGAAGGTGTGTTGTCGATTGGACTCAGGCTGATCGGCGTTTGACTGGTTCCAAGGGTTGATCCGATCTCAAGCTGGTATGTGCCGTTGCCGAGTGGCACAATCTGAAGGTCTGTCCAAATTTCGTTGATGGCTGTGGCATTCAGGTAGCAGTTCAAGTCAAGGAGGCCGCCAATGGTACTATTACATTGCAGAGGTCCGACCTCGAGGCCTCCGAGCGTGCAGGTGGAAACGCTGCACGGAGCTGGATCAATGGTTACGCCTGCTCGTCTATAGGTACAGCAAATCTGCTGATCAGGAGTGAGCGGATCAGAGTCTGATCCAATCAGCTCGTTTGTGACGGGATCCACGGCGAACTGGAAGTCTGATGTTGACGGAGCGAGAACAGCGGGAGAGTCACTCGAGCCTGGGGATTGGGGCTGTAGCTGGAGACCATTACCGACACCAGTGGTGGGGTTGGAGCCGAAAATTGGTACCGTTACAGCAACACCTGTCGGAATGGTCGTGCTCGCAGAGGTTGACCTCGTCAAAGACGACGTGATGCTTGTCGAGACGCTGGTCATGCTGCTTGTGGCGCTCGATAGGGAAGTCGTGGGAACTGAAATGCTTGGGCTTGTGACACGAGTAGTTGCCGAGGTGCTTGAAGATGGAGTGCCAGTAGATCCTCCAGTCGTCAGCGTCACTGAGACGAAGCCAGGGAAAATGCCATCGCCAATGTACAGTTGGTAAGTTCCATCAGGAAGCTGCAGGATCTGGGGATCCCGATAAACTGCATCAATCGAAGTGGCATTGAGGTAGCAGCTCAAGACGTTGTTTACAGGACCAGTACACTGGAGTGGCGCGACATCAGCGCCTCCAAGAGCACACGTTGAGATTGAGCAAGAAGCCGGATCAAGACGCAAGAGAGCGGCGCGGTAAGTGCAGCAGATTTCTTGATCAAACGTTCCGTCGCCGTTTACGTCAACAAGGACCTCGTTGGTGGTGGGGTCAACCTTGAACGCTGAACCAGAGCCTGGGGCAAAGATAGCTGGGAGGCCAGGAATAAAGGAGGATCCAGGCTGAAGTGGAAGCCCATCCGCACCAGTGCCGCTGTTGCCGGCGATAATGGGGAATGTCTGCTGAGGAAGTGCAGACGTAGTAGAGCTGGTGGAAGTACTTGATATAACTCCTGAAGTTGTTGGTCCAGTAGGAGAAGTGTTTGCCGGTGAAGTTGATGATATGTTGGATGACGGCCCTGTGCTGCTGATTCCAGGAGTAGATACAGGACTAGTGGGAGTTGTGGTCTCTGGAGTCGATACGAGACTTGAAGGACTCGTCGTCTCGAGAGTAGATACCGGAGTAGATACAGGACTCGTGGGAGTTGTGGTCTCTGGAGTCGATACTAGACTTGACGGGCTCGTAGTCTCGGGAGTAGATACCGGAGTAGATACAGGACTCGTGGGAGTTGTGGTCTCTGGAGTCGATACTAGACTTGACGGGCTCGTAGTCTCGGGAGTAGATACCGGAGTAGATACGGGACTTGTAGGGCTCGTGTTACCAGGAGTTGATTCCGTTGTAGAGCTCTCAGTGGAAGTTGTAGGACTGGTCTCAGCACTTGTGATCGACGTGGGCGAGGTGACTGGTACAGTAGGAGAGGTAGAAATACCCGGCGACGTTGGGCCACCCCCAATAAGAGTTCCATTCTGACATTGACCAGCTAGGCTCTAGAGGTTAGAATCTGTTAATCGACGGTTTCCTCGGATCGTAACTCACATGAATACACGACCAGATCTACAAGAGTACAATCCGCAGGCCCAGTTGTATCCGTAAACAGACCAAAGACTCTACCATCTAGGACCTGGCAGAAGCGAGCAAGGCCGTCAAAGAAGGCATCGTTCGCCCAGACGACCAAGTCATTCTGGATGGAAAAGTTGGTCTGGATGGACCCCTCGGTCAGTACAGTAAGATCGAGGAATGGAAGGTCTGGTATTGTCGCGATCAAGCGCCCATTCGCAATCACTGTTCCCTCATTGAACTCAACTTGGACAGCCTTATCGCAGGTATCTGGGTTCGGATCGACCGGGGTCCCGAAATAGCCTTGGGGTAGGAGTTGTTCGGTCGCTTGGCGTTTGAGACGAGGAAGCCATCTCTTGGCAATGGGAGCTGGTGTTGCTGCAGGGGAGAGACGAATACTGATAATTTCAAGGAATGGCAAGCCGGTCGGAATGACGGTCACCGTAGGACCAGTAATTCCAGGCAACGTGACGGTAAGACCTGGCCCTGTGATGGTAGGCCCAGAGCTGGTGACCGTAGGTCCAATGATGGTTATTTCAGAAGTAGCAGTGGACGTAACAATGGCCGATGTGGTCGCAAGCGATGTTATCACAGTTGAGGTCGTATCAGTCGTGGTGAGCGTCACGCTGAAAGTCACGGGGAAGCTGGTAGAGAATGTGGAAACCGAAGTAACAACAGAAGTAAGAACAGAAGTGACGGTGGCCGTATTGTCAATGGTGAAAGTCGTGGGCACCTCTGTCGTAGAGATCACAGTAGTGGTAATAACGGTGGGCTCGAAAGAGCTGTAAGTCGAATAGATCTGAGTGGTAATCGGCAAGACAGTTTCAATCTCGGTGGGATAAGACCAATAAGATGTTTCTGTCTCGTAGATTTCACTAGTGTCGATCTGGTAGCCATTGCCTTGGTGAAGGTCCACGGTGCCAGTCGAATAGAAACCACCGATCAAGTCGGATCCATCATCCGGGTAAGAACCATCTGGAAGAGGGCCGTCCGTCTCATGAGGCTCATCTACTCCGTGACCTGAGGCAGTGTAGCCGCCGGCTTCATGAGAGTCAGCGGAAGAGGTGTAAGGAGCAAGATAAGTGACTGTGCGAACAGTGCACTGGCCTGCATCCTCATCCCCTCGCTTTGCGGCCAATACCAGCGCCGCACAAAGCGAGAACGCCGAGAGCGCACGCATGGTCGCTGCGAGGTTTCGATAAGGTAAAAGAGTGTGTGTGAACAGCAAAAGAGAACGAAAGAATGGTGAAATCGATGGAACTATGCAGGTTGGTGATTCAATTTCGGCACTGTTGTTTTGTCGCCGTGACTTTATATATACAGATTTGCACTCGTAAACAATCCATCATCTCAGTCCCGGCGGGCCTCCAGAACTAACTGCCGACTTCACTTACCTGTCTCGTCTTAATAACAAAGTCAAAGACACTTATGGTGTTGTGTCAAAGCTGGCTACATTAAAATTATTCACGCATTTGCAAGCTTAACCGAACGGTGCTTGGAGGAGAATATCATGGGGCTGCACATTTCCACTCACATCCCATCAAAGGTCTTATTAATGAGATATATCGCATTCTGTTCTAAAATGTCTGACTGACAAATAGTTATGCTTTGGCCTTACAAGGCGAAGTCCAGTTTAGTACGTGGGAATAAAGTTTAGCAATCTGTCTTTACCCTGTCAGGTGAAATCTAAGTTTCAGCCCTAACGCAAGGATATTAATCCAAAAATAAGCTTAAATACTTTCTAGCTTATATAAACTTGATGTTTACATTTGCCGAAGCCTGTATTTTCAAAACCAGCCAAACATCGCAAAGCTATCATGATGTTTATTTTAGTCATATGAGCAAAACGAAACCTGTTTTGCTTGTGTATGTGTTAAACTAATCTAATTCTAAATGCAAAATCAACGGCTTTATAATGACTTCTATTATCATTCGCAATAACGGGTTTTTTACCTGTCAGCGAGAACTAAAAAAATATAAAAAGGGCCGCTGGAATTTGCGAAGTATCAATTCATGGCACTGAAATCCAAGCATACACACTTTCTTACCTATACTCGTTTACTTCGTTTCAATGAAATATCCAGCTTTGCTTACGCTAGCGGTGCTGGGCACTCGCCCAAGTCTTGCAGCAGCACAATTATATTCTTTAGTCACCTCTGTAATCACAGAATGCGACGCTGACGTCACAGGCTTGTACACAACAGAGGCCTCGCCTGTAGAGACTGCACAGCCAACGCACGGGTATCCGGCCTATAGCATGCCGTCCTGTGCCTGCGGCTGTGAGACTTGTACATTTACTAGTGTCTACACTACTTCTTATCCCATCCTCTGCCCTACGGGTACGTCCACGCAAATGTACACCATCACGGAGACATATGCTGGAGCCTCTGAACTGCCCATCATTGCAGAGCCAACCACGACTCCATATGGCTTCACTACCAGTCATGCCACTTGTGATGTCTGCGGCGAGCAGCCGATCACCACCGTCATCACCTGTCCTAGCGGCGGATCCACCTATTATGCCAGCGAGACTGACGCTTACAACACCGTCCCGCCCTTATATCCCACCATTGGCAAGAACGCAACCGACAACCACCCCGCAGTCACCAGCAAGCCCTATGCCGAGGGAGAGCTCGGTGCTCACGGCACCTCTACGGGTACCATCACCAAGACGTTGGCACCAGAGCAATCTTCGTCTGGCTACCACGCCGAGAAGCCCAGTGGCGATGCCAACGCAACTCACCCGGCAAACACAAAGAGTACGGATGCTGAAAACACTAGTAGCTATAAAGCGCAGGCCACCAAGCCTGTTACTGTCAGTGAGGCTTCTGAGAAGTCTTTCTGGTCGATATCGCTGCTTGTATCTATCGGAGCGGTTATTGCACTTTTTTAATTTATTCTCACCAAAGTTAAGATACACCTTGTCTGTAATTAAATTATAGTTATATGAAATAATTCAGATAGCATTTTTCCTAGGCGATAAAAAGACCTGAGTATATGCTATTTGTTCAGACAGGAGAATGAAAAGTATAGTGTATTAACCGACACTAAGTACATCCTGCCTTATAATGCTGCTATTTTCCTTGAAACGGGTCCATAGCACGTTCAGATCCAAAGTTTGTGCTCCAGCGCCCGGGGCACTTACACCCCCATCTAGCTGTGCGCGTAGGCACATCTAATTCTAGGGGCTTCATGTATGCAGGCACACATAATCTGACAAGATTAATGCTCTAACCTGCAGAGAACTTACATTTTTAATAGATGGATAGTACTCTGACTCTAGTTTGAGCAGGCAGATAATGCTGTCCAAGAGCCAGCTGGTCATTATGACGAAAACCATTGGTGATGGAAACGGGGGTAGTGGCGTTCAAATCGGAAGGAGCGCACGAGGAAAATGGAAGGAACTCTACGCGCACTCACTGCCCACACTTGGTCTGTGCTTGGGTAGGTAGTTGGCCTGGCAGTTCTCAGGACGTGGAGATTCTTCTTCCTCTCATCATCCTGCAGTCCTTTCTCCGATGAATAGATCTGCCTTCCACCACATCCATTACAGTGCTATGGAAATCTGTCCCTTCCCCCCTTTTTTTCCTCTTCGTGCGTGGGAACGGCTTTATACAACATCTGTTGTGATCACTTAATTCTCTGTAAATACACATCCAAACCGTAGCGAAAATACTCGACTCTTTGCACAAGGCAAAATGCAGCTTCGTTCATCGACCTATCCGCAGCCGGGGCCAGACCAGCGGGTGTCTCGTGGCGAGGACGACCTCGCAGAAAACCCTCATGGTGTCCACATCTTTGACGAATACCCAGACGAAGACTATACCAGTGATGAAGGCAATGATGATGATCCAAGCGACGCAGAAGAAAACAGTAAAGGTATCTCAGAGCTCTCGTCCGGAGACAAGAGAAAGAGAGACTAGCCCCAGAAGGGCCAGAGCAGTACAGCAAAGGACAAGAAAGCCCGATATGCTTACCGCTCGATGAGGAAATCCTGGAAAACATCAACACCCGATATGGCGGGGAAGACGGGGAAAAGCACGAAGAAGTAAGGAGGTTCCGGGAATCTTTCACCGTCATCGCCAACGAGACTATTGAACTTGTGCTTTGTCTCACCAATAGCGAGCTAAGTGCTTGGTTCAAGCGGGAGAATCGCCTGCTTGGCATATCCAAGGGCATCATGGCATGTCTTCGTTAGCGAGTTACAGAGCGCTTTGCCGAGGACCTTTTGGAGTGCATCCCGCTGCCGGTCCAGATGGTCCTCGGACGCGGGGGTCTACAGCCGGTGGACCTGCTCGAAGGGCTCGGCTATAGGAAATGGACATTCAGCCCACAGCTTGGTTTCGATATGGGACTGGAAGAGGCAAGCAGTGAGATAATGACAGTCTTCGGCGAGCCCATCAGAGCCAGCTGGAAGCTGAATGGGAGAACATTGAGCGTCGTGGTGGAGGCGCCGAATGGTACCACCGGGACGTTTCAGATCGGCGAGACGACGCGATCGCTAGCTGGGGCTTTTACACACAGCTTTGATGTAGAGCTGTGATCCAGGTGGCGTGACATAGAGCTACCTCCCAGACTTCGCAGCCAGATGTCACAGGTGATTAAAACCCCGTTCAGTAAGGTCATATGCAGATTTATGAATACATAGGTTGCTAAATATCTAGCATCCACCAAACGAGGGTAGTCCATGGGAACTTGATTTCACTCATGTGTGACTTAGTAGAATGCAATAGCTACATTCGTGTACGGAAAGGAAAAACCTCTTGTCAGACAGAGAGTGGCTTAATAACGTCAATTGTATGCTTCTTCTCCTTTCCCAAGACTTCTCTCCACTAAGCCTGACTGTCGCCAGCCAGGACAGTAGCACTCGAGTGAGGAATTTGATCAGGACAGACATCGATGCCGAATTGGGAGATGCTGGGGCTGGTCACGCGGCATCGAGGTACTACCGTGTTCGTCGTAAGTCTGCTGACTGTGAAGCGAGCGGCGTAGTAACTGTTGTCCCTCAAGAATGCTGTGAGTTGACCAATGATGCCATTCCAGTTCCCTTGATCGAGGGCGTTGCTTTGCCCGCATGCCGCCTTGCAAGTCACTTTGATGCCACGCGTGGGGAAAGAATACATCCCGCTGACTAGTGGGACCCTGTTGAGCCCAGTAACCTGACAAGTGTCTGGCTGATCGGCGAATGTAGTGGGTAGAGTGCAGGACGAGCCTTGGCCAAAATCTGAGCTGTTCCAGGCGCCTTGCTGGGCGGTCGTACCGCTCAACGCGATCGTATTCTCGAGGCCGGTAGCGGAACCGCGGACGCCCTCAGCGGCGGCATATGACGCGGACTTGATTGCGATGTCGATGCACGTGAAACCAGATGCAGCGGTTCCTCCCAGATTGCATGTTGCATCCGCAGCCCACGTCGCAAAAGACTTGACAGGGTTGTTGTCGAAGCCGATGCTGTCTAGCTGCAGGATATTGTTGTATGAGAAGTGCATGGAGCTGGGGGTGCCGTAGTTCTCAACACCGAGATAACTTCCCTCATGATAAGCTTTCGCAGATACCGTCACCACCAGCGGGACCGCAAAGACTAGAGTTTGAACACGGATTGACAACATCTTGTGGAAGAAAGTTGAGGTTCGTGTGGACTTTGATTAGGTGCTTGAATCTCAGACAAGTGGTTCAGACAAGAGGTAGGTAAGAGGCTTTCAAATTGTGGAAGACTGAGCATTTTTCATCTTAGTATATATGTTCTGCCCAAGTCCTCCCAATGTCGGGACCGATCAAGTCCGCGGGTACTCATGAAGCTGAAAATCCGGGGAAATAAAGTTCGATACTTGTTCAGTTGAGAAGAATTCTAGAACGATTAGATGCTGGTTGCTTTTGCATAAACGCTGCTCTCCACGGGCCCGACTTCCAATGCATTTTTTGATAATCATGAACGGTGTGATGAGATTATTACCCTGCTGATCAGCCTCGCCGGCCCTTTTCTCCGAATGGGGTAAAGATAATCTTTTATGATCGCACTGCGGTTGCCATGCGGAAGCCACTATGGCCTGTGGGACTAGTTCACTGGCTCCTGGCTGCCCTAGTCATTCAGTTACTGCCCATGGGTTGGCAGGGGCTGTACGGACTATGCTGTAGAGGTCCTGGACTATATTGTACTTGCAGAACTAATGAGGTATGCACATCTCGATAATGACATTTCGACGGCCGGCATACAAGACGAAAAGGAAACACGTGGGAGTTCAATGAACCCGTGGATGCACTGAGTGCCCTCACGTGCCCATGCGCGTTATTGCGCCCTTCGGTCTTCAGACGGTCCTATTCCTTCTGCTTCAGTTTTAGAGCAGCAGAGCCTGATGCTTTTCAAATCGCATCCCAAGACAGGAAAGCCGCAACATGCGCAATTGCCTTGACTTCGGCTCTAGCGAGCAGCGCGGCCGCCGCAGGAGAAAGTCTTGTTCACACTGGAATCCCGCAAAATTGCTCTCTGGGCACCAAGTCTGCCTGTGTTGGAAATGATGACAGGATGGACTGTTATACTTGAAATAACTTGAAATGTCAACGTATCCGGATCATAAGCAACATTGCTAATCAATAAAATCGGTTCCGAAATGATTCTCAAAATTCTTCAAATACTGCTCTCCATCTAATCGCTGGTGATTGTCTGTCATGTCTTCATTTTTGTCTCATTGCTCAGAATATTGAAACGAGTCCCTTTTGCCAGAATTATTCTCCTAGGCTCAAGCGTAGTGAGTTTGGTTCTTCTCCGTCGCTGCTACCTTTATGTGGTTCGCGATTAAAAGCTTCTCTCAAGTGGTCTCGACTCTATTGACCAGCTTTCGTTCAACGCCTGTGTTCAACAATCTCATTGTCGTCTTCGTACGAAGTTTACTCAGATTGGTATCTTATATTCAACTGTGGATATTGGATGGAAACCGAAACCAAAGGGACCGGTGTGATGAATATCAGGCGAGAAATTTATAATTCCACCTCAGAGCTTGGTCTGTTTCGGTAAATCCGCTTTCATCGCCTTAATCGCTCGATCTTGCCTCTGCTGCAACTCCTTAATCATGTCACTGATCTCCGCCATCTTCCTCTGTTTCGCCTCGCCTTGAGCCTGCAGTTTCCCCTCCGCCTCCGTGTCACCTTTGCCGTGAATTTCTCGTGCTTTTCCAGCGATCTTGCGCAACCCCTCGTCTGTCTTCTGATGCTCAAACATCAGCTGCTTGATGGCAAGCCGGGACGCCACCTCGTCCATGGCGTTCGCAGTGAAGCCGGATTGGTGCAGGTCGCCGAACGGGTACACCAGGAGCTTCAGACAAGCCTCGCGGATCATCTTGGTCACAGACTCCTGCCCGAGCTCTTTGGGAACTTGAACCTTCTTGGCCTTGGCCATCTCAGCGATCTTGTCCATGCGGTCCTTGGCCAGCACTGGCACCAACGCCTCAGTCGCCTCCACCCCCTGCTTGACAACCTCATACATCTTGGCCTGGTCAAAGATCTCCTGTTTCAGGAAGAACTCGTTTGCCGGGAGACTCTCGGGCGCAGTAAAGCCTTGCAGTCGTGTAGCAACATCGAGCTTCTGCTTGTTGAGCTGAGAGTTGCACTTCTCATGGATTGTCGTGGCCAGCGGGCCCTTTTCGGGGCTTTTGCCACCAGCACGCTCGCCGCTTAGGTTAAAGTAAGCCTCCACAGTGCGCCAATTGTCCATGGTTGCTGCACGCATCTCCTTGGTAGTCAGGGAGAAGCCGTCACCAGACGTGATTTTCAGAGCCGGGATCGTGACCCCACTAGCGTTTGTCTGCTCCGAAGCAGGACTGGGTATCTTCTGGGGCTGAGCTGCCAGAGTTGTCTGGCTCAGTGGCTGTTGCGTGCTGGTTTGTGGTTGAGTCGACCTAGCGACTTGGGTGGGAGGGGTTTGCTTGCTAGTCGGAGTCTGACTGGGCTTGCTAGGCTGTGTTGATGGCTGCTGCTTGTTGGTTGGCGATTGCGAGGATTTACTGCCTTGGGATGATGGGCTTTGCTTGTCGGTCGACTTCTGTGTGGTTTGATTTGATGGGGTGGTGCCAGCTGAACGCTTGGGTTCCACATTGCCCCCGTTGACTTCTGTTCTTCAAGGAGGTTGTGGTCTTGTTGCTAATGTCAAGACTTGGACTGGGCTTGGGCCATGAATCAGGTGACCTGTCCTTGGGGCTCTTCGCAGGTTCTGATTGCGCAGACGTCTTGCTCTTGGAACTTTGTTGGCTGTTGCTGCTACCTGTGTTTGGTGGCTTCTTGTTATTGTTGTTGCCACCGCCATTGTTGTGGTCATCGTCCTTGTCCCGAATCGTAGTCCTGTCGAGCTCGCCATCCGGATAGTAGCTGTGATGCGTCCTTCCTGAGCCGCGACCTTCACCATCAGTCAAAGCTTTCACCTCCTTGTCCCTCTTTCGCCAGTTCGCGTACTCTTCAGGGGTCATCGTCTCGACTCGTGCGCGACCGGAGATCTCCTGACACCAAGCGCCCATGGGGCCTCCCTTTAGGAACAAATTGACAATCCAGGACTGCAATGCGAGGTGGTCGGTTGCGTCTGCCACTGCTTTGTTGAACTCGGTCTCGTTGAGATTCTCCCCAACTGGCATGAGTTGGTGTTTGATGCGATAGCAGTGAGCGCTCATGATTTTGACAAAAGACCACAGCCAAGGCGCAAGCCATGAGTTGACGCAATCCAGGAATGGAACTTTGCCTTCACCGCCGCCCAGAACAACAGCACTGACAGTGTTTGGACCGGTGACGAGGAACATGTGCTGAATCCAGCCAACAAAAGGATGTCGGATGTCAGGCTCGAGAAGCATGACTTGCCCAGTGAAAGTAGTGCCATCAAGCTGTTTGTGCTTAACAGTGTGGATGCCACGGTATCTGGCTCCAAAAGTGCCCAGTATGATATAGCATTCTCGATCTCCAGATGGAGCCACTCCGTCCTTGATAATCTTGTTTAGAGTTGCCATATTTTGGGCACGGTACTTTGCAATGTGTGCACGCAGCTCATTACCGTCCAGTCTCAGCCTCTCGAACTCATCAATGAAGGCTTTACCCTCCGGCGTATCGGCAAACACGAATCCGTTGATATCCGGGTAGTGGCTAATGTCCCACAGTGGATAGACACCACCATCTTTGATGACGGAAGCGGCGTTGGGAATGGTGAGGTCCATAAAGAACGTGTAGAAGTGCGAAAATAGGCCGTTCGAAGAGGCGGAACTGAACTTGCCATCAATCTGCAGGCGGTCTTCGAACTTCCTGCCCTGCATTTCAGGCATACTTGACAAAGTAGACTGCGCTGAACTTTGCACAAAGCCAACTTGGTCTTTCTTCATGGACTTGGACAGCTTGTCATGATGAGCACCAATCTTTTCCCACAAAAGCTCAATTGGGGCCTGAAGGCGGTGCGCATCGCTAAGGACGTCCCACCCTATGGAGGGAATCGCGTTCAAGACAGTTTCAACATGAAATGTTGCTTGGCTCTTTATAACAGTTCGGACAGGCCCGAAAGTCTTCATGTTCTTCCGAACGGAGGTCAGCGTCTTCGTAAAGAACACTTGCGACATGGTGAATAGGGGGTGAACGGGTCAAGAATGGGGAAAGTCGAGTGTTATCCTTTTGAGTGCCAAAATTTCGGTGGCCGTGCAGTAGTCTTTTATATCTTCTGACTTGATCGTATAGTTATGCAGTACTAAACTTGTGTGCACAAAGAACAGTAAGAACTCGCCAAGCCTCTCCCTTCAATCCTTCAAGCCAATGAACTACAGACGTGCCATTCCCGCCTCACAATATCTTCAACTGGAGGTATGGTTCTAGAGCAGGCGCTCTGTCGACCCCGTCCTACCACAGGCGATCTCAATACTCCCCGTGAAATGTAAGCTGCGCAAGCGCCAAATACTACCACACTATCAGCCGATCGACATAACCTTAGGGTAGCCGTTCGCGCTTTCAGGATAATTTCAAGAGGGCCGCAGAGGTAAATGGTCAATAATACCTCAAACAGTAGATTATCATATGAAGTCGCTTCTCCAAGTCTTGAAAACCACTAGTGGTGCGTATATCCGCTAGAGCCCATTGTAGGCATATGTGCGGCGTTCTGAATGTGATAGTGACTGGAAGCTCCCTGTCTCATGCCATTTTCAAAGGTTGTACTCTGAGACGGCCGTCACATAAGTGCGGTGGTGATATCCTTCCCCGACCTTACTCACGCTGTGGCTGGCTGACGATTATGTAGAAGGTTTAAGTTTCCGGGCCAGACCATAGCTCGTGGCCGTATTCCATGATGAGCTGGAGTCAGCAACTGATTCCGAGCTGAAACGCTTCAGGTGAGGTTGACTTGAAGTTCATTGGGATGAATTACATAGTATACTGAGTTTGAGCAAGCCACATCATGTGGTTCAGAACCTAATTCGGGGGACAGCATATTGAATTAGGTATCCCGCTTCCATTTCCGGGATCAGGTGCATGACTAGAGTTCCCAATTGGGAACCGTCACGTAAATAATGTGGCTGGCCACGCTTTTAGTTGCCTGTCAAGCGAGCCCTTTATAGAATATAAATTCACAACTTGATGATTCAGCTCTCCATGGGATAGCCCCATACTAGTGGCATTCCCACCCGGATGTAGCGTGCAGGGAGCAGCTGAAGAATGCAGGGGCAAGCCACTAATAGGCCAAGGTCGCCAATTTAGTCTCCGTGAACACAGCACATGTGAACGACAAGAGGCAATTCCACTGGTCATAATGATGCGGGCGGCAAGGGCAGCCAATTAGAGTGCTCTTCCTGTTCGGATGTGGACAGCCACTTCATCCCATGAACCCAATCACGTTAATGAATGCACTACACCCGAAAGTCTCAGCCTTGCCTTGGTGGGCTAAGATAGCAGAATGCTTAGGCGACAGCTGTGTACAATATCAATATCCCAACGTGACGACCTATCAGATTTTAGTAGGCTAGCAACGACATACACCAGATAGTGTTCAATACGTAGCACCTCCAATCGTAGTGGAGGCATGACGTGGATTTCAAGCATAAAGTAGTTGGTCATCATGAATTATCAACGAGACATAGTATTGACCTTTTGGAGGCATTATGTTAAAGATGATAGTCAATAAACCAAGACAATATGTAGAGACAGGAAACCATGAAAGGGTAACAAGCGGTGTTTGTGACTTGACATGTGTCACGGCCCAAGACGGCATCGCGTTTCAATCAACGATGTTCTCAGTAGCGTGCCAGAGAGAGGCAGTCTGCTTCAGATCTGCCAGTACACCAGCAATTCCCTGGAAGCCCAGGTTGAGTCCCTTGTACTCGTGCTGCTCAGACCAAGCTGAGAGCTGCCACCCGATCGGCAGCCATGCCAGCGGCCGGATCCAGTCATAGTACCAGTGCGCCGCCCTTTCGGCCTCCTCGGGAGTGATGTCCTCTTTCTCGAGGTGGTTTCTACGGAAGAATATCTGTGCCTCACGCATGAGCCTGGCAAAGTCGCACATGATACCCAAGAACCAGGCACGGTGGGCGATTCTGTACAAGCTCGCGACGCGCAGGTTCATACCGCTAGGCCCTGCAGCCGCTATCGCCATGGTAGCGGCGGTGATGGAAGCATTGGGGCCACCATGAGTCCATCGGCTGTGGCCATGCTTGTGGGCCAGGATCCCGTGGTCTGTCAGGAACGCAATGTTCTCCAAGGCCTGGTATGTCCCGAAAAACGCGCACTGGACAAGACCAATGGCGCGCAGGACCGAGTCCTCGTCTTTGTCTGCCAGCAGCTTGCGGACTTTGACATAGATGGGCAGAAGACCAACAAGACGCAAGGTGGCGCGAGTGTTGGAGAGGACAGCACCCAACTTGGCGAAGGGAGATGCTTCAGCTTGTGCTGAGCCGACCATCGCGGTCATCAACTTGCTCTCAGTGCTGACAAGATTCAAAGCCTTGGACTTGAGTTTGTGCGCCTTGCTATCCAGCCATGCTAGCAGGTAAAGTGCGTAGTTGAAAGTGGTCAAGATGGAGCCGAGATCCTTCGTTGGTGCAAGTAGCCTGGGAGCAAGGACAAAGTCAGCACTTCAAGTCCTTGGGATGAATGGTTGTGATAGACATACTTGTTTAGTCTGAAGAAAAAGTGGTCTGAACCGCTCAAAACGAGCTTGGACTGCGCAGGCATTGTTGACTTCGTTGGCTTGGTCCGAGTGGGAGGTGAGGAGATCGGCAGAGGCTCGTGAATTGGGCTGGGAGGAATTGAGGGCGGACTTGAAGGTGGAATTGAGGGTGAGGAAGGACAGAATTCAAAGTTGTTCAGCTCGTCCACTTCTTCGATAGATCTGGTTGCAACGCTGAAAAAAGAGTTCTCAGGCTTTCGGATATCCATGCCTTTGCAAGAGTGCAGATTGAGTTGAAGGCACACGGGCTGGGGATCTGCATGCTGGTTATAACAATTGTTATGCTGGGGAGACATGTCCTCAGAAAGATGCTGCCGTGGTAATGGTTATCGACCCACATCATTGTGGCAGTCTAACCAGGACCCTTCTTCGCCAGCTGAAAATAATCATCACATGCCCAATCAACCTCAACCGGACTGTAAAAGTGAGTAGGTTTTAAGAACGGGGACACCGCGGTGGCTTGCTCCTCTTCAGCGCTTACACACATCTGGGAGGACTCCGCAGTCTCGACTTCTTTTGGACTATGCCGAGTGAGCGCTCGTGGATTTCGGTAGACACACCCCGCTGCTCTTGGCTGAAGTATACTGTCGCCATTACCGACGTCCTACATCTACTAGCCGAAAAATTGGCTGGCCGTATGGAAGCTGAAACGATGATACTGGTCCAGTGTCCTTCACAAGTAGTTAGAGAAGTACTAGTGGGGAGCCATCCTAGGTTCATGGGATCGTTCAGGACTAGACGGAAGATCTTTTGTCGGAAAATATGAATTGAGCAGTCTCATTCGTCGAGAAGTATGTGTAGGAGACTATAACTCTGCCTCGCATGAGTGGCGTGGAAGGTCCAGCCTCGTGTGCTAGTCACGCTTATCCCGATATGTGCGAACTGACAGGGGCCGACTATTGGATTATAGAGTACGCCTTGGATTCAGCCAGCCTCTTCCAGACTATAATACTGATTGATAGAACTGGCTGAATGTCGATCCGTCGTGTGACCTCGAGCTTGCGACTTTCTACATTCTTTAGGCGCCAGGTCTCAGGTTTCGCAAGAATTAGCATGTGATGCCGTGTCAGCGAAGCTTGATGGCTCCTTCTCCATTGCGGCCAAATTAGTTTCTAAGAAAGCTTTCAAGTTGCATTCGCATCGGCGCCCCCGGAACTGGGCTCCTCACAGACTGAGGTATCAAACATCGCAATATAGTGAATAACGATAGTTCCAGTACGGAAGTGTTCTGCCGGTAAGTGGCTGGCTGAGCACATATCTTTGCCGCCGAGAAGAACACGCCCAAGAAAAGTTTAGTGATTGATTCAACTCAAATGAGCTGGTCAATCATTGTCTAGCCATCTCGCGTGATCTGAATTCGGTCGTCAGTGCTCGGAAGACTTGGGATTTCATAAACATCCTAGACCTTCTTTTCCACTCTGCAATTCACCGTCTATCTCTCAAGGCACTATTTCGAAGGACTTTCGACTCACTTATCCGTGAATCACTCTTCACTCAATCGCACGACGCTTTGCTCAACACTTTACTGTCAAGATGCCTACTTCCATCCCCTACGACCCCAGCCTTGTGCTGATGAGTGTGGTCAACCAACCAGCTCTAGACAATGTCGTCTTGATCGCAGAAGCCCAGGGCCCGGTCGACGCCGCCCAAGATAGTCTCAATGCGCTGATCTCCGCAAAGCGGTCCATCACAATGACCAAAACTGAGATCAAGAACTTGGGCATTGGAACCGCAAGCCTGGACAAGAACATTGAAGCCCTCAACAAGCAGGTCGAAGACGCGACATCGGCCTATGCCTTGGCCAAAATCACTGCTCAGCCCAAGATCACCGAACTTCGCGCCAAGATCCGCTCTGTCCACAAGTCCATTGAGAGTCCTGTCGACTACAACCGTTGCCAGATCAAGACCCTCCCCATCGCTGCAGACTCCATGAACATGGACGTGCAATACTTCTCTTTCGACTCCAACTCTCAGGACTCGGCCACATACAGTGCCCAAATCGCGTCTTATGTCTCCAAGACAGTTGACGTGCTCGGCACTGAGAACTCCGTCAAGATCGGCGCGACTGCGTCACGACAGGTCAACCGCCAGGTCAAGTCCCACAGCATCGAAGGAACCTTGGTGCTATCGGTCGCCTGTACGCACAAGAATGCCTCCATGGTCGCTCCTTTTGTGCTCCACGTCGACAAGGCTATCAAGGTCTGGAACAGTCTATTCCCAGCCAAGAAGCTGGACCCCACGAGCGGCGATGGCATGATGAAGATTGCCATGAATGAGAGCCAGGAGGACAAGCAGAAGTTTTCCATCATTTCTGGCACAACCTTTGGTTCCAGCTTCGTTGGCATGGTCCACATCCTGCGTACGACCTCTACCAATTCCTCGCAGAGCATGGAGGCTGCGGCCGTGTCGATGCAGAAGAGCATGGAGACCGGAGCTTGGTTTGCCAAGGCGCAGGGTAAAGTTGGCGTTGACGCCAAGTTTGCCGGCGATGTCAAGAACCTGCTGAGCCAGCAGAATGTCTCGTCTCACGTTACTGTTCTCACGATGGGTGTAATCCCGTCCATGGTGGCAAGCGACGTCAAGATCGCCGTCGAGGGCTTTACCGACCTGAGCCCCCAGAAGAGCATGGAAATGCTTGCCGCCATGCAGAATGCCAACTCGGACCAGCAGGCCTCTGTGGCCTCCATGGCTGAGTCTTCGCGGGCGGGCGGCCAATCGGCCGACATGCGAGGCAAGGACATCCAGGCCTCACTGAGTGCCTTGTCCGAGATTGAGGAGGCCAAGAACAAGGTTCTGGATGTCAACTCCATGATGACGGCTCTTGATGATTATCTCAAGAAGGCTGCCGAGGGCAACTCGGGTGTTCCTATCAATTACTACCTCAAGGACATTGACCAGAAAATGCTTGCCCAGATGTGGATGGCAAAGTATTATCCGGGCAGATACATGTCCATCAAGTACGATGACACTGAAGGTGGTGGTGGGATTGAGGCAGGTGGCGAGGAGAAGGCCAAGCTCTGAGGGGTACTGCTTGGTTGCTCAACTCCATAAACTGTCTGTGTCTCTTGTCGCCATCCCCATTGTTGCTGTTTAGTCTGGTATCATAATTTCAATGCAAAGTACACGATCATTCCCTGTAACTCTTCTGTAATTCTCAACTCTCCATGAATTAGTACGGATGCCAGTGCCGACATGGTGGACAGTGCATTCACACCACCAAGGAGCGCAACCATGCCTTTCAGGGTCCAGTCTGGGGTCCAGGCTCACCTCAGCTGAAGGTTTACTATCGCGTAGACCCTCGCGTAATCTGGGGTGCGTTCCTGCTTTCCTACAACGTGATTGGGCCTATACCGACTCTAATCGCCCAATTTGGAAGGGTGCCGAGTCCATCCGCAAGCCACTTTCAGCCAGTCACATCCTATTCGGGGTTGCGCACATCCTATTCGGGGTTGCGGGCCAGCCCGCGCGCCGTCAGCGGCGTCCCACTAGTTCGGCCGAGCTGTGGAATACATGCAGAAGAATCCTTGTTAGGAAGAAAAAACGCTCCGCTCATTACTGCCGGACGTGCACCTCGGCCGTGAATGCCACATCGGAGTGTGTCTAGGCAAGGTGTAAGCTGCTGACTTTGGCCTGGATAGAACGAGCTGATAGAGCGCCTCACCCTCGCGTATTCTGGAGGAGAAGAAGACAGATCCAATGCCGACCGAAAGGTAGTAAGATTCTCTATGGCTGAATCTTCACATCGTCATTGGTGGTTACGCGCTCACACTAGTCATGCCGCGAATTCGGTTAATGCACAAATTATCGCTCACGAACTCGACTTGTCACATCGTTAGGCTATAGCTGAAGTCGCTGTGGGTTAAGAGTTCGCAACCTGCATCCAAGATCGGCTCGTTTAGTTACTGGCACACACTCCTCACAGGATGAAGGCGCCAGTTGTGCTCGAGCTATCATAAGATTTGCACGGCGGGGCAACGTCTCGCCTACCTATTCTTCACATACCTTTTTTCCGCAGGGATCGTCCACGGTCGCGTGAGTCCTCTCCTGGCGCGACCGTTCTTCAGAACTCTATTCTTGGCCGCATACTATGTCGCATGATTCTCCTATGAGCAAACGGACGTGGCATGATGATCAATAATCGATACACTGTAACAAGCAGATCTTGCAGCTCAAGGTCACTGCCTATACGAGAATTTGGAGTATCCCCTTTGTTATTGTTTAAAGTGACGATACCCGCTAAGTAAAAAAAAAAAAAGATGCATAGTCGAGCACTTCCACAGGTTTTATATCATAGAGTACAACGTCTTTACTCCATATATTTATTCTTTTTTCTCTCTTTCTCATCGCGAACGGAAAAAAGTTATCGTTTCCCAACTCCTGCCATAGTCTTCTTCATCATGACTGTAGCCCTCAGTCCAAGGGCTTGAGGTATCTTTGTGCCCAACCCATATCATCTAAATGACTTCACGTTGGGCCAGAAGCCAGAGAGCGATAATCCTTATGCGCCAGATGATGACAAAGCACTGTACTTCCATCTCAGTGAGAATGATCAAAGAGTTGTCCTCGCTTTCCCTGCCAAGAACGGCTGCTTCGTCTCAGTCCATTTCATGAAGCAATTGATCAAAAGGAATGTCGACTTCAACACTATTGGGCAAGTCTATTCGTTCACTAGTATCTAATATGTTTGTATTCTAACGAAGTTCTTTTTATTATCCAGGCCCGATGGGATGATCACTCGACGGGTCCCGGTGGAATGGAGGAAGAGCCAAGAGATCCCAAGAACAGAGTTACTTACATCCCTTTCGGAAACATGAGCGACGAATTGGAGGCGAGACGTAGCAAAGTGTGCCATTCCAAAAAGCCGGACGATCTCCTGAAAGACTGGGAACCTCTGTACCGGCAAGCACGGAAGACAGCCCAGGCCAATCCTGGCCCTTTCCCGAAACCTTCGCGTATGGTAGCAGTCCCAATTCACGACGAAATAATAGTGGTATTTGAGAAGGCCGGGCTTCGCCGCCTCAACCAAGATCTTATTGATAATTCAATCAAGGCGGTGAATGTAAGATGTGCACACCGTTCCCCGGGACGGTCTCACATTTTCCGGTCTGCCAGCCACTATAACCGTTGTCTCGTCAGTCCCGCCGTCATTTTATAATCTTCTTCCCTCCTTAGCTATCAAGTTTGTTGCTATCATAACCTATACTGCCGTGCCGCACCTCCAAATCGCCTGTGATTCGCCAGTGTATCGTTCTATAATCGGCGCCCTTACATTATATATACAAGATTTTAAAGTAGTTTATAATTTAGACCGTTTGTATTGTATTTCGAGGGAATTATCTTAGTTCTTTACCCTTCAAAACTCGGTATCTGTTGGAATACTGGTATTTCGACCCTCGCACGAGGATGGCATCTAGCTAGTATATAGGTATTCAGCCACCACAGCCACATCGTGGCTGTCGGATGGCTCCGATGGTTATCTCCGCGGAGCGGGGGGACGTATACCCGATATCGTCGTGCGGAAGGGACTTCGTCCCCCTCTCTCCCTTTCGTACGTACGTTGAATAATAGATCTATTTGCCGTCATTACCTAGGTGCAGGTAATCCAATTGGATCGGTGAGCCCATTCAACAGTATTGCCGTATCATTATCTAAGAAACAATAATCAATATAAGACTGATGCACAGGTTTAGAATACTGAAAAGGTATATAATTGTCGTGCCAAACATCAGGACATTCCCGTGGCTCATTGATCGTTACCAATACCGGGCCGGAAATGGCCTCTGGTAGTGTACTTTCTCGAGAAGAGAACATGTTGGCATTCTCTATTGTGTCGCTCCGTAATCGGTGTGCGGATTCGAGGGGTGGAACCATGTCCGCGGCGTCAGCATCCGAGTTGGCTACAAAAGACCCGTTTGAGGGCAAAGAAGCCAGCCCATCCGAGGACCGATCTGATCCGTCTGACATATTGTATTGGCGGGATTGGTCTTGAGAGGCTTCGCCGAAATAGTCATTGTTGTCGAAATAATCCCCTTCCTGGTTCTCGACATCATCAATCTTATCCGCCGGCCATGGAAGCGACCTGAGCGAGAATTCGTGTACATGTTCAAGGATGTGGTTGAGAAGAGGCTCGGAATCTGCAGCTCCCGTTTCATCGCACAGAGGACAACTGCTGAGGCCGGTAGGCGCGGGAGCTACTGCACTCTCTATGAGTGTTTGGTGCTGGTCCTCGTCAATCGTGTCGTAGTGATGATCCTTGATGTGGGTTAGGAACTCTCCCACAGACGGAAAGAGCAGAGGGACCCTCCCAGGCGTTTGGCAAGGTATGCACTCCCAACACTGTGCATGGCCTTCTCTAACGTGTTTCGACCAATCGCTCCGGTTGATATACATGCTTTCTGGATTGGGACATTCCTGCAATATGCAAGTGTATGGACAGACATCCGCCATGAGATGTTTTCTAAAAACCATTAGGATTCATGTCTAATATCACAACAATGATGCTGTAAGAATGAAGCGTGGGAAGATCGCGACTTACTTCCAATGTGTCTCTTGGCGGAACAGTTCTGGAAGGACCTGACAGCAACAAGGGCACTGAAAGTATCGTTGTCCCTCGCGGGCTTGGGGAGGACGAGGATAGTTGACACGCGCGGCTATTGACGTTATGTTTGTCTTTGCAAGCTGTGTGTTCGGTGGCAGTCTTTGAGGGACTTGTTCGATTTGGGTTCCAACAGCTGAAGCTGTTGTCGCAGACAGTATGATGGATTGTGGCATTAATTCATTTGTCAACGATGGCCGACGGATGATCGCGTTGGTAGAAACCCTTTTATCGTCCATGGGCACAGGATTCTCAAGTTCTGGTAGACCAAACTTGCCGTATGCCTTATCGGCATCTAAGCCCAGCTTTTGAGCATGTCTCTGGGCATATATGAATCTGTTCCGTCGTCGTAAATTCGCCATTATTAGACGTTCTTGAATGGGGTTGAGTTGATTGACATCCAAACTCCAGCTGTTCCTGCTGGTCTCGGTGCCCCGGACCAGAACCATTAGGATGAGATGCAGCCTCAAGTCTTCGTGGGCCATGGGGTCGAAAAGGCGATCCGCTTTCCGATGACGAACATTGGTCCCGGATTTCCTGATTGCCAACGTGATCCTGGCTAAATGATCAAGGACTTGCTCTACCTCATCTTTGGCCATCGCCAAGACCGAAAATCTCGAATCCAAATCGTTCGTCGGCGATTCCTCCATCTCCGAGCTTACCGAGGACATATCTGACCAAGGCGAGAAAGACCGGGGGATGATTTGAGGACGGCCCAAACTCTCCGTAGCGTCGTCAGTCGGGTTGGGAACAATACGCAAACTCGAAACATCTCCAGCGATTGACTCATTTTGGAAATCAATAGCTACTTCCGTAGATAACGTGTTACAGTCAGTAGCGACGTAAGTAGACCAATAGACACTCACAAGCATAGCGACACTTCTCAACACAACCGAGGAGGAGACTGAGAATACTGATCACGAAGGTCTGTGTGTCCATCTGCAGAGCAAGTCTGGCATCAAGGGATGCCTTTTCACCGGCGAAAGCACCGGCACCCGCAGCCCACAGATTAAACTCGGCCAACCTGTTCTCGGCCCATTCATACTGCATCAAGGGTTGCAGATGAAGGCACTGCTGGAGTCGCATTCGACACTGCGTCGCAACCGCACTAATCGAGATGCTCACTTCATCGCTGGCTTCGGGTGCCATGATATAGGCGCAATGTCTGCCAACTTGGGCAATGAGGGGATCAGGCTGCAACTCCAGTTTATATCGCCGAGGTCAACATTGTGGTATACAGGCGCTAGGCCTTATTGGGAATTACAGGCGAGGCTGTACCGTATTGAAAGGAGATGCAGGAACCCCGCCTCTGGTCAGCCTGAGTGCGACTGAGGGACTGAGAGACTGCTTGCTCCTGCCATTTGGACAACCTCAATCGTCCCAAAGCTTGCGCACGCAATGAATCAATGGCCCCAGGCGCGGCTGGCGACGAGCTCGATGAAGCCGACTTCGCCAGAGAGGCGTTATTTCGTGTCTCCGTCATAGCTGCTGCTCTCGGTGCTCGCAACAAGTCTTGCATTATTGGATGTTTAGCCGCCAAGCTATGGATTGCGAACAAATCCCTAGAGTCCGCTGACGAAGGTCAACTTGAACGCCTCCGAAAACGCGTCCCCAAGCTGCTTGATGATTTAGAACGAGTGACAGCGGTACGTTCATTGAGCGCTCGGAGCCCGTGCAGTTATGTGTTACTGACGGTCCGCAGTGGCCCGAGCCAACCGAACACCGCCGACCAATATTGCATTCCATTCTTCACCATGGAACATACCGCTCGACGCACGAAGCAGAGACTCGTGTCCAAGATGGACTTCTGGCCTTCACCAACGAAGCGGCCGTTGTGCGCGAGACCTACTTTCGCAAGCTGGACCACTTCTCCAAACATGCAACAGCTGCGGCCGACGATGAGAGGAAGCCGAAACGAAAGGCAGGAACAATTCCTGACGATGACGATTATCCTACACATGTCAACTCTGCACTCTATTCTGTCATGCAATCACACTCTATATGTACCTGTTTGTCTAATCATGGGTCTAAAAGGCCTAGACATTACGGTCGACTGCGTTTAAGAGGCGAGGCTATCAAAGTTGACGGCTGCATTGCGTTTGATATACTGCTGTCTTCCGATCCCGATACTTGGGGTCACTGGCAAGACATCCAGATGCGTGTATCACTGTAAGATACTTAGAAGATCCCATGATACGTGGATACCTTTACTGACTTGGGGACAGTAAGAAAGCGACCAAGAAGGCAGTCAGATATGCAGACAGCAGTTACAATAAATCCTTAAAGGCGAAGTCCACTGAACTGAAAATAATTTCTCCAGGATCTCTCTGCCAGCTGCTTAGAGCAAAACTTGGTGCTCGTTTGAGTTGCCAAGTACATGGTTCAGAACTGCACCAACTATTCGGCGGCTCACCAATCATCCAGCATGTGTCTCCTGGACCCAGCTTCTCACTCAGGTATGTCCTGGAGACTCACCGATTTTCGAACAAGATGAAACTAGTACTTGCTTGCATAGTTGCCAGATCATTCTGGCAGTACTATGACTCACCCTGGATGGACACCAAATGGACCAGTGACTCGATCCACTTCATGCCCGAGCCTCACATCGACGGCAGTACCGCAGGGACAGGCGAAGAAGTATTATACGCCTCGCGGCCGTACTTTGTCATTGAGTTTCAAGGTGGAAAGCGCCCGTTCCTAGAATACTGCAATTCTTATTCCGTCATCTATCGATACCCAAGGCTGTTGTCACTCTGTACCATTCTTTTGGAGATCGGTCGCGGGGAGACTTTGACCTGGGAAGAAGCAGGATCTTTGGAGGGAGATTTGAACGCCAACTGGAACATGGTAAAACGCCTGGCAGAAAGTAATAGGGGTTGGGGAGACTTTGAGTATGGTGACTATCGCAAGGCCATTCGCAGTTGCCTCAATTGCCGGCTATTCGATGAGGGGGAAGCTGAAGATCACACACAAGCCGAGGCTGAAATCGACCTCAGAAAAGCAGCCATATACGACACCATAGTCCAGCCCTTGGACGAATTGATCAAGGTACTCGGATTCTCGGAGAATATCGAGAGTCTTGACCCAATCGATTCTAAAAGGCCCTTTGGTCCGAATGGAAATGGCCAGCAAATCCAACTTCCAGCTTTGAACCTTGGAAACGAGGCAAGCCTCGCCCAGGACCAGGAGGCCAACAAGTCTTCACTATGGCTAGATCAGCTTTCCCAGGTCAATAGCTACATTAACGGCATCGCGCAGCGCTGCATTCAAGGGCAAAAGCACCGGGCCATCAGGATTGCTGTTATCGATACAGGGTATGATGACGAGGCAGTATTCTTCCAGCTTCCGACGCGTCGACGGCGTATCAGACAATGGAAGGACTTTTATGGAGATTCGGAGGACCCAATCGACGGAAACGGGCACGGAACTCACACCGCAGCGTTGATCATGAAAGTTGCCCCGACTGCAGACATATATATCGCAAGGGTCACTCAAGACCGTGCAACCTTGCGAAGTTGTGCTTCGAAAGTCGCCGAGGTAAGAATCTAGGCAGCGTACCTCCTACCACTGAGCTAACAAGTCTGGTCCAGGCGATTCGATGGGCCGCAGATGAATGCGAGGCGGATATCATCTCGATGTCCTTTGGGTTCTCCGAAGAGGACCCGCTAATCAGTAAGACTATCAGCGAGGTTCATCTGCAACGAGACAGCCGCATCCTGTTCTTTGCTGCAGCGTCCAACTCAGGGGGAAATCGCAGGGAGATGTTTCCAGCAAATCATGACTGTGTCATAGCAGTGCGGGAGACAAACAGCAACGGGGCTTTTGCTGACTCCAACCCACCTGTCGACCCTTTGGGACCCGCAGTGTTCGGGACCCTTGGCTCCAATGTGCGGTCGGCGTGGCTTCGAAACATGGATGGCGAACTGCCCAAATCTGGTTCTTCGGTCGCCACTGCTGTGTCTACTGGTATCGCAGCCATGATGCTCAACTTCAACAATGTCGGTCTCCGGAACTCGAAAGTTGTGATTCCGGCCCGGGCTAGTAGACTGTGGACCAAGCGTGGAATGCTTCGTATGTTTGCACGAATGTCACAGGACATGGGAAACAGGTGCTTCTTCGTCTCGCCAGTGAGGTTCTTTGCCGACAGGGACGAGGAGATGGCCTGGATGGCTATAGCTGATGTATGTACATGGTAATACGTCGATCGTCACGACATACAATCTTTGAGGGGCCAAAGCAGTCTCGATATCACCGAAAAATGGCCACAATCTCGATATAGCACCTTAAAAATGCTATAGGCTGTAATTCATTGAGCGAGATTCCAAAATTGCCTAGTGACATTCGTTCAACTGATTTCCAGGACTCTCCGGCAGTCCTTCTTCGCCCGGTTTTGCACTGACAGACCGCAAGGCTGAGAGCGACAAGTTACCCCGCCTCAGCAAAATCTGTCAAACGTAGCCCTGCACCTTTCACGTACCTCTAGAAATCCTCACATACCTAGGTAAATACTCAGAGACCCAAACTGTCAAAACTGAGAGGCCAATTTCATGGCTTCCGTGAAGACGTACATTCTTGCGCCGAACTTCGGTTACAAGCCATCAGGCGCCATCCAGATCGGCAACATTATCGCTGATCCATTGAGGCCAGCGAAGGCCCTCTCTGCCCTGGAGCCCGAGGCCATACCGCCGATTGAGATCATCACAGAGACTAATCACGAATTGCACGATGAGAAGGGTCGTGTATTCAGCACAGGGTTCTGGGGCCAATTCCTGTCGACAGTGGGTGGCGATGTCAGCGTCGAGCGCGAGGTCAAGGTATCAAAAAGATACGAGATCGCTGAGCTGGAAACGCGGTATCTGAGGGACGAGCCGTGCGACAACGACGCGGACCTGGCACGCAGGCTTGACGAGCCGAAAGTGCGAGCTGCCATCAAGGCGGGCCTGTTCGGAGCCCAGCCCGTGTATCTGGTCACAGGAGTCAAGATCGCCCGCGGCCTGGCCGTCAGGACTGAGCATTCCAAGAAGCTGGGCGGAGGGCTGGGGTCGACTGTGCCCGGCACGGAGGGTAGGTCCGTCGGTGGCGAGATGAGGGGCGAGCGGTGGGACAACAAGGTCAGCGCATTTACCGGAGGCAGTGAAGATATCGTGTTCGCCTATCAACTCCACATAATAAAGCAGAAAGGCAGGAAAAAGGGGACCAAGGTCGGCGTTTTCGAGTCTGAAGCGGCGTTGCTGCACGGCGAAGATGATTCCGGCAATGAGACCAGTCCCTGCGACATTACGATTGGCGTCTTGGATGCAGATGAGCTTCGCAAAGATGATGAATTGACCATCGACGCCCATGAGCTGACTGATGTTGATGGTTCAACATGCGTATGTATCTCTGCCACATACAAATGAGTCAGGCTTTCTGATGGAGCCTTGGAATGTCCAGGTTAGTAGAACATCGTAAACCTTTCATAGTTCTGCTTCTTGCTGGAGAGATTCATTGGGCTTGAGAGTTTAATTCATTGCTAGATCTGCGGAGGCTATTCACAGCAACCGACGTCTTCCGCTACTGGTTCGATCCGCCCATCACCAAGACCGTGCATTGTCGAGCCGTCACAATAAATTTTCGTCGCTTACTTCAACCCTCTTCTAGATGTTTCAAGGCCCATGACATTCTCCGATAAATCGCCGCTGTCAACACGACCGAGCTCTATGTCCCTGACACGCGGGAGCTCGTCTTGGCTGTCCAGGCCCGTATACCAGCCAGTCATGTGCTCTCCGACCACTGGAGACGGACTGGTCTCAGCCGACTCCTGACGCAAGTGCTGTGACTTTTCACGAGAGTCCTTGGCCGATCTGCGGATTGTGCTAGCCAACGCCGGCAGCCACTTGGCAGCCAGCGGTCGCAGCGTCGGCAGACACGCACATGTGATGCCGGAGCAGAGCTCCGTGATCGACCAGCACGACGAGGCAGTATTCTCGTAGGTAAGGTCTGCAAACAATTGAAGATACTTGATGCGGATGATGGAGATGGCGACGGTGCTGTTGGACTGAGTAAACGACGGTTACCTTTGGGAGAATGAGGAATATTTCTTACAAGAAGCCCAGGCTGAATATTCCCAGAAGAATGAGCTTTTGTTGTTTTGGCAGATGAAGATGACCTAGGACAGGCAGAGGCAAGACGAAGACGGCAATGTCGGTGGCGATGTTGCCGGCTGCGTTGATGTACCACTGGGGCAAATTTGGTATGCAGTGACCATCCAGACTGTCATTCCAAAACTTGGCCACGGGCTGACAGATGAATACTCCTACAAATATCTGAGACAAGGACCAGCCTCCAATTACTAGCATTAGAAGTTTGATCACGAGCTGCGTTCTCTTAATCGCCAGAACACGGTAGTATTGGGCCAAGAAGGTCATCTTGGTGAAGAAAAGACCAGTGTTGTAAAAAGCAATGGACACATAGAAGTTCTGAAATCGCATAAGTACAGCTCAGGAGTCGGTGGAACTGCGAGCAGCTTGCCTCGAGGTAGTTTTGGACGCCCGCCGGGCCGGTCTCATGAATAACATCCCAGATGTGAGCACCTAGGCCGAAACGGGTGTATGGAGTGAAGTTAGCGGGTTTATGAAAGAAAGCGCCCAGAGCCAGTGACTTACTAACGCATTGGGAAATGCCAGTACAGTATGCGAAGAGCTGGCAGTATTTCATCAGCGACCTGTCCATGTGTTCATGGATACATGGATAGAGGCTAAATACGAACCAACGTGATTGCAACAATGTAATCATCAGCACCCATTTGTTGCACAATGACAATCCGGGTATATAGTCTTGCACCAGTCGCTAGCGACGCAACCAGTAGAACAAAGCACACAATACCGACCACGACACTGCCACGGTTATCGTGGGGTAAAGCTGCAAAAACTTCCGGATCTGAGAAATCCATTGGAATCTGCTGTAAAACTTGTGATGGCAATCGATCAGACTCGAATCAGACTCGACGAAAAAAAAAAAAAGGCCATCCAAAGGCTCGGTAGTGTGAAGACTCGGGTCGTAGTAGCGGGAGCAATACAGTTTGGCATAAGAATTATAGTTCTTTTGCCCTAAAACCTTATATAGTGGGCGTGAGAAACTTGACAATGTTGATCACATATTTGACACCAATGCGAGTGACAGGTTCCCTAAAGCCTCGGCTCGGTTCCTGACAGAACCCATGTCTCCAGGGTGTGTACTCGACGTGACATGATGTCTAATGGTTCTCAACAAGGATGACTAGAATGAGTAAGCTCTCCAAAAATCGACGCCACCGCGTGGCACATTACAATGCCATACGCACTGAAAGGCGGGACAAGCAGAACACGGACCCTGTATACTGAAATTACGGGCGTACATTGCTCACACCCATGTCAGGGATCCCGCCGGAGGGGTTCGCTACCAGGACTGCCAACCGCTGCTCGTTAGGACTCATTGGCCCGGCTGTAAAAGAGTCTCAGTGCCTTCACGGCATGCATCCGAGCGCGTGGCGCCTGCATCTCCCCGCAAAATTGTCTTACCCCACACACGGAATATATGTACGCACAGGCAGTTGAAACTTGAATCTATTCCAGATACAGGGATTGTTTCTCCAAAGCCAGTAATGGGACGGGCTGGCGGCCGCCGAGATGCCTTTCTTTGTAAGTGAAATATGCAACATCCGTGACAACACTGCAGAATTGTGTTCCATCTTCTCAGCCGCTTTGCATATGCGAGCACCATGTGTGGTCTGGTTCTTCGGAAGCCGGGTGCGCTCGCTTCGTTTTGGAACAGCCCACGTCATACGAGGAAGCCGAATGCTGCGCTTGCTCGGGCGGTTTTCTTAATGTTTCTTTGACAGCAACATGCAAAGTCCGAGCGGTCCTGCTGTAGGTGCCCGATCGCACTCGTTTTTATCGGATTGCCTGTTCCGGCGGCGAATAAGTGTTAAGGTGATTCGGCCTATGCGCTCGCCATAAGTAGTCAAACCAATGACCTTCAGGTGGTCCAAAACACCAAGAAGGACTATTCAAGAGCAATTGATGGAGATGACCGGTGAAGTCAAGCGACATCACATTCATCCCGAAAACTTAGGCTGTGAGTAGGGGAATAGTCTCTTATTAAATCGGGATACCTGTGTCAGCTTTCCCAAATGACCCAAAGGTCACCCAAATAGCACTGACTCTTTCGACCAATTCCCGATGTATCCTTCTGGAAAGCTATCAGTTGGATCCCAACTTGGTCTCAATTGATCCCATGTGCATATCCCAGTCCGACGTTGACACCGAAAATCCCCGGCCACCGCCCGAGCTGGGCCTCTTCTTCTTGGATATTCTGCATATATGCCATTCCATGTCCATCAGCATGGCGCCAAACTGTGTAGAGAAATAAAAAGATCGTAGTTGATGTCAATCTCGAACAATTTGGATCTTTGATTACTAGTATGTATGCGTTACTAGTTAGGCGCCATTAAGTTATGTCAGGCGCAAGTCAACCGTGGAGAACCCATACCACACACGCACCCTTATCCTGCCCCGGAATTACCTCCCAAGCCCGCTGTAGACGGGCCACTCTATGCGGAGCGCAGCCAATCGTTTTGGGAAAAGAGACAGAGGGCAATCAGTGTGAAGTCTTTTGGGAATTCCATTGGATCTAGCCATCGAATTTCTTGGGATGGTATGCACTAGGCAAATCTTCAATAATTGCAGGACTTATAGGGTTTGAGTGTCGAAGAAATCATACGGGGATTAGGTCCACTAAGCTATAATGATATCGTACAATCTGATCAGAAATACCTTCACCATGTTGACATGATGTCTATAGATATTCATTCCATACAATTCAATCGATTTCCGGACCCATAGAATCCTACTTCTTTGACGGCTCGGACGGACTGAATCTGTCGGATCCGATACTGGTCTCCGTCGCAATCAGTACCTACCCGTCGGCGACAGTCCCGAACGACCGCGCCGGGAATAAACTAGCGGTGCTGATCCCCATAATGGAGATAACGGAACCCGCCGCCAGTGTTTATGTGTGATTGAGGTATAAGTCGTCAAGAGTGTAACTTTTTGACATTCTTTCGCGACCAGTTGGTATCGCATGCAGTGAAAATCGGCCCAGAAGCCTCCTACAAACAAAATGCGCCCTTCACTTGTAGCTGAAGGCTTACGCCTTGCCGGCGTTGTCACTGCTGCGAACTGTACATCATTCCCGCGTAAGAGCTCGCCTTGATCTTCAGAGGCTAGTAACAACAGTGACTGATCATATATCTGCAGTTCCAAAGTGCAACGGCGCCAGCATTGAGGACGTACCAGTCGACGGCCTGCAAGAATTCATGGTGAGGGGCCAGCTCACCAGTCGCGACCTGGTCGAATGTTACCTTGCTCGAATTGAGCAAACTAATAAGTAAGCGAGTTACAAGGGCAAATCCAGATCATCACGACTAATGTAATCTCTCAGTTTCACTCACTCCATAAGCGAACTCAATCCCGATGCACTCAGCATCGCCGACGCCATGGACGCCGAGAGGCGGCAAGGCAACGTGCGCGGACCTTTGCACGGCATCCCATTTCTCGTCAAGGACAATTACTACACCGATGACAAGCACAACACCAGCGAGGGTACACTCGTCCTGCTCAGCGGCCGGTACTCCTCCGAGGCCACTGTTGTGACAAAGCTCCGCGCGGCCGGCGGTGTGTTGCTGGGCCATTCGACCATGTCGGAAGCGGCGGACCATCGTGCATTGAGTAATTATGCCAGCGGATATTCCAGTCGCACAGGACAGACCAGGAATCCATATAATCTTACGCAGGCTACGGCGGGAAGTAGTAGTGGATCTGTGGTGGCTGTTCGGAGTAACCAAGCCGCTATTGCCATTGGCACAGAGACATACGGGTAAGTTCCGTCATCTGCGCAAAGTCGTATGCGGCACTGATCACATAGAAAGATCTCTTGTTCACCCAGCTGCGCAACTGGGACTGTATACTGTCAAGTCGACCCCCGGACTTCTATCTCGCCACGGAGTTGTGACAGGAAGCTACTACCACGACACACCCGGCCCCTTGGCTCGATCTATGAAAGATGTGGCCACGATGCTGGATATCATGCATGGCCCAGATCATTACGACAATCTCACATACCAGGCGATCGGACACTATGCGAATGATGGGTACTCGGCCCATGTTGTTGGAAAGAAGGCGCTTCAAGGGATGAAACTGGGTCTGCCCTGGGATCCGTATTGGTCGACGAATGCCGTGGGTATTTGCACCTTCTCGTCAAGACTATTTCTCGACTGACGATATTCCTGCACATAGCACATGAACAGTCCCGGTATTCGCCAAGCGTATGAGGATCGCATTGAGCAATTGGAGGAAGCGGGTGCCGAAATTTATAACATTACAGTATGAACGTTGTTCTTTCTAGACTGGCCCTGGGTGCTAACATATCTGTGCAGAACAGCCCATTCACCGGTCTCGCCAGTGCCTACGGCGCTGGCCAAGCCAGTTCAGTCCCCGCCGAGTTCGCACACAGCATCGCCTTTAGCACCCTCCTGGCCGTCGGCTACGGCGAATGGCTCCAGAACTGGACCTTTCCCGCAGGCGACGAGCGCCAGAACATGAGCTCGCTCGCCGAAATGGTCGCCTGGAACGTTGCTCATAACAACACCACAGGAGCGCTTGGCAACAATACCTGGTGGTGGGACACGACCTCGGGTCAGAGCTTCTACGACTCGGGCGTCGCGACCAATGGGACCATGGGCAGCGCCTTTTGGACGGCGTTCGGCTGGGGCCGGTTCACCGCGCGCCAGGCCATTGACCAAGCACACACTTGGGTCTCCGAAAATGGAACAATTATCGAGCTCGACGGCCTGCTTGTGCCAAATGGACGTGCCGGCGGATATAGCTCGCCGTGCGCCCCGATGCCCTCGTATGCCGGGTACCCGATCGCATCGGTGCCAATTGACCTGGACGGGTTCTCGACGCCGTTTGCGATGGGAGTGTACGGTCGGCAGTATGGCGAAGCGAAGCTGGTCCAGGTCGCATCGGCCATGGAGGATCTGTTCCAGTGGAATGAGACGCCGCAGTGGCATAATGCGGAGACGGCCGAGGGCCCGTGGGACACTCCGTGGCCAGGGTATACTTGTTCGACCACGAGCTTGGATCGTCATGACTGTACGCCGTAATCGTGAAACATAACCAGACATGTAATTATAATTATAATGTTTTAGCGAGATGAAGCCAAGCTAGATATCCATCATATCACGTCTACCACTGCGCCAACAGGGCCAAAAGTGAAGCTCCACTCTGGTAGCTAGGCTATCAGTGTGGATATAGACATGTAGACCATGTCACACATCAATTACCCTATCTTGAAAGACTATCAAAAGTCTTGACAATCTCATCGACTCTGATTTTTTCCGCGCTATGCTTTGTAAGTCTGTCAACCGTGGCACACTTGGATTTCATCACAGAATGTTCTGAACCTTGTACTGCCTTGATCGACCTGTAGATACCTTGGGCTGGGTAGGCTATCAACCAAAACATGGCTGTCCCGTTGTCAGTCGTGACTTCAAGATGAGCGAAGCGAGAGGGGATAAACTTACCTGAACCTGGCTTGGCAAAAAGCTCAATGGAACCTTTTCCGGCGCCCTTGAGAAAGCCAAGAGCGCCTTTATCCATGGCACCCTTAGATGGTTGCGTAATGAATCTGGTCATGCCGTAGCAGAACCCGGAGCCAAAGTTCTGTCTTCAGTCAATATCCGCCGTCTCTGTCCTCAGTTTTGATTCGCGTAAGAACATACCTTCGCAGCAACCTTTCCACTACTCTGCCAGTCTTTGACCTTTCCACGGTCTTGCACTTCTTCGCTGTACAGGCGGGGTACGTTCCTCATACCCTCTGCCAGTGCCAGCGGCATGTTGACCAGCGTGCTCTTGGTGAGTGCTCCAGCCATGGAGCCGAAGCCGACGCCTGGTTCTTTCAGCGCGGCGCCACCGGCCGAGGCCACGTTCCCTTGCGCCTGGATACGCTTATAGGACTTGAACGGGTCGATGAAGACACCTCCGAGCGCCACTGTGAAGTCCGTCATGGTTCCTAGTGTCGAGGACGCGCCTCCCGACAGAGGACCCCATCTGCGGACGTCGGTGTTATACTCTTTGGACCGGAGGCTATTGCGATGTTGCGTAAGCTGGAGCACACAAAATGATTGGCGCTTCTGGTGCTACTCACGGTTTGTGCTCATCTATCTTGATCTTCCTTTGCGTGACTAACGTCGCGACCGTAGCATCTGACATCCGCATGTGCTTTCCCCGCGTGTTGTCGGAACGAACAATAATGCAGTATGCATCCGCGATTCATCCCCACCAGCAGCAATCCTGGCGTCCACGAACTTCGGCCCGATCGCTATGAAGTGGACGCGGTATCAAAGGCCAGACTAGTTCCCGTATATGTCGATTGCCGAATCCTCCATGGGCCTCAAGAGTCGAGAGACTCAAAGCAGACTTCATGGTGAATCAGTGCTCGCACTTCGCAGTCTTTGCCAGTAAATGTTATACATTGCCGCAGTGAGCTACTGCGCAAACCAGGAAAGGCAAATCCATGATCAGTTAATTTGGACTGGAGCTCGGATCGTCCCGATAGCTTTTGGCACATTTGGCTGCGCTCGTGTTCTCGTATCCCGTCTCGGACTATTCGGATGCTACTGTAAAGTACTGCGGTGCGGGGCTATAGCGAGTTCAACAGTGCCACGGTACCTGTATGAACGCGAGACAATGTTGATCAAGTAAAACCCTCGGCGCACTTACCAAACGCTGGGTATCGACACAATTCATAATTCTCTTTGCTCATCTATATACTCACCATGGTCATTTCTGTCAGCTGCAGTTTTCAATTGCCGCATGTCCCACGTTCTGTGCTAGCTGGTATTTCCAATCAGTCGATGCACCCTCACAGGTGACATAGAATCATCCCGCTTCTCAGGGCGCTGATGGGGCAGCCGTCATGTCAGTGCAACCCCGATTCATCGACAGTGCTGACATTTCTTCCACAACTCATTACGCGAGCTGCCGTATTCAAATGTATCCGCATCGAATCACGAAAAGATCGAATGTAACTTCGATTGTCTGACAGCATTCACGGGAGACTCTTGCAACTCGAAGGCTTTGGCCAATTGCCGTCGTATACGTTGTACAGTAGTATTGATTGATTAATTAAATTATGATCAAACTTCCCCCTCATTGATCACTACGACATCCGGACCCTCAATCTTCTTGACTTTTCGTCCTTCCCACCACGACACGAGACCTGCGATGGCCGATACACCACAGCCAAGCCCGATAAAGGTGCCGGTCGCCCACGTCTGAGAACAAAGGTTAGCAGCGCAATCCCAGACGCGAAAATGAATGGGAGAGGAGTTGAACATACAGGTCGGTCGATTCGATTGTACGCCCACATGTAATAAGACAGGACAACCTGGAAAGCCGTGTTCAGGACCATCATGAAGATGGTAAGTCCCAATTTCCACAGAGCTGTCGGCGGCGCCCTTTCACCCGTGAACGTCGGCCTTTTCACCATCGCGGGGACCACGTCATCGCTGCTCGTCCGCGCCGCAGCGCCATTTCCTGTGCCTTCTTGGCCGTGATACCATGCCGGAGGTCGGAACCACCCACTGTTCTGGGCAGCGAGTTTTTGCATGGCGGCCTTATTCCGTGAGAAGATTACGCGGAGGAACCAGTAGAAATCACGGAAGCGCCACGGTGCCAGTCCGAAACCCGTGACACAGAACAAGGCGTTGAGAATCTGACTGTCGATTTCCAGCCACTTTTTACGCGGTGAGTTGTCGTCGTCTGCGGTCGGGTAGTTCATGGCGGGGGCCGCTTTGAGCAAAAGGAAGAAGAGCATGGCCTAGATGTTGTCAGTCATTATTGAGCCCTATGATCAGCCGAGATGCCGCGCCATTGTGAGACTTACTCCCCATGCCTGTGCGTTTGTCAGCAACGCTCACGAAACTTTGTCTTATGCGCAGGTATACATACCACAATATTAAGAAAGTATATGGTGATGAAGATGCCCATTGGCGTCTTGAGAAACTTCCAGTAAGCCTGCAGACCGTGACGGATGGTCTGGCCCCAGCCGGCCTTGGGCTCGCTGTCCCGCATCTCCAGCAGCGTCTGGCGGCGCACCACCGGCGTCATCCCGCCGTCGGCCGGATCGGCGAGGACCTGCGGGCTGGTCGCCGTCTTGCTCAGCATGGGTACTAGCTCGCCGTCGTCCCGCTGCACGGCGGTGCGCACCGACTGGCCCTGGGCGTTGAAGCCGATGCTGCCGCCCGTTTCGGCGCTGCGCAGCTCCGTGACGTCGGGGACGTGGGCGAGCGCCGTGCCCGTTGCCTGCCACATGCCCAGCTGCGGGTTCGCATTGAAGAGTGTCGTCGAGGCGCGGCGCAACGGCGCCAGAGGGCCGCTGGCAGTGGGCGGCTCTTCCATGGCGAAGTGTCGATTAGGCTTTGGCCAAGAAGTTGAAGCAAAATCGATGCTCAAGGAAAGAGTCTAGGGCGTGGAGGTTGGAATGCGGCCCTTCATTATTTGTTCAAGTAGCTCTCCCGCCCCCTCGGGAACGGAGTGGACCTGTTCGCGATAACCCGAAGCGAAAACACAAAAACGTCCATGATTTGCGCCGAGGGTGCTTTGGCGTTATGATTGCCAATCCTCATCGGTTCTTGGCGGCGCCCTAGAACAAATCTAGACAGGCCCGCCTAGTCAGGACAAGATTAGTACCTTTGAGTCAGAACTCAAAGCTGAGAGAGCCTTGCTCGATGCGTATGCGAAAAGTATTTTCAGCTGAAAGATGCCCCATAAAATTAGAAGCACGAGTTTCCATTTTGCTACCGTTTTCCCCACCATGATCAAGTTCAGTGACGCTCCACAGATCTGCGACGGCAATTGGCATCGTCGCTAGGAATACATTGTCTAATACCGAAAACGAGCCTTACGAGCCGATTAGCTACATAAATGCTACTCTATACAGCCTCTACTGTCTTGGATCCCTATCAGATCTCTGTTCAGATTTTATTCTATGATGTACCTGACTTTCGGCACCGCATTATCAAAAATTTCAATTTCACAAGAATGTCGTCCCGTTCGGGCGACATTGTCCTCCACTCGGCATTTTAAGCTTAACCCGTCCCCGGACCACCACCCCAAATTGGAGCCATGTCAGACACAACAACGTTGTAACTTATAGGGCTCTAGGTAGGTAGGTAATCAGTGCAGGAACAGAACGACGAATACATGGTACTTTCGCTTTTTCAAGACAAATTGACTCTGAGAGCTTTCAGCTGAACTTATATCGATTGGAACTTCGATGCATTGCATTGCACAAGCTCGAATAAGTCAAGTCCAACAGATCAGCAAAAGCTGCATCATCGAAGATTCCATAACAGAGTCTCTTGATCAATCCCACGTAATCCGATATGAGTATTAAGTTGACGACACTAGTAACGGAAGAAGCATAAATGAAAAGACAGTTTGCACGAGGAGCGCAACTTGATAAGGTTGACAAGAAGGAGATGTCGCACAGGATCAGCTGCCCAAGATGCGTAAGAAGACTTCATGATGCAGGCCATAGTGGGGGAACGAAGGCGGAATTGGAACACAGTGGTAAAGTTCACTAGCCCCAAAGATGCGAATTGGGACTCGGCATCGTGGCTGCAATAAGATAGTCTCATGAATTTGATGAGACTGGTCGACCGGAGGCCTCTTCGGGACGGCATTGTCGGCATCCATCACGAGACCTTCGCCTTAATGTTGAGATTTTGGGTCCCATTATGGGTTCACAGTCATATTTTTGATGTGATGTGCGCTGACAGATTCACGGTCGCTTGCGCGCGGACGGGAAATGAAAGGAAAATGCGGAAATGAAGCGGCGGATAGGTGACTCTCACACGAGGCTGAAGGCGAAGCTATGGAAGAACAGCCTCATGATGAAGAGGCCATCGTTGTATCGATGGTGAAGAAATGATTATAGTTATCCGCCGGTGGCATTTACAGAGTACGTGCCTAGCTACCTATTACTGCCCTTCATCCTACTGTAGTCTTGTACGGACAAGCTATGACATTTCGGCATTGCAAAAGTCAAACATGCGGCTCAAATTGAGATTGTCTCGCAAGATATCCGTTACGAGCCCCTCAAACGGGGCCAAGATCAGCAGCAAGTGTGCATGCTGACCAATGCAGCTGCTGTGTGGTGGGGCAGATATATCCAGTGACGTTATAATATTGTGTATGTCGAATATGGTGCTGCGCCCTCAAAGTACGCCGAGTTAGCCTTGGGATCATTATTGGAGCTCCGTTATCTGCAGCATGATTGCATGTTGTATAGGTAAGTTGTACAACATACTCCGCCTCCTCGCCCGTCCATCAGGCTGCAATGCTTGATAATCGTGACAACCCCGCACTTCCCTGAACCATTTACTTTCAGAGATTCGCCTTGTTTATCCTTCTTTATATACCATCGAGGTTCTACCCACTACCCACGATAACGTCGTATACCAATGCTCGAAAGCGGCCGATGACTTAGTCGGCCGCGGTCGTAATGTCCAAAGAATGGGAGCTTCACAAAAACGAAATCCAACGTCTTTGGATGGTGGAAGACCTCACGGTTGATCAGGTATCAAAGTACATGTCGAAGAAACATGGATTCCATAAGAAGTAAGTATATAGGTAGTCGCTATGTGCATATTATCATTTTACTTATGATTGTCAAGGAAACACCAATATGAGTACGCACTTAAGCAGTGGAAATTGCAAAAAAACATCAGAAAACAAGATTGGATTCATGCGCGTCACGATATCAAGCAAATCCAAGAGCAAGGAAAGGTGTCTCATCTTCTTTTGAATGGCATACCGGTTTCTGAAGGCCGGAGCAGGAGAGCATTCCAAAGGTATGGGCTCGATGTATCGTTGGCTCGCAAGTTTGGCTTGGGTACGTGCATCGTCAACTGCTTCACTCCAACGTCAGCTAAACCATCTTCGCAGATCGTAGTCCTGGAAGGCCGATCAATTATCCTTTCCGGCTAGCCGGTCAATCGGCTACCGAGGGCAGGCTCATTCAGTGACCGGAGTCTCTACCGTGGCTACGATTTGAAGCAAAACTTGAAATAGGTATTGCCGTCGAAAAATGCTCTCGAAGCGGTTCAATGGCTCACTTATAATCTAGAAATACCGAAATCATCAAAGATGATTTATACATTGGCCAAAGCAACAAATCTATCCCACAATTGGTTCAAGACCTCGAATATGAGTCGAGTTGATCTCGCTCGTGCTATGTTCACAGCCTCGAGTCCGAATTCACCATGTTGGGCCGCTCACCTTGCGCGGATGCTACCTTATCTACCTCACAACTCGCCAGAGTACACGACATCTTCTCTAATTGAGAACCCCCATAAATTGTCAGCACACTTCATGAGAAGCTTCCTATTCCAAGTCTCGAATAAATTATCTCAGCAAAGGGGTGTAGGAATTGAAGGAGTCAGGGCGCGTTGCACGCTATTGGTGGTTTTATTCTACGAGCTACGCCAAAGCAGCCCGCATGCCATTGAAGCGCTCATCACCTCAATGAGCCCAACTACAAAAGCCATAAGAGAGACTTTATTTGAAGCTGCGATTCGATTGAGTAATATTGAATTACTTTCCACCCTTTGGGTGGTTGGCAGTGGTCTGAATGATCTCGCTCCGTTGGATATTCGCTTTATATTCGGCCAGTCAGCGAGCATACGCCGTGGGGAAGCCTCTTTATTTCGCTCCTTTGTCTTGAAACAAAGTACGGCTTTACAATATGCGGCTTCAACCTGCAATTTGCGCATGGCAAGATTTCTGATCAGTGCTGGTGCCCAGGCAGATTTCGGAGACCCTACGCCTTTGCAGATCCTCTGTTCAAGGCCATCTGTTCCAGGCACCCTAGAGTTTGCCGACATTCTTTTGCAGCAGGGCGCCCGGTGGAATCGAGGATCTGATGCCGTCTTTCCGCCTTTGTCTGAAGCAGTCGTGTACAGGAACAGTGACCTCGTTAAGTTTCTTATACAGAGGGGCGTTCCAGACGCTGTACTTGAAGTAAAATTCGCCAACAACTTGCTTGGCCGGAGGAAGCTTCTTAACTTCAGACTACTGCCTTTCCCCTTTCCCATCAGAGTAACCAACCATCAGCTAAATGTTTTCGGCCAACTCTGGGAGCAAAAGGTCACCGCTTTGCAACTCGCTATTCTCGTCAAAGATGATGAGATCATCAAAACGGTTATAGATGCAGTCGGAAAGCAAAACGACAGCCACAAAATACTTGAACTGGGTCTTATTACTGCCTGCCTCTCTGGGGATGCAGGGACTGTGCAATCAATCTTGCGCCTAGATCCCCATATCCTTTTGAATCAGACTCTGGTCAACTGGGCCTTTTTCGCCATAGCCTGGATTCACGATTGCAATATTGCACATCTCCTGATCAAGCACGGTGCTACGCCCTGCGAGAACGCCGCCTCAAGCGTTTCGACCCTCCAAATAGCAGCGCTGCATGGGAACCCACCCTTTATAAGACTTCTTAAATCATGCGGCTTCGGGGTTGACTCTGGTAGCGTGTTACAGTACGAGACCATTCACAAAGGATGTATTGAACCTCCATGGCCAAACCTGCGGAGCCCAATTACATGTGCTGTACGCATGAGTCATTTGGAAGCTGCAGAAACTTTGTCAGAACTCGGAGCCAACGTCAATGAGTTGGATCTCAAGGTCATTGTAGAACTTGGGTCCCCTGAACTGGTTCGTAAAGCACTTCTTGACTACAACAACTCCGACGGATCACTGACAGAGGAGTCACAACGAGTGTTCCTCCGTGCCGTGAGATCCGGGGCAGATCTATTGGTCATACAGCAATTCATCAATGCCGGTGCTCTAATTCAGAATCATGCACTTGTCGAAGCTGTTCGCTTTTGTGACCATAAAGTCGCACATTTCTTGCTCTCACAGAATGCCGACATACTTGCACAGGGCCCTGGCGGTGAAACTGTGCTTGATGCAGCTCATCGCGTAGGGAACGTCGAAATGGCCCAGTACTACTTGAGATGTGGTGGGAAGTACAGCCCAAAGGCATTTCTATTTGCCGCCAACCGAGTTCTTTCAACGCAGAATTACCACGCCATTGCGGAGCTCGTAAAGAGCAGATCTCCGGGTCCTCTTGACGAGTATGAAGCTTCTGCGTTAGTACTTGCCATTCGAATGAACGATGCTATTTTGATCGAGACACTTCTTGCAGACAAATTCAGGGAAAGCCCTGCATTATCGATCTACTGCTGGCATGGTAAGGTAGGAACCGCAGATCTGTCTTTCTCGTCAAAATATTTGAACAAAGACGACAAGGACTTGGTGATTCAGCAAGGAACAAACCACTCGAGCTGTTGGCGTGGCCTCGGTTGCGACAATCGCTGCTCACCAATGGCGATTGCAGCGCTTCTGGGACGGCAAGACCTTGTGGAGAGAATGATCAGTCTGAAATATCCCCCAGACGCCTTTCTTCTGAGAAACATGTACCGGCCAGGAGCAATAGGCCAAGATACACAGAAGATTCTGACTGCAGCTTTCTCGAATCGCACTGCTACAAAGTTATTCTGGCATCGTCACATGCTGATGGCCTCGATTCAAAATTTGACTGGCCGCAGAAAAGTCCGTGAACATATTTCAAGGTCAGGATCCCTGGACTTCTGCGTCGATGGCTATAGTCCGGATTTGCTTCTGCCTTCAACTCAAAGCAGTCCACTTCAGCTCGCAGTTCGAATTGGTGACATCGATTGCGTTAAGGACATCTTGGAAACCGGCGCGAGTGTTGATTGGCGATCTTCATCCACAACTCACACGGCCCTAGGTTTCTCAATATCGCCGGAGAAACTGGACATTGCTTCAACACTTCTAAAAAATGGCGCGAGCATGAAACTGATCTCTGCGGAGATAGTATGGGCTGCAGGAAGTGGAGATCTGAAAGTCGCAGAATTTCTCCTCAATCATGGCGCCAACATTAATTTTGCCCATTTCGACCGCACAGCCTTGGAAGAAGCCGCAATCAACGGCAGGATTGACATGGTTAGTTTCTTGCTTGTTAAGGGGGTCAAAATTCGAGACCGGGAGAGGATTCATTTCATAAGAGCAGTGAACTTTGCGATTGAGGGCTGCCACTACGCAACGGCAGATCTACTCAAGAACGAAGGAGGCTGGGGTCCTGACGATATCCGACTTTCGCGGCAGCCTTGGGCAACTGAGATTAGTCATATGTGTCCCCGATTTCTCTACGATGATCCATCATTGGACGCGTGTGAGTTCTGCATGGCTGTCTCGCAATCATCATCAGAATCCGAGCCTCCTCAAGCAGATGATATTTCAGACTCAACCCCCATTTTCTCAGCAACTGGAGAAGATCAAGCTCAATCCGTCTTGCCAATGGCATCGGTCGACAATTTACCAATGCTACAAGATGAATGGCAGGCTTTTGAAACAGCGAACTGGTCCGTTGTTCCCTATACAGCCAGAGACAGAGAACTCGACGATACAGCTGGGAGGATGGTCGAAGAACTATTTATGCAGAACTGATTTTTTTCCTCCGGTAAAGACAGTTTGGAGTCTTTTCCAGCATCATGAGCGCTGGTTTTGGTTGCGTCCATCACAAGTTGGGACCGAGCGCCTTTGCAGAAGAAGAATTCATTAGCCACTACTCTTCAATCACGCGCTCTGCAATTATGTACCTAGCCTTTGATTTCTGTTTCTTGTCTCTTTTTTCTTTTCGGTTGCTTGTTTTGCGAATATGGCGTGTAAATGCATTTGAGCTTTCTAGAATTATTTTGAGGTCCGAAAATGTTTACCCTACTGTATCAGAGTGGTGGACGATGACGAGACTACAGGCGCGTGAATTTTGCGCAAACACTTTGCATGAACAAATAATTCGCTGGAGAGATTACAGCTCTGTGATTATGTCATTGCTACCAGGCCAGGTAAAAGTTTATCATTGCAGTACGGGGTCGGATGTTTTCAAGGCTGAGTTTTGTCCCCGGATTCCTCTGGTCTTCAAGGGGGACTAACAGTCTCCGGGACGCTATTATTCAATCTTGGGTAGTCCGGGCCGTCTTGGCCTGGAAAAGGTAGAAGAAGGCTCTCGTTCTAAGACAGCCCTGTTCTTTCATACTAGGTTGCATGGAGGTTTGGTGTCGGTTTGCTGAAGAAAATCGACCGTTCGCATAATGGTGTGGTCGGAGTTATTCATGATAGGTAGAACCTCTCCGCTGGATGTGCATCGGGACTTCATAAGTACAGACTCGTCAAGTTCGTAAGGATGCATTTTTGCCTTGAAAGATCCGAATGTCCGAGGAGACGCGAATGGGTCGCTGTGAAAAGTCGAGGCGTCCTGTCTCCTTCTGCTGAATCGAGACAATATGGCCTGAAAGCTGCTAGACCGCGCAACATGGAGCTTCATGAACGCGGAGAAGGCTGGCATCGAGCCGACGATGATGGCGACATCATTCTCCAAGATACTTTACCATGCACATCAGCATGCTGGGTTGGCCGAAAGTTAGGGTATAGGTGTGGTACGTACGTCGTAATAGAAACGCAGGCCTCTCTCCAGGTGCTGTCTTCCAAGTCTAACATCTCGACACAGTAGACCAGATCTACGATGCTCGCAACGACACCGCTGGAGGTGTCAGCATTTTCTACATTAAAAAGGCTGTTGACTCATCTACTTACGCAGTTGCTGTCGCGAAGACGGCGATCAGTTGCAGCCTCTTTGAAACGGCCAAGTGAAGGTTCGACAGGATCGGAAGAGGCAATATGAGGATGTACAAGTTCATCGCGACAGACATTGCCGCCTTCACTGTCGACATGTACAGACCGCGCTGAGGACTAGTCGATAGGGCTAGCTCAGCCCAGGTGAGGCCCCCTCGTGGTGTAGAATAGTATATAGCGCTTGCAAACAAGGGGATATACGTGAAGAAGTTGAAGATGAGGCCGAAGTATACGGCATACGGGATCCATCTCTTCGCTGAAAACAGCTGCAGGTACAGGACAAGAATGGCAGCCTTGGGGAAGAAAGATGCCACTGGGACGAGCAATTCTATGGCAAAAAGGATCTGTCACGGTCAGTTGCGCACGCTCTTCGCCGTATATCGTCTCGGGACTGGCTCACCTTCATGTACGACGCATCGAACCAGCAGGCCGGTATGTCCCATTGATGCCGAGCAAACTTGAGCACTATTGGCAGGTTAGACGTTGATTCGACGTACCAAACGATTGACATACTTAGTAAGCAGTTGGCAGCTATTCCAAACGATAGGATAAGCCCAATGAACATGAGGTCTAGGATTTGTTAGCTTCAATCCCGCCACGAATCTGACGCCCAGAATCATATAGCTTACAGTCTGACGCGTGTAAGTTGGCCCGGTTCACGGAGAGCCTTCCAGCCACGACGAGCACAGAAAGCGTAGTCATGAACGATATGACGGCTATCATGGCCGGTGCCAAGGAGTGTGGATTCTCAAAGTTTGGCACGACACCCTTCGGCGGCTGACCGCCCGGCATTGCACACAAGTCCATTTCGAAACTATTTGCTCATTGTACTCTGGGTAGTGTGAAGTAGATTCGGTGAGCGAAGACTAAAGAAGGCAATGAGATAGAAAACAGAATATGATAGAAGCGCAGCTGCGCGGGAAGTCATAGGACACGATTAGAAAAATTTCATCTTGGATCTGTATATGCAGTCATCTCAGCTGCGGCGCATGCTGGTCGCACCAGATACTTCATTGGAGCGGCCAGTGCCAATCGAATGCAGGTCACACATAACGGCTACGGAAACAGGACCAGATAAGGAGCTTCCGGCGGGAGGACATGTTAGCCCCATGGGTCTTGGCCCCCAGGTGTCATTGTAAGGGTCCCAAAAGGCTCGGTGACCAGTCAGAATCGTGGGCACGACATGTACGCACTCCTGGAGGTCAGCCTACCATAATCCTGTTGACGCAGCTTATCGTTGCAAGAAGGGACGGATTGTTTGTACCCGTTGATAGTGCGCCCTCCCCCTTGCGTAAGGCTGAAGCCCAGTTGTGTGCAGTGGCGCAAGACACTTCACTGACATGCCCAATTGTCTAAGTATATGACTATTCGATTATTCGACCGAGACCATCGTCCAGAAGACACGACGTCTGGTGTAAGGCTTGTCTTTGAACAAGGACAATTCAGCGAGTGGCTGTTATAAGTCGGCAACATGGATTCAATCATAACGGGATAAATGTTGAGTGTCTTTCGCAGGGACTGATAGCACACAGACTGTGCCGCCTCGATACTTGAGTGGGTTTAGGTAGCATTCCACTGATGACATGCATCTGGGGCTAATCGGTCCAATGCAAAGGCCCCAAATCGTGCCACCCATGATCCTTCCGGATCCTATTTTACTTTCAGGGCACCCCGACACTGAGTCGCACGCGCCAGCCGCTCCCGGATTTTTCTTCGTTCACAAATCACACATCGCGTCCCCAACATAACCACCGAAGCCGCGACGAATCTGACCCTATCATCCGCGATGCCGTCCCCAGCTGCTGCCACCATCTACGCCTTTGGTCTGACGTGCCTCGCCTCTGGCATATACACGCTACTGGACCCCGCCTCTGCCGCTGCGGGGCTGGGGTTCGCACCCATCTGCACCCCCGTGGCCCGGGGCAACTCTCTCGCCGCCATCGGCATGGGCATCTACTACACGCTCGCCGCCTATCAGGAAAACACGACATTCTTCATCCTGACGGTGCCCATGCGCCTATTGACGACGACCGTCTTCTGGAGTCAGGGGTGGACAGTCCCTTCTGTCTGGGAAGGTTTCGGTGCCTTGTTGACTCTGGGTGCGCTAGCACTAGGGTCACGGACGGTGGATGGGAGGGAAAAGGTGTCTTGATCAAGGCAACGGAAGCCGGGTCGCAAAACGGCATGCCGCCACGGTCGGGGCGGGGCGGAGACGATCGGGGGCCGTGAAAGCTATTGCGGCATGGATGAGTCAGCTCAGATACTGGGTCATATACATACTGCCCTTCGAAGTCAATTACCACTTCGTCCTAAAAGCCATGCATGAAAATCTTTTATACTAATTGTCACACTGATGCCCACTAGATCACTTGCGCGGCTGTGTCAGGCTGTTCTTTCACATTTCTCTTTCGCATCAGAGATCGTTTGCAGGCTCCTAAGTCCTTGTCCCATTTTCTTGGGAATAGCTGATTGATTGTTTATGCCATTTTGCTTGATACTCTCGGCAGTTGTAGTTTACTTATTGCTCAAATTATGTTACATGCCAGATCCACATGTCGATTATCTCTCCTATCTGACAATTTCTTGCGAGAAAGATTCAAAATATGGTCCAGACAAACTTTAACAAGCTCCCCTCTAGGCAGCACATCGATAGTGCCGGGACATGTCGTCGCTAAAGTCTAGTCTGCTGTGCTAACAAGAGCCGGGCTTCGTGTTTAGAGTATGCGATTCATAGAAACGGCTCCACCGTCGCCGTCTGGCCAATCGGTAGGCGTAGCGACAGCCAGATTCGGGCCACAAGATTAGGTTGCGATCTTGGCAGGGGACATTGATAATTTGGTGATTCTGCATTTATAACGGCGTCGAGATCTTTTGTTTTGATGGTACCTCTCATTCAGTTCAGTCAAACAGTCCCCTGGTGACATTCTACTCCGTCTCAAAAATATTATTTTTTTCCACCTTGCTTCGTCCTTGTTACACAACAGTTACATAAACTATAATCACCATCACACTCCATGGCTCCATTCATCCCCGTCGACCTCTGTCCCTGGGAAGACCCTATCGTGGTCGCCGCAGTCGAAGGGAACGTCGACGCACTGCGAGACGAGCTGGCCAAGTTCAGGGATCCTAATCTCCGCGACCTCGAGCACGGCCGCACCCTGCTGGGCTGGGCGGCGCAGCAAGGCCATGACGATGCCGTCAAACTTCTGATCGAGAAGAGTGCCAACGTCCATAAGAAGGACATGCAGGGCCGGACGCCGCTGCTATGGGCGGCGGCCAACGGCCACGGTGAGGCCGTGAGGCAGCTGCTGGCCGCCGAGTCCTACGTGGACGACCGCGACCTCGCCGGGCGCGTGCCGCTCATCCTCGGCGCGCAGTGCGGCTCTGAGCTCGTGGTGCAGCATGTTCTGGAGGCGGGAGCTCTCATCGATGTACCGGAATGGACGCACAAGCGAAATGCGCTTTCCTGGGCGGCCGAGAACGGAGATTGCAAGATTATCGAGATGCTCCTGAAAGCCGGCGCGGAAGTCGACCTTACCGACAAGCTTGACCGGACGCCAATGATGTGGGCAGCGATCACGGGCCAGGCGGACGTCGTCAAGATCCTGTTACAGCACGGCGCCAACACCAAGGCCAAAGACAACGAGTATCACCGGTCGCCGTTTCTCTGGGCCATCAAGCGCGGACACGAGTCCGTCATTGAGGTTTTGAAGGATGTCTCCGAGCCTGAAATTGGTTATGGACTCGTCGAAAAGCCGCCGCCTGCAACTTCTTCTGAGAGGCTTTATGAGTTACAACAGGAGTTCAAAGCGGTCCATTTCGACTTTGACTGGAGGAAGACTGGGGGTGGCGACATCTTGATCTGGGCCCTGGAGGGGAAACGCGAAGAGGACGCCTTGTTTCTCATCGGCGAGGGCGCGGATATTAACGCGCAAGATGACGAGGGCACGACGGTTCTGTGCCATGCCGCATACAAGGGTTGTGCGTCCGTCGTCAAAGTTCTCTTGGAAAGCAACGTCGACCCTGAAATAGCAGAGCCGAACGGTCGGACTGCTCTATCGTGTGCTGCAGAAGGTGGGAGTGTCGAAGTTGTCAAGCTGCTCCTGGACAGAAACGTCAATCTGGAACCCACAGAGGACGGCGAAATGACGCCACTCCTATGGGCAGCATGTGTGGGACACGAAGAGGTCGCGATTTTGCTGGTCGAGAAGGGCGCAGACATAGAGGCCACCGAGACCAACAGCTCCACTGCATTGTCATGGGCTGTCGAGAACGGGAACGAGAAACTGGTTCGCCTACTTTTGGAGAAGGGAGCCCCAACGGACGAACATTTGGAGAAGTCGCCAGTAATGTGCGCTGTGAGCGAGGGAGATATGCACCTCTTGATGCTGATGCTCGAATACGGCGCGGACCCTTACAAGGACGATTACGACATCTGCGAGACTCCTCCCTTGGCACTCGCGGCCGCTCACGACAAGGTGGAGATGGTCAAGGTGATCCTGGACAGAGACGCCGCAACCCTTGAGCTCAAGAAGGAGCATATCTGGAAGGCCATCGTCGCGGCATCTGAAGATGGCGCGGCCAACGCGCTCAGGCTGTTGCTTAAGCAAAACTATTTGACCAGAGAAGAGTGGGAGGATGACGGGCCGTTATTCTACGCACAATGTCAAGGATACAAAGAAATTGTTGAGTTGCTGGAGCCATATTTCCCTGACTCCGACTCGGACGAAGAATCGGAGGAGAAGCCGGAGGAGAAGGCAGAGGACGAATCGGTCGGAAAAGAGTTAGTCTTAAGACTCAGTGTCGATAAGCAGTAGCTCTAATGGCCGAGTAGAAATCGTCCGCTCAGTTCGAGCATGCGAGAATAAGCTACGCCGATTTCCAATTTTTTTCGCAAAACGCTTGCTATTTAATGTTGTGTTTGATAATCAAACTCGTGTCAACTACAACTAACAAATAGGACTTTCTGTGAAGATATTTCTATAGCACACTGCACGTAGAGATGCCAGGTAGAAATAGTACACTGTTGGATGAAGAGAAACTGGCGCGGTTTTCCGGACGTACTGGCAGTGATGACAACTAATCTGCTGCACGTTTTCTGGGTTGCAGCTGGGCTTGTCCATGAGTATCCTGTAGTATCCTTAAATAGCATACCCTACATAGAGACACCCACCCTAGGGCGAGGTACCAGACAGTCTGGAAAAGTATTTTGTGACCTGTATGGTGGTGTTCGTCGCTAACCATATTGTCTGGTACTCGATATTGTGGATTCTGGGATTTATTGTGCCAATATGTTTATAGTGTGAATCAACAACATGGACCCTTCAACAACATGTTTTTGTTTTCTCGGCAAATATTATGATGCCGCCATATATCCATTTTGGTCAGCTTACCCAATCCAGCGCAACGTAGATCTTAGTCAGCTCTGTAATGAGTAGTAGTTTCAATGATCCAACAAAATTGTCCGGGTACGATCAAAAATGCGGGAATACGCAAATCTAATTTCTAGTATTCTTTTGACTGCGATACCGACACAGTAGCACCGAATGTCGACAGAGCCTCCTTACTGGCCTTGCGAGCATCCATCCTCGCGAAATAGTCCACCACATTCTTCCGACCAGGCAACAGCAACCACGACGCCGAGCTCATGGTCATCATCTTCATCAGCCCGTAAAAGTGTATGTCCGCCGCCGTGAAGCGATCCCCACAAAGCCAAGTCTTGCCCTCCAGCTCGTCGTCGAGGAGGTTCAGGAACCGATTGATGACGACCTTTTGGTTGACCTGCGCCGACGGCGTCGGCAGGCGATTCCCCTTGTAAAAGTCGATCGTGTCCGGGCCGTTGCGGAACCACTCGATCACCGGCTGGGCGATCTCAAGGTCCATGCGCCGCAGCCACATGCGCGTCTCGGCCCGCTCCTCGGGGGTCTTGCCAAAGAGACTCTTGCCGCCCTGGGCGACCTCGTCCAGGTACTCGCAGATGGCCGTGATCTCGGTCAGGACGAAGCTGTCCGAGACGCGCAGGGCGGGCAGCTCGCCGCGCGGGTTGACGTCCCGTCGGTAGGCTAGCCTGCGGTTCTCAAGGGACATGATGTCGACGTGTTGGACGTCGAACTGGAGGCCACCACGCTCGAGGACAAAAAGCCGGACCACGTATGGATTTGGTGCTGGGGCGTCGTAGAGCTTCATGTTGTATAAGGGCAATTGAAGCTTACGGACAAATCTGTAAAAAAGAAGTATTTATTCTTGTGTTGTGTCTTAAAGAACGCCAGCCTTGGAGACTAGGTTCATGGCCTGCTTTATAGTAGTCCAATGAATCGAGGACACTAACTCATGACTTCATGGTGTATTTCCCCGCATCGTTTAGTCCATAATCACTGGCGGTGATTTATTCGTAAGTCCGACGGTATTTTGATTCTCGTAGTGTAGACTGTTCTATATCCCTTCATTCTGGTACGAAACCCAGGATCAAATCTGCCGCCGTCGTGGACCTCGGGGACGGAGTTTGTGTATTGTAAAGATTATGTCCGCGCGCACGGTCCCTACTGCATATTTGCGGAACGCCCAGGAACTAACTAACTCCTTCCCAAGCTACTGTGTTCGGAGACTGGCGTTTCCGCCTTTTGGATGCATAAAACAATATTGGTAACAGGAAATTTTGTGAAGTTTCGACTTTCTTTCAGCGGAATGAGACGGGGTCAAAGGCGCGCGTTCCTCCGAAGTCGGCACATGGAAAGACGACGCCTGATCATTATAGCAGGAAACTCAAGCAACTGATGTACGATGTACTTGCTGCCGCTATATGAATAATTCTCTCATTCGAGGCTGTTCCGAGGAATAAAACAAAAGCTTAGCTGGGTATTGGTGTTAAATGGTAGATTGGGAGGCACAGAAAAGACGTGGTGAATAAGTGCGAAATACATCATACGCGGTGATCTGCAGTGACTGTATACTGTGTTCTATTTACCTCAGTTCCACGCTATTAAAGTCATTTGATCCACTCCAGCTCTTTTCCAAGTATACTTGAAAAATGGTCAGACTTTACCATTTTCAAACCGCTTCACTACAATGAGGGAGCAAGTCGGCGCCGAGCCTTTCTTGATCACACCCTACGTTTTGGTTCAGGGTCTGGAGTTGATGCCATATGGGTTACTTGATCGGCAACCCGAGCGTTTCCTTTGCGGTGCGCAAAAGATCATTCTTTGGGATATGGTGTGCTTCTTGGGCCCTCGATCAAGACAAAATATGCCGGCGCTACGAGCGACAGATCGGCATTTATACATGCCTTGTCGCTAAGGCGCGTATTTAGTCTGTTCTACAGCTCGTGGTCTTTGGTGATCACTTGGTCCGGCTCTTCAACTGCCGTTTGGGCTTCTTTATCGAAGAGTCCCGACATGCCAGATGACAGATATGTGGTGGCATGGTTAATCGTGAGAGTTGAAAATAAGGATGCATTGATATGGTCTTTCAAGTTTTGACCAGAAGTATTGAGATTGATCGGGTTGCATTAATACCAAGTTCTACCTGATTACATGGCAAAGAGTTCTTAAACGAAGTGTAACGTAAATTATGTCGGCGTATCTAAATAATCATGTCCTACAAAGTCTTCAGTCCGAGTCCGAATCAATAAACTCGCCATCCCCTCCGTCGAACTCGTCCTCGTCCTCCTCGTCCTCCGGCTCCTCCACGCCCCGGCGGTTCTCGATCCACCACCTCGCCGCGCGGCGGCACCCCTCCTCCCAGCCGACCTGCTCGGCGTAGCCCAGGATGCGGCGGGCCTTTCCGGTGTCGTAGTGGCGCGCGCTGGTCATGGTGTCCACGGCGGCCCGGCTCAGGCGCGGCGGCTCGTCGACGATCCACGCCCACCACTCGGACGCCCAGGCCACCCACAGCGCCGCGGCGACCGAGACGAGGCGTAGCGACGAGTTCTTGTCGGGGTCGTACTCGTCGGCGTCGCGGGGCGGGAAGAAGATCTTTTGCGGCGTAGACGCGCCGTCGTTATCTTCGTCTGCTACGACGTCATGGTATGCACCGTCATCGACCTCGTTGTGGTACTGCCACATGGTCCGCGCAAAGTCCCAGTACGTATAGCGACCCTCGTTGGCCACGAAGAAGGCCTGCCCGCCGACCGCGTCCCGCTCGCTCGGTGTGGTAGACAGCAGTTTCTCGGCCGCGAGCAGGTGCGCGTGCGTGCCGTTGCCGACGTACGTCGTGGCAAACGGCTTGGAGTTGTCTCCGATCTGCAGCCCGCGCAGCGCGGCTGCTGTGCGCATCAGTGTCGGCGTCACGTCGTTGTCGCGCTCGCCGTAGATGATGGCCGGCCGGATCGCGCACGTGCGCATACTCATCTCGCCCTCCCTATCTGTTTGTTTCTCGCCGTTTCTGTCTTTGCTACCGTTGGTATCGGCCGCCAGCACGAGGACCTCGGCCTCGGCCTTGGTGCGCGGGTAGACGGGCAGGCCATCGTCGTTGTCCTTGTCCGGGAAGGCGACCACCGGCCACGTCTCGTTGGCGCTGGAAATCTCGACGTGTGCCCAATGGACCACGGACGCCGACGATGTGAAGACAAAGGCCTTGACACCGGCGGCCTTGCATCGCTGCAACAGGAGTTCGGTGCCCTGGACGTTGACCTCGCGCACCAGGTGGTCGGGGATGTGTCTTTGGGAGCTGCCCACGACGGTCGCTGCGCAGTGGAAGACGACGGTCGGTTGGCAGAAACGCAGACAAGCGTCGATGTGCGCAGCGCTGGTGATGTTGCCCCGGCGATAAACGACGCCGGGGATGATGTTGACGTCGGGCTGACGGGAGAACACGGCGATCTTGGCGGACGGATAGCGTTCTCGTAGGGTCTGTACAATGTCTGAACCCTGGAGACCACATCCGCCCGTCACCAAGAATGATTGCGACTCCATCACGGACGTCGATGTCGATCTGTTGTGTCTCATGAGCTCGCTGTGGTCAAAGACCGTGGTCGTCCGTAGGGAACCGGTCTTAGAGAGAACAAGTGATCTAGTTCTGCTCGTCCTTTGGAAAACGGATATTACTCTACCCTTTTTGATGCGCTGTCTGCCCTCAGGGTGTTTCAGTGAACAGGTTGGGCACAGTTGCACGTCAAGGCGTCGCTTATCCCTACCACTATAGATCGGGGCGATGGAGCTTCATATAAACCAGTTCGATCAGCATGATCGGCGCGAGCAACAAAAATCCCTGTTTCTGCTCTCGATGGAATCTGGCCAGTAACCTCAAGCTAATCACCTGCCAATCCGAATTCTGGGAGTCTTTAATCAGCCAAGTTGCATTGTCATATTTGTCTGCTACCACACACCAGACGGGAGTGATATGAATACGAACGCTCTGGGCTAGGCCGCCAAGACTCCGACTCTTGAACGAGAACAGGAGCATATGGCCCCCTGTCTGCGGAGTGCTGTACTTCCCAAAAGAAACGATGGATCGGCTAAAAGACAGATATGTAGGCAGACTTTCTGGCAGAATCGCCGTGGTCATTGATTGAAAAAGGTATCTAGCCGCTTTTAGGCTATGTTGCGTATGGTACGTTGTCCCGCTTTTGTGTGCTTCTTTGAAGTAGAAATGAAACCCCCACGAAAATCAACCCGAGATGTGCTCGAGCAAGTCTCTCGTTTGGGGTATATATGGCCGCCAAGTAAACACAACCAATCGCATCGCTTGAATTTAGCGAGGTCAATGCCAAGATCTGTCTTTTACAGATCTACACGGACATCATTATTACCCGCAAACATTTCTTTTGCCATTCCTATGAGTAGCGGCGACATACCGATTCAATTCATTGGTATAGACACTAACAGCTGCCCTTGCCATGAGTCTTGTTGGAGTCGTGTGTAATGTACAGTAGTGACTGGGAAAGACGAGCTGCAACGTATCTGCCCTCTTCCCAAAAGGCAAAATGAACCCTAGAAATGAAGTATAATCAAAACACCTCCATATGACGCCGAACGAAGACCGATGCCTGGTCCAGTCCAGTCCAGACCGGTCAATGTCGACCAAAAACTCCAACAGCAGAGGGTATTCCCTTTCAAGCAAAAGTATCTCGCACGCTGAAACACACCAAAGCAGTCTTTTTCGTGGTCTACAAGCCCTGCGAGTTGGCTGTTTCAACGAAGATTTATTCAAATGTCATGACGCATCACTCATCGCTTTTTGATAGACCGTCCGGTCTTGATGGCTTTCAGCGGGCCTGCTTGCTGACCCGGCTTCGCTTTCGATACCTGGAGAAAGTAATTAGCAACCAAGCGTGTGCATACGGAGAAAGAACACTCACAGTCGTGGCAAAGTCCAAGCTGCTGACTGTCTCTTTGATATCGGTAGCAAGAGGGCTGACCATCACAAACATGAGTGCTTTGGCATTGCCCCCGAGACAGCCTTCGAGCAGCTTGGTGAGGGATGAATCGCGGTACGGGATGTGGCTGGCGTTCTCCGCTAAAGCAGTCATCACCTTGCTTAGGGTCGATAGCGACGTGTTGATGCTGGCCGCTTCCTTGAAGTTGTGTCCCTCGACCTGCGACTCCTTGACTCTTTCTGAACCAGCCAGATCAATGAGGTTCAGCACACCTTCACTCCTGTTTCCATCTACATCTACACCTTCGAGCTTGAGCGTAAAGACGCAGTGCGATCGCGACGAGGCGCGGTTCATGTTTGTAGAAGCAACAGTCCGGTTCTTGTTGGCCGTGTACAACATCGTCTCGACTTCTGCCGGCGAATTGAGCTTTGTCGCTCGCGATTCGACATAGTACTTCTTCGTGGTCGGGTCTTGGCGCAGTTGAACCTCGTTGCGACTGCCGTCGTCGCTGAGCAAATCGAAGAGCTTCTCGTTGTACACCTCGGTGAAAGAGCCCCACATCTGGTACGCCCAACCGGCATCCTTGAGGGACTCGGCCTGCTCGTATATCATTTTCATCGCACTCGGAATGATCGAATCTTGTTGCGCGCTCATGGTAAAGGTCTTTCCCGATCCAGTCTGGCCGTAAGCAAAGACACAGACCTTTTGACCATCCAAAGCACTCTGAACGAGCTGACTGATCTCTTCAAAGACGATCGCATTGCCTTCCCGCTGTTCAAACACGCGCTCGAAATCGTAGGACTTGTCAACAAGTCGCTCACCATCATAGTTCTTTGTCGGAACCATGACGGTCATCTTGCCGATGTGGTCGTCGTATTCGCCAACGTCGGTCTGAATTTGCGCAGTGGCCGAATCATTGCGTCCTGGGCGTATGCGACACATGACACGAATGTTGCCTTTGAGAGTCTGAAGTTGATCGAACAGTTTTCGTCGCCTGCGCTCTTCGATTCTCAGCTTCAACTTGAATTCTTCAGCTTGCTGTTGCGCTTTGGTTGCTTGCTCGACGGCTGTCTCCTTCTCGTCTCTCATCAGTCGGAAGTTGTCGGATTGTCTCTGCTCGTCTCCCTTGAGGTGGATAAGAGTAGCCTGATTAGACGCTATTTGCTTCTCCAGATCAGCAATGCGCGCCTCTCGTACCGTCAGGAGTCCCTTGAGATCTCGCTGAACCTGATGAAGGTCGTCCTTTTCTTTCCGGATCTGCGCAATTTGGACAAACTGTGCCTCCAGATCCTTGCCGCTGGCTTGGCTTCGTAGCGTTGCTTGTCGCTTTTCCTCCTCCAGTAATTGCTCGAGCTCCTCAAATGCTCCGTGTGCTTCACCAAGTTGTTTTGCAAAGTCGGCAGCCAATTCTTCCTTGACCTTTTCAATCTTTTGCCGAGTGATCCTGTCCAAGTCGTCCTTCTCGCGGCTGAACTCTCGCAACTTGCTGTCCAATTCGTTTCGATGTTCCCGCATCAGGTCTTCAGCATCATTTCGACGAGCTCTCTTTTCGTCCTCCAGCTCACGTGTTAGTGCATGGAGTTTGTGGTCGGCATCGTCCAGTTTGGACTGCAGCTCAGATTTCGTCGCTTCCAGCGCATTTCTTGCCTGCTCCAGCTCGGTGACTATGGTGAAGGATGTTAAAAGTGTATTCAACAGGCGGTCGGCGCATTCTGAGACCTACCCTTCTGCTTTTCCGCGGCCAATTCACTCTCTGAAGACTTTTGCCCGTTGATGGAGTTGCTGATCATTTCTTTCATGGCTCGGACCTCGGATTCGAAGGTTCCCAATCGTTCGTCGACATCAAAAGCTACAAAGTTATGCACATTAGACTGTTTGGTCAAAAACGAAGGTTTGTTTGGTGAGGGGGATGCCAAAGGAGTCAAAGCAGCTTTATACGAAGAATCGACTCTTGCAAACTGTTGTATCAAGTCTTTGGAGGTTGGCGTTTTGGGAACCACTGGGACATCCCGATGCTGTTCTCTTACTGGTGAACCCGACTTGTCCACATACTGCCGATTGCGTTGTGTGATGCGTGCTGGCACCTTGAAAAGTGCATCTTGATCTTGATCCACTGGATCCTGTGCTGTATTGGACAGATTGGCACTTGCTGCACTGATGTCGAGTTTGTCGAGCGCTTGACAGATAGAGACTTCTCTAGCTGCCGGAAGCGGTTGAGCATAGGCGGCACCCAAGTCGTTGACAGAGTAGAACTTTCGAAGTTTTCTGGTGATTGGGACTTTGCTGGTTGTACTGGGCTTCTTTGCGTATGATTGCTGGGAATCCGTACCATTCTTCTTGGGTTCTTCGGCCCTCACTCCCATAGACGTGGTGGGCCTCGCACTTCTGGGCGCATTGGATCGCACACTCGCTGATCGGGTGTGCGCAACTCTTGACGCAGGCCGAGCGCTCGAGCCGACGCTGCTTGCATAACTGCTAGTTGATGTGTTGCGCGACGTGCTGGAGCCATATGATGCGACGGAACGAGTGACTGGTCGGCTCTGTACATAATTTTCGTTAGCCAATGCTCCAACCTCGACCATGATTCAAAAATATCATAAGTCCGAAATCTTCTTGAAAGCAAGATAAGTGGGCGCATGAAGAGACTTGCGCTCCCTGTTTCCCCGTATGACAGCTCTGCAGTCTTTTCCGCGTGTTGAACATCCCAGCCTAGAAGCTCCGCATCCAGTCGGATGGAAACGATGCTGCCAATGGTGGTTTGCTGGCTGAGCCAAGACGTAAATAAACTCAAGCGCTTTAGCCGATGGAGGAACGAGTGTTTTCCGGGTGCAAGGTGAACAGGCGCATCTGCAACGTTTGCACCGTCCTTCTTGACACTCGGAAATTCTTTTGGCGACATTTGAGATTGGCACCGAGACAACTCGGGCTGATGAGTCGCGTAATAGCGGAAAAGTGACGCCAGGATTTGTAGAGCATGGAAACAATCGTCGCGGATCATCTGCCAGATCTCATGAACACATCGGCGGAGGCGACAGTATGCGACAGCCAGTGCTAAGCACAAGAGCGCGAGAACAAGCTCAATAATCCGCAGCTGTAAGGTTTGCTCGGAGTGTTGCATGATGTCGTGGCGATTGGGGTGATGTTGTATAGCGCGTTTGATCCCATAGACTGGTTGAAGTTCTCCGATGTCACGGTCGAATAGCATCAAAATTGTTGTAACTTACTGATTGCATATCCCTCAAAGATGAACCCTTGACCGTGCTCCGGACGGGAGTGGGTGCGACAATCCTGGATGACTGAGGAAACTCGGTGGCTGCCTTCTCGGAGAGGGTTTTGCGCTTCGGTTCTGGCTGCGACACTATATTGGCCTTGGGTCAGCATGTGGCGGGCAAAAGAAGGTGCAGGCGTGTGTCAAGCGTACCGATGCCTTGGGGCCCTCGTTTGAGGCCGGTGAGGGAGGGCGGGCCCATGGTGCTTTGCGACCGCGTGTTGCTCTGCGATTCCGAAATCTCGTGTAAACCGTGTTGCGACATGGCGGACGAAGAGTTGAGCTGTGGTAATCTCGAGGTGGTGCTTGCGCCGAGACGCGGAAGCCCGGATGGCTTGTTTATCTGCGCAAGTCGCTGTCAATTCGCGTCCAGAGGGCAGTCATGTTCTATCCCATCGCGACAGGTAGAAAACTCGAGATCGAGGGGCAAGGGGGTTGGATGTCTGGGCGGTAAGACATACTGGGTTCTCGGTGTCCATGGCGAGCGAGCTCTTGCGGCGTATGGCAAGCTGATACCCAAGCGTAGCAAAGAGCAATGCCCCAGATGGAGAGGCGCCGGACGACGACGCAGTGAAAGAAGGCGTGTTGACAGAGGCGGGTTGGAAACGTCTGCGTGACGACGGGCTCTGACGGCTATTAGGTGAAAGAGAGGCTACCAGATGCCACATCAAAATGGGAGCGAGTGGCTCTGCGGATGGAGGCGTTCTAGTGGACTTATGATGTGTTGGGATAGTTCAATGCCGACGACAGACAGCTCCAATTAAGCTCCGAGACGTTTGTACAGTCGAGTTCCTCTATTGGGTGCATGGGTAAATTTACCTGTTGATTCCGCGTCCTTGGTGTCGCTGCCGGGGCAACAGGGGATCCAGGAGAAGACTAGGGCGGGGCGAGACGTAAGCCACATAAAAACAAAGCCGAGAAACGCGTCAAGCCACAGCCATGAGCGCGAGCCACAGGAATCTGTCTGTGGTGGGATGCGAGTTGTGCAGCTGCCCGGCGCCAGCCCATGTCATGGTTGGCCATAGCTTCCATCTGCTTCCGTCCCGCGTCTCCTGGTACCCGTGCTTCCACTCCCTTGGATATATTCAGGTTGTCACATGTCAGCATCTCACCAATTTGGGCCCCTTCAATCATCTTCAGATTACCGCCGTCAGCAACTCCAAGCGACTAATTTTATGTCAGCGCCAGTTGCGAGATATTTAAAGTTTTGACATTCACTCTGACATCACCAACGGCGACTCTATCTTTTTAAACTTCTCCACGGTCTGTCAGAGGCCCAGCCCCAAACACAGGCAGTCGTCTGATCGACGACGTCTCAACTTTCAAAGACTCTAGCCTCCACAGCCCTCTCATGTCTCGGTAACATCACCAACGACCGCAGCCTGCTGCCCGACCATCTTCAGCTTGCCCCCTCATCCGGCCTTGGATTGGCAAAGCAATATCCTGCTCAACTCCCGACCAAAGTCTATCGTATCCCGAACCGCCATGGAGAAGTACAGCCAGTTCCGCGATCGCGGCAGTGGCGTCTCTCCCTTCCTGCCGCACGTCACCCCGGTCTCACCACTCGCCAAGATATGGAACTTCACCATCTTCTCGATTCGCCTGCCACTCTTCGTGTGCTACGCAGCCTGCTATTTCCTGCTGCTTACCCACCTCCCGCTGCCCGCCGTGTTTCGAAAGCTCCTGCTCTGGGGACTCCTGGGAATATCCGGCATCTGGTGGGTAGATCTACAACTCGACGGCGTCAAGCGCGGCCACCTGTACGAGCAGCCCATAGAGAGGGTGCCGCAACCCGGCAGCATCATTGCCGCCCAATTCACGAGCCCGATCGATGCGTTATACCTGGCCGCCATCTTTGACCCGATATTCACCGTCAGCTATCCCAACACGCAAAAAGTCCACCACATCTCCCTGCTGGGCGCCATCGTCCTTGCACTCGCGCCGATCAACCTACAGCCATCGACTCGAAAGAAGCTGACCACTTTGCGACAACTCCGCGAGGATTACCCGCACCGCGTCATTGTGGTGTTCCCCGAATGCAGTACGACCAACGGCAAGGGTCTTCTACCACTCTCCCCGAGCATCTTGGGCGCCCCGTCGGATGCGAAGATCTTCCCCGTCAGTCTGCGATACACGCCTCAAGACATCACTACGCCCATCCCGGGGAGCTACTTCTCCTTTCTGTGGAATCTACTGTCGCGGCCCACGAATTGCATTAGAGTGCGCATTGCGGAGGCGGTCACGAACAAGTCGGAGCTCACGAACGGGTACGATGTGGACGATAACACCGACGACGAGTCCAGCGAGGCCGAGGACCCATTGACGTCGGCAGAGCGCCAGCTGCTGGATCACATTGCCGAAACACTGGCACGGCTTGCGAGGAACAAGAGGGTTGGCCTGACGCTGCGCGACAAGGTGGCGTTCGTGGATGCTTGGACGAAAGGAAAGAAGTAGGTCTTCCCAAATGGACTGCCGAGAAGGGTCCCTAGATTGTGGGATAGGAGCGCAAAAGGATACAAGCTTTGGAAAGGATGAGCTTCGACAGAAATAGCTCTCAACAGAATTATGGTCGCACGGCCAGACAACCACAGCAGATGGGGAACTTGCGCCGCACTTCCCTCCAGCCCTGATTTTCTCCCCAAGTGCTCAATCCTGCGCGTCCATTATGTAAAAATGAGAAAATACCATCATAGCACAATACACCCAGGATCTATTCAAGCATCTCGACCAGAATTTTCCATTTGACACACGCATGCACTCGTTGCCCACCCTTCGCCGTGTAGAATTCAAATATTTCACGCAAGAGTCTGTCAGCAGAAACAAGTATTCATTTCATGTACGCATTTGTCTCCAGTGAAATAAGAAGTATAAAGTGTTGATATTCGCAAGACGCATACGCCGATATTTTCCGGACCCCAAGAATGCAGACCGGCCCGCGAGACCAGATTTTGTTCTCGTTTTGTATATACACAGGATTCTTTCTTTGGTATGACAAACGCAGCGGCAGATTAATTTAAAAACAAACTCCTCGCCGGAAATTCCCAACTCTTCTTGTCGATTTGTGTCCAACTAATACACGCCTTCCTCTTTAGGCATTGTCCGTCACGCAGCCGTCAGAGGCGTTCGTCACCAGCTTGGCGTACTTGGTCAGGGTGCCCTTCTTGTACCGGGGCTCGGGGGCCTTCCAGGCGGCCCTCCTCTTCTCGAACTCGGCCTCGGAGAGTTCGGTGTCGATGACGCGCTTCTCGGCGTCAATGGTGATGACATCGCCGTCCTGCACCAGACCGATCGGGCCACCCTCCATGGCCTCGGGCACGATGTGACCGATCAGGAAACCGTGGGAACCTCCGGAGAAGCGGCCGTCGGTGAGCAGGGCGACATCCTGGCCGAGACCGGCTCCCATGATGGCCGAAGAGGGCTTCAACATCTCGGGCATACCGGGTCCACCCTTGGGTCCCTCGTAGCGGATGATGACGACGGTCTTCTCGCCCTTCTTGATCTCGCCGCGCTCGAGCGACTCGATGAAGGCGTCCTCGTAGTCGTAGACGCGAGCCTTACCCTTGAAGACGAGACCCTCCTTGCCGGTGATCTTACCGACGGAGCCGCCGGGGGCCAGCTGTCCGCGCAGGATCTGGATGTGTCCGGTGGGCTTGATGGGGTTGCTGAAGGGGCGGATGATCTTCTGGTCCTCGGGGAACCTGTGGGGCCATGCCTCGACGTTCTCCTTCATGGTCTTACCAGTGACAGTGATGCCGCTGCCGTCGATCAAGCCCTCCTCCAGGAGGAATCTGAGCAGAGCAGGGGTACCACCAATGGTCATCATGTCGGCCATGACGTACTTGCCACTGGGCTTCAGGTCGGCCAAGAAGGGAGTGCGGTCGCTGACCTTTTGGAAGTCGTCGACGGTCAGCTTGATGCCAACGGAGTCGGCAATGGCGATCAAGTGCAGAACGGCGTTGGTGCTACCACCGAGGATGTTGACGACAACCATGGCGTTCTCGAAAGCCTGTCTCGTGAGGACGTCACGAGGGCGGATATCCTCCCTCATGATGGTCTTGATGGCCTCACCGACGCTCTCGCACTCCTTGACCTTGTCGACGTGGGCAGCAGGAATACTACTGCTGGCCGGCAGGGTCATGCCCATGGTTTCAATGGCGGTGGCCATGGTGTTGGCGGTGTACATGCCACCGCAGGCACCCTGTCCAGGGCAGGCGTTGCGGATAATGTCGTAGCGCTGGTCCTCGGTGATCTCGCCGGTGATGTACTGTCCATAGGCCTGGAAAGCGTTGACCAGATCGATCTCGGCGCCAGCCTTGCTGCATCCGGGGGCAATGGTACCACCGTACACCATGATACTGGGTCTGTTGACACGTCCCATAGCAATCAAGACACCGGGCATGTTCTTGTCGCAACCGGGCAGGGAGATGTTGGCGTCGTACCACTGACCGCCCATGACGGTCTCGATACTGTCGGCGATGATCTCTCTGCTCTGCAGGGAGTATCGCATACCAGTCGTACCCATAGAGATACCATCAGAGACACCAATGGTGTTGAACCGGTAGGGGATCAGACCGGCTTTCCTCACGGACTCTTTTACGACGGCCGACAGGTCCATCAAGTGCATGTTGCAGGGGTTTCCCTCGTACCAGACGGACGAAATACCGACCTGGGCCTTCTTCATGTCGGCATCGTCGAGACCGGTAGCGTAAAGCATGGCCTGCGAGGCACCCTGCGACTTGGGCTGTGTGATGAATTTGGAGACCTTGTTGAGGTCGCTGCTGTCCTCGGCTCGCATGGATCGGGTCGTGCTGAGAAGGCGACTGGCATTCTCGTCAGCGCCTTTGCGTCCTTCTCGATCGTCACGTCACAAAGCATCGCCATGGGTGGGAAACGTACGCATATTGGCTGGATGGAGCTCGACAGTTTCGAGCAAGAGCTGCGGGAGCTCTGGCCCGCAGCAGAGTCTGGAAAGCCATGGTGGTTGACGCAACTACTCAATCGGTTCGCCAAGGAAAGTGCCTGTTGGACGAGAACGACAGAGACTTTGTATTCGTTACGAATTGGACCACAGCGAGACTCGGGGGCAGTTCGTCCAAGCTTCAGATGAGTCAATTGAACGATCCAAAAAACAGAAACAGGTTCCGATCAATTGAAGGGCGGTGGATTGAGCTTACCTACAGCTCTCTCCCAATTGACGGTCCGTAACAGGAGCCAGGAGCTCCGAATTTTTTGGGCGAAATCGGCACAAATTTCTGGGACAGGCCTCGGGGGGGCCTGTCCAGCCAAAAACAGTCAAAGTCAGCCAAAAGTCAGCGTTCCACCCCGCGAAGAGGTGGGCCGACTGACGAATATCTGGTCGTCCATTGGCTGCGACTTCGGTGGGTTAGCAACTATACTAGTCCCACCAGTAATCTCAGCTGAACTCAGACGAAACATTGCATTGAACTGCATGAAGTACGCTGCTTTTATAATCGCTTCCATAACAGCTCAGCCTCAAATCCGTAGACTTAGCCATTTCATTCGTTCAATGCGGGGCCGCATGTTCGGGTATTTGCTCATGTATAATTCCGCCTTTTAGTGTAGGCAGTTGACAAGCAAGTCATGGCTCTCTAAAGCCCCACACAGACATGATCAAGCTAGCCTCCATGGCAAACATAACACAAGCATGCCCAAGGCATGCATTCTTGCCAAGCTGCTCGCCCTTGAGGCCAACATGTTGTCAGAACAATCCTTTGTACTGTAGATCTATGCACAACATGCCTCAGGCTTCGACAAATTCCGCCATGAGGACAGTCTCTTGGCCAGCATCATCTACAGTTTGCTTCGTCGTCGTCTATGGAGACCTAGAGTACTGGCTAGAGTTTCTTCGTCATCTCAGGCCCAGCAATGCTCAGTACTTACTGATGTCTTTGTCCAACTCCATTCAGGAGTATTTCCGGGTGAACTTGGACGAGAAGAAGATGCATATCGACCGAGGAGATCGCTGCCTCCGTTGAGCTCTGCACGCGTCAGTTCCCGGTGAATAGGTACGGTATTAGTGTCCAGCGCACCGGCGCGTGGGTGTATTTCGCAGTAGGAGGATACGTGCCGAATTTGACAGTATAAAGTCGAGTTTAGAGACAATTATCGCCAGTAATAAATACAACAGTCACGCCACGGGAAAGATAAAAAAGCGGCCAGGTATTTGGCTGTATAATATGTGGGATATATTTGGCTATATGTGGCGGTAGAACCTTCCAGCTAGTAGCATGATCGATTATATCTGGTGAGCCCGCAATGCTGGAAAGAGCGACACGAGATTCGGCTTCCTGGCAAGCTTGGGTTACATTGTAGAGAATATTCCTGCAACCAATCAGGGTCATGTTGCCGCCGACAACACTTCTTTGCTCAACCTACACATGTGCCCTCTCCCCCGCTTCTTGGACGCGAGGCTGCATGACGGAACATGCCAGATCTTCACTTCTTCAACAAACATTGCAGTCATGGCAGACTTATATGAAACCCTTCCACCTCGAACCATTCGGATACTCTGTCTTGATCCTGGGAAAAGTCATGCAGACCCGATACGATGCAAGCTGCTCCCGCTTTCTCTACCGGAGAATACTGGCGAGCTCCAACCATATGAGGCGCTTTCTTATGTCTGAGGTGGCGGGGGCACCCCTCACTCGACTCATGTCTCTGGAACCAGTGTTGATGTTGGTCAGAACCTATACCAGGCTCTCCTTCGTCTGCGACATCTTTTCATTGAGAAAGTCCTCTGGATCGACGCGATATGCATTAACCAAGCGGGCAACCAAGAGAAGGAACACCAGATCCCGCTGATGTTGCAAATCTACCAAGCAGCCTCACGCGTCATTGTCTGGCTTGGGGAAGAGGCCGATGATAGCACCAAAGCGTTGAAGACGATCGTTGAGGCTGGAGCGAATCCGTCAAACACTAGCTTTGGGGTTAATAGGCCACGACCACCCTTCCAGGGTATCCCGTCTCGCCATACATCCAATAGTGATTCCAACAGACTCTCTCCTAATGTTCACAAGCCCTTGGCGAACTTTGGAAGCTTGAATCCATCGCAGAACATAACATTTCCTCGAGCATTAGCAGACGCAGACACTTCCTCTATACATCCAGCAAAGCCTATTGTTTCGAGTCTGCCAGAGCGTGCGATTCATTATCAAGACCTGCCAAATGATTGGCACCCCGATGGTTCAAGCGAACGGGCCATCTTTGCTGTCCTCGAAAGGGCATGGTGGTGTCGGGTTTGGGTATGAAATTGCGGCCGACTCTTCTCTGCATTTCTTATGACTAACCATTTGTATACGGCAGGTGATTCAAGAAATCATCTCGTCCCGCTACACTTCGATAACGTGTGGGTCAGCCGAGGTGAATGGCCATGCTTTATGCCTTGGTATAATCGCCATGGCCGAGCTGCTCCAGCAGCGCCCAGATATAGTCGGTTGGGTCATGCCCATAGTGAGCGCCATGACTGCGTCTACATCGAGCCCAGGCCGCACAAACTTGAGACCAATTGCGGAATTGGTAGATATGTACCATACTCGCCACGCCACCGTTAGCCACGACATGCTCTATGCCTTGCAAGGTATGAGCTCCGACACTTTCAAAGACGTTGGTATACCACTTGACTACTCTCGCCAATGGAACCAAGTTCTTTATAGCCTGGTGCGCTTTCTACTTCCAAGAGTGCAGAGATTGCAGGTACTGCATGACACATTCTGTGTGGGCATCATACATGTCGCGAGGTTTATCCGCAGGGTCAATTCTGTAGAGAGCTTCGCGTCGAATGGCGGTTACCAGGTATTAGAGGCTCAAACATATGAGAGTGTACAAAATGATGGTCCCCATCAAAAGTGGCACAACCCGAATTCGGCCACTCCTGTTCAAGCTGGTGACTTCATCTGCCTGTTTGAAGGGGCTCTGAATCCAGCTGTGGTACGTGATCAGGGCGACTACTTTGAGATTCTCATTATCGCAGCCTCTTGGCCTAAGATGGATCCTCCCAAAGAGCCTGAAAGACGGCGACGACAACGGTTCGTGAATAAACTCGAAGATCTTGCCCCGCTTCCCTTCATATGGGACTGGAAACCAAAGGTTGATCTGGAGGAGCGCAAGGCTCAGCGTCGAGATCTGCTGCGAACAGTGCTGGATCTGGATCAGTTGATCGACGAGAGACATATCTCTCTGGCGTACCTGAAAAGGGTTTGGACCATTTCAATGCAGATTTCACCTTTATTGGGCCCGACACACAAAATGCCGAATGTGAAAGATGCAAGAGACAAGGCCTGGAGGGCCTACAGCACGGCGTACGGACTATCCAACATCAGCCTAGATAGGGCCAAAGGCTTGCATTTGGTCTCTTGGGCCGTCTTGAGTGGATGCGAACCACTTCCAGAGACCTTGTACGGGACGGGACAGACCTGAACCTCGTCGATTATTGCGGCAGAACAACACTGTCGTACGCGGCAGATTGCGCAAATATCGGGCTGGCTCATTTCTTTTGGGTAAATGGTACCCGCCGGGTCTCCGACGCCCCGTATCGAGGATCGACACTGTCTTGTGCGGCGGATGTAGATGGCAACAAGCTTGCTCAGCTTCTGTTGTTTCTGCTCGATACGCCTAGAGAGATAAAAACACGATGGTTCCTGAGGCAATTCTTGAGGATCTGCTTGGGCTTGTCCCTATTCTCATCTCGTGTGGATTTGATGCAGAAAGTGGTCGCTTGCGATTGTCTACCTCCCTACCTTAAATGATTGCATCAATTTCCACAGGACCTGGGTCTTGACTTTTCCCAGCTATCGCCGGGCCAACTTGATCGGTCTGAAGATTCCGATGACAGCTATAGTGCCTTCAGGCCTAAAAATTTCTGCCCATTGCTTGCTGCTATTCAGAGCGGTAGTTAGAGCATGGTCCGTCTGCTCGTTGAGCATGGGGCTAATGTGGATGAAAATGTACCCGTGAAGAGAATGCGCAGCAAATACGTCACTCCCTTGATTTATGCCATCGATCATGGGTATACATCCATGGTCCCGCTCTTGCTTTCTTTCGGGGTGGAAACAGCCTTGGGATGTCGACGCGGTGAAAGGCCTTTGCACTATTTCGCAGCTTTCCCAACTGTAATCACCTACTTAAGACCTGACGAACTAGATGCCGAATTTGACGAAGGCCCCAGCAAAGCTGTTGAGATGGCGCGTATCCTGATCGACCATGGCGAAGACATCAACATTGCAGATGGGCAAGGGTTGACCCCTTTGATGATAGCCGTTCTGAAGAAAAGACAGGACGTTGTGTCATTTCTGATTGAGAGGGGTGCCGATGTGAACATCCAGGACAAGTCTAAGAGAACGGCCTTGGCCCATGCTATTGGAATTTACGGGAAGGATTCTGCTTGGGATGAGGGTATTGATCTGCTGTTGAAGCGTTGAAGCACGGGGCCAAGTTTGAGGCTGCAGGCTGGTTCTACGAGATGGCAGAGGGGTATAATACGACGCCGGATAAGATGTGGCACTGGTGCTGGCCAGGGGCGGATACAAATTGATAGGCCGACTTTTGGATCTTGATCAGTGTTCACTTGCCGTAAAGAAGGATTTCACGAGGAAACGTATCTGTCTTTCTTTTCGCATGCAGTAGCAACGTATTTTACAAGAAATGAGTTTATGATTGTTGGGCAAAGAATTGTCGTATTGGCTCTATGCTTTTGATATTTGAAATGACTGAGAAGAATTTGAAGCAATTCAAAGTCCAACCGGGGATGTGCTCGTCTGAAGAAACATTGCGCGATCTCCACTGGAATCAGGGCCGCTCCTCAGAGAAGAAGATCTCCGTCGCTGTGCCGTGATACTTCAATCCGACCTGCTCCCAAAACTGCATCACATCTTCATCAGGCTGGAATGGAGGGTAGCTGTACCATGTTGCCGTAGGTCTCGAATCAGTCACCTTGTATATAAAAGAGTGGAAAGTGACATCTTGGAATTTCCAGCCTACGGCATTCAGTCGCATGGATTCCAACTTTGACATCTCCATAGCAGCGCGTGCAGCCGACAGGTATAGCTTGTTCATGAGACCGGGGTTTGCTTGTCTCCGCAGCTTGTTTATCTGTTCGTAGTCGGAGCCGTCGGAATCCGATTCACTCTGCGATTCTGGTTCCGCATAGTCGAACCGCCATCGGCCGTCGGGTGTGGACAATCTCGGATTCAGAGTTATGGACCAAAGGTGTGGCCAATGCGGGTTTGGGCTCTGATCAGCTGAGGGCCAGAAGAACTCGTCGCCGATGATGATGCTGCTTAGAACAATCCTCTTAGCTCTTTGCGATAAGCCTCTGAGGGCAATGGATAATGGGTCTTCTGTGCCTTGCGGCGTGAAGATTGGTGGTTGTGCCGAATGTTCCTCGAACTTCGACTTCTCCAAGGAATGTATGAGCCACAAATATTCGGGCAGAACCACGACATCTTGAACTGCTCGTGCGTAGTCTGTTCGTTATCCGTCAGTACCTGGGTTTCATCCTTATCCATACAAAAGTAAATTGTTTGTCTCACCCGTCCTGATGCGATGTCTCCTCGCAGAAGACTCTGTTGGATCATCCCATGCTAGGAATCTAGTCTTGCGAGCATTTCTGAGGCGGCCAGTCAAGGCACAGACAAGGGCTGGAGCCATATGGCGCCCGGACCTCTGGTTGTTGTTTATAGAAGTGATGGCGAAAACCTCGGGCAAACTCGACGTATCCAGATCTGTAAGCTCGAGGACGGAATTCTCATAGCGCTTCTCGTAAATCTGCGGCCACTTGGGACGAGGCCAGGCACGGCGATCTTCCCACTCTTCTCGCGTCCAGTGACCCTCGTCGCTGGGTGAGTAAGCCTGCACCCACACTTCTAAGATATGGCCTGCGGGTAAATCTTCCTTCTTGCAGGTGCTCAATTGCTCGATGAATTCTTTGATCGTCGCAGTGGCTACGAGACTGTTCTGTCGCTGCTCCTCCTCGGCCTCCACCTGGCCGCACGCAGCATTGAAATAGCGTGGCAGAACGATGTCCAGCTGCAAGAAGCTCACATACCCGCAACGACGTGGTGTCATGATTGATCCCCAGTCCCTGAGCCGGTCGAGGTCCATGCGAAGTTTCTGAAATGTTTTGCGCTCGACAATTTCTTGCCATATCCTGGAAACGGTTGCGTACATGGGGGCCTCGTTGGCTATTCCCATCACCATGTGTGAGAAATCAGTGCCACGGCTGAGACTGAGTTGAAACTTTGGTCCGTACATGATATATTCAAGAACCATGTGAATGATCTCTGGAGGCAGGTCTTGCATCATGATGCTGGCTAAGGTGCACAAGAACTCTGGTGTCACTGGTCAGATGAAAACACCGTGGAAATTTGCAGAGATACCTGCCTGAACATATGAAGGAGATTATAAGAGATGAAGGCCAGAGAGACGTTTTGATTGCATCAGAATATCGAAGGTGAACAGGCCTAGGTATCGGCTCACTTCATTAAGTATTTCGATACCGCCCTGGTGACCGAGGTAGCGTCAGGCACCTATTCTGTTGGTTGTGCTAGGTGGGGTCAACCACTAGGCAGCACACCGCATGCATGTCAGGTACGAAGACACGTTCGGAGCCAACCAAGCGTATAATATGAAGTACCTGCATGTTTGGGGATATCTATCACATGGAATCTGTACCTCGTATGTAAGGGTGGTGTTGGTGCTTCAGTGGATGGAGCCGAGAAAGGGCTGGCATTACCTAGTGCCGCCATTTTGGACTTCGTAGTGGAAGTCAGAATGGCGGGGCTTCCGAGATACCATTCGGAGATCGTTTTGGGTACATTACTCAAAGGGACTGTCAATGTGTCTCTTCTTTGTATATAAGTAAACTTTATCGAATGCACACTGGAGGTAAAGAAATTCGGAGGCGTATGCTCTGTACTCTTGAAGATTGAATCACTGATGAGTAAGAGCGATGGCTCGACAGATGATACCATTTTCCGACGTGCTACCACAGTGGGTGTGACTCGAAGTTTTCTTGCGAGTGCTCTTCTAGTGACACATACTTACCTAGGGACACGTGCGCGAATAAAGCAGCGTATACAATTCAAGCTCTGACAATTCAGTTTCCTTGATTGATTAAATTGGCCAGCATACTTGACCTCACCTGATATGCAGCTCTGTTTGAGTGCGTCCAGTCCTTTGACCAGAGCTCAAGGTTGGGGAATGACGTACATCCATGGTTTCGTAGAGTAGGTATATGTGACTTCCTTGCGCGCTCAGATTCAACGTCGCAAAATGCACTGGGATTCTGACCCAAGTAGCAATACGTTGAATGAAATGTCAAGTGCAATCGTATTACAGCTGCGTAAGAGTGCAGTCGCCACTAACCACATACTTTGGACTACAAGGGAAATGATACTGCAGCAGGCAGTAACTACCTTCACTCTTGAGGTCGTCATCATGATCATAGTCATACACACATCTCTGGAGGTCTTCCCTTATATTTCCAACTTCAATAATCTGCTATTCATCCATATTGCATTCCCATTGTAGGATACGGAAACATTTTCGAAGTAATCATAATTGTATCGATAATTGCGAGCGTCAAACAAATAATCACCGCCCCAAAAGAAGCACAGTCCTCGAGGTTTTCTTCTCCACGGTCTCCAGCACTTACCGCTTTCGCGCCATCTCAGCACCATGGCGTGCCAGGACACCGAGACAGAGGGTCCTGGGCAGACTGAACGATTGATTTAGGAGCACAATCGTTTCGTTAGCAGGCAGAAGATGCAGGCATCCGAAAGATTGATGCTCTCAACCGCCATGATCCATGAAGATCCAAGATTCAATACCAGGATGACAGCTGGGCAACGTCTGCTGTTCCAGCTCAGGACCTGCGAGGAGGGTCTGCAGCGTGACTCCCAATTCCTGCCTTTGGTTCGAGATCTACCGCCGCTTGTTCTGCCCATCAGTCGACCATCTTCGTTGAGTAACCGCCAGCGTGGGTCGGACATGGTCTCCTGTTACAATAAAACGACTGCTTTCTATGTTATCGATCCCTTTGAGTCGGACACTCGCATGCGGACGTTGCCCATCGACACCTGGCTGTTCCGAAAGTGGTTTCGACCATACAAAACCGACATCAGCTACGGCAACTATTTTGCAAAGATACTTCCAGTCACAACGGAGCAACGAAGCATGGATATCGATACCAAGGACCTGATCGACTTGCATTTCAACGTGTGCGAACAATCGCAGCGTTACGTGGAGAGCACTTTCATGCTGCATCAGGACAGGTACCAGTCACAACACTTTCCTCTCCACGGATCAGCCTGGTCATTATACGATGGAAAGAACGATGAGCGTATAGACGGAGACTTCTTTCTGCGATCGGCGGTCCTCAAACCCTTGTTTCGAGCCTTGTTCGTTGTCGTGATCGACTACCGGAGAGCAACAGAAATAAAGAGCCTAGAAGACGTTGGCGACTTGAAAGTGAGGATCGTCCTCACGGGAGTTACTGATGGGCTCAGCGCCCCAATCGACTTTGACAGCATCAGCTCTAGCGACCCGGAGTATTTCCCTGGGCTGAATGAAATCTCTACAACGATGAACATTGCGTACAACTTCATTTCATTCCTAGAGCACCGTGAATCCATGGCCCATGGGTCTTTGCAGAACCACTTGGAGCTTACAGATGACGACCGCGTGAGATACGCAGAAATCCTCTTGAAAAAAGTGGCAACAGACGGTCAATATCCACCAGCGACAGCCCTAAGCGACCGTGAAGTAGCGTCAGCCATCCTGAGGCCCAGTCATACTTGGGTTGACACTGACAAGGTTCCATTCTGGTGTGGCAAGGGAGCCGAGGCGACATTACAGTATACTGAGCTCGGCATCAGGAGTATCCTCACTAATCGAGACTAGTTGGCAGCAGGTTGGTGGTGGGATGAAGCTGAGCTACGACGTTCAGTGCACTGATTATGTCATCCATGTGTTGATATGAGTGACCGGTGGGATGAGTACAATGTTATTCGATTGTGGGTGATGAGAAATAGTGCGACCGGTTTTTTTACAAGAAGCAGATAGGAACTTGGGTCATTGATCACTATTCAAACGTCTCAACTTCACATGATTGGGATTGTCACAGATCTCTTTTTGAGAGTTCTTGATCAGTCTTCTAATAGATCAACATCTGCGGGCATGATTATCTAGGTATGTAAATTCCAATCGGGCGAGAAGCTTTGTTGCGGATTTGCTAATCAATGTAGTGTAAGTCTGTACTGGAACTCCATGAATCATTCGATGCGGCTCATCGCCCGTCTTCATCCGCTTGGTCACAAGAGTCTCGACTTGGTCTTTCATATTTGTGCTCCTTGCTATCTCAACCACCAGAGGTGATCTAGTGCAGGTCGTAATGTTTACCTCCCGCCGACCTAGGTTAGCGTACAGTCCTATATGGCCTCCAAGCTGAACACCCCTCGCATCGGCTACCCGTGCCCGCATCGATTACATCCTTGAGCGGCGACTTTTTGGTGTCTCTGTGAGGAATACCAGGTTCCCCGCCTTGGCAGATCTCCTAGGTGTAACATAGCACATAAGCGCTAGCGAGAGGCGCATCGCTTGTGGGCTATAAAGACGCCAAGAGAGTCCACGTGGGTATGAAGATTTGAGGTGACATTGTTTTTCCAAAGAAACACCGGTTATACCAGTCGATAGGCATGGATTTCTCATGTGTGAGTATCATCAACAGATCAAGATTCTCGAGCACGAATTGACACAGACAGTGTGCCCAAGTTGCAGGCGTACTGGGCAATCAGGTTTACCTGCCGGGAACCGGTCTTTATAATGCAACGGAGGCGAGCTACTGGTCCACGCAAGAGGCGTCGCTTGTGCCTGCGTGCGTTGTTTTGCCTCAAACAAGCGCAGACGTAGCAACATTCATCTCCACCGTCTCCGGCATCGCGAACTGCAGCTTCGCGATCAAGACGCAGGGTCACGCCCCAGCTGCTGGGGCTGCGAACATCAAGGGCGGGGTCACGCTGGACCTGTCGTGCATGAACAATACCGAGATTTCGGCTGACCACTCGACTGCGCGTGTTGGTGCCGGGTCTTCGTGGAGTAATGTGTATGACACACTTCAACCGTACAACAAGACCGTCGCCGGAGGTCGGAACGGGGCCGTCGGAGTCGGAGGGCTGACTATAGGCGGGGGCATCTCGTACTACTCGCCTCAAGTCGGATGGACGTGCGATACCGTGGTGAACTTTGAGGTATTTACCGTGTGCATCTAACCCAACGTGTGTCCATCAGTCGGATAACCTGAATATAGGTCGTGCTTGCGTCGGGTGACCTTGTCAACGCGAATTCAACATCGAACCCCGACCTCTATCGTGCCCTGAAGGGCGGAGGCAACAACTTTGGCGTGGTGACGGCCATGGACTTTGCCACCATCGATGCTGTTCCACTTCGAGCTGGTCACTTGTTCCAGAGTCAGGTTTATGCGGAACAAGTCCTAAGAGCCTTTGCCGGAATTGCGTCTGCAGACAACTATGACGTCCATGCATCAATCGTTACGAGCTTCAGTTTTAACCAGACGACGCATGTGTGGACAGTCGTGAGCGTACCGATTTACACACTTCCTGAGATGGATCCCGCAGTGTACCAAGAACTCTTTACGATTCCCAACATCACGTCGCTGACCACGTCGTCCATCGAAAATATCAGCACCCTGGCTACTGAGGCTCCGTATCCCCAGAAGTAGGTTTCTCATGCCACTCACATGCCGTCTTGACTCAAGCTTATCAGTCTCTGTAGGTACGAAGCCTTCCTCACAAGCACATACGCCGCGGACGGTGACCTAATCGTCAACCTATTCAACGTTGCAAACCAGACCCTCGGATGCGACCCGTATCCGACCGACGTGAGCGTAGCCATGTCGTTCGAGCCTCTTCCCACGGTCTTGACTAAGCATGGCCAAGGGACCAACTTGCTCGGTACATCTCCGTCCGACGGAAACAGCGTCATTCTGCTCCTTTCAGTATCTTGGAGCAACTCTGCCTCGACACGAAGTGCAGAGCGCATTGGTCGCACGCTGCTGGACGAGCTAGACGAGACAGCGCGTACGTCTGGTGGGCTGCGCAGGTTCAGGTATTTAAATTATGCGAGTCCTACCCAGGATCCGTTGAGGAGCTACGGAGAAGACAATCTCGAGATGCTAAGAAATGTCAGCGCGAGATATGATCCTACTGGCATGTTCCAAAGAAGAGTTCCGGGTGGTTTTAAGCTCTAGGAAGATTTTTCAGCAAATCCGTAGATTAAGGATGGAATAAGACCCATGCTGCTGCCATAGTTGTTATTGTGAAAGATTTCTATGAGATTGACGTGAACACTGCTCGTATATCGGCTGGTTCATATGCTACAACCTGGACGCCCGCGAGGATTCACGGGGTGAACGCTCAGCGCGCGCCTTTGCCGCATTATTATAAACCATGGTCATATTAGGCGCAGCCATATTAGTCAACTTCGGCCCGTGGATGATAGGCGGACTCTAGCATGGAGGCTACCCATGTGATCTCGCAGCCGGTCGGCTTCTCTGCCGAGTACGATATCTTTACGAGATTGTCCAGTATTAATATTATCAGAGATCCTCCTGCACAAAGCATCGGCGCTTGATGCAGTGGAGAGAAGAGTACGTATATCCCTGGCGCCAGGGTGAGATTAAGCATATACGAAGTTTTATAATGCAGAACTGGCGGTTTCGTCGAATCGTCGCTCCACGCTCCACGCTCCACCAGAAGGGAATGGGTGTGGCCAAAGACAACCATGAACTCTTGTCAGGTACGCGAATTGTTCGAGAACCGATAGCGGTGGAGGGACAGCTGAGAAGTCTAAGCGTTGGGCGAAGACCAATCGGACGCTGCGTATCGCTGGGCTTGGCATATTTGTAAGTGGTTGACTAAGATAGGGTTCGCTGACACATACGAAACAAGTGACCTCCTACCCCGACACGTTGATGTAGACCCCGGACAAGGGCATGCAATATATTTAGAAGAACCCGCCACGATGCGATGCCGCCCTGCATTAGTGAGTTCTAATATGATTTATGTCTAAAAGAAATCGCCCGAACGGTGCCAGGGGAACCAATGGCAAGCCTTCACTCCAGCTTGAGGCTGACGCGGCCGTAGAGGACTTCGTGGAATACAGCATGATAAGGCTTGCATGATGAATTGACTTCGACGTCGTATTCCGCCAACCGAGGTCAATGATCTAAATTCATTACCTGCTTGGGTTGCATTCCATCGCAGAGCCGCCGCGATTCAACACGCGGCAAACGGTGATGGCTTCAGGTGGAAACATGCACAGCCGTGGGTCAATGACGACGTTTTCTGGCGCACAACTCTGTGAAATCGAATCGATATATCGATTTCATGCATCGGAAAGACTCCATGCTCACCGAAAAACAAGGCGAAGCAAGGAATGAATGCACACATGGCGCGGCACCTCTGCGGAGGCATGTGAAGCCATTTTTTCAACGATGAAGATAGGATCATCGATGAATATAAAAAGTGTTGACCATGGCCGAATAATGGAGAATAAGAAGCAAGCTCGACATCAGAGGGACAAGATCTCAACAAAACTCGCTTACGCCTTACAAGAGCATCACCTATCTTCAACTCATTCCATCCATACATCTCTCAACATGCCTCATCTTCTCAAGCTCGGGGCTTCACTCCTCGGCCTCTCGACCGCCGCCTCTGCCAGTCCTCACTCAATTGCGAAACGTGACGAGTGCGAGACCTTGAGACAGGTCAAAGCATGGTATTTGGCAGCATTCCCGAGATCTTTTTGCATATTACTGACCGCCCGACTAGGACTAATTTCACAACGACTGAAAAGTCAGCATATGTGGACGCTGCCCTGTGCCTGACCACTGCTGAGCCTTCTATTGGGCTCGGCGATTCGGCCACGTTGTGGCAGGAGATGCAGTACGCACACATTGGCCAAGTCACCTGGATTCACAATGTGGTAAGCCGAGCTCTAGTCCAGTCTACAGAGTTCTGTATCTCGCATCGTATGACTGATCACTTCCAAGGGCCAATTCCTTCCGTGGCATCGATATTTCGTCACTATCCATGCCAACTTCTTGCGTGATGTGTGCGGCTATGACGGCCCTCTCGCGTAAGTGACATAAATCGTGCATGCTTTGTTCATCAAAATAACCGAAGAGACAGCTACTGGGACGAGAGTGCCGACACACAGCTCTCAGACCTGGCAGATGCCGAGATCTTCCAGTCGGATGCCTTTGGAGGCGACGGCGCTGGGTCATCAGAGTGTATCGCAGACGGACCCTTCGTCGATGTTGTTCTCCATCCCCTGAACACCACCAGCAGCGGCGGAAACAGCTCGGCGACAAACGGCAACACCTGTATCTGGCGCTCCCTGTCGCTCAACAGCCTGGACCGCTCCTCCTACGTCAACGTCGAGACGTGCCTCGAGAAGGACACGTGGGACGGCGCCTGGAACTGCATCGAGGGCTCCCCGCACGGCGGCGGCCACGGCGGCGTCGGCGGCGTCATGCTCAACGTGGCCAACAGCCCGGGCGACCCGCTCTTCTTCCTGCACCACGCCTTCATCGACCTGCTGTGGTGGCGCTGGCAGTCGGCGGACCTCGACGCGCGCCTGGCCAAGATCGGCGGCGTCAACGCGCAGTCCCAGTCGTCGTGCGACCGCCAGGGCCTGCCGTGCGCCGGCGCCTCGATTCTCGACTACGATGGCGACGACGGCAACCAGACCACGCTGAGCCACGTCCTCTGGATGATGGATCTCAGCCCCAACGTCACCGTCGCGGACGTCATGAACATCAACAGCACCTCTGTATGCCTTGAGTACATTTGGTAATTTGGCGTCAAGGTGCGTCTATCAACAGAAAACCATGAACATCAACATGTTTGGTTTTGTGATGAACCGTCTGTTGGGTAGCTTTTGATGGTATACTGCGCTGGTGCTGTCCGGGGGGAGAGTACGACGAGGTATTTTCGCGAAAAGACCGCAATCTGTGATTATGTTTTTTGTATATAGTTCCACTTCTCAAATCATCTTCCATGTCTCATACTGAATCAACTATTTCATCACTTCACTCACCAGAACTTCAGTTCATTCTGACATTATTGACATAATTGAGCTTGACTGGCACATTTTACAATATCGCTTATGCCTAAATTTACCAGTGCGTTACGTACAAATATATCGACTTCATGGCTCACTCAATTAGGATTTAGAATTATGCTAGACTACCTAGCGAAGTAACGACCCATGCAGACGAACAGATGTGACGTGTCTTTCTAGTCGGGGATATACGATTTGTACGAGAACGGCACAGTGTGCCTAAAAAGCGCGCCCGCTTTGCATTCAATCGTCCAGCCATTCCTCTAGCTAACGAAATTTTCGAGTACATAGCCACCCTCGCCGTTGGCAATGCCGATCTTGGTACCGGAGAGCACCGTGCGCGTGTACATGGTCATGTGGAAGCCCGACTGCTTGGTATAGGCGGCAGTCGGCTTGATCATGTAGCAGAAGCCGTTGCCGTTGAAGTAAGACACGCCGCAAGCGGTGCCCAGGGCCGCACAAGAGTTGCAGCACGCAACGTTTGAGCTCGAATCACCGAGGGCAATGCTGTAGCTGCTGGAAGCTACGAAATAGTACCCCTCGACAGTGTGGCCGGCAGGGTCGGTAAAAGGCGACAGGAGGGTATTGGCAGAATCAGTGCATATGGCGTAGCCGCTGGTGGTGCTGGTCGCTGTGTTGGTGTTGGTGGCGGTCGTTGTTACAGTCGTCGTCATCATGGCAGTCTCTGTGATGGTTGCAGTCTCAGAAAACGACAGGGTAGTCGATACATCATCGGGAACCACAGTAGAAGTTGATGTAATGGTGGATGTGATGGTAGAGGAAGTGGTGTCCGCTGTGGCAGTAATGGTGATTGGCGCGCCGGTAGAGATGACTGTCGAGGTAGTGATAACCTCGACAGTTGTGGAGCAAGAGACAGCAGCGGCGTACAAACCGCTGTCCTCGGGGGTGCTACCGTCACCAACAGAGACGGTCTGCTCGGGGCTGAAGGTTGCGACTGTAGCGCTCGAGCTGCTCATGGAGTATGCAGTGGGTTGGGTGGTATTGTAAACAAGACTGAATCCAGCAGAAGCGATCGGGTAAGTGCTGGAAGATTGAGCTTGAGGATCATGCTTGCACTTGGATCTCTTGACCTTGGAGCCACTTGAGGGATAACCATCTAGAGTCTGGTGTTGTGAAACGAGTAAGCATCTTGACCTTGATTATTTGACCTTCACCATAATCACTGGCATCTATCATTGGACTGAGAAGTCGCATGATGGGTACTTGAAATATCAAGTTTTGCGGCGAGACCCGCGGTTTGCACCACATCTCTTCGCTGGAAAAGATGAACAATTCTTCGAAACTTACATCATATGTATCGTACTACAATAGCGGACATTAGCGATTGTCTTTCTGAAGAGGATGACACAAGAAGGTACTTACGAATGTGCCACTTGCACTGGCAAGAATGGTCACCGTGGTGGTGGTAGAAGTCTCCGTGGTCGTGGTGAAGGTGGCGGTAACTGTTGATGTGGTGGTTGTAGTCGTGAAGTCTGTGGAAGTTGTAGAGAAGGTGTCGGTGACTGTCGTGTCGGTGACAGTCTCGGTCTCGGTCGCATAGTCAGTGCTGGTGACAGTGACGGCATCAGGGGTCTCCGTGGTGACCGGAATGGTGGTGGATTCGTAGACGACCTGGTTCGTGGAAGTGATAGTAGTGGTCGTGGAAGAAACACTAGCGAGGGAAACAGAGCCCATCTCAGTCATACAGCTTGCTCCTGTATCCGAGGATGACTCCTGGCGCTTGTTGGGCAAAGCGCCGGCCACGGCGGCCGAGAGGAGGCATGAAAGCGTAAAAGCACTCGACAGCATTTTCAAAAGAATGTTACCTGCAACAGTGGCAGTATATTAGAGGGATGTAATGAGTGAGGTACGAGCCAAGCAAATTTCGCAAGAGCCATCGCGAGTCTCAAAGGTCATTGTTGACATATATACCTATTGTACTCGACTCGAGGCTCTCAACCCCGAAGCGCTTATTGACCAATCAAAAATCTGTTCGCAAGGACGATCTCTCATTTCGGATATTGCACGACATCGATTCTTCTTCAGCCAGCCACACAACTAGCGTACCCGCAAGCTGAAGCCTTTACAGCCTAGATCTGAGGCCTCAATCGGCTGGGGTAACCCGCATAGGTGTAGTTGGGCCTGTGCCCAGAGCACCTTAGCGCTAAATAGCTTCTTGGACAAGCCTGGACGCGTATTCATGCAATTCAGCTATGCAGAAATAGGGAAATTCAATACTAGATCTTGGACCCTTTATAGGGGCCATTTTGTTTACAACAACATTTGATCAGGATCTCGTTAGCCTTGGATCGGATTTGCCTCAACGTCTGATTGCTCGGATGCTTAAAGAAGGTGCAACATTTCCAGTGCAGGTGCTCGCTTTCCCCAAGAGCCGAACAACTGCTTTAAGATAGGTACTAAACATTTATAGAAGTTGAGCTCTGCGAGCATAATTACTTCTGGATCCCCAATACCGACAACTTCCTTAAAGGTACTACAGATCTACCATCAGAAATCCCGCTCATGTTGAAAGGGGTTCGATTCTCGACCCCAAACAGTCGAGTCACGGCAGTCTGGGGTTTTGGAATTAGTCTCAAAAAGAGTCTAATCACTTAATTAGGGACGGCTCCGGGTACCCGAACGCCAGTCGCAAAGTTCAAGGTCACGTGCAGAGCATCTGATTCTAATCAGGAAAAGATTCGCATACCACACAATTAGACAAGGAGATGGAGATCTCCCAATGCGAATCACAGTTGTGTGCTGATTCAAGTATGCAAGTATGGATGGATTATGCGAGGAAGTACAGAGTACTAACCTAGGGGAGTACTATGGCCCATGGGCCGTGACGGAAAACACGAACCCCAGACTACAACTTAGCAGATGGGTCCTCCTAAACCCCTTGCCCAGAGAGCTAGCTATAGTCTTCCGCGGCGCAGCATGGACATCGATACCTACACAGCCACTAAACACGGTAGTGAACGCCTGATGAGATCTTGCGGTGAGATTGCTACGGCTTCGTTGTTGAAATATTTGCGAATTTTCATCTCGATTCACTATTTGGCAGATTATTCTATTTCAAGCGTCCCAAACCACTCCCTACCATATCTGTCTTCCAAGTTAGCCTGCCAGTCAAGCCGCTATTTCGTACGCTATCACCATTTCAAGGATGACCATGTATTTGAACCCTTGTTGCTTTCTTGTGGTCGCTGCTCGAACCGCGAGTGCACATTCTGTCCCAGTGCGCCGTTGGGCCTAAAGACTAAGATCGTTCTTTACTCGAAAAGTCCGTCACGCGCCCTCGATGAATTGGGAGTTGTGAAGTCGAAGTCCCAGCATCAAGCGACGGCGGACTTTCCCAGTCTTCGTCATCACCACTCGCCTCTAGAGCCCAGCCTTACACAGCTATTTAGAAGACGCTCTGCCAAAACGCGCAGCGCGTGTTGGCTGCATCATCATGAATCACAGTATCACCACCCGCACTCATACTAGTCAATTCAGTCTGCGACCCATACACCGGCAGCGAGGATCCGTTAGCATTCATCGGCGCGGAATTCATGACGAAGCTGACGATATACTCTTGTAGCCGGTCGGCGACTGCAGTCACTACGCCATTAGTGACGCCGTTTTGGAACACGTAGTTGATCTCTTGGCCGTGGATCCCCGGCGGCACGGTAAGCTTGACTGCGATCATGATGTTAGTAGTGTCCTTGGAAGAACCGACTGTGGATGTAGACGAAGGACAACTCACTGCCGTAGGCTCTATCACTCATGGCGCTTGCAAGATACCTCGTGTTACAGACGATCGTAATGGCTTGAATCGTCACCATGGCGCGGCCAAACTCATCCGTGTAGCCATAAGACCCGTTGAAAACAGGTGGATACAGTGTTTCGACAATCCCCAGCGATGTCTCATTCAAGGATGGCAAGCTCTGCATGAGAAATGCAGTATAGTTCTGCTCGGTCTCAATAGTTGGCGGGGTAAAGACTAGGCCCTCTAGAGAGTTGTGAGACGCCATGACTCTGACGTCCTTCATGTAATGTCCCTGACGCAGGAGGTTTCCCGGCACGTCGGTCGATATGGATCCATCGACATATGGTCCGTACATATTGCTGCCGTAGGGTGAGTGGCTGTATATTTGGAGTGCATTACCCACGATTAGGGTCTCGCTGGAGAGGTTCCTTAGCTCCGCGAGGGAAGAGACGTCAAGTGTGGAGAGAAGATCGTCCAACGTGGATTGCGCAGTCGCAGAAGTCGGCGCCGGCAGGAACGCAGGCGATTGCAAAATGGCCTGCTGGAAGAGTGCCTCCTCTCCCGAACTGTTGCCGCCAAAGCCAGTGAGGTGATGCATAATGGATCCAGCGCCGGCGGATCCTCCCATGACCGTCACTCTGTCCTTGTCACCCCCAAATAGACCAATGTGCTTTTGTATCCATTGGAAGGCAAGACGCTGGTCGTAGAGACCGGCGTTGGGAGTTCCGTCACTCGCCATCTCGTCGCCGCCCAGGAACCCGAAACGCCCCATCCGGTAGTTTAGGGCCACAAAGATGAAGCCGTTGTCGGCTTTGCGCAGCAGACCTGCGGGGTTGAACTTCCCGAAGCCTGTCTTTTCGCCAGAAGAAAAGCCGCCTCCGTGTACCTACCACTTGCAATTAGCAGATGTCTGTGGGACATGGCGCAATCATGATAGTCTGAACGGTAGAGATGACTTATGACACTCACCCATATCAAGACCGGCAACTGCCTCGCGTTTGCTGCCAAGGCAACGCTGGGGACTATGACATCGAGGAACAAGCAATCCTCAGTCGTACGCGGATCTGAGGGGGAAATCGACGGGGGCGTCTCGGGCAGCGCGGCCACGGCCGCATCGTAGTCAAAACTCGCGGACGTGCCGGCGATGTAGCTTCTGGTAAAGGCGCTGGATATTACCGACCAGTTGCCAGACGCCTGTGGACATATTCTGCCCACTGACCCGTTGTCGATGATTTTGTACGTCCCGTTCGAAACCGGCTCGAGTGATGCGCGAAATCGTTGGGATCCGGTGGGAGCTTGTCCGTATCGGATGTTGGAGAAGTTGTAGTAATCGCCGGTGATCTATAGTCTTGTCAATAGTCTGCCTACACTGTGTATCATGCGACGGGTCACCTACATTAAAGCTGGAAGCTTGAGCATATACCTTTACACACGGTCAGCCTTCCAAGTCCCACAAGTATATCGATATAGTAGGCGTCGTACGTAGCCCAAGTCAATGATGGGCATAGGTGCGCTCAAATCGGCATCGATGGAGTCATATCGAGGTGAGAGGGCGGTTGCGCTGCAGGACCACAGCCCAAATAAACATATAAGCCTTGTTAGTGTTGGGTGCATGTCGATACTCCAAGTCGGAAACGTTCCTCCTGCTAAAGCAAGATGTGCGAAACCCTAAGTCGAGGAGTCCCACCTATATACTTCTCCTATACTTCCGCAGACGAGTTGCAGCACTTCCATGCGATGATAGGTTCAGACCAATCACGAGAAGTTCATCGTTTCTGGTTGCGCCAATAAGAAGCCGCACTCGCATTCGGTTTCTGCTCAACCATACGCACAGTCTGGATAATTCGGGTTTAGTTTACGGGATGACAGCCGGAGTAAACGTTGAACCCTGGGGCGAAGTCCCTGGCTGGTGATTCGTCGTCAGCACTAGTGGTGCGAGCAGTTGTTCTCCATATGGAGAGCATCCTAGCACAATAGGACCCTTTTTATTATACAAATGAACAGTCCTTATTATACCCTTGTAAACATGCCAGATCGGGACCTGTCTCTGCGTCACTCGAATCCATCAATCAATTAGTCCAAGTGTGCCACGAGATAGAACAAGTTTAGCCTTAATGACACGCAGAAACTTTTGTGCAATATGAAGTTGCCCCAAGATCTTCATATGTGTGAATCATTTATCTTGTATGCATGAGGAGCCCCTGCGAGTTCACTCCGTAAGAGCAAAGAAAGTGTACAAAATCAAACCTAGACATCGATGCTACAGGTCCACACTTGACCCGTTCCAACGCCCATAGCGACCATGGTTCCATTCGCGGAAGAGCAACTCGGCCGATACTCTGATGGTATCCAAAGCACATTCTTGCCCACATGCTTGATCCACCGGCGGTCAGAGCTGAGGCTAATGCCTAGATACTCGGGGGGCACGGGTTCAGAAGCCGTCGCTCTGTGTGACATTTCTGGATCATTGATAACAATTGTACCTATCTCAGTGTTGAGATACGCGTCGGTCAGGTCGAAGGATATTTTGAAGAGCTCCTCGCCGATATGCAGAGTTTGTAGACAAGCGCCAATACACGTGCTCCAAAATTTGATAGTTTTGTCGCGTGACGCTGATGCCAACATCGTCGGATCGTGTGAAAAGGCGATAAAAGGGATGCGATCGCTATGGCCTTCGAATATCTTTAGACAGACCCCACTGTTTGTATCCCAGAGTCTGATAGTTGTATCGTAGGATGTAGATGCAACTTCGGTTGACTTAGGCGAGAAGGCTACCCATTGCACAGTGTCTGTATGTCCTTGGAAGGTCTGCAAACATTTGCCGGTGCTTGCGTCCCATAGCTTGACAGTAGTATCGCTTGACGCCGATGCTAACTTTGTTGAGTCGTGTGAGAAGGCTGCAGACTTAATATGTCCAGCATGCCCTGTGAACGGTTGTAGAGATGCGTAGTTGTTTGTATCCAAAGTTTCAAACGTAAAGTAGTCTCGTGACGCAAATGTCAGCTTGTTTGAATCAGGCGAGAAGATTAATAAGCTGACTGAAGATGTGAAACTTGTGCATGTTTGTAAACACGTGCCGCTCTCTATACACCATACCATGACAGTGCCATCATATGATGCGGTTGCCAGCATTTTTGAATCGTGCGAAAAGGCTACACAGCAAATAGAATTACTGTGACCTTCGCAGATCTGCAGCAGAGCTTGACTGGAAGCATCCCATAGCTTAACAGTCAGATCAAACGATACTGATGCTAGCTTCCTATAGTCTGGCGAGAAAGTTACAGACGTGACACACTCACAGTGATTTGAGGTTGTCTGTAAATAATCGCCGCTGCTGACATCCCATAGCTTGACAGTCCAATCAGATGACGCTGATGCTAGCTTAGTTGAGTCGCACGAAAAGGCGACAGAGGAGACATGGTCAAAATGTCCTACAAATGTATGCAGGCATGCGCCGCTGTTGGCGTCCCATAGCTTTACCGTGTTATCGTCTGATGCTGACGCTAGCTTGGTCGAGTTATGCGAGAGGGCTGCAGATCTAACAAGTCCTCGATGACCTGTGAATGTCCGTAGACACGTGGAAGTGTTTAAATCCCATAGCCTTACTATACCATTATATGATGCTGATACTAGCTTGGTTGAGTCTTGCGAGAAGGCTATAGATATGCAGCCACCATGGTAGCCGCCAAGCCTTTGCAGAACCTCGCCGCTAGCTGTGTCCCAAAGCGAGATACCGGATGCGCCTGATGCCGTCGCGAGGACAGTCGAGGTATGAGAGAAAGCCACAGACCGAGGACTGTTGTCAAACCACCTAAGCGTCTGTAAACATGTGCCTGTGCTTGCGTCCCACAGCTTGACAGTTCCGTCATCTGACGCTGATGCTAGCATGGTCGAATCGTGCGAAAAAGCCACACATTTTACGGACCATGTGTGGCCTGTAAATGTCTGCAGACACATGCCACTTTTTGCATCCCATAGTTTAACAATCCCGCTGCTTGAGGCCGATGCTAGCGTAGTCGAATCGTGCGAGAATGCGACTGAGCACACAGCGCCGATGTCTGCTATTATCGTTTGTAGACATGTGCCACTGCTTACATCCCACAGCTTGACAGTTCCGTCATCTGACGCGGACGCCAGTATAGTCGAATCGTGAGAAAAGGCTACAGACCAAGCACTGCCACCATGCTCAAAGGTCTGAAGGCATGGCCCCAAGCATCACCCATCGCTGGCTTGATGGTGATTCCATCCGGCTCTTCATGCCGGAATAGGGCTCTGATGGTGCACCCTATTGGACTGAACAACAATGCTGAATGATATACCTGTAAAGGGTAGCTTTCGATTGCGACTTTGTGGTACATGATGAATCGACGAGCATGTTCAAGAAGCTCAGTAAGCTCATTCCCACACTGCATGTCCTGACTGTGTTAGCATCTACGACAAGTGCAAAGAAGCGTTTGTGCAAGCCGTACCTGAACTAGAGAGTGGAGCCTTGCAATTGAAACAACGCCTTTTCCTATGCTGTTGCACAGGCTGAGCGCTTCCAGCCAGTACAGATACTTCTTTCTCAAAAACTCCGTAACAGTCCCAGTGACTTGCAGGTACTCAGCGTGGTTGGCCCCGGGATTTGGTTTCGAACTGTCCAGATGGTCAACCCAGTAGATGCATGCATAACGCGACGCTGCTAGTGGGTCTACAACAGGCGGTTCAACGTCGTCGATAGAGAATCCTGGCTCCTTCAAATCATACATGTTTCTGTGCAATGTCCTCGACAGAGTTGCAAGCGATCTCGAGAAGATGTTGTGGTGGATGGCTTTGATTCCATTGGGAAAAATCTTGTCCGAAGCTTTGGCAAAGAGGAAATCTTGTGCAGATTGATGCACAAAATAGACCGTGTCTTCTCGCAGAGTCAGAAACGATCCGCAGAAGCCGATAATCTGTTGCACTGACTCCAGATCATTATCGAGACCTTCGAGTGATTGCACAAGCGCAATCAGTTCGCAGATTTGAACTGGCCGAAACAAGACTGCAGTCGTCGCCAAGATCTCCTGACAAATTCCAGTATCATCTGACTCATCAATCTGCTGCATCATCTGTTGATACAGAGTGTCCAGTCCTGGCGGGAGAAGGACAAGTCTGTTCATCACCTTCCATCTTGGCGTCATGTCGATGTTTTGACACACCAACGCTACCCAGAGAAAGGTACCGCCGGCGTTTGAAGTCAGGTGTTCAAGTACAGCGGACCGCACTTCTTGTGTGTATTTGTTCTTCTGCGCCAACCGGTTTACTTTCTGCTCGATAAAGGTTTCAACCGCTGATGTGATGGAACCCGCATTCAGCTCGAGGCTGAGCTTGTGCCGTGCCTTTTCTAGGTGCGCTTCAATGTCTGGCATGTTGCGGCTCGAGACAATCCACTTGACGCGTGAAGACGCGAACGACTGCTCTGCAACAAACTGAACCAACTCCAACTGACGACTTACGCACTCGTCCAGCGCATCGATGACTATGTATGTGGTGCCTAGGTTCGGATCCTGCAGCACGTCTGCTAAAGTCGCTGACAAGGCAACCCATGCGTTTGTATCTTCGAACATGCTTCTGCCCGCCTGGTCGTATCTGGTGCGAACGTGCGTGGTGAGCGCTGGCTGCTGGCTTACAAGCAAGTACAACAGTCCTCGCAGCACAGCCGTGGCGCTATTGATGCGCGGGTCAGTAGCTTGGCAGAAAAAGTATGACACAGACGCGCTGCGAGCAACTGTCTTCTGCAGCTCGTCAATGATGCCGCAGAGTAACATGGTCTTGCCTTTGCCAGGATCGCCTTTGATCCAAAGCAGCTGGTTCTGTGGGTCACTGTGCCATTGCTGGAAGCTACCGTTGTCGAGCACCCAGCGATATAAGTCTTGCGACAGACCGCCCTTTGTTTCTTCGATGCGCTTCTTATCGTCGCGAGGATCCGTAGGGCGTAAGTCACGGAGGCATTCCTCTCGCCTCCGAATCTCATCCCGAAGCCGTCTGAAAGCTTCCTCTGTGCCTTCACCATAGACAGGCGCCATTTCAACGTCGAAGATGCCGGACAAAGAGTACGCTGCGTCCTCCTGAAGCTTTGTGTGCCGGCTCTGTCTCCAGCGAAATCGCTCTTCAACGCTACATTGAGATAGGGGGCCTCCTTCGAGAACACGATGCGGGACAGTTGTGACTTCGTGGATCAGGGACTTTAGCGATTTTCGGTCACCAAGCCGGTCCCACTGGTGCGAGAAGAACTCGACCACGCTGGGTGCGAGAAGCTCCTGCAATGTCCAGCCACGCGTAAACCACTTGCACTTTCGGAAATCTGAGTTCCAAGGCGGCAAGCTGGCTACTCCCTCGACTATCGTAGGCGACACAGCCGTAGGCGAAGCGAGCACGTCGGACAGGTAGACATAGCATCGAGCTGCGTTACGATACCAGGAGAACATAGATCTGATAGCCAGCGAGAGCTCGGTGTTGCTCGCCTTATTGATGCAGCAAGTATCAACCCAGAAGTACTGCAAGCCGTCGCTCTTTGCCTGCTGCCCACACAACTTGATCTTCTCGTAGCCGAGCTTGTCCTTGCCGGCGTCCGTTGCGAGGTCTTCGAATGTTACCTCTTCGTCGTCCGCTCCCCAGGTATGCGAGAGGATCGCATAAGGGGGGATCGCGCTAGCGTCGACCAAGTCGGAAGTAATGTTGAGCTTTCCACCTTCTTCGTGGTATAGAAGCCGCATCTTTCTAGCTGGACATGTGGTGGGCGTGTGCAACAGTAAGGAGAGTCGAGAGACCTGACGCGGCGGCCTGGCGGCAAGGGGGTGCGGCCTTGTATCGCTCTATTGCGTTCGTGTTTCCAGCAAACGGACGTTAAATCGGGAAAACATGCGAAACTTTGGCAGGCCGCTTAGACCATGGGGAGCTGCGATAATCTTGCGAGCTGAGTCTGGTGTTTTTGGTCATATCGCTGGCCACCCTGGCTGACGGCGGGCTGCCCTGCCTAACTATGCTGGTGAGCGGGGTTGGGCCGAGCCGCTGCAACATGGACGTGGATCAACCATGGAGACGTGTCTACACTAGGTATAAATGAGTCGATTATAATAACTATATCTTCTCCTTACAACGATACCTGGCTGACGGGTTTCCCACTGCATCTCAAAGCTTAACGGCTAATTTGCTGCAGTTATACGCACGACTAACTCCCAGGGTTCCGACCTATATGAATTGCGTCGTTCAAGCCTCGACGTGAGCCCGTAGACCCCTGTCATACTGCAGCGGACATACTGCTTGCGGCATTTCCGAATAGACCACCGCCTAGTCCTGAATAAGTCTTGGGATTTCCGAAAATCTCAGCAGTTTGACTGGCCATAGTATTGAAGGAACTGGCAGCAAAGATACTAGAGCACGGGGTCGTCGATTTGCTACCAAATGCCGGCGTCTCATATTTCATAGGCCAGGGTGAAGACCGATTATTTTGCGTCGGTCGTGTATTATCCTCTCCAGGCCGAGGCTTGGGAATCAAATGGGAAAATGGACGACTTGCGGAAATGGCATCAGCAGTTCCGCCAGCCTGCGAGGGCTGCAATGATGATGGCGACAGTCGGCTTGCTGCAGCGGCCAATGGAGCTGATAAACTAGTCTGGAGAGAAGAGTTCTCGATCCCTATAGATCTCGATATTTGACCAGAAGCTTGCTCCGAAAATGCTACGCATTTAAACTGTTCGGAAAGCACTAAACTCATTTTAATGGCCTTTTTAAATTATCTTGAACCCTGGACAAACCTGTTCTCTCGTGGAGGCGAGACTTCTGACACTTTTTGAGGCCTTCCCCGAGAATTTTGACCTCATGCTGAAGCCGTAGCCTCTCCTCCTGAACCTCTTCAGACTCCGAGAAGAGATGCTCGAGTTCATCCTCACTCGTTCGAATCACCGTCGACGGTGAGTATAGTGGATAAATCAAAGATCAGACAGTTCTCTACAGCCAGGTTCACCACATTCTTGGCAAAAGTCTTGAGAGACAGCTTAAGGACAATGTTAGTAACAGCTCCCAAGCGTCTATAGTAGCACGGCACGATGACTCGCTTACTTCATAGTGCACGTATATGATGGTTTTCGGCATGGTAATTTGCAAGACTGGAAGTTTTGGGATCAAAATATAGCGGACCTGAAACCAAATGCAGTGCCAGAAATGGGCAGCGTAATACACTTACCTAAAGCCCCATAGAGGCGATTAAAAGCAGCGCATACGGAAAGAAACCTTGTCCATTCCAAACCGTCACTCATTATGATCATGGGGACGTGCCCCTTCTTCCGAATTGTTTACAGCGGAAGTACAGTGTCATCAAGTGGATTGGCTTTTGAAACCCGGCGCCCTGGCGCAGAATTATGGATCACGATCTCAAAAATGTGAACATATTGGTCCCTGCATGTCAAGATCCGGATCTCGCAGGCCTTCGAGGTTCTGCAGCACCTTTTTCTTTTCCAGGCTCTAGGTTCTGAGGCTATGGTCAATAGTTTCAAGAAACGCCGGGACAGATTTTTGTCCTCTTTGTCCTGGGCTCCTTTCTAGTGGCGGAATGCTCTTTTGTGTTGTGCTGAATGCTTTAGAAGATCCCCAACTCGACTTCATGGCCATGACTCGCACCATAGTATTAAATATACCTCTCTTGGCTGCCAATATCACAGTACTATGGATTGTCCAAGAGGAGTGTTTGGTCCGATCTAGGATGCCGGGACGAGGATCCCCGACGACGAGCAAATCCCTGCAGCCCTGCTGATGATAGTTGGAAAACTAGTAACCTAGAAATTTACTTGGTGAGGAATCTACAATATGATCTTCATACGCCCCTAAATCTTGCAGCTGTCTGCGTGCATAGTTGGCTGGAACACAGACTGCGATGTGTCCTTGGAGCGAATGCTTGCAACGCCTTGCATTGATCGTTTGCAGGGATATCTCGGTAGAGTCTAGACCTCTTGGGCGTACATGGTACACTACACCGCGCCACGCGGAGAATTATTATATGTTTGTCGTTTCTGAGATCAGATCAATGTCGTGAAAAGCTTTGATCTGCTAGCACAACTTCAACGTACCCAACATTAGTTTCCTTGATTTGGTTTCGCGCACTTTACACTGCATTGCACATTATATAGGACTGCCTCAGAGGTTCTCTATCAAAGCGCGCCAAGCGCGTATCTTGGAAAAGATACGGGGAACGCTTGCGGTCACTAAAAACGAGCCCGTTATAGGTCTCCCGGTGCTATATAGATGGTAGCGTAGTCGTTTGAATGGACGGCGACTTTTGAGTTCAGGCTAGCAGTGGACGGGGGCACATCCGGGCAAAAGATGCACACTAGTTGCATTGGCACCAATGGGAAATAGCCCGTGACCGTGGCGTGCTGAACGTGTTCTTCTTTAGCGTCGCGACTCTTGACAATGATCGGGATAAAAAGACCGACAGTAAAGGGATTTCTATCTGCTTAATATTCCAAGAGTTTGAAAGCAACTTTTGAAAAACTGCTGCGATTTTATCTGCAAGGTCTTCCAGCGTCCCTTCCACTTTTGTTCATCTCGATTGAGATGCCCAGGATCCACCTACTAATCAGTCAGCCCTTGTGCTACTTATTGAGAGCATCTCACACGGCGATTCAATGCTTCTCGGATTTACGGCCGAGCATGAATCGGAAATGCCCAGTATATTCACGAATACGATCCCGATTTCACGGATTTATTTTGATCAGCATCAAAAGTCCTTGGAGGCAAATGTACGGGAAAGTAGGTCTGGTAGCTTGGTAGACACCCAGTTGACTGCCTCGACTGCTAGCATGAGCCGATCGACAATGTCTGCATATTAGATACTATTTGCTGCGACTAGACTTACGCGAAACTCTATAAACCCCAGATCATCCCACTAACGCCCACGTAGCCTTGCAAGTTACACTTTTTGTGGCTTGCGAGAGAGACAGCCATTGCCTGCCCTGGGCATTTTACATATCTCATCATGGCTGCAGCTAACGGCGTCGGTCGTTTTCTCACGTGCAGCCGTCTACCGTCATTCAATGCAAATGATCCGCTATCCGCTGTTCTCTTGCCGTGCACAGATCAAATATAAGAACTCCTTGACAATCCCGCTCGCTAGCTTGTGCCTCTTAAGGCTGAAAAGTCACGACTTTCACCATCCTCGAGTTTGCTTGGCGCATCTTGAATCAGGCCCCTTGTTGGGCCATGCGATATGTGAATCTCTTAGACTTCTGATCAAGCAGAGGACTAACAATCATTACCATTTCTGGGCATACAACTATTTTTGCCCCAACCACACTCACTTCCTTTCGTTCATATTTCAAAAGCCACTCCAGCACAATAGGGAGAAAGCGATGGCCTCAATACCAAATAGATCTCCTTTGGTGGAGGGTGTGACCTGGGCCATGTTCGCCATCGCGTTACCGCCAGTGCTGTTGCGAACATGGGCGCGAGCTACTCTCATTGAAAAAGTTTGGAATAGATGACTGGTTGATGATATTCGCCATGGTAACTATGCCCAGAATGTTCTGCTCTACTGGACGACAAGCTCACACAAGTATCCCATAATCAGGTATCATTTACCTTTAATACCGTCATCTGCTTCGAAGGTGCTGTGCACGGAACCGGTCGACATTACTGGAATCTTCAGCCCGACTCCATGACGACCGCTTTCGAGGTACATTCACCCACGTCATATGCCCGCGAGTTGATTGTTGACCGAGTATAGTGGTGGTATTTTGCCTACATCACGTACTGCACTAGCATGATACTAGTCAAGTCCAGTATCGCCTGTTTCCTGCTGCGTCTCACCCCTGACCGCGCCCACCGGATCATCATCTACATCGCCTGGGGCCTCACTGTCCTTTGCGGCATCGCCTTCTTCTTCATCGCCATGTTTCAATGCAAGCCTATTTCCTTCTTCTGGACCCGGATCGTTGACCCTACGAGCGGAGGCTTTTGCATCTCGATTGACACCATTGTCTACGTCACCTACACGTACAGCGCATTTTCTATAATCACTGATTTCACTTTCACCCTTTTGCCCATCTGGATGGTCTGGCATCTCCAGATTAGTCTGAGGACAAAGTTTGCTCTCCTCCCTATCCTCAGTATGGCAGCAGTGTAAGTACTCATGCCATTCCACAAGGCTACCAGAAGGGAGATTCTGACTTTGATATGTCATAGAGCTAGTTGTGCTGTTGTTGTCCGTTTGAAATACGTTGAAAACTTCCGCGGAAATGACTTCTTATGTAGGTCGACCCAAAATATGCCAGACGTCTTTCAAACACGCTTCCTTGGCGTCCCGGAGAAATTGACATTAATCTGGTGGGATCACAGGGTCAACTGCGGATATAGCCATCTGGTCGCAAGTCGAGATAGGCCTTGCGATAGCAGCGGGAAGTCTTGCCACCTTGCGACCATTGTTACACAGCATCGGCCAAAGCCTTGGTCTGTCGGGCAACTTGGACTCTGCGCAAAGCCCGGCTGTAGCCGTGCCTAGAGGTGCGAGCTCTGAGAACCCGAGCACCGGCGATCGTCAAAGGGATCGAAAGTCTACTGCGAACTATAAAAAAAAGAAAATGTCGCCGATATCCCGCATCATGGCACCCTACAGTCTTTTCAGTCTCCAGTCCGAAGCCACGAGGCGGGCAGATGAAGAACATACAACGTGTATCCACATGGAAGAGGGTGTTTCCTCCAGGAACTACGATTCGGCTCAGCAACGCTCAGACGACAAGATTCTTGGTGCACATTGCTTGAGAACTAGCTCACAGGAAGGTCTTGTTGGGGATCATGCTGCAGTTATAGGACTTCAGGATGATGACAACATATCCATGCATGACTCGTGTCATTCTAAATCATGAATTGTCGAATCTTACTCACGATATATAGATCCATAAAATACCACTAGCGTAATTCTGATCCTATATTTTTTCGCCTTCACTCTTTCGTACTTGTTAAATGCCGTGACATATCCATGTCGGACAATAAGCTCATATAATGCCTTTTTGTCAAACAGCGACCGCCCAAGATTGTAACGAGATTGTCGTGATTGAAAAAGAGGTAAACAAAAAAGACAGCATTCTCAGAGGCTATCATTATTTGCCAGTATTCCCGGTCCCGTTTTTTATCCACGCAAACACTCAACGGTGCCACTTTGGATAATTTTCTCTTTTCAAGACTCGCCGTCAAATGGCGTAAAAGTAGGGTATTCTTTTTGGAATCTCGGCGTTACCCTAAGTCGTTCTGACGATTGCACAGTTGACCCTTGCCTGCGAAAATTTCCCTCTTACTTGAAGCGGCCTGTCCCCTCTCAAGGCCAGTTGGAGGTTGCCTAGAGCATGCAATAGGTTAAGATATGGCATCACGATTTTCAAGGCGGAAATCGACCAGCTGCATGATCTTAGACAGTGGGGTGCACCTTAGCCGTATGGTGTCAGAGCCCTTAGTTAGGATGGTTGGGTACTATGAAAAGCAACTGGCAACAGAGACTTTATTTCCGTGAAGACCTGAGCAGACCAATTTGCCAACCATGAAGTACAACCTAGATCGACATACTGCATTCCGAGCTCACCTGTCCCTTGCTTCGTTTACCGTATGTTTCTGCCGATGATACGGTCCTGCCTGGAAATAAGAAACGCGATCGAGACAACGGCAGGTTGACAACACGCTTAGCCTGCATGGTAAACAGGCAGTCATTCCAGATGGAAGAGTACATAGGCTTCTGGTTTCCTGTTATATTTGTTCGAAGAAAGTGCCTGCCACCAGCGACCGCAGCAATGGAAGTCATTGAGCAAGAGAATCTAGGAGCATCATCAGCTATCAGCGTTGCGGGGGTGGCGCCTTCCAATGCAGAAACCATGGGCGGCCTGTCACTGACACACCTCGGTTACGATATTCTGGCCCTCATCGTGGAAGAGCTCCGGAGCAGTAGTCCCAAAACCTTAGCCTCAGTCGCCTTGGCAAGCCCGCTCTTTCGTCGGCTAGCACAGGTCAGCCAGCATCGCGAGATCAACTTCGATACTACTGGGCGGTGTCTTTGCAACCTGTCTTGGCTCCAGCCGGCGTGCTCGCTGAAGACAGGCCCAGTCAATGATGAGCCCAGAATCTCGAAACGGCTGGATCTCATCAAACCTCGTGGACTCCTTCCAGCCATCCGCCATGTCCGGATCCGCTGGGATGGATCTGACCATGAACACAAAGACAGAGAACAGCCAGATCTCAACAGACTAGTGGCTCTACTGCCACTCATGTCCGGACTCACAGACATCACTTGGACGAGCAGCGACCGCCTACCAGACCAGGTGATTCGCTTGCTCCAGACTCAGCCAGCAATCCGCTTACACTTTGGCTATCCTCATGATATATTTACCGAGCAAGATGACATGCCACTCCCGGAAATAATGAAGCGATCTCGGGCTTGATTGGGCTTGCGAACCTCGTTTCGCTCAGCGTTTGGCACGTTCCCACGCTGAACCCGCACGAGAAGCGGATTGTACCACCGCTCAAACAGGTACTGCCGACATGTCCCAACCTGAGTAAGCTGCGGCTTCGCATTCCCAAATCTACGCCGCCCGGCTTTATTCGTCAGTCTTGGCGAGGTCTCGCTCCTCAGAGATTTGTTCCTGGAAAACTATCCATTCGGAAGCCGCGAAAGCTCAGACGGCGGGCCCAATGGGCAATCCTCAACGACAGAAGACTATCCTTTGCTGGGCAACGAGGTGGACTACTGGGCCGACATCTTTGACTGGTCGCAACTCGAGCGTCTCGACACTGACAATTCGAAGCTGGCACATAGAATGATGCCCAAGTTGAAATCACTCCGCGAACTCATGGCTACCAATCCATCTGATCCGAATGATATAATCGGAAAGTTCGTCCTCGGAGTACCAGCGAGACTCGAGTCCATTACCGTGGCGTCTAGCCTCAGCATTAATCCCGCACGGTGTACGGCTGCACGGGTCGAGCCTCCGCAAGCTCCATATGCACAGGACAGAGAGATATGGGCCTCAAAAATGATATGACAACGCACTAGACGCGTGGGCGACGCAGGAGGTCCGGGACTCGTGCCCGCCTCTGGAAGAGCTCTCCGTCGACGTGCGACGTGATGGTGAGTGGCCCTACGATACACTCGACATCATTGCTAGCTTTCCACGTCTCCGCCTCCTTACGATCTGGTTCGAGCTCGGCCTCCGTCGCCTTGACGACCCGGTCGAACCGTATATTACCGTGTCCGCTGCGCAGCATCTGTTCAAATACATGTGGGATCACTCTCCTGCACGCCCCTCGCCGCTCCGCAGTATGACCGTCAATTCGGGCATGGTTCCATTTGGATGCAGAGATCACAAAGATCCGACGTTCGCTTCCGACCAGTTGACCACTTTCGTGTTCACCGTATCAGAGCGTGATGACGAGATGCCTCGAGGCAAGTACAACTTCAAAGTTGAAGGGCTGTCGGCGGATGATGCCCAGGGTGTCTTGGAAGGTTCTACGTTTGAACACGTGAGTGACATGAATTCCCGACGTTCAAAGAGAATCTGCTTCGCGAGACACGGTCCCCGAATTCCACTCAGCGATGTTCTGGTAATGAAATGGGTTGGGTAATAACGAAACCCCCACTCGAAGGCTGAAGCTAAATCTGCCTGGGCGTCTACTCGTCCAACTCGTCCGTCAAAAAGGCCAAAGCAAGCATGGACCGAGATTATGCTGGCTGATGTGCCACAATGTATTCTAAAGTAAAATTACCATAAGTCGACCATATGAATAATAACTCTAAAACCTCAGAATGGTAAACTGGGGACTGAGCACACGTGCAAGAAAAAAAGGGGGCCGAAAACCATGGCGGATGCTACAATTACAAAAGCATAACAAGCATCCCGATCGCACCACAGGCAGCCAAGCTAGCGAAGGAGTACACCAAGCTAGTCCCACTGCTCGTCGGGGTTGCAGATGTCGCAGACTCTGAAGTAGCATTGGAGCATGACCCCGTGATGCTGGCAATGTCCTGGTCCTGCGTGATGGTCATGGTCTGGGACGTGCAGTTGGCAGCTGAGGCGAGATAGGCTGTCTGGGCATCAAAGTCGAATACGGCTATGTAGATCGATTAGTCGATCAAGTCAACGGTGAGAGACAGGGCCCAAGAGACAATGTATAGCGGGGGATAAGGACTTACCATATGCAGCTCTGAAGAATGGAAGACCCAAAATCTGTTGCTGACCGACCGGCCAAGGTTGAATTCCCACTGCGCACATGCCCTCGGCGGTAAAAATGAGGTTCTCGTATGAAATGTTGATGGGCTTGTCCTTGAAGGTGAATGTGAGACCTCCGGTCCAGTTTCGCATCGAGCAGTCCACCAAGTAGTAAGTAGTAGACTCGTCTATGACAGTTTCCTCGGCATTCAGATCCTGGATGATTTGGTTGGCTATACGTTCCTCGAGCTGGATGAATGTGGTTCCCGAGTCGAGTTGGACGTTTGTGTCGTTGATTGTGTAGGACTTAGCGCTGTGGCCGGGCAGAGTGAGAGAAACGCCATTGTAGTCGACCGTCAACCTATCATCAAGGTCATTAGCAAGGCGATGTGCCTTCTAGAGCTTTGAATTTGCTTACCTTGTCTGGTTAAATATACTTTTGATGATTGGTACCTCCTCCAGGGTGCCTGAAAATTTGCCCGTGTCGAGGCCACCAAATGTGAGGGAGCCTTGATGGCTTTTTAGCAGAGTGTACATAATGGTCGGGATATGTAATCACGTACCTTCCGATGCATCCGAGCCGCCCAAGCCAATGCCGTAGATACGCTTGTTGATAAAACCTTGGGCGAACATGGAGTCCAGAACGCGGGGATACGTCTGGTTAATGGTAAAGCCCGTGATGGGTGGGGAGATTCCCATAATCCCGCTGACCATGCCCAGGGTCTCCGAGGCAACGCCAAAATTTTGCGACGTGAGATTGATTCCTGCCATGGTCGTCAGCAGATGGCTCCTCTGGAATGAAGCGATATAGAAATACGTACCCCCAATTGTGACTGAGTCGGTGTAGTAGCCGACAAAGGCTCCTATGTTACCGTCGCCATAACCCAGGAGGGCCGACACGGAGAGATTCTGCGCCGTGGTGGACGCGGAAGGATCAAATTTGGGAATCTGGACACAAGTGTCGTTCTGGCCCAGCTCGGCGGGGGCCGTGGCACAGTCGGCGTTGACCCAGAGCGTGTCGGATCCCGTGTCTATCTCGACAAATGTCTTTTGTGGGGGTGTGCCGATCTCGACTGGAAAGATGTCAATGATTTTCGGCGTCCAAGGAGGTGCAGTAATAAAATAACGTACTCTCGATGCCATAATTCCACTCGCTGTTGATGGCCGCTGCTGAAAAGACGTTTGCGTCTCTCTTCTGCGATCGTGAGCTGGTACTCCGCACAATGGGTAAGTTGACAGCACCATTGTCGCGTGCGACTTCGCGCCGCAGTGACAAAGATGCGACCGCGACCAAGTGGACGCTCACGCAGAGGGACTTGAGTAAAAGTGAGTGAACCATGTTGAATATGAATGATTAAAGAAAGTGATAGAAAAAGACTGAATGGTTCGTGATGTTTGAATGCTCATGTATGGGGAGCCACCAAGAGGCGATGAATCCGCATACTTGTAGAGATAGCATCTTGTCAGGATTCAGATGTGAAGTTCAGTCAACAAGTTGATGATACCAGGAATCATTCAATCGAATCCTTCAGGCTCCGCTGAAAACACAATTAAAACATAAATAGGCCGATGGGCTTGCTCCGCCCTCGTATGGGCAAGTGTTGAACTAATTGACTATGTTAATCTGAGTGTCTCTTCTCTTGTGCTTGACGGGCGAGTTTGATGACTAGGTAAGCAGATCCTGCGCAAACAGGTGGATCTCACCGTTCCCAAAGCCCTATTCCCTTCCAGGAAGCATACAGGGCTGAGCTTGGGCTTACACAAAATAGTACCCGTTAACTATAACTGCCGTCGGCCAATGGCATGAGCGCTGACCATCTTAAATCGTCGAAAAGGGACGCAGGGTATGTGTGGGGCTTTTGTAGTCTATTTTTGGCCCCCATCCCAAGATCGTCACTTTTCTCGGTGTCGGTATTGGCCCGCTCGTATGGGCATAAGCGGGGAATATGATCCTTCAATGCTGGAGCCTGTCTGTCATCCGTCAATAATCAATGTCGCGCGAATTTGTATTTTCGATAAGAACACCCAATTTCACGACATAGGCATTAAGAACTCCACGTCCTCGTATGGGCATATGTCGCACTCTAGTCTTGGCTACACCTTCATGGTCTGTTTCTCTTTACTTCACACCGACTTCGCCTAGGCACTGGAGACACCATGACGCGCGTGCCTCCCGAAAAGCGCAAGAGAGCGAGGACTACCAAGGTTCGCACGGGATGCAAAACTTGCAAGTTCGTGTCCACTCAACCCGGTAATATCTCTTTACAGTTTGAGCTAATCGACTGGGCCATGTAGAAGTATGTGGGCTTATAGTAGCCTTTCATGGATCTCCATTGAGAGAAGCCACTAGGTTGCTGATATCCTAGCAGTTCGTAAAGTCAAATGCGATGAAACCAAACCAGCCTGCAGGAGATGTACGTTGGGACGAGTCCCACCCTCCTGGTACCTGCAGCAAACTCAATTCATCTCTGCATATAGGTGCCGTGACTGGTCGCCAATGTGAAGGGTACCAGATGGAGGCTCGACCCGCTGTATCAGCGGATGAGGCTGAAATCAGCGCTGGATATTGTACCACCGCTGTCCTCGGACTACATCGACCTAGCGCCATTCCAGACCAGAATCCCATCGAGGCCCGATGTCTGCAATATTTCTCTGAGAAGACTGTCGCACAGCTCACCTACTTCTTCCCCGATGACTTATGGAATGTCACAGTCCTTCAGGTGGCTCAATCCCATCTCAGTGTTCGGCATGCACTTTCTTCTCTGTCTTGGTACCACGAACGATTTGTCCGTCCCGCGACGGATCTTGGGGACGAGGCCTCGTTTGCTCTCATTCAGTACAATCTAGCTATCAAACATGTTCTCGTCAACCAGGAGCCTTGCCAACCAGTGCACGTCGGTATAATTTCGTGCTTGTTGTTCGTTTGCATCGAGGTTCGTCGCTTGCGAATGTCCTCTGCCACTACCCCGGTCTTGCTGATTGAGAATTAGTCACTCCGAGGAAATCTCACCACGGCAATGCATTTATACAAATATGGCCGTCGCATAATACAGGATGCTAGGCGGTCCTCTGTGAGAGACACCTCGAAATGGGATGCATTCGGCTCGGAGGAATTCCTTAGTGCCATGGAGGCAGTATTCCTCCCACTTGGCATCCAAATGTCCCTGGTACGTATTGTTGCTACTGTTTGACCCGTATCCTTCCACTGATTGTTGCCATGCCATAGCTTGTCGGAGACGTAGATCCGGATTTTGCGCCCCAGCATACTGAAGGTACTCCAGGCAAGTCCTTGCCATCATCTTCATTCACCAGCATGCTTGAAGCACGAGACGATATTCTCCAGCCCACTCAAGAGTACCTGACTTTCGACAAGATCAATGGAAACGTGGACGGATACTTGGATCGACTAGGCATCTGGCACCAGATGTTCCGAGATTATATACAAGATGATGACAGCTCACTGGACAGCCCAGCCAGCAGCCGAAGTATCGCCCTCCTCAAATTGCAGGCCCTGTTTCTGGAGTACTCCGTGTCGTGCTTCTGGCCGTCTGATCCGCTCAATCCAATGAGATGGGACACGTACAGCGACGCCAAGATCGAAGAGATGATTCGCCTTGCCGCCATCGCCGTCAGCGTACATGTCTCCGGCGACGAGGCGATCGGTCCTGCCTCTCGTGTGGTAGAGCCTCGGTTCCAATTGGACCTGGGTGTGGTCCCTATTCTCTGGAACATCGTCGACCGCGTTCGTGCACCGCACTTGCGTAGATCAGCTCTCCGCATCTTGAAAAACGCACCGCTGCAAGAGGGGGTCTGGAACGCTGCTTTGTCCTCGTTGGTGGCCGAACGTACTATAGAGCTCGAGGAGGCCGGACTTGAGCGAGTCGAGTTCAAAGAAGACATTCCCAAGGAGCAGCGGGTACGTTTTGTTCTTGTATATATGGAGCCGGGGGACAACAAAGCAACCGCGTGTTATCACATGCATGACCAAGAGATACAGACAACGATTGCTTGGTAGAGGCAGAGTTTAAAAGAACACGAATAAATCTCGTAGACAGTTCTTGTTCCCAGCAGGTGAATTTCGACCCTGATTTAGACGACATCAAGACCTGATAAGAAAGAGCGAGCTAGGTGACCAATTGACGAAATGAGACCAAGTGGCCGCCAGACATATTTTCATTGATTCGCGAAGGCTAGTACGACCCAGGTCTGTCCGTGCCTTCTAAAAAACGTTCCTTCGCAATACCCGAATTTCTCGGTGTCAGCATTCGTACGTGGGACTAGCCTTTCCGAAGATGCATCACAACAACATTTTCAACGCGGCAGTCAGTATTTTGCGTGTATGCTGTATCAACTACTTGGATAATTGGTTGGGCCGTATATTTTTTCCTGTCGCTCTGTCTCTTTTCTATGCCGTATGCCGTTTTACGATTTTCCATCCGCGGTCAAACATCTCGACCACTTAGACACCACATGCGGCCGTGGCTTGTCGAACACCATTTGCATTGCGTCTACGCTACATCCTCGGAAATCTCATTGCATACGAACCTGGCGTCCCTTCGGCAAAATGGCTTCGATCGCCTCCCTGCCGGCTGAGATCTTGTCGCCGATCCTTCGTCTGGCCGTTGAGACCGGGCCCACGACGGCAGGCGCGTGTGCGGCCGTATCCCGCCAATGGCAGCAACACGTGGAGAGGCAGACATTTACGTCGCTGACGCTTAACGCATGGCGCGCCGTGCAAGCCAAGGACATTCTCACACCGGCGCGACAGTCCCACGTCCGTCACATATGCATGGAAGCCCATCTGCCCTTGTACAACCCGTTTATTTGGCAGAACAAGTGGGAGGAAAGGCGACAGAACAATGGAGCTTTCTCGCTCGCAATCAGGATGCTGTTTTATTGCCTGAGCCATTGGGAGCTCGCGGCGATTGATACTGGCCAGCGAGGCGTCACATTGGAGCTTTGTGCCTTCTCCCAGACTGACACGCGCGCCGACCTTCGTGCACCAAAATGGATGAGACGGTGGACAAATTCTTATCTTACGCTGACGGGAGGATCAGAGGACGATCTTCCAGACCTGAATATGATTACCAAATTTGTGGGCCGTACTTTTGAATTTTATGACGGATCCAACCATCACCACCGTCGATATTACCATCGACAAATCGAGGCAAGAGTATTTGGCGTCATGGCAGCCAAGATGACCAGCCTGGAGGAGGTGGACTGGGATCTCGTAGATTACGAGAAGGTTGATATGCCTTTTCGTCAGAGAATGCGAAAGAGGTTCGCGGCATCGCTTGCGAGCCTCCCGCAAAGTGTACGCTGCTTCCGTCTCTGGTACCCTCATCAGGGACCCAGGAACCACGACGCGCAGCCACATCGCGCCTACGACGACCGCATGGAATCGGATCCCCTCAGCATCGCCTTGCGTCGTATCTCCCAGCAATGCATCACGTTCATACTCGACTGGGACATAGTATTCGATATCAACCTTTTCTGGCCGCAGCAGCCGCCAAGCCCGGATGAGACTCTATACTGGCCACGCCTTCGGCTTCTCATGGTCAGGAGTAGCATGGTGTCTGCGTCGGGGACCTGGCTATTTGATGAAGACCCCTTGGTACCTCCAGGGTCACCACCGAGCCCTCAATTTCCGGAGGACAGTACAGAGGGCCTGACTGGTGATGATCCCTGGAACCCTTACAGAGTGCTTCTGAACGACACATACTACGGAGAACTTTCTTTGGCAGTTGCGCGCGCGGCCGCACGCATGCCACGGTTGAGAAGGTTGACGGTTCACTGGGCCGGGGTCAGGACATGCCAATTCGGATACGAAGTCTTGGGCGGAGGGGCAACCGCCGAATACTGGTCCGAGAGCACCCCAGCTCTCCCGTTGACGACCGGGTTGGAGGAGGCTTGGCGTGCCGCTGCGAAAGTTCATATAGGCGAGGGCAGGACGATGAGCTTTGATTTGAAAGATTTGGGTCATTATCCTCCTAGTTTTTATGCGATTGGGTGGCACGAGGTACCGTGGCGTGTGCGGCAAGACATGGCGACTGCATTCTACATATCAAAATTATCGGGCAGTCCATAATGCAATGGCAATTGCGCTGAATCGAAGCCCACACTCTTGTTGCTATAGGAAAGAATGAATTAAAGCTGGAATAATCCGTAGACGCAATGATTCACAACTGGCGTATGCAACAATAGCCGTGGCCGCATCATCAAATGTGTTGAGGCGGCTGTAAAACATAATGCGAGTTCCCAAAGAGCCACTGATTTGGGTCTCCTAACTTCGCTCTGCGCTGTGTATCCAGAGCGCCCAAGGGATCATAAGTGGTCAGAACGAATAGATTACCATCTTGTGATATAGTTCATCCATAGTGACCCAGGTACCCAACTACCTCTTGATCGTCGCAGCAACTAAACATTTCAAGACAAGAGGGGTTGCTGCACAACTTGACCCCCCTGTACTGTAAGAAGTATCTTGGCTATCGAAGTAAAGCCGCGCTAAGAGGGACAGGGGTGATTGCGTGCTCACTATAACCATTTTCCATGGTTTTATAAGTGCAGCACAATATCCATCCCATAATAAGAATACAGCCTGCTTTCCTTCTTCATTCTATTCACATCCAGTATTGCCATTCGCTTGGCAACAGCATCATTACGCAGATATATACACCGTGGTGGCCCGCAAGAACAATGGCGAGCAGCGCCGTGGAAGCATTATGGGCACCGGAAACCCCCGGCGACCAGCCACAGCGCTAAAGCGAGCCGCTGAACGGCGCACGAAATGGAATGTTCATTCGCAGCTCGGCAGCCTCTGTCAGACCATGCCATCGATGCATTGTGCTGGCGGTCATCAAATGCCGAGAGGGTCGCCGGCGCCCTAACTCCCTGGTTTCTGAGACAGCGAGAAGACATCGAGAGAGAGACGCTGGGAATCATGCTCAAACTTGCTCACGTCCCGGGGAAGCGCGCAATCGGCGAATATTCGTGAGCTCGGCGACTCGGGCTCCTGCCTTTGCTCTCCAGCCCCCAGCCTCTTGGACCAAAAGCGAGGCGCAAAATCCCCAGTGGTATTAGCCCAGCGGGAGTCGGCGCACATATCAGTAGATGGTCAATGTTCCGACAGCCGCTGGGGCGAGTTAGGGGCATTACGCGGTTTCGACGGCAGCGCCAAAATGTCCAGCGACGCGACATTGAGCCCTTGGAAGACAGGTAAGCACGGGTCGATTTGGCCGCTTCGGCAGTTAAGACTCTGTGGATCTTGCCACGATGGACTTATTGGGATTGCTTCCGTGACTTTGGGAGATGTTGGGGAGGCGAAATGGCACACTGCATGGCTCCGCGGTAGATGCGTCGAAAAAGACTGCTCCCAGATCAGTCATTTCACGATCGCGCGCGAAGTGCACGGTCTGGCATTGCGACGCGCACAAAACACAGATCAGAAGTCTATGGGAATGGTATTGTCAGACTTCCCGTCTCCGTCTCTATCCCGCAAAGCCTCGCACGGATTCTGCGATATGCACTATCGAGTGGCAGAGATATTGCGAACGATATCGTGTATTTCGAAAGAGTAGAGCTAGAACCTTGATAACGCAAGTATACTCCAAATACGTAGATGTGATCCCTGCCACTATATTGCTACAATACAAGACGCTAAAATTCGAGACATTTGCACCCTGCCCGTGTACTGACTTAACTCGCTCACATACAACTCTTGATGTTTTCATTGACAGACAATGGAAGATGAAGCAGGGCAGCAGTCGTTGGTGTCGTCTTTGGCAGCCTGCCAGCTCGTATATTGATCTGCAGCGACTGATGAAGCAGCCGCGGCGCCTTCAACGTCTTGTCCCGCGTGGTGCGCATGGCGACGAACTCCTGTTCCGTGGTGCCCGCCATGACATGCGCGTTGCGCTCCCTGTGCTCCTTGACGCTCATCCACGACCTGGGAGTCTTGCGCGCCTCCGGGGGGTAGTCGTGGCCGGTCCAGATCCTCACGTCGTCAGCCATGCTCAGAAGTTTGCCGGCGGATCTGAAGAGGTCTCTGGCGTTGCCGCCGGGAAAGTCGCAACGGGCCGTGCCGAGGTCGGCCATGAACAGACTGTCGCCACAGAAAACGTTGTCTGGAAATGTTCACATAAGTTACGTGTACGATTTGCGATGTTGGACGTCATGACCTACTTCCAATCTTGTAGCCCATGTGATCGGGAGTGTGCCCAGGTAGATGTATGGCAGTGGCCTGCAGTCTACCGACCTTGAACACCTCATCGTCATCGAAGAGCTTGTCAAAGACGTTCTCATACTCGTCTGCCGAGATGCCATACTTGTTTCCAAAGAGGGTCTGCACCTGGGCAATCCGTCTGCCTATGCCAATGGGGGGCCTAGTTCCGGTTTGCTGGAAGAGACGTTGCTGCAGATAAGAAGCGGCAGTGAGATGATCTGCGTGTGCATGTGTTTCGAGGATGTGCTTGACCGTGTAGCCCTTGTCGGCGATGAACGACAAGAGCATGTCTGCGCTTTCAGTACTGATGGCACAGGATGCTGGATCAAAGTCCAGCACTGGATCTATGATGGCGGCCTCGGAAGTTTTGGGATCGGCCACAACGTACTGCCATGTCCCTGTTCCTGAGTGAAACAGATCATGAATGACTGGTTCCATGATGTCGTGAGCCCGACTGTGCGCCCTCGATTGGATGACCTGTACTGCTTCGTGAGGATATGGGTTCATGGCCGACGTTGCCGCTATTGAACTTGCACTCCGCCTGGCAAAGTAATTTGACTTGGTTGCAATGAAGCTGGAAGGCGTCCTGGTTTTGTTGGAATACTGTCTTGAGAACACAGCTGATGAACGAATACAAGTTTGACAAAGTGCAGACTTGGCAGCACAGGAAGAAGTCAAGCTGCAACTGAGGCTGTGTGATCGAATGATGTACATCTTCTTATAGGAAATGCAAAGGCGTTGACACTCGAGCAGAAACGACAAGAATCATCTCTCGGGCACGTTCATATCATATAAAATAGAACACCGATTTTGATATGATTCACATTCGGCGACCATTCCGTTTCGGCGACTAGCATGAAGCTCCATTTATTATAGTCCGCGGCTATCGGTCTAGGTCTAGCTAGTTGCCGAAAATATGGTACGATCTGCTAAAGTGGTATTTGCAGCAAATGGTATCCACTACTGAAACGGCCGGCAAGCTTATTGCACATTCGGACGATGTATACCTGCGTTCCTTGGTAGCTGTGGGAGCATTTCGTCATGTAAGACACGTACGAGATAATCTTCGGGAAAGGTTTTATAAACCTCAGATGGGCTTTTCTACTCGAACTTCTTCCTCTTATTGAATTTCCTTGAAAAGCGATTCGTCACTTTCTTCCTTCACCTCTATCATTCCATCTCGAGTCAGCGTTTCACCATGCAGGCCTACAAATCACTAAGAAGTATCAAGCGGTTGCCCGGTCCCGTTCGCCGAAATTTCGCTACAATAGTCCATCCCGTCACCGGTGCCGGACGAGCTCACAAAGTGGTAGTCGTCGGCGGCGGCACGGCCGGCTTGAGCATCAGCCATCAACTCCTCCGATCAGGCCGGTTCGCCAAGAATGACATTGCCGTGATCGACCCCGAGACTTGGCATCACTACCAGGCCGGTTGGACTCTAGTCGGCGGCGGAGTCAAGGACAAACGCAACCTCCGAAGACCGCTTGCCGGCTTGGTCGATCCCAAGATTCAGCACTACCACCAGCGCGTCCAAGCTTTTGCACCGTCCGATAACACGGTCACTCTCGCCAATCATGATGTCTTATCTTATGACCATCTCGTGGTGGTGCCGGGTATCCATATCGACACGGAGAGTATTGAGGGACTATCCAACGCCTTGTCCAACCCCGATGCTCCTGTCTCCTCCATATACGGCTACGATCACTGCGACAAGACTTTCGACATGATCCAGAAACACAAGAAGGGGGTCGCACTCTTCACCCACCCGTCGGGTATAGTCAAGTGCGCTGGTGCACCACAGAAGATCATGTGGCTTGCACTTGACCACTGGAAGCGCCAAAGGCTGTACGAATCTGCGAATCCCGAGACTTCTCCTGTCCAGATACAATTCGCGACTGCTATGCCAGGCATGTTCGGTGTCCCAAAGTACAGCGCCGCGCTCGAGAAGCTACGAAAGGAGCGCGGAGTGGACGGGCTGTTCCAACATGATTTGATCTCAATTGACGGCAACAAGGCGACCTTCGCGCGCCTCGGTAGCACCGACCAGACCAAGATACACTTTGATTTTCTGCACGCCGTCCCCAAGATGTGCCCTCACGCATTCATCAAGAACAGCCCACTAGCCAACGAGACAGGACTGGTGGACGTGGACGAGTCCACCACCCAGCATAAGAAGTACGCCAACATCTGGTCCGCAGGAGACGCATCTAGCCTCCCGACATCCAAGACAACTGCGGCAATCACATCGCAGGCTCCAGTGCTCGTCTCGAACCTCTTGGCAGCGATGGATGGGAAGGCTCCTCAGAAGACCTATGATGGCTACACATCGTGCCCGCTCGTGACGGAGTACGGCAAGGTGCTGCTCGCCGAGTTCAAGTACGGCGGCGTGCCCAAGGAGACTTTTGCCAGGATCCCTGGCATCGATCAAGCCGTCCCGCGACGTGCCTTTTATCATTTGAAGAAGGACTTCTTCCCTTGGGTGTATTACAAGTCTCTAGTTAAAGGGACGTGGGGTGGGCCAAGTGGTTGGATTACTAGATAGATTCATGGAACACGTATCCAAAGAGTGCTGCCCAAGTCATTCGGAATGCAACAGAAAACTGGCCACCAAATGTTACGCCCGCGCTAGTTTGACGCAGTTGACACTCGGGAAAGCTTTCGAGGTATTTGAGATTTCTCTTCACAACATTGCCAATATATCGTCCAAATCTACAACGTGAACGTGCTTCGGAAGATATCTCCCTCTACGCTTTGTCAAGGGAAAGAGTTTCAGTGAACCACCAAATTCCGTGTCTCGGGAAATTGAACAACCTTTCGCCGCAATCATTCCTGTCTTGACAAAATATTGGGGTACTGAGAGTCACGCAAGTATGGCTGAGATGATGCCGGGGGAAACAGTTCTGGCGCGTCTAAAAGCACTGAATGGGAGCACGTGAACCAGCCAAATGTGTCTGGGCGGATCCTCAATCGGCAATCACTCTCCGGCGCGAGTGCAAGTGTAACCACCCGTATCAGATGCTCCAATGGAAAGATCTGAACGCTGAACCCACGATCCGAGAAGACGAGGCTTTGTGAAACCCTGGCGGACTTAAAGTCGATATTCAAGCGGGATTCCACTCAAATCTTTGACATTTCTGGCACATCAGACCCATGATTGATCCTGTTCGAAGAGGACCAACTACAAAGCCATGACAACGACTCGGTCCTTCAACTTTGGCCCTCTTACATCCACTTGGACACAGCCGGCCATCTGTGGTGTTTACATGGTGGAAGGCCAGCTGCAGCCGACTGCGATACAAGGCCAATTCTGCGGGACAACGAGCACATCAACATGTTCGACGTCGACTGACGAGTCGTCGTCGACATCGCAAGTCTGCCAAGTGACCGTAACTCTCACGGGACAAGACAATCCAGGCTGCTGGCCCCCGCGATCTAGCGAGCCTCAGTCCACCTACAGTTCACTTGGTCAATGGGGCTTCTATTCCCCAGGTCTCGTGTGCCCAGCCGGGTTCACACAAGCCTGTACCGCAACGGGAGGCGGCAGATCAGATTGGTCGCCTGAGTTCCCATTGACATCGGGCGAGACAGCAGCAGGATGCTGTCCTAGGTGCGTACTTGTCGTGCGGACATGATGCCGCTGTGTCACCTGCTAGCATCCCCGTCGCGAAATCTTGCCAGGTGAAGCGCTAAACAAACCCGCCATGGCAGTTCATTTTTCTGCGGCCACAACCCACAAACCTGCATTTTCACCGCGACGAGCACCGCCTTCGCAGGGCAGTGGTGCAGTGGGATAAATAGCGGAATGAACAACTACCAAATCCCAACCTACATCTACGAAGCCGCGCAGCAGTGGGGCCAAAGCGTCCCCGTCCCAAGAATGATCATGTACGCGCCCATGTTCCAGCTCGTCTGGAGGAATGTCGACGTTGCCTCGAATATCTCCTCTGCAATAAACGAGACCGCGTCTGCGTCACCCCAGCCTGCATCCGAGCCTGTAGGGATGTCGGATGGCGCCAAGGCCGGGATTGGGGTTGGAGTTGGGCTCTTTGTGATCCTTTCGATTGGTGCGTTGGCTTGGTTCATATTGCGCTATCGTCGGAGGCGCCTTCAAGGAGGTCCTGTGGAACCCGAGGAGCATTCTCCAGTGGGGGGTGGGCTTTATGGTCAAGACAAGGCTGAGCTGCCTGGTATTGCTCAAAGGCATACCCATGAGCTGGACAATGAAGTCGACTCGGGCCGCCAACCGTTGGAGCTTGCAGCAGTCGATGAAGTCCGAACTCCTGGGGCCAAGCGTTCACATTACTCTTACGAGCTCGAATAGTCAATTGATCTTCAGTCACAGTAGCTTGCAAACCAGCAGTATGAGTTCCTTGCAGAACATACCCACAGCTCGCGATGTATGCTATGACTTCGACACTTATCCTAGCTCTGGCCAGATCATCGGAGACATCGATGGTGGGATTTCCGATGTGGTGCTGCGTGGCTGTAAACCCGGATAGGAACTCGACGATTTGCGTCCAGTACTGAAGTGGTGTGAGTTGCATTGGCGAAACACCCTCTAGATGGCCGGAGACGTCGAAAGTGATTTCACTACCCGGTTCAAGGAATGAAAGAAGTAGATTCTTGTCCAACTAATCCTCGGCTTTGGTGAAAAGTACGAGTGCATTGTAGACTCCATGCTGGGCGAGTATACATTCCATTACTGGGGCGCGAAAATGATCATTGATGGCTAATATAATGCTAATGGCAAGCAAAAGTGAAGAGGTGGTTCGAGAGGTTTCGTGTTGGGTACGATTGATGTGATTCGACCTTCCGGAGGATGGTCAGCGAGGGATGAAGTCTTGCTTCACAGCCGGCTCTGACTTCTACTTGGTTGATTCAATAGGTGTTGAAATGCTTTGGGTCTCACTGTTTTAGTGCTCACCAAAGCTGCCCGGTTCCAATCTACGCGGATGCGGGACAACGGCCTCGTCTTGCGGGACAATTAAGTTTATTAGCTGAGTGTATCGTCGATTTCACTCGATCCGGCGTGCCGACTCCTCGTAAATTACGGACTAAACAAATAAAAACGGCAAACCATTATACAACCATTACTATATCACTCGATACGGTGCTCTGAAATCATTATCCAAAGTTGTTCAGAGCCCGCGATATTACGTTCCAATGTCATATCCATGCTCTGCTTCCCGACTCATGCCGTCGAAGCCCTCCCAGAATGGAGTAGCTCATACTCTTGTTGTTGTCGTTTTTGCTCCGCTGTTGTAAATGTCAGTCATTATGCCATTCTTTTTCGCGGGTCATGGACAGAGGTCTTACTTCTCCATGTAGTTCTCCATGCAGACATGAACTCCAGTCCAACGGGGACCCATTGTGCCAATGCGAGTATCTGACCAAAGCTCCAATCTGAATCCGCATCTGTGCTTGGTGCACGGTGTTTGATGATCCACCTGTAGGCATAGTAGAATCCTAGGAATACCAATGCCGCCGCCAGATAAAGGCTCCCGACAAGAAGGCGCGCGAGTCTGTTGGTTTCTGCCGGTTTGGCGAAAACGCGACCAAAGTGTGCCCGTAGGTAAGTGCATGGCGGCAAATTCGATTCAAAGACGATGGCGCCAGAGTAGCAAACAGGCAGTACAAAAGACCCGGGACCTGTATCGCGACTCCAACGCGTAGAACCGTCCGCAGGTAGCGACTTAAGTCGCCGTCACTGCAATAATGCTCCCATACTACGGCTCGGTAAAACCCAGTCTGGTTCATATGTGACAAGAGCAGTTCATCGTCTCGCGTCATCGACGCGTACGACGTGTTGTGCAGTTGAGCTGGGAGCAAACGGTCGGCCGCTTCTGTATACTGGAAGAAGTTGTCGATGTTGGGGAAAGATAGTATCCATACTGTGACAGCCAGACTTATGACTAAACACCAAAGGAATAATCTGGAATATCGAGACGTGGATAGGTTCTTCGCATCCAGCAACGGTTGCAAGACCAGACAAGGAAAGATGGAGAAGGTCGATATGAATGCCGACCCTAGCAGTGAGTAGAATAACACACCGTCGGCGTCGAGCTCACCCTGGTTCTTGTATTCGTAGTTTCGCGACACAGTGGCCCCCAGCATCGCCACTGCCAAGACGAGGGCGGCGTGCAGGAAGCCGCTGACACTTTCTCGGAATGACTGAATGATATGTTTTGCTCCTGTCATATTCAAGACCCCGCGTTTGGAGGTTCGCTGTTCACCCGGACCCAAGGCAATGAAATAAACGATTGCGAGGACCGTCACTGAGAAATTCGTCAGACTATAGTCTTTGCTCAATCATTTGATCCCATCATACCCACGCAATAGGCTACCAGCATCTAAAAGTGAAAGTCAGTACTGGTTCTTGAACTGTCGCTGTATCTTGTAAGATAGACTGTTGGCGTTCTTACTCCTCTTCCCGACACATCTGGGTCTCCCTTGATGTCAAGTTTGTTACAGATGGTTTTGTTGCCACAACTGTAGCCAAAGTCCAGGGTGTTGTCCCAAATTTTGTTGTATGCATCAAGTTCAGATTGCGATAAGTCGCCAAGATAGGAATCGTTGTTCCATACGCCCCAGTACCATGTCGTAAGTGACGCGATCCAAACTAAAGTCCAGTTATGAGGCTTGTTGGGGTACTCCAAGAGCAAACTGTCCAGCCAGACCGCTGTAATTCCGGCATCTCCTAGCTTACTGTTGCTGTTCCAGTCGCTTTCCGACGCCAACAACAGATTGTTGGCAAGGTAGTCTGTGGTCGCATTGCAGTTGCTGTTGTTGATCAATTGGCTGAAAGGAGGAAAGATCCCATAGACCCAGGAGTGAACTTGACCGCCGCTCATGGTCATCCAAAAAAGAAAAAGCCAAATGATGTGAAAGACAGTTTCTGAAGTAGTGATGGGAACCAAAGTGAGTGCTAGATTATTGTGGGAAAGGCGACATATTAAGGCAATCAAAACTGCGCGAGGTAGCCTCGTTGAAAAGTCCGCTCTGAATACGCGCGGAACTTGGTTTTCCAGGTTTTACAAAAGTCCTATTTATGATGAAATAGGATTGGTCAATTACTTTCCATATTTGGCGACATTCATTTATTACATATCATCTGACAATCTCTTGAAGTGGTGATACTATTGATAGCAATCCATGCCATGACGCGTGTCAATGAAAGGGATATGGACGCAGCCTTGTGGGCATGCTGTGTTTTAGCCCCCAAACAAGCATACTTTCGGTCAGCCATTCAGCAGGTATTTAGAGCTGAGTCAATCGTCAGAACAAATCAGCATGCGAGGTCTATACCAGCCGTATCAGAGGCGGCATGAATTTGCGATGGCGTTGAATAGTATTCAGCGCGAGTCTACATCCCGGTGTGGTGCCAAGAAGTGATGAACTCTCGATGTAGAGCATAAGGCTACGACTAACCGATTGCGTCGAGCATGTTCCTGTACAATCACGGATCAGCAATAGGACCCTACCAAATGATTCGATTGTTGTACATGGGTGTCGGGTGTTCCAACCATTGACACATGTGCTATTAAGCCAGCATTCGAAATCAATATTCAAAGATGCGGTCTACCTAGGCTCATCTAAGTCTCCCAAGACAGCAGCCTCACCATTCACTCAATACCATCCGGTCAGGTCGCCCAACAGACCATATTCCACTTCAAGGATTTCATTTCCTCCCGCAAATTATTGCACTGTGACTGATCAAGAGGATTGGCTGGCCAGACCCGACAAATATACAGCTCAATATCAGACGTGTGATGCCTCCGTCGTTGTAGACAGACCCCGCCTCATTCATCTTCGTCTGGAATAACTGATTCTTCCCTCTAGTATCTGTACTTTCTAGTGTAGAGAAGCATCGCAGCATGTTTTGTCACAAACATATTGCGCACTGTGCCAGTGATGCTGGGAGACTGTTCTCAAGACTCCTTTGTGACTCGGCCGTCGCGTCTGATAGGCTCTCCAGAGCTATGCCCATCCGAAGTGGCTTGACCTAAGTTGCGAATACCTGGGTGTCATACATCTGATTTCTGGTCTCATTCTGTTTATATCAATCGTCAAGTGCGAGCTTTTCATTGGGAATCAAGTTTGGCATCGAAATTGAGAAAAAGAAAACAGAGGAAAACGAAGAAGAGCATCAAGACGATCATCTCAATGCCACACCAGCGCAGACAAACCAACCCGAAATCAACCCCATACTTCAACATAGTATACACCAATCATTCAACAACAAATGCCCTTCCGGACTTCTCCCTGGAGATATACATTCCATCATCCCCCTACGCCCGCCCACTCCCACGATCAACCAGCCATCACAAACAAACATATCGCAAGAATGTAGCCGATAAGCAGGGTCCCACCGATCGAGCACGCGAGTCAGGAACGCGGCCGGCACAGCAAGCGAAGCCCACCTTATAGGCTTTCCACACCGCTCGCGCCGGCTGTCGCCTAGCGAGCGTAGGTTGAGAATCCCCATCATACAGAATCGCGAACTCGAGCTCGAACCCTTCACCACAGCCTCACAAGAAGGCAATACTACTCGAACAGGTAATATGGTCAATGTTGAAAACTCCAGCGGGTAGTCGCTCTGCGTCCAAGTTGCTATTTTCGGCATGAATCAGCAAGTGCAGAATGGAGTCGCTGGCGGATACCTCGAATCCGCCCTACCAGGCGTGAGCCCTAGGCGTTGACAGGAAATCCCAGGATGCTTTTCGTCAACAGCGCCACGAGGGGCGGGGAAAACTAGTGGGTTCATACCAGGTCGGAAATCACCTAAGCGATCCCGAGCCGGCAAAGCTTTGCTCACTTCTCCTTTTTTTTACTATCTGGTGCCCAAAAATAACCGGCCGTCGTATTGATAACAGGACGTCTCTGTCGCCGACTCGCCCGTTGGTTTCCATCTCACTCATTCGCTAATCATACAATTTTCTCTCTCTTGGCAGCCTATCTTATCTTCCCCGCAAAACCGACCGCGTCCGCGCCGCGTCCGTACACTCGATCACCCCATGCCGTCACATGAGTGGGCCCGGCCGATGGACTGGGAGTCCAATCGCGATGTTCTCACCGAGCTGTACCTAGGCCGGGGCCTCACCTTGGAGGATGTCATGCAGTACAGTTCGTCGCCGTCGCAAGTTGAGGATCCCGTAATGAGACTAACAATCGGTATAGTGCAGACCAACCACAACTTTCACGCGACGTGAGTTGCCCCTTGCGCTTCGGGTAATGAGAGAGTGCACTTTGCCAATCCCGGTACAGCATGAGAATGTACAAGCATCATCTTCGGAAATGGAACTTGAGGAAGCGCTTGAGTTACGATCAGGTTGTCAAGATTGTAGCGCATCGCTGCATGACGAATCCCGGCGCCGTATCGTCATCAATGGATAGAATCGACACTTATGTTCGCCGGTTGCCGCCGGAGAGATATTCACACTTCAGGATAGCCGTGGCCATGGCAATCGCGGCAGCTTCTACTTCGGAGGAACAAGCGTATACGCCCTCAACCAATGTGAAGATGGAAGAAGGGGCATGGCCGCTGGACACATGTCCGAGTCCGGCGATTCAGGCTTTGAGCCCTCCTGAAAAATTCCAAAATCCGGAGCAATTATTGCGAGTATTTCGAGACGACGTTTCCGCAATTCTCAGACCGGGTGAGTTGGAGAAACGCAGCATTGGGAAACCATTGATTCTCCTCAACGACCGCTGGTTCCACCTAGTTGACGCCGCGGCAACAATGGTGAGGAATGGTCACGTGGACTACGGTTTCGGTGTAATACAATTCTGTTTGGATAGAGGGCGTCCAATGCTCGAGAACACTCCCCCGTGTGTACGCTTGTGTCAGGTCCTGTTCCGGGTCAACCAGACACACCCGGATCTATGCCAGTCCATGCTCAAATATCTGCATCGGCTCGCCAGACTGGTCCTGCCTGATGGAGATCAGACGCGACGCACACTGGAGCAAATGTCTTCTCTGGACATGGAGGATCTTTCAGCTGTAGAAGAGCTTCTCCTCCGCTTTTGCGGGGACTATGCAGAACACGAGATACGGGCCGACAGTGGCAATTTGAAAGCCGCCGAGAAATTACGAATCTGGGGATGGTCCGGAGCAGACACGTCCAGTCCGATAGTGAGGAAGATGGTATCAATGTTCGAGCAGGAGGCGCCGCTTTGGTTCGTTGGTGTCCCCCTCTACCCGCTGCGACCGGAACTTGCCCATCTGCGTCAAGACCTGGAAAGCATCTCGGTTGAGGAATGGACAGAACTTTTTGGCGCCGAAGACATCGGGATGCTCATGCACACTATTTGGCAGTCTGCCCCAGTCATCGAGGAGGGCCACAGCCTCGAAGATATCGCCTCGATGCAAGCGTTACACCTCTGCGAGGAGCTCATGTTCCAGGTCGACAGTTCGAGGACGTTCGAGCAGATAGAGTCGAACATCAGCAATCTGGATCGCATGTGCCCGGGCTTGACATCTGGGCAAGCCAAGGTCTATCGAGAGAACACGTGGAAATATAGTCGTCAGGTTGTCGAGAACAGAGTCAATGTCGCAAAAGGAAACGATATCAGGAGCTGAGACACAAGTGGATCGCTAGCAGGGCGGACAATAATAGTAGTGTTGATCAATTAGGTTTATTAGGTATCGTGGCTCGACGTAAATCGCGGTTAGACCTTGTGTCCATGTCCGGGATGCCATATGTAAATGCTGTACTAGAAATCCAAATCTATTCGCTTTCATTAAAATGTCTACTCGGACTTTGGCTTTTGCGGGATGGCGTTTCCCTTCTCGTCCACCAGACCCTTCTCGCGCATGACGCGGAGGGACTCGTGGATGGGGTCCAGCTCGGGACGGGGCTCTCTGTGCGAGTCGAAGTAGTAGTCGGCCCAGGTGAAGTACTGGCCGTAGTTGACGGTGAAGTACATGTGGTGCAGCGTGTGGTGCGCGGGGCTGTTGATGAACTTCTCGGTCCAGTGGCCGGTGATCATGTCTCCGTCGTGGATAAGGATAGTCCAGATCTGCACCAGGACGAACATGACCAGGTAGAGGTACCTCTGCATAGGGCAGATGAAGACAAAGATGTGGTACGGCAACGACTGAACGAAGCCGTCGGCAGGGTGGAAAGCCAGAGCAGCAAAGGGCGTCGGCACGATCCACTTGTGGTGAGGCTTGTGGATGTACTTGTAGACGCTGGGGTGGTGCTCCAGGCGGTGAATCCAGTAGATGCTGATGTCGTTGAAGGCCATGTACAGCACGGTCGAGCCGACCAGCCAGCCCCAGCCATACTCGGAGACGTCGCTGTACAGCAAGCTGTGACCCCGCACCTCGGCGAGGAAGATGGGCAGGGTCATGAGGTTGATGAAGGGAACGGCCTTCATGGAGGACATGATCTCCTGGCGCACCTGGTTCTTGAGGAAGCGCGGGTGGTATTCCAGGCGGCGGTCAAAGATGAAGTAGTACGAGAGGGCAGAGAAGACCCAGTACAACATGGAGGCGCCGAGCTGGGTGAGGATGAGAATCGAGATGATCTGGCGATAAATGTTGTCGCGCGGCCATGCTGAGACGGGGCCATCCTCGGCAGTGAGCGCATTAGTCGCAAAGGTTGAAGTTGAGTTTGCGATGGTGTTTGGCGCAGGGTGGAAATAGGCGTAGGCCTTATCCAAGACTAGGGGATCGAGTAGCTCAAGCGCAACGTCCATGGTGACAGATTTCCGTGGGTGTGTGTTCAACGGTGCTGCAGGTAGGTGTCTTTGGCTCTCTCAATTGACGTGGCACCGGTCGCAGGGTCTCAGAAATCCGAGTCTGGGGAAATCGAAGAGGTGCGAGCAAGAGATAACGACGAACCAGCGACCGCGAGAGCAGATAAGAGAGAGTATAAACAAATGCGCGAGGTGGGAGGTCTGGGAAAAAGTGAAGGAAAATGTTGAGACCGCCTCCTTTCCCATTTGCGCGGGCGCTAGCGAAATGACAAGCCTAACCCACTTGAATTTTTTGGTCGGTCGGGAATGAACGATCCCGGATCATGCCACTTGATTATTAGTGGCCGACGAATGGGATGCTCAGGCGGTCGACCTCGAAGAAATGGGTACCTGGTCGCCGAGCTCGGCTATAAAGATCAACAATCACGACGGATCGTAATCTTTCCACCATCAGCTGTTTTTTTCTAGAATGCCCATGGAACAAAAGAAGACGGTGGCGCCGAGTTTGAGACTAGGCTGACCGTCATTGATGATATTCACTTGCTGTTTGTATTCATGGAGCTCACGATGATGGTATGTATAAGTTCCGTGTCCTCTCACCGACTTCCCCCTTCTGCATTGTCATCGCGACATTGCTTTTCTTCTCTTCTCCGCCGCGGGATTCTCGGGAGCCCGACGAGAAGGGATCTGATCACCCCCAAAACCGCGGCATTTGCCTCTTCGTGATTTCCGATTCAGGGAATCGGGGCCACTAATGCGCTGTGCCTGGATAGGGCCCCTCAGTGGTGTGCCTAGCGGAGTATGCATTGTAACTCGCATGTGCGACCCGCGATTAGCTGTTTGTCGCGACTCGCCATCTTTACCGCTCTGTAGCGTCTGCAACGGAATGACACGCTTTTGATACTATCGAGACGGCCATGGCAGACCTATGTGCCCAAGATCAGTATGGGAGAGAACTCAATGAGAATGGCATCAAGATATTACGTGCTCCTGCTACCGCGTCTTGGTACAAAATCTGGTGATTTGGAATCTGCGAATGCTCGATTTTAGCTCCGCCCTGGCAGGGCTGGTGGAGACACAAAGGCCTCAAAACCGCAAGCCTAAGCCGTTTGGGGACAAGCATTTCAGGCAAAGTTACCAGAGCTGCAGGGTCCAGGCAGGCAGACTACAGACTTTTAATGTTAAAACCACACGACCATGAGGCCATCGGTCACTAATTGCAGGAAAGAACAAGGCGGGAATGCCTTCACCTCATCACACGACCACCAGATTCCATGCCAGAGCTGCCCCTTAAGCTTCTGGGACTCTCCAAGCTCTCCGCATTCGGGTCGGGAGGCAAGAACAGCTGGCTATCAGCGGGTCGGAGCTGCCCCCAGTCCGCTCAGGGATGCGATTTGCCCACCATTCTGCAATCCGCTGTGCTCGTCAATGTTCTGCGGCAACCGGCAGTTCAAAGCAGCTGCGTGGCGAATGCAGTGGCGAATCAAGCAGGCACTGCCACTGGGCTGCAGACTGACGGTTCCTGAGTCGCAGCTTTCTTGCAAACTGCCAAACGGGCTGGGTTTTGCCATGTCGTCGAGCAGTCCAGTGCACAATCTCGACAATGTACAACAGGAGCCATGCAATCAGGTGTGGGCTGGTGTGGAAGCACAGCATTGGCACCTTTCCACTACTTTGCTGATGGGAGATGTCATTGTTCCCTCGATGCTGACCGTCTCGGACTTGATATATATCGAAATAGAGACTAGGCACAACGAAGAGACATGGCCTACCTACTCAGCTTCCATCATGCCACTCGGACATTTCTTCGTACCTCGACGGCCTGGATCACTCGTCAAGTCCATTTTTGGGCAACTTACGTAACATTAATCAGTTGCCCACGACATTTGCAGGTCTAACCGATCGATGACTTTTCAATTCCAAGAACGAAGCAGCTCGATCGGCGCCGTGAGCATCCTGAACAGATCCTGGATGTTCACTCCGGAAACGCAATGGAATACGAAGTCTCGATGGTGAAACCGTGTAACACGGGCTGATATGAGGTGAGGGTTGGCAGCAGTCAAATATCTTTCGCGCGACAACGCGGCCCTCATCTTACTATCTTTTACCCAAAACGAGGATTTCGAGTGAGTAACTTGGTAATCCATCAACGTAGAACGTCTATGGAAGCGATATATTTGTTCCGTGGCGGTTGTGCAACTCGAGCACATTTTGTGGCTTATGCTAAATCAAGATCAGACTTGCCCAGCTTTGCAAGCCTGCCACGCGGAGCGACGGGCATGTGCATTCAAATACCGTACCATGCTTGATGACTCGCAGGACATTGTCGCAGCCATATGAATGATTGCATGACGTCGGAGCAATTCGAATTGCTTTTGATGGTCTGGACGAATGGGTGAGGCTCCGTCCTGGGCTTGCTCGGTCTCCGCTCTCCGCCCGATCTGTTCTACCCGGATCCCCAACTACTAGGAACCTGGATCCGGCCGAATTGATATACGAGGTCTAGAATGTTCCCCGGTAGGATAGGAAAATCTGGAGAAATTGGCGTAGAATGAGGCGGCACTCCGGCCAGTCCACTCGTTCGTTTCTAGTTTGTTGATGTTGCGCGGCCATCACGGCAGTGCTATTGTTGTTATATAATATCCCCGGCCCTTCACTACCTAGACCCCGGCACCCAACGGGCGGGTGGAGAAGGGGGTAAGCGGGTCTCCCCTCTCACGAATCGCTGCCGCCCACCCCCGACACCCGGGATCCAATTTGGGCGCAATCTAGGTCTGGCACGGTGGATCTGCCCGACCCGTGAATTATAATAAGCTTTGTTTGACGTATATTCCATTATTCCCCGAAACCCGCCAGCACGGATACCCGCTCGCAAGGCCTAGGGGGCACATGAGATGAGAGAGACATGCACTAAACACGACCAACTACCGTTTCAATCAGGGGTGGTGGACGTGATGACGAGGTGTCAATTGACTGCTTCAATCTTGTATATAAGATCCTCGAGGAATCCGTCGAAGAAGGCTTCCATTTTTGGATCAGACACCAAGACAACTTGACTACCATTCAAACATCTCAACAACACCAACACAACCTTCAAGATGAAGTCTGCTGTCGTTCTCGGTTTCGTGGCCTTTGCCGCCGCCTGGTCTCCTCTCGACCTCTTCCAGCGATCTGCCCCCATGGAGATCCAGAAGCGCACTCTGGACCCGGCCACTTCCAACACTCAGGGAAAGTGTCCTGCTTCCATTAGCTGCTCCGGTAAGATATCATGAACCACCTAACCGCCAAACATCATATCTGACATTGCCGGCAGCCTCCAAGACGTCCACCTCCATCCAGGCCGCCGAGTGCGCCTACAACACGCGCACCTCGTCGCAGACGTTCGCCGTCTTCAAGACGGACCACCAGTACGACAGCGTCGAGGGCGCGCCCTACGGCACCTGCAGCGCCTACAGCTGCACCGCGCCGACCAGCAGCCAGATGACCGACGACGACGACGACTGCTGGACCTTCTTCTGGTCCGGCTCCGGCGAGAGCAGCGGCGTCGGCACCACCTGCATCAAGGACCCCAGCTCCGGCGAGTGCGGCTGTGAGAACTCGGACGGCACCTTCATCGTCGGCAGCGACAGCTGCACTTGAGCGGAGGATATGAAAAAGTGATGGCGACGGTTTGAATTGTTTCTGAGCTTGACAGCTGTGTTCGATACTATTCTTTCAATGGAGACTTTTGTGAAAGCTCTAGGCTTGCCTTGCATGTGATATGTACAAGACTGGCACAGTATGATGTGGAGATACTGCGCCCCTGTGTCGGCTTAAGCATGCCCTAGCCAAGCCAGATCAGGTGCGCTCCACGGGGAGCGGGGTTTGTGATGCTCCTGCTGAGGTGAATCAAGTTGGGCATCTAGGTACAGCCTTACCAACACGAAGATTTTTCTCTTCATGGACGACAAACTAATCAAAGCCAGATTAGTCATCTCGGCCCCCCACAACGACAATGGAATCATCGAAACCATTGCCGCCATATCGATACCGGCCTCTTGAGGCGTCATCGGATTCGATTCGACTGTTGCTATTGGATCCAGCAACTATCGAAGACGAGACTCTCTGCGGGAGCCTGGTGATACGGAGCCTCTCATCATTTGAGGACGATCTAAACACCCATTATGCCGCCTTGTCCTACGTCTGGGGCGATCCTTCTCGGACGAAAAGCATTGAGCTCGTTGATGGGGGTAAGCGCTTTCGGCACGGCCTGGCAGCCAATCTGCATGAAGCGCTGAGGAACATTCGCGAAGAAAATCGGGCGATTTGGATATGGGCAGACGCGATATGTATCGATCAGAATAACATTTCCGAGCGTGGTCAACAGGTCAAATTGATGGGAGATATCTACCGCGGCGCTGGATGCACTGTCATCTACCTTGGTCATTTGAACTCAGAAATCGAGCTCCTTTTCGAGGCCACCAATTATCAGCCAGTGCCAGAGCAGATTGATCAGCTCAAGCGTGCTGCAGAAGACCTATGTTCCCGTGAGTGGTTCAAGAGAGGCTGGGTCTTCCAAGAGTTGGTACTTTCACACAACCCCCGTGTTCAGTGCGGCCGTTATCGTCTGGGATGGGAGCAGCTGTACTCTGCAATCCAGCACTACCTTCCGTCGCCCAGCGCAGGAGACATGCTCCGAACTATGAATACAGCGCGCAATGACCACGAGTCCCGGACCTTCGCCCAGCTGGTGATTGCGCGCAAAGGCGCTCGTGTCAATGATCCCCGAGACTACTTCTTCTGCCTAATGGGTATTGCATCAGACAGCGACACGGTCCAACGTTTTCTTCCCGTCGACTACCGGCTAGGGGCGAGAGACATCTTCACCAAGGCAGCGCAATTGATAGCCAATGACGAACATGTCAGTTTATCTGCCCTCATTGCCCATGTTGACTCTGATACTAGTCGACTCGGACTACCCTCGTTTGTGCCGACTTGGGGTGTTTCGAGTCTGGAAAGTATGTCTCATGATAGCCCCAGACAGTACGTAGACCGACCACTGGGTAGAGCCGACATCATTGGAAGGTCTCTTGTTCGTTCTATCGAATATGACACAATCTCGCCTGTCATGGCACTTAGTGCAATCATTCCTGGGGGCCGTCAGTTTCTGAACTCTTTCAGCGACATTCTCGAGTCACGAGTGCCTGAAGTATGTGCGTCTGAAATAGTAGATCTATTGCAGATGACAGAGGATACGAGCAATCGGGGGCCTGCAGAGCTTTCTGATCTTCCTTTTGGCGTATCTGAAGAGCTATCGAGACTTCCAAGTTACAGAGAGCTGACATTGGCACGACTGTCAGAGATATCAACCCGATTGGACATTTCAACCTTGAAAATCATCAAATATCTCAAAAGGCGTGACCACAAGGCGTATTGGACCTCCTTTTGGAGGACCATGCAAGTCCCGAGTCCCATGCACGCATCCAATTCTGATCAAATTGAGATTATCCCCAAATGGTCACCAGCGCTGGAGCATTCTATACCAATCACGAATTTTCACAAAACCATATTTCCCCTCTTCGAAAGAGCAGCACAAGACCTACACTCTAGCGATGATTGGGTTACCAATGACACGACACCGCGATACCGTTGGGCATACTGTGACGATCTAATCGCACTGGTACCGCCGGACACAGTATGCGGCGACGTTATTGTGAGGTTAGATCTCGGTTGGGTTGTTGTTCGATCAGCAGACCATAGACTTCTCCAAAGCGAGAGAAACGCGGTAGCGGAGCATGTTCGCGGTAGTCATCGGTCGAATCCCAAATGGAAGAAGAATGAAGATGGCGTTGAAGATATTGAGGGACCTCTCACCGAAGTCATCCCAATTGAATCAAAGATCCACTACGGAGAAGTAAAGGCAGCTCCTACAGCGTGTCATCTATCGTCGGAAAAGCCATTGTCATTTGAGAAAGGTAGAGTGCTCCCATCCTGGATGGTGCTCATTTAGAAACTATAGAGAAGTGACCATAGGAAAAAAAAAAGAGCTCCTTTGCCCATGAACCGGTAATTCTTGGCGGCCTCTTGCTTAGTATTATGTTCCCGATTGAAGCAGTATTACGTTCTGTAGTGCGTTTGTTTGATTCAGCATTGGTCAAAAGAAAAGGCTCGAAACGTTTTCTTCTTCCTCGGTCAAGAATTCGTCGTCGTGAATCATCTTTCACTCCAACGCACCTTTCAGCATGTATTTCGTAAAGTCCTCGTTCGCATTCTTCTCATTGCGCAGAATCGACGACTGCCTCTTTCAACGACCTGAGTTTCCGTACTTTGACACTTCCTACCCAGCGCTGTCCCACCCGAGTCCTCTGGAATCGTATATCGTCCTCAATGATGCTTTCCTTTGCATAAATGAACAGTCAGGCACTCGAGTATCATCACCACCAGTCGAGGCCTAGGTAGTGGACATAGGTGCTCGAGGCCTCCTCTGATTCTAGTCTAGCTTTTCCCAACCTGATGATCCCTTCACTCGTGTCCGAATGCCCTCAAGTCCAAGCACCTCACGCAGGTTATGCCCAACCCGTTTGACCTCGTGATATTGGCGGCGAGCGCTCCTCTTCGCCGACAGTCCACAGCAGTGCAGATCCCGGCCAGTGTCGGACCCCATGAGGGTAAATGCGAGCTTCGTGCGGTACTTCTGGATCTTGATCTCTCGCATCTCCTTGGTGGTCAGAGCGTAGCCTTTCCAAGTGTTCTGTTTGTGCTTCTTGATCAGTTCTCGAAGGGGCCGGTTCGAAGTCGTGTCGTCGGCGCCGCCCTTGCAGGCCAGAGCGAGGGTCGTAGGTTTGGCCAGGTAACTCTCGGCGATCTCCCAGGCCGTCCTGTCGTCTTCGTTCCACTTTTCTCCGCTGGGGGCGGATCCCAGGCCGGGCAGGTCCACGATCGAGAGGTTCGTGCTGCGCGGCGTCCAGACATCGATGCACAGAGCGTCCCGCGCGAAGAAACTTGACTGGTCGCTCATTCCGTCAGGTCTCATTAGCCGAGTAACATCCTCGATGACCTCGGGCAGTTTCGAGAAATCGTTCATGACAGCACGGTACTCGTACAGGAGAACTTGCTCAGCCGCCGGCCGACTCTCATGGGGCCGGACCGTGGCGACGATCCGGTGATGGCCTGAAGTGGAGCGGAAGGTGTACTCGATGGGGAAAACTGTAGGGCGGTACTGTCTGAGCGGGAAAGGCATCTTGCTAATGCCTTGCAGCATGATCCACTTCAGTATAGTATCAGGTCGAGTACAGCACAGCACAACCTGACGGGGGGCCATCTCGCCAGAGGCTCTCGCATGGTCGAGCAGATTCAAGATATCGTCCAACATGGTGGATTCCTTTGTGTGCCCTGCAGTGTCTGGTTTTGGAATAATATGGAAGAAGGGTTGACGAAAGGAAAGTCGGAGAAGTGAGCGTCAAGGCCAGATGCTCAGTAATATATCTGGTAGAGGCAGCCCTTCCTCATTGATCACTAAATATGCTCTACTCCGAATAATGGGCCGATTGCCAGAAACCTAACGCTGATGGCCTTATTGGTTGATTGGATTGCGTGTTGTCCATCTAGGCGGCCCGATGATTGCAGATGCCACTATTTTAGGTTTTTGAGCAGTCTTTAGTTTTAATATCTGTGGTGTACGCACGTAGGGGTTGCCCATTACAGAGTATTGATCATACGCCAATTCGATTGGCGATTTGTATCAACTTTTGTCATTGATTATTCGTCTGATGTGTCTTTACAAATTGCCAGAGTTCGGATTGCATACACCTAAGATGATGCAGGACTGCTCGTGCAGTTGTCCAATCGAACCCTAGCAGGGTGCGAACATAAAGTACGCATGCAATCCTGAAGAATATTACTGAACGTCTCGTCCATTCAGGTCAATGAATAAAAGACCCTTCATAATACCCTCTATCATGCATGAGACTATTTATGCTTTTCGACGGGACTGCTGCAACACCGACCCTTTCTGCCACAATCCATGTCGACGAAACTGTTCAGATTACCGTTGACAAGCGTTTCCTATCGGCCTGGCTACAACACCATCACCGCCCGTGGCGTCGCTACATCCGACCGTTCATGCGTTCCCATTTCACCAAGACCGAGACGTGACATGTCCGATGATCGTCCCGTGACGAAAATATAGGGCGCATCTCGGGAAATAGACCACAAGATATGGGGTTGAGTCATCTGACGAACCGCATACGGCGACGACGTTGTGTGATCTCGGTTCAAGCGCATTGTAGAGACGTGTTTTCGCACGGCAATCGCGTGGTCTGGGGTGTCCAAAACCTTTGGCGCGTTGCAGTGGAAGTCCGTCGAAGAGAATGGCGAGAAGCGTGGTTGATGCCGATTCTGATGACTGGCTCGATACCCGACATGCCATTCTCGTCAATTCTTGGTATGATTCTGATCCCGAGGGTGATCATAGCCCCTAGGCAGCCGGGAAGTCCGCGATAATTGTTTTCGGGAGGACGTGGTTCACGTTCATCGTCTTCACTGGGCTTGGGCCAGTGTTTTACGAGCCATTCGGTAATGACCACAAAGGTTGGTATACCTACTCCATGCGACTACCAAGGATGTTTTACATTTCAAGAAAAGCTACCGTCAACATGAGGCAACCCAGACGTGATGACCAACCATATAGCCTTTAAATTTCTATTTTTTGTACTTCATATTCTGCACTTGCAAAGCAGCAATAACTTCGATATCCTCGAAACGCCCATCGAGAACATGCTTCTTAAATATGACCTAACCTGTAGATAAATAGCAAAAAAGAAAAGAAAAGGGAAAAGAAAAGAAGGTGCGGAGAACACCGGGATCCGGCACCGTATTCACAAAGATTCTTTGGGTGTTTCTTACAAGCGACGCTCGCTATTCGCGGAAGAGGAACTGCTTGCAGGGGAGGGGATATCTGTCGGATTGTTCGCCTCATGCGATGCGGAAGGCTCCGTGGAGTGGAAGGTATCTGCTATGCTGGACACTTCCGTTGGAAAGGGCTGAAACTCGAGAGAATTTGTTCGTGGTAAATGCGGCACGCCCGCTGATAGACTTGCACGTGCCGGCGGAGAGCTCGTTTCCGATTCTTTTGTTGATCTGGCCAGTTTGGGATGCTTCATGTCGATGATGTCTAATGGAGCCATGGTAAATGCTGAAGACGTAGTCGGTATTGTGTCGACGCAATGCGACCAGATGTCGTCAACGCCGTAGATTCCCTCATGAGCCAGTCGGTGTGTCTGTAGCGTACCGTTCGTTGTCCACTCCAGGTCTGCGTAGCTTTGGTATTTGAGCCGTCTATGCAGTAGATTGAGAAGAGGCTCGAGTGAGAATGATAGACCAATGATGACCAGACCAAGAATATATGTTAAGAGAAGGGCGAAAAAATTGAATGACGCGTAAGCTGTACTGCGGATTTTCTGTGACAGAATTAGTAGGTCATCTTGATGAAGAAGCATGGTACTCATGGGAACACATACCTGATTGGTGCACAGATCGACCTGAGCTTCATCCGCCTGTTTGAGGCTATATTTCACAAGATCAGGACTGTTCGTGCCGTGTGCGTTTGCTACGACTTGAGCTTGCAGGAAAGAAAAGGCAGTCGCCCAGGCGTGCTTTATATCAGTCTTCCATTGGTCGACTGGTAGAAAGCTTTCCAGCCCACGCGACATACTTGTCCTGGAAGCCAATGCTTGCGATCCCGAGCTCATGAAGACCATTTGGAAATCCGCAGGGACTTGGATCAGTGCTATGAGCCACTGAAGTCGGCTTATGGTGGGATCATCGATCTTCTCGAGTGCCATGTGCGTAACAGGAATCGCAGCGCTCGCCATCGCATCACTACTGTTGAGGCCGTTAGCCTCGAAAAGCCGCGCGGCGGCATCGAGGAATCCCGCTGGGGGTCCGCACGACTTTTCATTGGCGAGACAGAATTGGTACTGTTGCAAGCATCCCATTGGAGATGCAGCCTCCTCCGGCATATATACCTTCAAGTCTGTCGACGGGCCGTGGACGGTCGTATAAACGCGCGTCGCGCGATACCATTCATCCTCGGAGGGCATCTCATACGAGACCCCGTTACCAGCGAGGAATACGATCACCGTATCTGCATCCATTCGTCGTAATTCCTGCCTCGGAATGAAATCCGTCCATTCTACCTCGAAGCTCCCGTTTTGCACGTAGCTCGAAAAAGGACTAGTAGTTCACACAGTTATCAGCGACCACGTATGTTGCTACAAGAGGAAATAATAGTGGGAACGCACACTACCAGGAAATCAGCCAGGATTGGTTCCCCTTGTTCGAAGCTATACTGGGACTCAAGACTTCGTGCTTTGTACGTGTAATTGTATTTTCCGCCCGAACCGGAGATTCCGTAGTTGTATAATGTATAGTTGCGTGCCCGACCCTCGTAGCTTGATGTGAAGCCGGCCGTGACAAGGGGCGCGCACTGGAGTGTAGATCTGAATATAAGTCGCTCACTCGGCGGCGCGTTGATCCCGAGATGGTCGTGAGTGTTGATGAATCCGGTGTCAAGAAGGAGGTTTGAACTGTTCGTTCTGCAGGCTTCGTGCGGAAAAGGGCATGCTGCCTGGTCGTCAATGAAGATGGGGATGCGCTCCGTGACGAAGCCTTGACAGTCGAAGATGCCCTCTGATTCTGTGTTGTAACATTGCTGGGCATAGTTGAGTGCTTCGTTCCAGAGGCGTTTGATGTTGATTTCCAAGATGTTACTGTCGTAGGTTCTATTGACGGCCAGGAGGTCACAGTTTGCGCCGTCGACGAGGACTTCGGTTCCCGCCGACGTTGTAATCTGGGATGAGTATCCACCGGCGATAGTAAATGCGACTACGCAGAACAAGGCCATTATGAAAGCCGGGAGGATCTTGACGAGAGATACCACAGGCAAGCGCCTACGCCATGCCCAGAGCAGCTGCGCGAACTTGACCAGACCCGCATCGGCCGAGTCGGTGTTGCGAAGGATAATCTGGCGCTGGTGGTGAACGGTGCCACTGGGCTGGTCGGTGGAATAGCTTCTGTGCAGAATGACAGAGCTGATGCGCCAGAACCGGGATCCCACAAATGCGATGAAGAAAGCAGTGAAGGCGATTATAAGATCGCCGTTACGCCGAGTGCAAGTCAGTGTCTGCCCCAGAACAGAGCCTCTTGACCAGTTTGTCCAGATGCCGAGGTAAACTTGGTACGGCAGGACTGGATCGGCCGTGGACCAGGCCGTTTCGCCTTGAGAGTTCATGATGAGAAATGAATGGATTATTAATTCGATAACGGCAAGTCACTACCGGACCAAATTCAAGGAAAAGAAATGTCCACTGGAGGACCGCGACTTTAAAGAGAGACGTCATGGTGAATCTAACCTCCGTTTACCGTGATTTATGGTCTGTCGAGCTTAAGTCTACAGAGTGCCGACGAGTAGTAAAAATAAACATGAATTTCGCTCAGCTTGGGGGCCATTGCTTGTCCGGCGGACATGAATGCTTGCCTGCAACCGATGAGCCCCCACGAACCACGATGCATGCATGATGGCCGGAAGAGGGAGCTTCGGGCTTCTATTGGTAATTACTATAAGCGAGTGCAAAACGAGAGGCAGTCAAACAAGCATAAATAGAAATCATAACCGTCCCAGTTCGGTGGGCGACCTCAATGCATAAGTCCTCCACAGCCCAGGTGCGTGAGTGATACTGTCTGCCAATGATGTGCCTACTCTCTGCAACCGGAGCCAGTTTTAGTGTCCTGCATACAACTCTGTTATCAGGTAGGAGACAGCCCCACGGTAGTGTTCTGACGAGACATAGCCCCAAACTTCATGTCCCCATGTTACACAGTCGGCCTGTTCATGATTGGCTCTTATATATTTGAGGTTCTCGGGCTTTGATTGGCGAACCCAGTCCTAGACATCTGGATTTGTGTAAACCCGTGCTATTATTATCATTTTGACAGGTATTGAGAGACCAACACTCTTAAGGACTCGGGTATTTATCGAACCATTTGAATCTGTTACCTGCAAGCTATGGCATTGATCTCATAATACCCTGAATTGCACGCAGTCACCCGGACGGTGTCGTTCTTAGATATAGTCATCCTGAAACATAGTGTCATCAACAACGAACAACTCCTGAGGAATTGGTTGGTACCCTGCCCAGTCCACCGAATACTCACGTCGATAGAATCACGGTCATGAGAGAGCTTGACGATGGGTGAGCGTCATATAGTAATGCCTAATTCCCGAGCTTGGTGCGTCTTTGCTTATCGCCTTCAATATTCGTAACGGCTGATTGTATTGCCACCGGGTGAGCTCCCTGTTAAAGTTTCGTAGCGAGCACATTATTCGCAAAGCATTTGAAAAGCTTCGGGAACGTCAAGATGAAAGTGTCTGTCCAGGCTTTCATTACTCTACGCGAACCTGGTCGGTGTGACCCCGACCAGGCTGTATGACTGCACTCGAAATCGCAACTCCCACCGACTCGATCCGTACAGACGAGTGAATGATTACTGCGATTTTGCCGATTTAGATGCTGTCCAAGCAAAATACTTGCACCGAGTAGAAGCTGAAATCGTTGATGTTTGGAAATGAGATGATATAAACCTCTGGGTATCTCTGAACTGAGGTAAACGAAGAACTCCAAATGACAAGGTACAGTGGAATGCTCTCCAAGGAAATATGAAACATCCATATATACATAAAGCGTGAAAACGGACCTGGTGTTCCCATATACAATAGCGACTCCAACATACAGCCAATCAGACGGTATGTCTGCCACGGCATATCAGGAGAAGTGCTCTATGCACTCTTCAGGGCACAATGCTCACCCAACGGGGTAGTTGAATTTGAGCCTCTCATTCAGCCCGACCACCCAACCATCGTCGTCGTCTCCCTCATCACCTTGGCCGCTGCTCCGGATCACACAAGGAACACCTCCAGCCCACACCCCGGCGGCATCGGGGGCGACAACCTCGCCAGTCACCCGGATCTCCATTCCAATTGTCACGCCAGCTCTCCGTTTTCCGTCGATGCTTACTTCCAGTTCACGGCCACGATTCTTTTTGCTGACTTTCAGGACAACCTTCTTGTTCAGTGGAAGACATAGGTGACGGAAACTCAACGTCCGAGCACAAATGGGTGTCAGGAGCATTGATTTGGTCAATGGGTGGATGATGGTGCCGCCAGCTGAAAGCGAATAAGCGGTAGATCCGGTAGGCGTGCTGATCAGAATACCATCGGCGACTGCCTCGGTAAAAAAGCGATTGCCAACATAGACGTCGACAATGGCAAGATGAGGATTGGGACCACGATGTATGACTAGCTCGTTGATCGCGTGCAAGTCAGGGATGACCGGGGCGCCAGACTTGGAGAGTTCCTTGACTGCAGGCGGCACAGGCGGGAGAGGCTGATGCAGAGCCGCCGTAGATGTCGGCATGAAATGCTCGTTGATATTGAGGCCGTCTGCATCGTAGACTCCCACCTTGAGGCGATGGCGAAGGAGGATCTTGCTGGTCCGAGTGGCGCCCATACTCCTGCCTTTGAACCCGGCCCATCCATCCTTTTGTGTAGTCTCGTCATAGCCGTGGCGTCCATTGGCGGCCTGTGTATGAGGACCCTGGAGATCGCTTACAGCGACCCGGCTTCCGCTCATGTAGACCTCCCTCCAAGCTCGCTTGTATTCCTCAAACTTCCACTCGCCCAGGAAGCCTAGAGTTCCCATACTGAACGATAAGATCGGAGGTACACTAGTGTGGAGACTAAAGAGACTCGCTGCCCTCAAAATGGTGCCGTCGCCTCCGAGTGTGGCCACGAGATCGATCTTGGCAGGGAAGTGCGAAGGCTCGGACGTATATATCGGGAAAGGGAGCGAGTCGTGAATCGTCGAGGCGACGCGGTGTTCGAAGATGAAGTTGATGTTCGGATACTCTGCGTTGACGTGCTTGACAAACTCGACGGCCGATTTGATTACTTTCGGCGCGTATAGCTTTGGTACTATCAGCACATTGCGCGGAGGCTCGGGCCATTCCAGGGCAAGCAGAGACGACGTCGCGGCATTGTTGTATCGCGGAGTAATGCGACCGGGTAGTTCGTCGACAGATCGTATTTCCAGACGTCGCGCAGTGGTAGCAAAACCTCTTCTCAGGCCTCTGGGCAGACCCACGCCCATCTTGTTCCAGAGTGTCGCCATGTTTGTTCGCGTGACCGAAAGGACTATTTATTGATGCTTGCGATCATGGCGGGATGCGCCGTTTGAGGTGGCGCTTCGCGCTTTCGATTGCTGTTCGAGTCTCGTATCGTCTCCTTCAAGTCTTCATGATTGTGTACGCAGAGAGCCTATGGTGGTTCGACTATACAAGCCAAGCTTTAGAGGTTTGAGATCATGGTGCAGGTAGCTGGAGCGGAGACTTGGGTGAATGAGAAAAAAAGTCCCGATGCTATGCGCGCTAACGATAGCCAATTAGCGATTACGTTATTCATCTGCCATAGCTAAACTGGCAGCTAGGGTAAAGCCACGACCCCTCTGTCATAGCTGTCAGAGCTCCCCTGCTGTGATCACTGAGAGTCGTTCAACCAAAGGATGCGACACGACAAAGATCACGAAGTTGTTGGTCCATAAGTCTCACGATACCCAGGTACTCATGATGTTTGAGCCGATGCACGACACGTTCTTAGACTTATCATCGGCCAATGAGCATTGCAACCCATTAGACAAGCAGCAGCCGCCTTGCAGGGCTTCATAGTTCAGCATGACATCATTCCCATGAAGCTCGTTCCAGGCGGGCCGGCGTCGCACCTCGAAGCTCACTCAGTGGTTGCATGTAATATGGATCAGATCAGCCTTCTCTCACGATCTTTCATGGGCATTACTCATCCGTTTTCTGATAAATATCGCCTATTATCAAGAGGATTCTTGTATGGGTGCCTCGCTTAAGCCACTTGGTCTCTTCTCGCCGAGATTCGCCGTCCGGAGCGGATTTCCATCCAAAGATGCTCGTACTATTTCAGCTTCGGGAGGACCTTCCACTGAACTGTGGAGGGTGGGGTTGCGTGACAAACCACCAATGAGTTGCCCCGCTGTGCCTCTGCGAACAACGTGCCGCCATTGAATAGTAGCTCATGGCGACAGAGTCATTCAGAAAGTATATAAGTGTATATCACGGCAGGAAATATTTTCACGAAATCTGGACTTGAAATCCAATCTGACACTGATCACCCACTTATACCCGTCACTTCAATTGTCATTTCCTCTGCTTTTTACATCACAACTCCAATCATACACATAATGGCTGCCAAGACATTCAACGTGGGAGTAGTGGGATATGGGTGAGTATTCATGAAATGATGTATAGTTATACACACTCGATATATGCTAACACATTGACCACAGCTTGTCCGCCAAGGTCTTCCACATCCCCTTCATCAAGGTGACTCCTTCTCTGAAGCTTCACTCCATCCTCCAGCGGTCACCCAAGCCGGACGACTCCGCTCCTTCCGACTACCCGGACCTGAAGCACTACACCACATATGACAGCTTTATTGCTGACTCCGACCTCGACCTGGTTGTCCTCACGACCACCCCTCCCACCCACTTTGATCTCGCCAGCCAGGCCCTGAAGGCCGGCAAGCACGTCCTCTGCGAGAAGCCCTTTGTGCCGACCTCGGCCGAGGCGGACAAGCTGGTCGCCCTGGCCCGCGAGCAGAAGCGCGTGCTGTGCATCTATCAGAACCGCCGCTGGGACGCCGACTACGCCACGGCCACCAAGCTGGTCAAGGAGGGCACGCTGGGCCGCGTCGTCGAGTTCGAGACGCACTTTGACCGGTACAAGGCCGACAAGCCGACCAACTGGAAGGGCACGACCAAGGTGAGCGAGGGCGGCGGCGCCGTCTACGATCTGGGCACGCACCTGATCGACCAGGTGTACGCCCTCTTCGGCAAGCCCGCCAGCGTGTTCGGCAAGCTCGTCAACGCCCGCGATGGCGCCATCCGCGCCGAGGCCGAGGATGACTCGGACAGCGTCACGGCGCAGCTGTTTTACAGCGACGGCATGGTCGCGCACGTGCGCATCGGCGTCATGAGCGTCGAGGCGCAGCAGCCGCGCTTCTGGATCCGCGGCACCAAGGGCAGCTTCCGCAAGGCCAACCTCGACACCCAGGAGCCCGAGCTCAAGGACTTCAACGAGGGCAAGCCCTCCGGCCGCTCGCCCGACCACGAGAGCTTCGGCGTCGAGCCCGCCGAGTGGGCCGGCAAGCTCACGACCTTTGGCGCCGACGGCACTACCCCCGAGGAGAAGACGTACCCCACCGTCAAGCCGCCCACGTACAAGGAGTTTTACAGGCTCTTGGCCGGCTCGATAGCCAGCGGCAAGGAGGAGGATATTCCGGTGCCGGCGGCCCAGGCCAGTGAGGTGCTCAAGATTATCGAGGCCGTCAGGGAAAGCAGCCGAACTGGAAGAGAGATTTCTTTGAGCTAGATTTTAAACTTAGATTTTGGATTGGCCTTTCTATTTCATTTCTTTTTTTATGCCAAATTCTATCGTGATCTTGTCTACCTTTGAATGTTCCCTATGTTTAACCAAAACCAGTATGAAATCTCCTGTTAATCAATATCAGAGCTCTGTTAGAACCTTGAACTCAACTCCTGCCGTACTCTGTTCGTCCCCAGATGTTTCGATGATCAGACTTCTATCAAATCCTGTTCATATATTTCACGAATCCACTTGAGAACCTTCTCGGCGACGGGTTCACTATGTTCTTTATATTCATGTTAGTTTCATGATTCAAAAATGGTGGTTTGAAGAACGGATATGACTTACTAATGCAAAAAGCATGAGGCAAATTTCCCTCATCAATCATCAACCGCGTGCGCTCCGTCTGCTTCTGCCTCCTCTCAATAAAGGCGTCCCGCAGATGGCTGGCGACCCAGTGATCATTCTTGCCAAAGAAGAAGAAGAACTTGGGCGGGAGCTGCTTGCTGTCCTGCTGCGCATCGACGTCGCGCTCAATCTCCCAGAGCTCCTCGTCCCAGCGGTCCTCACCAATGACCTGCATCTCGTCCATGCCCATGTGCAGGGCCTGCCAGACGCCGTCGCGGCTCTTGAGGAAGCGGGCCGTGACCTCGGCGGCGTGCGCCGGGAAGCGCAGGACCGTGGAGACGAACCAGCGCAGCGCGCCGAGCGGCCAGAGCCGGAGGAAGCCCTGGGCGATGGCGTGCGCGTTGGGCCCGACGACGGGCGTGCGCCGCAGCAGCTCCATCTGCTTCCCCTGGCGCGACCGGCCGATGTGCTCGATCGTCGGGAACAGCAGGACCCCGGCCCGGAGGTGCACGTGGGCGGCCGACGCCGAGGGGTCCCGCAGGTGCCGGTGGAAGATCTGCAGCGCGATGTAGCTCCCGACCGAGTGGCCCATGAGCAGGATGTCGTCGTAGGGCTGGCCCTTCTTGGGCCCGACATCTACGCGCAGCGACGACAGCGCGTCGTACGAGTTCTTTACCTGGTATTCCACATCGTGGGGAGGGTGTTGCCGGTCGAACGGCTCGTGGTCACCCTCGCCGAAGCCTGCCAGGTCCTGGCCGTAGATGTGAAACCGCGTCGACTTGAGATGAGATGAAGAGTCAATGAGGGTTCTGAGGCTTTCAAAGAAGGGACTGTAGTAGTCAATCAATCCGGGGTTGCCGGAGATAAAGAAGATCAAGACATCGCGAGAGGATGCCGAGTTGTTGTTGTTCGCAGAGGCGGTGTATGAAAGCGAGTGGACGGCCATTTGGACCAGCGGAAAATGTCGAGCCCTCGTGACTTGACTAGTTATAGATTCCCTATCTTGACCAGAACTTGATGCACGTCAGAACGATCGGGATGCTGTTAAGTCCGACGGAATATATAATCGGGCTTCATGGAAACATGTTGGAGCCCGGGGGACCCATGAGGTGTGACTTCAACTTTGGCTTAAGCTCTCAACCCCTGTCAGAGCATTGCTAGCACCTCAAGCTCAAGCTAAAAATCTCCAACAGGGGACCAGCTTGTCCTTCCAGGGTAAAGCTTGGGGGGGGGTTTGGTAGTCGGCATGTGCCGCAACTGGGTGGCTGATCATGACATAGCGAATCAAATGGTGGGGGGGTTTTTCGGGTTTGGAAAGCGAAAGCAGCCAGCAGCAGCTCGCGCATTTCAAGGTGAGACCAAGTGGCATGCCGAACTGAGGGAAACTGGGATTGGATGGATCATCTCTGGTGCCTGATGACCCAAACATATTGACACCATCTCAGATCCCAACTTGGAATTGCGCTGGAAGCCACCGCCGCCTCCGACTCGCGCAATCACACGTACATACCTTTGCCTGTGTTTCCTTCTCTTTTCACACATCACTTTTCACCTGTGCAACTATCGCGAACGACGGATACCAGACCATAATCCAAGTCATGTTGCGATGTTGATGAACATGTTTTGACTGACGTAGGTGAGTGCTATATATATCACCTGCCCTGCCCTGCCCCTCCATGGAATCTCGGCCCCGGGGGTTCGCAGTGGTTCGCACAGCGGGTCTCTGGTGGGCGAAGAAAACGGCACGCGACATCGTCCTCTCCAGACCTGCCGGCCCATTTGCGCTCGCTGGATTTTCCATACCTTTCGATCCGACACTGACAATGGAGAAAGTATAATCTGACCATATCCTCCTCCCCACGACGACTCCCGACTCTCCATCACATCGACGCACGCTACTTTTTGGTGACCACCTCACCGCCTCGAAGCCTAGTCGATCCAGATGCGAGCCAACCTGAAATAACCCCCCGAGTCCCGGAATTATACATAATATGGCGGCTGCCGAGCTTCGTCAACGGCCTGTCGCAAAGAATGAAAAAGAGGTACCGGCTCCGAACCTCGCCGCCGGCGTCACCCAGATTGAAGATGCAAAGAAGGCGGAGAATCACCCTTCAGGCAAGGCCCAGCATGGCCCCATCTTCTCCGCGCTGCGAGCCCTCACCTTTGGCATCTACTTTGCGGGCTCGTGTATAGTGTATGACTCTCTGTCTCGCCTATCGGATGTTGAGGTCTAACTAGACTCTTGCAACAGGATTCACATTACGCAGTTCCTCGGTTCCCCGCTGTACTTTATCAACCGCGACTTTTACTATGCCTACATGGCCCTCACGAAACAGTCCTTCGGACTCCTCGCCACGACCATGACTCACTGGTGGGCGCCGACCAAGATCAGGGTCAGCGGAGATGCGTCCGTGGCCGGTCAGCTCAGTATCACACCCGACGGTAGGATAGAGACTGCGTTTCCTGAGCGTCTGGTCATGATTGCGAATCACCAGGTAGGATTTCTCTGTTGCGCACTCGGCTAAGGAATGTATGGAACTGACGGCGATGCAGATTTATACCGACTGGCTGTATCTCTGGTGGGTCGGCTATACAAACAACCCGGCCATGCATGGCCATCTGTACATCATTCTCAAAGAATCACTCAAGTGGATTCCCGTGATCGGGCCCGGCTGCCTGTTCTTTGGCTTCATCTTCATGTCGCGGAAGATGGCCACCGACCAGCCTCGTTTGGCGCACCGGCTGAGCAAACTCTCGAAGAGGACTTTCGGTCCAGAAGGCGAGGAGCTCATGAGCCCAATGTGGCTGCTCCTCTTTCCCGAGGGCACTAATCTGTCTGACAACGGCAGGGTGAGATCGGCCAAGTGGGCAGAGAAGACGGGCGTCAAGGATCCCAGGCATCTCTTGTTGCCTCGAAGCACCGGCACGTTTTTCTGCCTCAACGAGCTGAAGGATACTGTGGAATATGTCTATGATTGCACGGTCGCCTACGAGGGCATTCCGTAAGTACCAAGCTCGCACGTCCAAGTGTTGTCGCCGTATTAACGAGCTTCTAGTCGCGGAGGATATGGTGAAGAGTATTTCACTTTGAGCAGCACTTACTTCCGTGGACGGCCGCCAAAGTCGGTCAACTTCTACTGGCGCCGCTTCGCACTGGCTGATATGCCCCTGGACGATGAGGAAAAGTTCGGCAAGTGGATGCAGGACCGGTGGTACGAAAAGGATGACCTGCTCGAGCAGTATGTCTCGACTGGTCGTTTCCCGGCAAACGGAGCCGGCATCAAGGGTCACATCGAGACTGAAGTGCGGACGCGGTATCCCTGGGAGTTCCTCAAGATTTTCGTCATGCTCGGCTCTTTTGGCTTGACCTTCAGGTTGATACTGCAGGCTCTGTGGGCCATTCAGAACTGGGCGGCCGAGAGAGTGGCTTCTATCTGACTGCTTGTGAGGGGGAGGAACCACGGCATTGAGAATGGACGGGTACGAAACGGCTAAACAGAGGTTACAAGATATACATGGAAGAATGGGATGATACCACGGATACGAATGACATGTACAGAATGCAGCATTAGCTTCTCTAGTGATTTGAATGCCAGCGAATTCCCTTTCATCTATCAGCTAGGGCATGTGTATGAGCCGAAACTATTGTGGTCTGTTTGCCAATCGATTGACATGATTCAATACTTGATTGTGTCGACGTCGAAGTCGGAATATTCCAATTATAGACCTTTGGCATGTCTTTCTTCGTGATATCCCAGAATTTATAAAATCGCAAAGCAATCTCGAATGCAAACATTATTATGAACTATCGTCGCAAACTATGTTATTGTTTCTAAAAAGGTATCTTTCCTGGGATAGTCATTCATGTCGCGTCCCTTGGTTACAGGCTCATCTCACCCGACCGACTGACTATATCCGAATATGTGTCCGCGGCACAATCCATGCCATACGCAAGTGAGCACAGAGCAGAGCGTTTGATGGTAAGATTTTCCCAAAGTCGTGCAGTCTGCTCTTGGCAAAAACATACCGAGGCTGACGATCACTCATCTTACCGGAGACACTTGCAATCGTGCATTTGGTAAGTAGGTAATGCATCACATCAAATAACATTGTTTTGGGCAAATAACTACCATAAGATTCAAGCTCTCATGGTACAGTCAAAAGGAAATGAACTATATATGATGAAATAAATACTATGCATTGAAATCTTGCTCATTGAATTGTCATCATCGTCCAAGGTCGTGATGTATGTTTTTTGTTTTTCCTGTTGACTCGCTCGAGTAAAAAGCTTACTCTGTAGTTTTTCATGAACGCGCACTGCATTACCGTTCCCAGTCGGAAGGGATCGCAAAGAAGGAGAAAGAAGAAGATGAAGAACGCCATCAAAGCTTCAATGGCTGGCCATGGTCTATGGCGCGACTCCAGAGAGGGCCGCACTCCCAATCGTGGAACATCTGGGAGACGAAATGCAGATCCCGCTCCCAGATCAAAGGGTTGGGTTCGTTCGGGTCAAAGTACAATCCAGGCCAGCCCGTCTTCTCGGAGGGTGTCATTGGCACTGTGAGACGAGTGAGATGGAGTAACCTCGAGGTTTCTGTAGCGAGTGAGGAAGTTACCTGTTTTCGTATTGCAGAGTTCTGCCAGTAGCCTCATGTGCAATACTTCGTTGTTTTTGAGGTGCCCCCAAATCTTGGACGGCACTTCGTCCGGCTTCTTAGAGCTGGAGCCCTTCTTCAGCTTGGGAAGGGACATCTTCTTCAGCTTGGGACTGAATGCCTTCTTGCCCCTGGTGAAGCAAAACGCTTTCTTCGCCTTGGCGAGACTGGGGGATTTCTTCGGCTTGGGGTTGGATGGTCCCTCCGCTGGATCGTTGGGCTCGACCTTTACCCAGTCGGCATCGAGGGGATTGAACCCGCACTTGTAGTAGTGCCACGCGTACAGCAACTTGTTGGCGCCCTCATGCAGTTCTTCCATGAAGAGCTCCATATCATATCGCCGTTCGACAGTCTTCTTGTTTCTGGCGTGCCAGTATCGATCTTTGGAAGTAGCTGATATCTCGTGAAGAAGAATGAAGACTGCCAGATAGACTGTATACAGCAAATCGGGGTCAATCTTGGCGCTGAGGATCTTGTTCAACTCGGTCAGGAATTCCCTCTTCCACTGATTCAACATGAAGTTGTAATTCAACGCATCAAACTGCTGACAGACCAAGCGCGGCGCGCTAATTTTGTCAGGGAACGGATGTCCTTTTCTTTCGTCGGGCTTCATGTAGAGCGTCTCTTCCTCTCCTGGAGTACCCAAAAGCCAGGCCGAGCCGAGAGTGTTCTCTTTGTCATGTCAATATGGTTGATCACACTGATGCTTTGGGAAAACTCACTCATGGCAAACCATAATTTGAAGAGCAATCCCATGAACTTCTTTGTGTCGACCTTAAAGGGCGATATGTACTATCATCCGCCCGTCAGCGTTTGCAGCACTATTCTCGTTCCTCTCCAGTCTTACCGTAGTTTCTTGCATGTGGTCCCATCTGAGTTCTGTCAGCAAAATCAGAAATCGCGACGGCTAGTCAGAGAGTCTTACGCTGCTTTGTATGTCAATCCTACTAGCGGGTGCAGCCTTGGGTCCTCTGCATATTGCTTGACCGCATCGTATGCATTCTCAATCACATGGCTCTCCAAGACTTTCCGATGTTTCTTGATGTCTGCCAGCGCAAACGGCGCAATCTCCGTCTCCTGCTGCTGGCCGTGCGGGTCCAACCAAAAACGCGATGTTACATCGACGCCTTTGACAGGCTTGAATCTGCGGACCTGCAACACGATGGGGTTCTTACAGTAGCCCAGGGTCAGTTTGATGGTGTGAATGACATCGTCTGCCCAATCTCCCGGTCCCATGTCCCGAATGGCAGCGCCTTCCCATCCTTGTCTCGTGGTGAAGTTGAGACCACCAGTTCGGAAGAGAACAGTGTCTGTTAGTTTCCACCGGACGCAGGGGCAATGATGTAGAACCTTTTTCGAATAATTCAAGAGGATCTTTGCGCAAGGCATACACGGACCGTCAGGGTCGGCCGGGTTTGGTTGACACTATAAGGCAAGTTAGAGGAACGCGAAGGACGTATGACTGGATCATGGCTACTGACCAGATTGCGTTGCCACGCGCATCTCCTGCAAGCTCCAATCAGGCGAGTCTTGCCCGCCTGATCACGTTGGCCGGGAGTCAGGGCTCGGGAACGCCGACCTAGCTTCTTTGTCTTCCTTACGCGAGGAGAGCTAGAGCTTTTTCTTGAAGGCTCTGAGGGAGGCGTTCTGCTGAACACTTCTGTGGTGGGTAGGCAATCGTAGTTGCCGACAGGCTGAACCATCTGAAAAGGCTCATCTTGTATACTGTTGGGAAGACTCACGACACTGCCATGGGATGAGCATGATGGTGAGTATATGCCATGGATGCCGGTCGGACTGTACTGGCCCGTAGTAGAAAGCGCGCCGGGCTGTACCATCTGATAAGAGTCATCCTGGATGCCACTGTGTAGGCTGGATTGAGATGCGCACGACGAGTACGTGCCACCGATCCCGATGATGCTGTACTGGTCCGAGTCGTCCCCGAACTGCTCAAACTCGTTCACGGGTGGATAGTGGAGGCTATTCTCAGCCATGATGGGCATCAAGACCGAGGGGTCATGGAAGGGCTGATGCTGATAGGGCCCGATGTCGAGGCCCAAGGGCAAGGGGATGTCAGAGTGAGGGGAACTCAGCGTAGCGGAGCCATCATATTCAGGAGTGTGTTCATCTGAACCATCGTAATACAGCGGGTAGTCCAGAGTCAAGAATTGAGGCGGGATATCCGTCCCATACCAACCTGTGTAGAAAGGCGGGTAGGGCATATTGAAGTCAAACGCAGATGAACCACAGGCGGGGGCTGTGTTCTGGGGGAATGCAGTGAAGTTCAGATCAATGCCCGGGCCATTAAGGTAGGGAAAGGTGGTGCAGTCTCCAGACTGCAGGCCGGTATTGGGCATGGCCCTGCTCCTCTCCCCACCAGGAAGGTTTGGCTCCTGGCCCGGTCCCATGGTTGGCTCACATCTATTCTCATATCCGACATCGATCCCAATCTCCTCTGCAGGAGCTGATGAGACAGAACTCAAAACCACGCCAGTGGTGACGACGGAGGACATGAATCTGGTCGGGGGCCAATAAGGTCTGTACTCCACAGGCCCGTCGGCCACGGCCATGTCTTTCTTTCCTCTCTTGGGCGAGTTGCCATCGTGCCTGAATCCGATCTTAGAGGGGGCTAAGAGGTGAGACGATGCGGGCCGAGCCCTCTTTCTCTGTTGGCCACAGGCTTTGTCAGCTGCTGCTCCTCTCTATTTCTCTGGCCTTGCCTTTTCTTTCCCCCGGCGGGCGACTACCCACCCCCTTGGCAGAGACGTCCGTACAGGTCAGGAGGGGAGCAAGCAAAGCAGGGCCCTTACAGAAGAGTTGTCCATGGTCAGCCGGGGGGGTTGGCGCCAGCGAGGGCGGGAGGAGGGTCAATCAGCGCAGGGACTCTTTCTCTCTCAGTCGTGTCGTGCAACTGTACCCAAACTCCAATCGAGCCGTCAGCGAGTGAGAGGCAATTATCGATGTGGAGTACTGTTAACCGGTGAGGCAGCGGCAGCCAGGTCAATCCAAACCGGTGTGGGTAGTACGGAATACATACGACAACAACGATCGTGGTTTGCCTTTAGCGACAACTACGCCAGGGATGTCGGTCCGGGGCATGGCATGGCGGCGCAGCCAAAGACAGAGACAGAAGGCAGAGGCGAAGCAGAGAGGGTCAGCAGAAAGCAGAGGAATTGAGACGGATGGTTCCTCGGGATGACTATTCTGGGGTGCCCCCTTGGCGGTCGCAATGTTGTGGGAAGCGAAGCGCGGGTCCAACAATGTCTCTGGGTCGTTGTGCAATCAATGACGATGCTGCTTCTGCTGCTGCTGCTTGCTGCTGCTTGCTTGTTGCTGCTGCTGCTTTTCTCCTGCAGGTCTCTGGGCCACGAGATGGAGAGTTTCCATGTGCCAGATGAGGAGCTTCGAAAATTTGTCTGCCGTGGCCAAGCGACTTTTCTTTTTTTTGCTTTTTCCTCGTCTTCTAAAAGGTCTCGCTCAGCCGCGCTTGACAGTGACCGCCTCCCAGCCGACCTGTCCGCTCCAGCATTGCAGGGGGGGTAGCTGTCGGCAAGTGTAGGCTGTTGGTTTTTATGATTTCTTTCTACTATATTTTGTTGTAGTCGCAATAACTTTTAGTTCCTCCCTCCCCTCACGGTAGATTGCCGAATGGGACAGGTCGTTGTCAAGAAGAAGAAAATCACCAAGCACCAAGGGAGGGGTGGCACTTGCTCGGCTCTCTCAACGGAAATCCGTAACCTGGAATCGGCAGCCGGTCAGACGATGATGCCCACTCGAGCAAATCTCCAACACATGAAAAAGAAAGAAAGAGGAAGCCGGCGATTCGTGGGCAGAAAGAAGCAACAACAGGATCCAGAGGCGGAGAGCCGGCGCCAGTGCCAACCGATAACAGGTCACCAAGGGAATGCGGATTCGGCGGTAGAAAACGAAAGGCGTCCCCACAATCTGAACCTCGTCCTCATGATGACTCTTGACAACACCGAGATCCTGTCATGGGCAAGGAAAAATCAGACAAAAAAGAAACCATACAGCCGTTTTTGATACGACGAGCTCAGGAATTGCCGATACAGAGCTATGATGCACATAGGAAAGCAATAAAACTGATGAGTGTCGTTGACTTAGTCTACTAATTAGAATTGACTTCAAGACGGGCCCTGCCCAAGACAGGTGGGAAAATCCGGAAAGCGGGGACCTCAGCACGTAATCAATGTACACCACGTGCGTTAGTATGCTTGTAGGTACATTACCTGCATCCAAACCGACGGCCCAGCCTCGATCAATTTCTGGGGTCCAGATTGATGTTCTACAGGCTCCGGGCTGCGGGTAGCGCAAAGGTACAAGAGCCATGGATGTCGGTCAATTACATTGCTTCATATTCGCGCCGTCCAGGCAAACTGTTATCAGAGTCGTACTCTTCCAGACCGGATTCAACCCAGGCCAGCTCGGTTGCCGGGGTCCCCATACTCGCCCAATCTCCAGCATCCGATCGCCGACGTTGAGCAAGGCATTAACTGGTGGTTTAGCTATGGTTGTGTGTGTTCTTCTCCATGATAGATAAATTGAATGACATACCGGTGTCAACATGAAGTGGGTGTTCAGGTGTGTAGTGCTTGGCAAGCGAGGCCCAGGCCGCGACTTCCTTGGGTGCAGAAATGATCGAGCTTGCCATGTACATGCCATGCCGGCCATTGGATCGACCAACAATCAATCGATGCAAGATAATCAACAAAGTGTCCATGCACACTGCCAAGGTCAGACTGAGTTTCGCAGGTGGATGCTCACCAATGGTTGGATTCAATTGCTTGAACGAATGACTGGCATCAACGATTGCGCCTGCCCTGCCTGCCCTCCCGTAACCGTAACCGTACTGTACCTACCTAACCCACAGATGACTGGACCCGACGGGCGGCAAGAGTGGCCGGGTCTGGTGGGGTCACCGAGGCTCTTGCCGATGATACCTCGACACATTACATATCTGCTACCATACCCAAGGATGTGCCTTCCTCAATAACGTGAGACCCCACGCGAGGCTGAAGGAGACATGGGATTTGGCGAGTTCGGCAGGGACTCGACTGGACTGACCTGGACTGGGCCCGGACCCCCGTCCGCTGAACGTTCAGACTCGACTTTTGAGATCTCCGCCAGAGGGAATCCGACAACACTCCCTTCACTTCTCAACTACCTGACCACCGCAACACCGTCAACGTACATTCGTTCTCCCATGTTGCTTTTTGGGCCAATCAAGTCCTCTGTTGTGGAATTCATTTGATCATTGAGCAGCTGCGAGCTTCATGTTCTTCTGCCTCGATTCCGAAAACGAAGACTTTGCAATTTCTTCCGACTGAGGCGTGTAACCACTATCTAGGTGAGAGCAAGGTAAAGAAAGAGACATCTGGCTGGAGACCTCAAGCTGGGAAGCGGATAGGTACCCGCTCTCTTACTCCCTAATAACTCATGCAGCCATGTATGTACTCCTGACAACCTAAGCGACTGCCCGTGCCACAGGTATCGTCAAAACCTTCCCACCAAAACCATCTCCCGCGCCGGCGCCACCCACTCCCATTGCAGCACACATTACATTACACACATCCAAAAGCCAACCGCAACTGCAGTTCGTTTCCGATGGGCCATGTGCCAAATCAATTTGTAGATCCTCCAGGATATACACACATATATGCCCAGCCAGTCAGTCAGTCGAGGAGCCCACTGCGGCATGGCCCGCAGACTTATGCAGCATGGCTGTCATTCTCGGCGGTTCGCTACACCAAGATTGGCAAGCCGCTTCATCGAACATCCGGTGTGAACGCCGGGACGCCTGTCTGCATATGATGAGTGCGCGCGAACCCTCCAGCAGAAAAGTTTGGCCACGCAAGTGGTATGGCCCTTCTTCTTTTTTTTCCCCTCTCAATTTTATTTTTATCGAATTCTTTTTTTGGTTTTTCCTTCTTTCTCCTAAGTTATTTCTCAGTTCCCATACTTTTCCCCACCCTAAACAGGTGGCCACGGTAGGTCATCGTTTCTTCACCTAACCCGGATACTGGGACCTCCCGCCAAGCAGAGGCGCGCGTCACCTGTCAATTGGCCTCTGCACCCGTCCGTGGCTCGCACCGCAGCCGCCGACAGCAAGCAGCAGAAGAGAAGCAGCCGCGCGATCAGGCCTCATCTTCTTCTTGACCTGATACAGCGCCAAATCTTTCTCTCGCAATTCAGATCTCCCGACCATCACCCTCGGATCGAGCCTACCTGGCTGGAGCCACGTCAATCGGTCATCGAAGCCACCCCAGTCGATCAACAATGGTACTCATATCCGAAAGGTTGTTCGCCTCTCGAGAGAGAGAGAGAACAGACCACAGAAAAACGACCATGATGGCGGCGAAACGTCATTCCTCCGCTGCCCATCTTTTGCTTCTCGTGCCTTTGATACATCTCGTCCCCATCTTGAAGATCTGTTGCGTACTTTGCCCACCCCTGTTGAAAAGCATGTCGTTGTTGTTCAATGCGGTGGAACTCTATTCGTCGTCGCCGTCTCCCGGACTCATCAGTTGTCTCTGAGCGAGAGCATCGTCAACTCCTGGAGATGATGCCACCCAGTCCACTTTCCGAATGCAACGGCGATGAGTGTCTCGACAGGGCAGGATAGTCGCCGGTGTGAGTCCTGTCTTCTTTTCTTTCTCGTTTCTCTCTGCCTTCTTAGTGTGCCCTTCCCGCAGTGTCCCATTTCGGTCCTCACCGGACGTGGCCGGGGTCCCTCCGATATAGTGTGCATCGAGTATACATACTTTTGATTCTCACCGACGTCTGCGATCCATATGCACCATACACAACTGTGGATGTTTGTGGCTTCTCCCAAATGTTAGCCCGAATGAAGAAAAAAGTATACCCTTGGCGAGCATGGGTCTAAGAAACTCTTTTCCGTTCTTTTTACTCGCCCCTTAATTATTATTCAACGTACCCCTGAAGCTTGTGTACTTTTCGCGATTGGCTGTGAGATGACTGGCGGTGTCGAGAGCAGAAGCATCCGAAGCTGCACGTTGTGTGATCGAGTATGAACACCTGATGGTGAAGCTGTAGTTAAATAGGAGCGGGTGATCCGGTGATGGCCTCTTGACGTCTTGTCGATGGTCGTCTCCCAACGCAATCCAGGCAGCTGACAACATGACGACTCAAGTCCATCCCAACGCCAACGCTTTCCAGAACGCTTCCGGCTCTTGGAAGGAAGGCGATGACGGACTATTGGGCTATCAGAAGAATGGCACATGTCAACCGCCTGGGTCTTTTCCTTCAATTGCCCTCGGCCGCGACGGCAAGCCATTTACTTCACGCGCACCACATATTTTGCATCTCAACCGGCAACATGTTGATGAAGTTGAAACCGGCACGGCCGGGTTCAAAGGTAAGAGCTGAGCGGGATCTCTGTTCTAGCCAACGCTAATCATATACCTATACACCAGAAAGAGGACTGGACGGAGATGAGATAAGTCGAGCGAATTTCGACCTACCCACACTAGGCCCTGTTTTCGATGATGGCGCCGAAGAGCTGCACCATGGACATGGGGTCCTCATAATTCGAGGCCTTGACTCGAGGAACTATTCTGTCGAGGACAATGCTCTGCATCAGCTCGGGATCTCGTCCTATATTGGAGACAAGCGTGGTGTGCAAAGCTCGAAAGGAGCTATGCTATGTACGTTTTCTTCAGCTGCATGTGGGTCTCGCCGGATACGGTCCTGACTATTTTGAAACAGCACACATCGTTGAGAAGAAGTCGTGGACAACGCCGCCCGAGAGAAGACATGGAATTCACACAAATGTATCCTTGGTGAGTTGTGTTCGCCATGTCATGAGAAAGACCGAAACTCACGTTTTCCAGCCATTTCACACTGACATGGGAACCGATATTCTCGCGCTCCAGGTGCGGGAGTGCGCCAAGGTTGGCGGACAGACATGTGTGTCCCCAGTTCGTGCAATTTACAACGACCTCATGGAGAATCATCCGCTGGTCGTCCATGCGCTTGCTCGACCCGACTGGCCTGTGAGAAGGTACGTGCCCTGAGACTCATGGGCGAAGCCGCGGGCTTGTGGACAAAACAAATCGTTGACTTGCGGGTTTACAGTAGCACCAAGGGTTTTATGAGGTGTCCACTGCTCACTTATCATCGAGGCAACCTAATGTTCTCAATGGATCCTGCCCGTCTTGGGCCACGCGAAGGAAACCGGGCGCCGCCGCTTACCGTCGAGCAGGAGGCGGCATTGATGATTCTGCAGACAGTAGCTCGCAAGCATCAGATCAAGCTTGACCATCGCCCAGGTGATCTCGTTTTTCTGAACAACTACACCGTTCTTCACGCCAGAGAGGCATATGAGGATGGCGAAACGACATCGCGACATCTCGTCAGACTCTGGCTACACAACTCGAGGCTAGGGCTACCAATCCCTGACGGCTTCCACTTGATTTGGGACTGTACTTTTGGCCAGCGATCTAAAAAGATCATCAACCACAGTTACCCATTAATACCAATGCCGTTGTACATTGAGAGCAAGGTATGGAAGATCCTCACTCCTTCAGACTCGGCGAAGCCATGCTAACATACTGCTGCAGTAAGTCTGAACAAATCCGTGACAAGCAGGGCAATGCGGTTTTCATGCAAAAGAATCACGTTGAGCGTACAATTTTGTGTCGAATTCTGGCACGTCCAATTCTTAAGTTCTCAGTAACTGGTCACTGACATGATTTGCGCCACTAGGTACAACTCCGGCACGGCAGCTTTTGTGCCTGATGATGAAGACGAGGAAGATCAAGGCAATCAAGGCTGTCACGATAATGGTCCTGCGGCCGACACGAATGATCCCTGTGAGATCCGCGCGCTCTCTAAAGCTGATTAAGCGAGGACCGGCGGTCTGGGTGCGATATATGAATGTCATGGGATCAGGGTATCTTTGTTTTCGTCTACATCTGTTTCACATTCTTCTAGAGTGTTATGTATAGCGTCTCTTGGTGCAGTTCTTGGGTTGGAAAAGCAAATTCCAAAGTCTAGCCGTCTCAACCGAATCTTAATTTTCAAACGCTTTTGGCCTATTTGGTTCGTGGGAACAATTGACGACACCTACTCAGGAAAGTGTTCTATGATGAATTAGAGAATGATTCGGGAATAAATGTAAAACAGTGTTCAAAACAGTGTCAGATTCTTGATTGAGTCGTTGTCGTCAAGAAATAAACCATCGATCATGTGCATGCAAGATCCATGTGACTGCCTCATGGGTACCTAATAAGACCCCGGATTCGTGGCTGATAACGCTTTTCCTGCATAAAGACGACATCATATTGGGGTTCCTGTTAAAATGGATCCCAGCGCTTGCAAACCGGTGTGGGAGACCACATGACCTGGAACTGCGCTAGAAGAGATGTTTGAATTTTTTCTTTTCCATGAAAGAGTCGGACGATGTTTCTTCTTTCATCCGTAGTTCTTGCTTGATTTCTTTTCTATTCAATTTCTTTTCTGCAATCTTCTCTCCCGGTCTTGCTTTTTGAGAGCTGCCATATGCAGGCAGCATGTAGTTCGAGCGCGGTGAACCTAGTGGATGATCCCACCGCTGATAAGGTTGCTTCCGTACATGTCGGCACTTGTTCAAGGCCGGGGAGGAGTCGGCGAAGACCAGAACGATAGAGGCATACCGAGTTCTCTTTGTTCAATGGCAGGCCTCTGACACGGGATGACGGCGCGAGGTTGCCGAAATAGTCACTCTCCCTCGAAGGCGAGATCACCGGGTCCGGGATTGCATACCACGATGAAGATTATGAAACTATGAGCAATCCAATAGCAACCCGCTGACGTACATCCCAGCAAAAGAATCGATATCGATGACAATTGGAGTGGCGTGAAGATGGTCAAGTCGTGCATTTCCCATCTTCAAAAGTCATGACGAAATACCCGTTTCGCCTCGGTGGTACGAATCTGGTTTCTGTGGCATGGCAAATCATAACATACGTTTGCTCGAGCCTATTATCAAACTGCTGATCATATTCTAAGCGCCCAAGATTTGAGACCCGTACTATACTCACCCAGTGCACCGTTGATACGGAGAAGACCCTGATTTCTTGTCCAGGGGTTTGATTATACCTCCCTTAGAAGAGGCGACAAGATTACGCAAACCGGCGGTCGTTTCGAGATGATCTTTTGTTTTTCCAACTTGATTTCTTTCACAACTCATACCCTGACATGCTCATTTGCCAACAAAGATACGTGCCCGACCCAAAAGTCGCCAGTGGCGCTCGGGTTTCTGAGTACAAGGTACCAAGTAACGTTGCCATCTGCCGCAAAACAGAAATACCTCGTAGTCTGCACATACCATGATACGCGCCCAAGGTGGACTGGCCCACCGCCACCTGTCGCCGGTGAGCCAGGAGGTCGAAGTCGATTTTGTCTTTTTTTTTCCTGCCAATATTACCCGCTTTTTGTATCAAATGCAAGGTGCGTGCATGAAACGCCACGTGAGAGCGCAGACGACTGCCTGCATGACTAATTACCGAGGTGCTTGCACTTTGATTCGTATACTTCGGGACAAAACCAGCATGCATGCTTCCCGGGGAGTGAAGTATCCAGACAGAAATGAAAAAGGTTCTTTACATGGCATAATCTTTCTTTCACCGATTCATATTTCTTTCTTTCCTCTCGTTTTGTTCAGGTCCGAACCAGGGACCCGACCGGTGAAGCCCCCTCGCACAAGTCCTCCATAGATATGATAGGCTCCTATTCTTTCTGGTGTTGAGTGGTCGTGTCTTAGCCGCCCGGTTCAGCGATTGGTCCTCGGGAGAGTCGTACCAGAGCGGGCAAGAGAGCTTGTGAAACTGACTACGTTGGTGAGAGCCTGACGGATGGGGATGGTGCGCGGGTCGGCCGTTTGGGTCGCGGGCCTCGGTGCATTTTGTCGCAAATGGGTCTCGTTCGGATGTTACACGACATGATTCTATATGTCATCGAATTTCCAATATTGGCGGCTCTTGGTCTGTTCAGACATCTGGCAGTCTGGAAAGAGACTGGATTGGGGATTTGTCGTCTTTTCTTAGTGGTCGGATTGTGGTAATGAAAAAGTCGGGCACTCTCCATGGACCGGATATTGCTACCTACCAAAGTATACTGAGATTGATTGTCTTTTTTCGCAATGAAAATTTGGACTTGGATGCTCGCCCGGTTTCAAAAAAGTTGGATACCTTCATTTAGAAGACTTAGCCCGACACACGGCTGGCGGCATACTTTGAAGCAGATTTGCAGATTGCATATTCTCTTCGCGAAAACTTTCTTGTTTCCATTTTTGTCTAGGGAAAATGGCAAGTCTTGACAGCTACTCGGTATTTTTGAAATCTGCTCTTGTTCTAAACAGTCGTCCGATCAGATGGTCTTAGTTCTGATCGCTGGTCATCATGTTGCTTGCATTTTCCATAATTCTTCTTGTCTTGGCCATGTGTGACTGTGTCCACCGGGCAAGCTCTGTACTACTCGGTGATGATTGTAGATGGAGCGCAAGCGTCCTGAGACCAGCCCCTTCAGCACAAGCATAAACTAATGTGTAACAGTACCGGAGATATCAGGTCAAGTTGCCCAGGGGCGCAACATTAACCGGTGGCCGTCTTTGCGATACCACGGTGGGTTCTTAATGTTGTGTAGAAAGCTGCCACGACCTGTGGATGCGCGGATTCATGTTCAAGACCAATTAGACTGCAATGCTTACAGAACACGAGCCTAAGATCCAACATCTGGATCTCTGTTGGGCGAAACTTTATGGTGGTTCAGATGAGTCTTCAAATGCTGAGAACTGTGAGAGGGAATAGACCTCGGGGGCGTGTCAGCTTAATTTGCCACATATGAGTACACGATTTCTGATAGAGGACGCAATACTAAAGTCATGGAATGTAGAGGATGATTCTGTTCCATTGACACTCTTGTGAAGAGCATATCATGCCGTTGCCTAGGATCTCCTCTTTCAATACTTCCGTGAGTCCCGCGCCTGGTTCGCTTGGATTCGATTCCATTTTCGTTCGAATGTAAGACCAGCAAATTGAATTGTTTATCATTCGCTCCCATTTTCCGCATTTATCCATGGAGAGAAGGTCCTTAAAGTCCTCCTGCAAAGGAATTGCCGTCAGCGGATAGACCTGTGGTTTGGTTCACAGTGCTATCACGTACGTCCATCTGACAGATTTTGCCACAAAAGGACACCAGATCGAACACTTGCCCAGGCACATACTCGTGAGTTTTTGACGGATTTCTATCCAATCTGGATGAATGTAGTGATGATATCATGAGGGGTGGATGATCACTCAAAGCTAGACAAAGCCGTTCTCTTTTTGCTCCGGGGCGTCAGCTGACTCTCCTTGTGCTGGCTCCTTATCTACGAATTAATTCTTCGTTTAGCTATCATTGTTTGCGAATATCCTTGAGGCTTCCAACATCATAAGAGCCTCCGGTGTCTTCGCGTGGGTGTTCCTTCGTGGAGAATCCGAATGGCTTCTCTTGGGGAATGTTCTCGAGGAACTCCAACAGGTTTTTCTCCACGTCGGCCACTGTGCTGATGGTATCTTGAGAACTTGGAATGCGATGACGGTGTTTCGGTCCGAGGCGTAATCACTCGTCCTCGTATAAGCAAAGTGTAAGGATCGTTGAGATTGTCCAAAATGGCGTCAACGTCAAACCCCGGGAACATGAGGGCCTCTACGTTGGCGGTGACGGCTCTGGTAGGGGGGGAGCATTCATCCGGCGCGTTTCCGGGAGGTCTCAGCATTACAGGTGACTTGTATAAATAATTTGAAGCCGGAGAAAACTCTGTAGAATAGTTTCTAATCCAGCCTTCGAGAAGTAGAACTTCGTATGACACTACCGGTATCAATTCGACGGTCGTAAGCTGTCTCTGTTGAACGATTCTTCCATAAAACCACGGATCCCTCAATGTGGATGTCATACAATGTCTTTTGGTTGAGTTATTGGTGGGCAAGTCTGACACGTGGTAGTTTGATTCATCTGCTCCAGGGCTGACACGATTCCTTGAGCTTGCAGGTGGCTCCAGGGAGGGTACGTAAAGACGAGTCTTGAGAGGTGGGTGGCAGTGGTGATTTTGCGAGGAATGACAGGAGCAGGGTCAGAATCCTTCTCTGGGAGTTTGCTGATAACGTCTGTATCGCTCCGGTAAAGCTTGCGTGTGTACCTTGCGTTTCGTAAAGCCATACTTTGGCATTTGGAACCAAGTGATCAGCGGCTTGGTCTTCCCCTGGAGATCGCGTGCCGCAGCGTTGGCAGACTGCGTTCTGGCAACGAGCCTCTCGCTCGAGGAAGGCTTGGGCCTTGCCATCACGACGGGCCTGGCGCTCAAGGAATTGCTCGTGACTGACCCAGCGCTAGGCATCAAGGTCGGCGATCTCAGTAGGGCACTCCTTCTGGAGGTAGCCACTCTGGTTGCAATAGTTCCAACACTTGTTGTCGATACCATCGCAGTTACCGACAACGATACTGCGACCGCGGGTGACGAAGGTGTCCTCGGCCTGCTCCATTTGCGACGTTTCGGCGCACATGGTCTTGATATGACTGGTCTCGCGTTCTGGCAGACTTCTATAAGCACATATAGGCCCCCTGTTTCCTGTTTTTCAGATGATTGGTCTCTGAAGAAGACGTCCTTTTCTCCACAGTAGAAGGAGGTGTAGTTCAATACCAAGTCATCTGCTTCCTTGCTTTTTTGAGGAGCCGTACTGCTTGAGTATTATCCTCATCTATCTATTTGTCTATATTCAGACTTCCGATTCCATCTTGGCGAATCACCATGATTTGGTAATGACTGAGTCAGACTCCGTGAGAGCTCTGACAATTTAATCGTCCAACGCAGCGTGGTTTTCGCGGATGACGTGTGCTGGCTGTGAGGCAATGTCGCTACTCTGCCATCACGCTATCAAGGATTGATCCTCATGGTACTACGTAGGTAATATTTCAGCACATATTTTGATGGAATGTGACTAGAGATTATGATTCGAACTCATGAAAGAATAATTATCTATGAATTTTTATACTCGGCAGTAATTTGATCAATAATTCATTAACAATGCTGCAATTCTTGGGGAAGGGGGATTTGAGCCAGTTTGCCGTCGTGCCGAAATTTTCTGGAGTTGAGTCTGCCAGTAGGTCGGAGATGGACAGCTTTGCAAATGCTTGATCTCAGGTTGTGGAGGCGACGGCGTCGCGTGCGGCAAAATGAGCAGGTCGGAAGGGCAGGATCTCATCTTCGTAGTCTGCCCTATAGCCACTTCAGCTTCTTCTGAATGGCCCGCTCGCAATTGGTTATCGACTAAAAGATTTTTTAAATCCCTTTCGAAGAAGCTTTCCGGCCAGGCACAAATCTTCTTTTGTAACCCAATTGTTCAGTTGTGTCGAGTCACATGGACGGCCCTACTCTTATGAGGCCTTATGTCCAGTGGTGAAGTCGTATTCCACGTACGAATGACGGTATTTAATTATGAGTAGAGTGTGTCACAGTCAGTGACTTTCGTGTGATTCACAGCCAGCAACTCCCCCTTCCAGGTCGGTATGTGAGTCAACATGAGCGGGCTGAGGAGTCAACAATGATATGAATTAATGATATCACCAATAAAAGGTGTTGATTTGATACATCAACGACGATTACATCAAATGAAAGAATCTTGAAAGGCAGGCAGGCTATAGACTCCTCAGTATTTCAGGGCTACCAAATCATCTGGAGTTGAACAAGATGTGGTAAACTACTAAGACAAAGACTTGTTTCGAATCAGACAATGGCATTGTACAATGATCAAAGAACAGTGCGTTGGAGTTTTCAGAAGATTTGTATGACTGGCAGTCATGCTCAGAAGCCTGATTCTGTATTTAAAGTCGACCAGTCCACCAGTTAAAAGTTTTGTTTTCCGTCCACGTCATATTCGTCAAGCAAAAACAAACTACAAACATCACGAGCAAATAAGAAAAAGGAGGCAAAAAGGTAAGGAACTGACTCTTGAAGTAAACCTCAAGATCATCAGAATGCGTTTCTGGCCTAACGTGGTCCGCCACAGCAGACTGAGCAACGCAGAGGCTGACGCTCTGTATCGCGAACAGCAAATAATGGCGTTCCTGCATGCCCCGGAACCGGCCAGATCGGCGGAGAGGACCCTGTCTCCAGAAGAAGTCTTGAGGGAGAACTTCGAAGCCGACAAGACAAAGCTTCATTACCTAGTAGGTCGGGTCGAGCTGTACTACGATGACTGCGCGGAGTCGAACTTTGGCAACCTCGTGGGCGACCTGGTGCAGGCGTACGAGGTCGCCGAGAAGTACTTTGTCGGCGCATCTGATTTCGCCGGGTCCGCCTCTCCCACTTCGTTCCCGGGCGTGTCCGAGGCTCACGTCGTCGAGGCCGGGGAAGCGCTGGAGCCGCTTCGCAGGAGGCTCGTCAGGGCCCGCCAAGGCTTCATCCAAGATCACGAGTGGGAACCCATCATGCGCGATGCGCGGATCGCGAGGCAGGGAAGAGCAGCCACCCTCGCAACAGACGGCGGCGAAGCGGGCCAAGCAGCAGGCCACGCTGTCGACGACGTGTGTCGTGACGAATCCTGGGAAGCAGAAGCAGCAGCGGCAGCCGGAGGCCGGCGGCACTCGCGCAGCAGGCCCTCGCGCAAGTTCTCCTTTGAGGAGATCCAATAGGTGCGCCCTGCTAATGCCTCACAGGTCTGACCAGTGCCATTTCGAGACGTAGAAGGCGGAGGGAGCAGGAGTGACGACCTGTAGGTAGCACGCACCCTCCTCTCTTCCCCCTTCCCCCCCTCCCAGGGAACCACGATGGCGAGACTGCCTCGGCCATCCAGCGATCGAGGCGGAGTGGTTGGCGGTTCCGGTTGCAGTGAGCGCTGCAAGTTGACCCGGTTGTAATCTAAGGCCATGTATGTAATCTCAGGCATGTATATAGTGCGTAGTCGTGGCCAGACCCGCGTTCACAAGGCTACGAGGAGGCATCAGTACCAAATAAAAGGGATCAACCAAATAGACTAGAGGCGCATTCAAGGACATCTGACGTAGTACAATAGAAACGAGAAAAACAAAACTTGCTCTTGGACCAAGACTCTTCGTACATGAAGAACCAACGCCCACGTAGAACACATCATCATGCATGTTTGGGGCTTATTGTGACATTATTGGCAGATGTGAAACCGGTCACGTAGGCCAGATTGAGTTTGATCATGCATCTTGACACTTACTGGCTCCAGATCTCTACGTGTTACATTGGGTGGGCCGAGATGTTGAAAGCGGAGGGGCGGTTGGATTGAGACGTGCATCGCGCGGGAAATATTCCCAGCATGCGGGAGACAGAATCGAGAAGCCTGAGAGAAGGCTTTCAGGGTCAAGGGTCCGGAGCGCCTCCGGGGCGCTCGGTGCAATGTCATTGGACGGCGACGCAGTCATGGCAACGTAGCAGCATCATGCAACAAGGTGTAAGCGGGAGGCTGCTTGGGTTCTTCAGTAGATTTTCTATGATCGGCTTGCTTCCGCCATTTCACACCGCCTCGGCTCTTTTGTGCCCTCGGCAAATTAATCAATCAACTCAAGAGGCCACTCGAGTGATGAAAAGTCGAAGGGCCTTTGGTGCATATAATACAACTAGATCTCAAGCAGACGCCGCGCAGAGGCTGTAGCCTAGTGACATCTCTGGGGAATTCCACAGGTGACTCTTGATGTAGATAAGAAGATAAAGGCTGACTTCTTGTCGGTTAGATCTGGATCGCACACGCGGGAGAACAAACGTGCATCTTTATGACTCAAGGGAACTTCCGCCAAAGAGTCGGGTGCGGGACGTTCCGACCTTGCCCTTGTCACAAAGTGATATGTGACAAGTGAGCCGCCTCGAGTCGCTGAAAGTATCGGTACATTGATTATGTCCATGGTACTCGAGGAAAAAATCAGACAAGACCATGACCTGCATGAAGATCAGTGGGCTATAACCTAGCTGCGCGGCCAGTCGCAACAGGACAAGATAAAATGCCGAAACAACAGATCGTCCACTACGCCTGTTGGGGTTGCATTTCACACCTGCTATAACAGAATATTTCCGTGCAGATACGCCGTGCAGATACGTCATTTCTTCCTGTCATTTTTCCCAGGGCTGCAATCGAGCATCTGGGGTTCGATCTCAACACTATTATGTAGGATATATGCAGTTTGACAAAAAGACGGTGCATGTATGGAGATCCTGGATCCCAGGATATCGAGTTTGACCTCAAGAAGGTGGTATTTGGCGATTTTGACAGGATGGCATTCACGGGATGATTACTGATCTTGGAATCAACAGCGAATAGCACAGACTCTCGGACTCTTTACGAGGTGATCAGACAAAAGTCAGGACGAACTATTGTATAGGATTTAGTATAGGAGAGTTTGGGGCTAGCAGGAGAAGAAAGCAGGAAAAGGTGACAGATCAGTGAGAAATCATCCCATTACCAAGGAAGATTGAACCTCGGGGGAAAGCGGCTGAAAATTTCATAAACGGTTTTTAATGTATGGTATGCATAAGCGAGGCTGCCGAGGATAGGAATATACTCCGGAGTATGCAACAGTGTTATAGTCAATCGCTCCACACTGTTCATATTCTATCTCCAGTTCCCCAAATAACTCGGAAAGGGTTTAGTGGTTTGCTTAGCTAATTGATCACTATCGATAAGGTTTAGTCTTTGAGCTAAGCAAGGTCCCGCTACGTGGCAGCTGAGGAAGGCGCAAGGCCACAGGGTGTCTCGTCTGCTGTCTTATGGTCCCTGCCAATTGCTGTGCTGGCCTCGTCAACATCTGAACAACCTACGATTCAGCAACGCCAAAAACCACGAACTCCGACACCCCAAGGAGCCTCGCACCTCAAGCTACAGTCGGCAGCAACAGGATCAGCACACAAGATACCCGATCCCGAGCTTGCGAGAAATACACTACCACCGGGGACATCCCAGTCCCATATTTCGTTCCCTGTCGACTCGCCCTTTGCGACACGACTGACTCCCACACCTCCCTCACATTCCCAAATCCAGACATCATGGCCGCACAACAACCGATGCGCGCGGCACCGCCGCCCTCGCTCCCTCCCGTGGACGAGATCATCGAGATCCTGCCCCTCCAGATCGACCCCCAGACCAAGGCCATCTCGGCGCCGTCGCTGGCGTCCAACAAGGCGCTGCAGAACGAGCTCCTGGCGCTCAACGAGCTGCACCGGTCGCTCCTCACGCTCGAGACGCCCTCGCAGACGCCCCCGCCCCCGATCCCCGTCAACCCCAAGCGCAGCGCCCAGGTGACCAAGCTCCGCGACGGCGGCAACGACTGCTACCGCAAGCAAAAGTACGGCGAGGCCATCAAGATGTACGGGCTCGGAATCGGCATGGCCCTCAAGCGGCCCCACTGGGAGCCCCAGCAGCTCGTCCGCGAGGAGATCGCCAGCCTGTACGCCAACCGCGCCCAGGCGCACATGGGCCTGCAGCAGTGGGCCGAGGGCGCCGTCGACGCCGAGGCCAGCGTCGAGGCCAAGCGCGTCGGCAACGCAAAGGCCTGGTGGCGGAGGGGCCGCTGCCTGTACGAGATGGGCCGCCTCGACGAGGCCCGCGAGTGGGTGTCCCGCGGCCTCGAGATGGAGGGCGAGGAGGCCGAGCTCAAGACCCTGCTGGCCGACATCAAGACCAAGCTCGCCGCCAAGAGCTCGTGAGAAGAGGCGAGATAAGGACTGTCAAAATGGCAGACGGATTACGGGAGAGATACTGGACGTCAACCTTCCACCATGGTTTCTGTGGTTATCACCGCCACAATCAAAATCAGTTGATTAGCAGGAGGCTGCGGAGGATGTGAAATATTTCGATTTTCTCAGGGTTGCGGTAATGCATTGTATTTACACTGGCGTTTCATGGCGGGCGGCAAGGCAGCATTTGTCAGCCCTGAATGGTTCAATAAACTTTTTTCTAATTCCTCATGATCCTGCCCTCTCTCCCCTCTTCCTCCCTCTGCCCTATCCATAGCTTCGGAAGCTACCATGTGTCATGATCTCAAAACCACGTGGGCATAACTTTAAAACGCAGTGCCAGGCATACTATAATGGAACTGCTCCGATTCTAGTGCTCAGCTTCGTGGCTAGGCATGAAGCTTAATACTTGGATATAGGAATTGCCCAATTCGGAAATACTCGAGTGTGTTCAGGAAACTGGTAAGAATATGTGCAATTCATTCTCAAGAAAAACAAGAATAAAACTCCTATACGTATGATACGATCTTTGAGATGATAAAACTCCAAATTCTACATCCACTTCCTTCTCCCTGGCTCTCTCAACTGGCCGTGTCTGTCGATTTGCATGCTGGAACAAAGGAACTCCGCAGCTTCGACACCGGGGCTCTCTCTATCATATTCTGAAATGGCGCGGCTCTGTTCCAGAGATATACCCTTCCCCATACACTGTTGCGTGTAACAAAAGAAACTTGGTCGTTATTTTGTACTCATGCATTTCTGAGCGTGAAAACCAAAATGTGTGCAGCATCTCCATCATGCTCGTGACAAAATTGACATACTCGTCTCTCTTCTCTCGGCTGCCCCTCAAACCAGAAAGAAATGCGCATGTCTGGTAGGGAAAAAAGCAGAACGGCTTCCTCCGTGGTATCTTCGTGTTTGCAGTCTCGGAATACGAGACGACGCGACGTAGCGATCTGTTGGTTTTGTATGTACACGCTCGCTAAGCAGGTGTCCTTTCTCGGTCGTTGCAGGAATAATCAGTCGGCCATGATAGACCAAAGGTGTCGTAAAACAGGAATGGCGAAAAATCTATGCCTGGACGGCCGTCTTCTCGTTCAACACGCTGGGCTTTCGCGGCCGCATGACGGCATCTTGGCTGGTCATGCGGCGGTCGAGGGCCCGCTCGAGCTTGGCACCGAGCGCCAGCTTGCTCATGGTGGCGGTCTTTGCCTCGGAGAGTTCGACGCGCTGCTGTGTGAGGGCCTTGTTCTCCATGCGCTCCAGGCCGGTTCCAATGTTGCTGATCTCAGCGTGCGCGCTGTCCGTCGTGGCGACCGAGGGCGCCTGCATGCTGTACTGGCTGTAGCGTACTGAGGTTCGGGCCTTCATCGTGAGGAAAATGATGAGAATTAGCTTCTTGGTGGATAAGAGTATGTAGTGGGCAGAATTTGTGTGTATGTGTATGCTTCTAGAAGGATGTCATGGACCAAAATTGGTGTGACGTGAGGTAGATTTTAGAATAATCCAAGAATCATGGACGGGCAACCAGAAAACAGGGGTTTTGGGTCAATCAATAACTTTAGAATCAAAGAAAGCATAGAGCACGGGGCAGTCTAACGATGGTGGATTTTAGGAAACCAGACTGGACCTACCGAGGGGGCCATGATGGGGCGTGACGAGTCCAAGGATGCAGGCATCTTGTTTAGGTCTAGACAGTTTACTCGAAACAAAAGTTTGCAGAGGTAATGACAAAATAAGACGAGCGACTGGAGCGATAGTTGACGAAGTGGTAGTAGCGAGTGGTGTTTTCGTAGTTCGATCGGGCTATGTGGAATAGCCGAGGAGGCTGACGTCGCTAGAGACTAGGATGGAGATTCTTTTCTCGTTGGGCACAGAGCTGCTTCTTGGTATTCAGACAGCCGATGTGGTGTAACGGTGGCACGGGCACGTGGGAAAGTCGAAAACTGCCGGTGCGAGTTGTGAAGTCTTGGATCAGACGAGACGAGATATATGCTGTGAATCAGTGACTACTTTGCTGATGAGTGAGTAATCTCTTGGGCAGGAGAGCGAGCCGGGATGGGCGGACCTCTGGGAACGACTGGACTGGTTCGAGTCTGATGAGAGGAGAGTCGGGTGGTGTGTTGTGGGAAGGAGAATAGTAGTTTGGGAATGGTACGGGGATTGAACGGAGCAGCTTGAGGAGGAAGCTAGAGGTAGAGGTTAGGTACGAAGGGGGTTTAACGGTTAGACGAATGGACGGACGACTTGTTTAAACTGTTTTAGCCGCTCGATGGGGGGCAGAGCGCGATGTGACTGGGCAGACGAGACAGAGGCACTGGCCTGGGCGCAACAAGAACCTTACCCTTCGCAAGGTTCGGATCAGGGTCACAGCGGCTCAACGACGAAACGAAGAGGGAACTCGTGGCAATGCAGTTTACTTGGTTGCGCATCTTCTTGCTCTCCCTCATCTCTTTCATTCCGTCTGATCTATCAAGACTTTTACGATGCTCTATCATGTATCACTATCAAAAGTGGCCTCACACACCTCCTCTTTGACGGTCTGACCTTAGCTGTGCCCTATGAGGAGAGCCTAAGCGCTACTGTAGGTACTGATAAGTGTGCATCATCTTCTTCTCCTCTCGAGTCCCTCCCTCCAAAAGGACCCGTCGCGCCAACGAAGAACCCCAGGCCAGTTGCACTCTCTACATCATGCCAGCAAGTGACCCGTCACCCTGCAGCCCTGCACAGCACTGATCAGTGATGAGCCACTGGAGCACGCCGTCACCGCTCTGGCAATGTCGCGGTCGCAAGCGGATCGGCATGGACTGGATGGGTAAGGCCTGGCGTCGCAAAAGTGGCACACACACCTGCTAGCCATTGTATCCAGTCACAAGTCGGGTACCCCTTATTTCCAGCCGGGATACACCCGTCTCGTGAAGAACTGTTCATAAAATGCTTAGATTAACTGTCTTGTAGTGTGGGAAGTATGTAATATTGAACTGAGAGAGGGAAGGGAGAAGGATCGATGATGATGATGATGACAGGAAAATAACACGTCTTCCGTTGTTTACTTCCTTGCCGCAGAGTTCGAGACATGTCAATTGGTCAATTCTGTATGCAAACATGCTCTGTCTGTCTCGGCTGCAATTGTCAACCTAAGGCGGGAATGGCAGGTACCTGTCAGCTGCGTAGGCCCGCGGCAAGATACCAGGAAGCGCAGAAAGAGGGTATTCGTAAAAACGGATTGGCGGGGAATGAGCTGCCATGGAGCACCTAAATGTGCTAACGCGTCCGGCAATTAGCACCAACTGGACCACTAAAGAGGGTGCAATCCGTGGATGCCACTGGTCTGACTGGCAGCCAAGTTGCGATTAGCGTTCTTTCTGCCACATGGCACCGCAGGAATCGGCAGGATCCAATGCGACCCCATCGGGCATCTTGCAGAAGCTGAAGGCAAGAAAGGCAGATCCTTCCTTTTTCCCGCCAGTTCATCTGATGCCATGTGGCCGAGATGCAGCACCAGAGTCAACAATGGATTGATGGTTGATTGAGAAGCGATGCGAAACACGCGATTCTCCCCGGCGAACATACCAAACCTGTAGTATTGTGTGGTTCAACTCGCCACAACGTCACTCGAGTCTCCTCTCTTTCCATTTCATCTCTTGCAATGACTTGAAATAGATGCGCGCCACCAATTGCACCCCGGAATGATTATCATTTCGTGCAAAGTGGAGAATCTCCCCTATCCAGAACTTCCACCGACTCTCTCGGCCGCCGAAGAGTGCTTACTGGCAATGGCACGTTGGTACCTACGTAAGGGGGCCCAAGGACATGGCCTCTTTGGGTTGGCTCGCTCGGCTGGTTCTCACTCCAGCAACTCTAGGCAGCTCTCTAGGCACTGCGCTACACATTCTCACCAACGGTTTTCTCGTCGCTGAAAGTTGAAACAAACCGGGCAAGCCGGGGTTCGCCAAGGGTATGATTGAATTGGAATCTTGACAGTCTATCATGGGAAAATTTTCTCGTGATCAGCTTGCTCGACGTCATGAGCCGGGGGTGAGTAGCAGGTTTGGCAGAGATGCCGTTGTCTGTCACTGCCACTGCCAGGCAGGTCTGGCAGTTTGGGAGGTGATGAGCATCATGACTGCCACCTTTCGTAGTGGTGGTAGTGGTAGCGTAAGGGTAGTCGCGAGCTCAGCCCCCTTCCGTCGTTCTTGCCTCGGCATTTCAAACTGCCAAACGACCAACAGCAACGACAATTCCCAACACAGGTCGGTCGACGTTGCAAGCTGAGAATGAAACTTACCAAGCCTACCTAAAATCGACACCCTGAGGAGATGGGATGAAATAGTCCAGTGTCCAGGCGCGGCAGATGATATCCATTTGTCAAATTGGTCCAGGCACACTTTCAAGCTTTCCGCCAGTAAACGGAGGATCTCCAGTCCGCGCCAGCACCACACACCTGTCACTTGCCGCCTCGAGCGTCAACGTGCGGGTGCACACTGCAGGCTCACGGTCACGCACCAATTGTGATCAGCATCTCAGCGCGCTGAGCGCCCACACCACCTTCACCGGAGCGCCTTCAGGTACGCAATGCGCTACCGTACAGGCCTAACCAGGTACAGTACCACGCACCAATTCGACATGACAGCCACCAACTGCCAATTGCAGGTACGGTACTGCAGCAGGCTTGCCGGGCTGTATGTATGTATCGTGCACACCCGACTCGCCCGACCGTTTCTCATTCGCATGACCAGGCCCGAGATCTACATAATTTTAACTTGACAGAGGCGCCGCCAATGCTGGCTGACCGGAATAACCGTGGCAAGCTCATCGCCCTTGCTCGATCCGAGCATGTACAATCTATCGACGGCGCCAACAACACCCGGTAGTCGGGATAGACTCGAGGTACGCACCAATTGTGAAAAAGAGTCTGTGTGCGTCAGCTCCTCACACAAGACACGATGGCCAGACTCGTCCATGATCTCGCAGCCCATGTCTGTACCATTGCTTGTGGGCATTGTGGTGCAAGGGTTTAGCACGTGGCAGAGCCGAAGGGGAGGATCCCCCGAGATAATCCGTCCGTCCTGATTCGGTACCACGTATCGTAGCATGACACAAGGTCATTCCTCGTTGGGTTCGTCCCGACTATGCACCGAGGGTTGTTTGCATACGGCCCCGACATGGACGTACCGGTATGTGTCCCTTCAGATACCACACGTCACGGCATGGTCAGAATCTCGAGCCAACAGATTATCTGTGAAAACTTCACACAAGTCGACCAGCACAGTAGCCAACGGTTGGCTCTGGTCGCATTGTGTCAGGCTGGGGTTGCATAGTCTGACTCTCGCTCCCAGACGTGGGCTCGCTTGCTTTGCTTCCTCTGGTTCCATGCCCGAGGCACATCGGTCAAATGCAGAATGAGCAACCATGTTCTGGGTTTCGTCACACCCGAGATCCATCGATCTTGACGCACGATCTACGGCAGCCAGCAGTCGTTCAGCATTGCCGATCCGATCCGGCCGTGTTCGGCGTGTTGGGGTCACAACATCCCGCCCAATCCTCGGACCCTTACTCTTGGGACCCGGAGGCATGACGAGATTGGCCTGCCGCTCCGCTGCATCTCACCATGGCGGCACAGGGTTGCGTCCGTGCTCATTTCATTACCGCCGTGCCCTGCGTGTTGCCTCCCGTCGCAGGGCCCCAGGTTCCATGTCACACGAGCACAACTCTGTCAAGACCTCACGCGTAACACTGGAGCAAGTGCGTAAGCGGCATCATCTTCCGAACGTGTTCCAGAACCAAACCAGATCTCGCTCAAGTGTACGAAGTCTATGAAGCCGCTGCAACTGAGGTGCAATATCCACCAAGCTTTGTTGACCAAGTGCAGAGATTATGCCAAAATGCTGCTTGGTGTACGATACGACAATGTCTAGCTTCTCGACGGAAAGAAAGTTACAACATATGATTGCGTCTCATAATCCATGCCTATGGCATTCTATCCAAACACTGTCATTCGACTGCGCCGAGAGTCCTTCTTTTCCCGGTTTGACGACTTGGATTTCTTCGCATAGGTTACATCTGGACTGTAAGCGGCCATCTCCGACCCTGGTGAGCAGGTGGATGAGCTTTCCGATGCGCTCGTCCGATAATCATACTCATGAGTCCGTCTGGTCCGATGCTTGCCTTTGCGAACTGCATAGCTCGGCTCAGGACTTGAAATTGATGATGAGCCTGTTTTCCTTTCAAGTCAGTATACATGCTCGGGCATAGGACATGGGGCTGGCGTCGTTCCATTACCAATACATTTGCTACAGCAGCCGTGACCACAGGTCTGTCTGTCTGGGGGCGGACAGCCCACCGGTACCCAATGGCCGCTAGGATCGTGCGTTTGGCCATCACACCAGCCTTGAGTGTTGGTATCATGACCACATTGACAACATGTCCAACTCCCTCTCATTGTTTTGTAGTGGCAGTTCTGGAGTGGACATGCCAGAGTTGATGGTTGGGGCGCAGAGTATATCGGATTTGAACAAGGCGTTTCATAACCTGTCGCCAGGTCGAATCTGGCATCTGGACAGTAGAGCCATTTGACTGAAGTGTGCTGACATTCATGGTAGTGCGGATGACCGTGGCACATTTTGACTCTCGAATCTGACGACAAGGCGACCAGGTGAATATATATATTGTACGTGACGAATTCCTGAAGTTGAGTGGAGTGGTTTGGGCTTTCGATGGGTTCGATGGACCTCGATGCTTTGTCTTATATATATACTGATGTTTAATAGCTCAGATGAACTCGGCGAGTCGAGATTCCACGTCGACCTTCCTAGCTTGCCCGGGGCGAGAATTTCTTCTTCGCAGCGATCACTTGTTCATCCATGCCAGTTGTCCGTGTCCACTGGCTGCAATGCAATCGGTTCTAGATTCGAAGGCCGAGTGGTATAGCCCGGCGAGACGCGAAGCTCAGCTGCATGTACTTGCTGTCTGTGTGTGAACAGGAATACACATGCGCTACCATCGAATCTTTGGTCAAGAAAAGTTCTTTTTTGTCTTAGGCTTCTAATCCTCGCACTTCGTTCGGGTAGGCAAAGTCATGTGTCACTCTACAGGTTCCGAGAAGGTCACCATACCTTAGTTCCATCGCATCCGGTCCAATGATGCCGTCCAGCAGGTCCTTTGTCAGCAAGCCTGACACCGGGTAGGTGGGCGAGTCTTGGTGTGGTGTCTGTCTGTCTTTTGGCTGCTACTGCACGACACCACAATTGGCGTTCGATCCATTTCGCGTCGCTAGATCGATCTACGGTCGCAGCCGGCAGACCCCAGGAGAGATGCCGGTCCCAGGGGATGAAATGCTAGGAAATGCGGTCATGAAGCTGCCTGACATTGCTTTTAAGGGTTCCCATCCACCCGGTTTTTGGGAACCCTGCAAGACACTCACCCCAGTCTTCAGCACAAATGTCGGGGGACGTCCCTGCTGCATCCCATCGATACCGTGCGCCAGGGGTGGCCTTGCTTTTTCTCCCTCTCGTACGTACGGGGTGGTATCTCTACCTTCTCTACACTTTGTCCTGTCTTATCGAACAGATTTACTTGCATCGACACTTTTCTCGGTTAGATCCGTGTGGCAATATGTTCAGTACCGGTACGTGCCGTGCCTAGTTCTCGACGTACGCCATCGTTGACTTCTCCATGTCCAATAATCCAAGTCTTATGGCTTCTTCCTCAGCTCATTGGTACCTCCCACGTCAGCCTCGCCCCTGGTTCTACGTAGTCGATACTACACACCCTGCGAACTGAACGCCTAATCCATTGCGAACCTCGACGCCACAAGGCCTGGGCACTTTCTTCCATCCAGGCCCGGTATCCCGCCACACGTAGTAGCACAGCGATTTCAGCTCATCTCGGTACGTGATGTAGGCCTGCGATTACAATTGGGGGGTCCGAGTGAGTTACATTGAGCTTGTATGACGGTTCTCTGACATTCCTGACACAAATCTTTATGCAGCAATTCAACCGAGCTGCTTACTGAGACGCAATAAGCCCCTAATGTACAACATCAAAAAGTAGTATCCTCCAGCAGCCAGGGAGATCTACCGACTCCGTCAAATCAGGCACCAATTCATCCCATCCGCAACATGACTTCTATTCGTGATCGCCCAAAAAACAAAGAATTCGCAAAAATAACCCAGCCACTTAACCGGTCCGTTCCGTGCTCACCGCCATCTTTCATCTTTCTCCCAGACTTTCTCCTTGGTCTGTAACCTTCCCACTCGCTCCATCTTTGCGTGTTTCTCTTCTCATATCCCTTCACTCGACCGCTGCCTCGCATGTCTCACAGCAGATGTGGTCGCACCGGTATTCTTGCTGGTTGGTAATCATGATGCAGCAACACCGGCCAGTCGTATTCCACTCCTTGCCACACCAGCAGCAATTCCACAGGCCGTTTTTCTTCTCGAACGGGCACGGTGACAAGGGACACTTTGCTGCCCGACCAGACTCTGACAGCGGAGGGGCGTGACCGACAGACGTACGCTCGAGCCTTTTGCATGGCTTCTTGTGGTGCTTGCGGGACGAGGAGGAGTGCTTGGAACTCGATTCCGCCTTTGAGCAGTATGTCATCCGTGCGACTACGTGCTCGCAGGGTAGAGTATAGGTCGTCTCTGTGCACATGGTGGGCGATCTGAATGTTTGGTTGGGTGGTGTTGGCGGCAGTGGTGGTGCTGTTGGTGATGCTGCCGTGCGCTTTCGATGCAATCGACAACTCTACTGTAAGAGAAGCTGTTTCTTTTTTTTTTCTTTTTGTTTTTTCGAAAAGATCTTCAGAGGATCAAAAGGTGAGATACGCAGTGGTTTTGGACTGACACTGCTCTTTCGGCGATGAGCTTGGATGCAGCAGAAGAAGACGAGGATGATGATTATAGCCGGGGACGATCAGTCTTTTCTGCTTTTCTGATGCTCCTTTCATCTCGCAGTTGAGATGACTCTCGCGCCGAGGCATGATATCTATACCCGACACCAGCTGCTCTCCGTGATTTTCGAGAAAGAAGCTCCCATCCCTCTCGTTGCGGGCATGCCCTTCAGCTTGACCCATCATCGCCGATATTAGTGAAGCCATAGCTCAGAAATATTGAACCAGGTTGCCACGTTGCCGACCAGGTTCCTGTCGGATAATAGCCTTGCCCACCCCCAGTCACGCCTGTGCTGTGACGAAACTTGGTTTGCCCATATTGTTCTCATAGGGCAAGGGAAACTAACTAGCAGCGGTCGGTAGGTAGGTGGGCGCAGCCAAAGCAGAACACTTTTTTCTCGTATGAAAGCCTCTTTTTTTCTCTTTCAGTTGTCCCTTTTACGAAGCGCACGCGCGCAGAAAAAAAAACGGCAAGAGAAAAACCATTAAAACGGCTCCCCCTTATGGCCGAAAGAACAGAAACATTGTTTATGAGCCTAGCCTCCCTTTACTCCAACGGCAGTCCGGACGGTGAAGCGCACAACCAGGAACATTCAGCATAGCATTCATTATTTCTGTCGTCAGGCTCGCCAGGTCAATAAAACGATTATCAATAAGGGACGGGATGGATGATGATCTGCAACCACCCGCTCTTTTGCTTTCGCAAAACATGCCGTCAATTTAAAGATTGGATAGTTCTTTCTTGACGGTGCTGCGCGCGCGGGGTGGGATGGGATCTTACCCGCGTCTCGTACGCTATTTTCGGTTATACGAGGAAGGAAGGAAAAAACACGATATGCGAGATGCGAGATCCAGAAGGGGTCCGATCCAGCGCAGCGGCGCGCGCGGTGAAGACAGATTTTGATTTTCTTCCCAAGTCCCAGGTTCCAGGGAGCCAGCCTAGGAACCCAAAAAAGCAAACACTTTCCCGGCAAGCGCAAAATGACGGGATATTTTCGTTTTTAATCAATCACCGTCTATCTGAGTAGGGGGTCTTGACGACAAAGTGGGAAAGGGTATCTATTCAGCTCTCTCCTTCTTTTTTTTTTTCCGCTTCTTCATCTCGATAAGGCGTGTGGAGAGCCGTGCGAAGCGGGAAAATAGCATCATACAGACGTACACACGGACGGAGTGGGAAAAAAGACACCACGTGCCAAATGGTCGGCGATTGAACTTTCATTGTGTATATATTTGTCTTTCAGCGTATACGGATCCAATCATGTCCAATTGCGCAAGAGTCAAAATATCTACTTTATGATGGAGCGGGAAGACAAAAACATCTTGGATAGCAGAAAAGGTAAAGATGGAAAGTGATATTTGGTTTGGGGGTCCCGTGACCTTTGAAAGTGATAAGAGAGAATATACCCTTTTCCGAGAAAAAAAAAGCCACCGTCTTAGAAATATCGTTTTTGGACGGAACGCCTCGTTGGGCCGGCTGGCTCTCTCGTGTTCTGAGCCCTTATTGAAAAAAAAGATGAACAGAAAATAAAAAAAAAATAAAAAAGATTCCCCAAGAACCCCAAGAACCCCTCGCCCGGTTTCCCCGACGCGCTGAAATGGAAGAAGCGAAAGAAGGACAGAAGGAAAGAAAGCAACTTTCCTTTCGATATTGGCAAAGCGCAAAGTAGAAAAAGCAACTCCCCGCCAGAAAAACAATCTTTCGCGGCACAAGGGAGGGACAGAAAAAAAAAAGTGCGGAACACAAACCCCCAACCGATGAACCCCACCACCCCGTGTTCCTGGCTGCTGGTCCCCTAGATCTTTGTCCATCGTCACTTTTTTCTTCAGCCTCACGAGATCCGGCAGCTCCTGTCTCGTCATTCCCCACAGCCCAATAAAGATATCTTTGTGTTCATATCGAGCTTTTTTTCTCCTTCTACACCGCCATCTCCCATCGAGGCCGTTGTTGTCGGCCTGCTGCTGCTGTGCTTATCCTGATTGTCGTCATCGTCATCATCTCATCAATTCGGAAAATTTCAAATGTCTCTCTCTTTTTCTTCCCGCGCTTCAGCTGGAACCAGGGGTGCCCATCCGCTCTAAAACATTTTGTCACTCGGAAACGGAAACCGAGAAGATCGACCCGAGCAGGAAAAAGAATCTTATCCGTCTCGGTGATATCAGCGTAGTTTTTCCAAAAACCAAAAATATCACCTAGTCCACTCATCTCTTCCAGAAAACATTTTCCCTCCGGTGAGCCATCAAACCACTTGGGCCCAGAACCAGCTCGCAACCAGCGCAAGAAGAGGCCTAATAGCCCAGGATCCTCAAGTGATCATGGCCCACCAAGCAGCAACTCCCAGAATTGCTCTTCTCCGAGTCTCACAACCTCTCCTCTCCTCGACTTTTCGCTCTGAGCTGAAGATACGGAGACGGCCGAGAGGAGGCATTGCCTAGCTGTCCGCGCAGCAGTGCTCGCACACGACGTGGTAGCACATGGTGTCGGGGACCTTCTTCATGGGGTGCGCGCACCACCTGAACGTGTTGCCGCCGCGGAAGCACTGGCAGCAGACCCAACGGCCCCCGAGGTCCTCGAGCCGGCAGGACCCCGACGTGCAACCCGGGCTCACCAGACACCCGCCCGTCGCGCACGGGTTGGCGTAGTCGATCATGCTGCCGTCGGCCATGTTGTACTCGGGCGCGTAGATGAGCGCCGCGCACGGCTGCTGCACGTACTCGGGGATTTGCTGCGCCGCCGAGGACGATGAAGACGACGACGCCGCGTTGGACGACCTCGACCCTGATGTAGACGACGAGGATGCGCGACCTGAACGCCCCGAGCCCGAATGGCTGCTACCCGTTTTCCTCCTGGTCGGAGGGCTGGATGGAGAGGGTATTGATGGCACCGTGGTTGCGTTCTCGCAGAAATCATACTGCAGGCTGTACTCAATGTCGCGCATACACGGCTGTACGTGATGGTAATGTAGATAGTAGTAGGTACACATGGTTCCAGAACAGTTACCGCCGTGGGCGTTCGTCGCTGGTAAAAGAAAAATAGGCGAGGTGCTGAGTGCTTTTTGAGAAAGATCCGGATCGAATAGGTCGACCAGTCGATCGACCGTATACTGGCAGTGATTATGCAGTATGTCGTTTTTTGAGCCCTTGGTGATTCAGTCTGTATATGTCTATGCTGAGACCAGGTACTGATTGGATGCTTGAAGCAGTTTTTGTTGACGATATGAATGATCGAATCGGATCAGATGAATCCTCTGGTAGAGCCGGGATGGTAATTGTTATATCGCTGTGAGATATTCAACGTATCATACCACTGTGCTTTCAGCTTTCCCTACTTTGGGCAAATTATGGCATGATCTCGGCACTGGGGTGGTGTGGAGGTGTCTAGTGATGTGAACAATAGAGTTCGAGGGCGAACCGGTCTGGGCCTCGGGATTGGTGAAACTGTGATGCCGTGGTGTTGTTATAACGAGAAGATCGTGTCCCAGGTCTGCCGGATAGTCATGAGTAGCGGCTGACTCGGGTTCGGTATGGAGACTGGGCCGGTTTGTTGATGGGGCCAAGGAAGAATCCCCGTCACGGCCAACCGATAGATCTTATATAGACCCACGCTTCATGTGTCAAGACTTTTTTCGCCTCGTGGTGTGTCTAGGTCTCCCCCCTGGACAAACTGGCTTCCGCTCTCAAATGTGAGAGGAAACCAACCAGTATGATGCCCTCTTTCCTCCACGCGGCACTTCCTTATGCTACCACAGTCTGGTTCGTGATACTCATCCTTCAGGGACCCGCATTCCGCGACGGCTGTCCAAGCGCTGGCACGCGACACAAACGCCGAAAGTACCGACGAAGCTTCTCTCTCCCTCTATCACGCCTTGTTTCTCTTCGTCACCACTGACAGGAACAAGGCGAGACTTGGAAAGGTGAAGAATTGGGAGGAATAGCTGAAGTGCCAGTATCACAAAGGTCTTCACGATACACATCAGCACTCCCAAACCCCTGTTTTTCAAGCCCTTGCGACCCCCTAATCTACAGCTGGACTATCAATAATTGCAAGCTGGTCTCTTGTCCAACCACCATGGAATTCGGCTATCAGTCTCGAAGACAGAAGGAAGGAGAGACATATAAAGGAGGATAGGAAAATAAACAAGCTTGTCCTTCACGTGGCAGTGACACCCTCATACAAGGCGTGATCCAACGAGGTTGGCCCTCGTGGTGGCTGCGGGCACTTCCCGGTGGAAAAGGACATGCATTATTAAGACAAAAGCTAAGACATCTCTCTACATGGTCAAAAGATACCGCGACAACAAGGTAACAAACGAAGCGAGGAAACAAGATAGAAAGACAGGTATGGAGAGGCAAAAGTTTGGCTCGAGGACGGTAGTTGCCAGTGGCCAACCCCATAACTCAAACTCATTTCGGAACAGGAACCGAGAATGATAGATGAAAGGGAACGGGAGGTCTGAGTGTCCTTCGACAGGGTGCAGCCGGGTTCCGGTTGGATTGCTCAAGTCGATGACACCCACGATCTCAACGATTAAAATGACTAACCGAGCATCCGGGCGATCGTGCTCGTGGAATTGGTTGGTGTATGCATCTCAACAAAGTCAAGGGCCGGGGTAAGAATTCGAAGGATCCACCATATCTGGGTGTGATGGAGGCTGAGGGGATGAAGAAAAAAGAACACGAGTACGGAGCTGCGTGCTTGGGTTTCGAATTAGTCGTTCGAGTATCATCTCATCTCATGACTGCAGCACTGCTGCTGAGTGAGATGACCCCAAATGAGATATCGTTTTGCTACACCAGCATGTGTAAGTTGGGATGTCAACCTCTGGTTCGGTCTCCACGATTGAGAACAAGGCCTGGGCTTCAAGAGATCCCAAGCCTTGTGTGACAACGGCAAAAAGCCCCGTTATCAAAAGGCCGCTATTTTGGGCCAAGTGTACAATTGCCATGTCTCTCTGCTGTCAAGTTGAAGCTCTTCCTGTTGCAAAGAGGATCATGCGTCTCGTTCCTTACCCTCTCCGACCGTCTGGTTGAGAAAGTTTGAGGTCGGGGAGGGTTCAACTAGAGGGGAGTCTCGGCCGTCGTTACATCTCTCGGACGCAGCGTCACTGGAGCTTGTCTACTTGGCACAGGTGTGTCTTTCACCTTGTTTTGACCACCACTCGCTAAGTGTAAGCCGTGAGGACGATTTTGTTTATTTGTCCTGGGCCGGTTGGTTTTGTTGGCTGCTGGCTGCTGCTGCTGCAGGCATTGTTGAAAAGTTCCAACGTCAAAGCCAAAATCAAAAGAAAAGGCGACGTTACTACCGTACGGCCGGCATTGGAGTAAATGTTGCCTCTCGAGCTTCCACGTGACCCGAATAGAATAGCTGGAGCAGATGGTTCTTTGTTTGACCGCCTCCCAACGCCATCTCTCAACCTGAGACATCACGAAGGGGGAAAAAGCACGTGAAGATTGTCGCTTAGCCTCTTGGCAGGGAACACACGACCGGTAGCCCTTCTGGCTTCCAGAAGCGGGAAGAATCCAGAAACATCAGCCTCCGTATTCCCGTCGACAGCACTATGGCTATACTGTCGCTCAAAGGAGACGATAAAAGCGCAGCTATGTCAGCGTGGTGTCCAGATATGGCCATTCCTGTTCATGCGACGGCGTTGTGGCTTGACCATATATGGAAAGCCAGGGCAGATAATGAGGCCATTTGGGGAACTCGGAGCGCAGCCCGGGTCCAGGGACAGGGATGCGGAGTTAGAGTACTTTGTTGACGCATCCGATCGACGAAAGCTTCTCGCAGAAGCAAGCAATGAGGGGTCCACCCATTCCTTTCGCCCTCGGACGGCATCTCAACTTATCAGTACCGCACCTTTGTCGTCACACAGCTCTTCCTCGATCAGTTGACCAGATGTGACTGCGAGCGGGATGTGACGGAAGCAGCGAGTCAAGGCGCAAAATTGCACCAAACTCGCGGCCTGGGCAGTAAAGCAAGGGCGCATCCTCAACCCTATCCTGTGCCGCTCTGTATTCGTTGCATACCGAGAGTTGACGAGTCAATGTTCGTATAAAGTCGTCTTTGAGGCTGACAAGGACCGATGAGCTTGTGAGCTAGTCGATCTCTTTCTCGGAGCCGGGACCTGCAAATGGGTGCGCCCTCTGGTCGCACTCATTCCTGGGGAGTGGTTGCACGAGGACACGCCATGATGCCATTCCTATCAACCATCTCGAATCGAAAGCCACCGGGGTCCACGCCCCTTGTCGGCCCAGCGCCACATATCACCTTGAGCCGTACTTTAGCCTCTCTCTTTTTTTTTTCCCCTGGGTACTTTGCGATGTGCTACATGCAGATTTCTGGGCCTTTGTTCGAGCCGCACGCAAATACTCGCCTCGGACCGGCTAGGGGCATTTGGGACGCTGAAGAGATTCCCGTGTGTAGTAAAGGAGACAGCAAATAAGAACAGCGACAGCAGTCCAAATGGTGGCCCCTCTCGATATATCTTGGCTGGGTGCCCGCCATACACTTGTCTCCAGCGGAAGCCTGCAGCCTCGACATCTATTCGTGTTGCGACAAATGAGCGGGGTTCGTCCCTTAGGCCTTTTCTTCAGTACGGAGGCTGGGTGCTGCTAGGCTGAGACCTGCAGACTTCTGGTGTATCAAGAAGCGTTATTCGTTATCGCCACGCGCGGACTAGAAGCTATCCGAACGCGTGTTGGCATGCGCGCGTCCAACGTCTACGGGGGTACAGGGCGGGAGAGGATGACTTCACGAACCTGATTCGATCTGAGTGGATGTCGATTTCTTGTGAGATGTACTTTTGAGCTCTCCGCGAGACATGTTTGAGTGAGTAGCCAGGAGTCGAGTTACGATATTTGACTAATGACGGCCAGGCACTTATATCAGTGTTGAAACGCTCGGTAACACGCAGACCACGTCCTGAGCCATAGTCCATGGTGTTGTTGGCCGACGTGCTGCGGTCAGCGGTCATCTAACATGGCAAGGTCGGATTGCTTCGATCCGAATTCGTATCGGACGCGATGTACCAATGCGTTGCAACCAGAGCACAAGCTGTGGACTACGAGATGGGAATGTTCTCATCTAAACACATGAGTCTCTCTAGGCATCATATCCAGCGTGGGCGGGTAATGCATGTGATTGATGTCAGCTCGAGGTACCCTCTGAACCCAAGTCAGCGAGTGAAACGGCAGCGCTGTAGGAGCGAGATGAATCCGAGCCATAAGCCTGTGCAAAGTCCCCCTCACGGCCTGTTCTTGGTGGTCCCCAAGTGTCTGGGTGGCCTGTCTCTCGATGCCGAGTAAAAGACACCAGCCGGGCGGGAGGATTTCGACTCGAACATGCATTCACGAAGGGCAAAAGCTGATGAGAGGAAGGGAGACGGCGTTGATTCCTGGTACCCTCAAGCAACGGCCGGGCGAAGACGGGACCGGCAAATTGCAGCATCGTACTCAGGTAGTTAGTCTGACATTTGACATGTTTGCAACATTGCATGATCGACGGAACAACTTCCCCAAGCTCTTTTCTTCACGGAGGCTGTGTTGCGGGGATTTCGGGGCCACCTGACTTTGGGTTGGGTTGCTCTCCTGATGATCGGGGATGGATCAAAGCCTTGGATTTAAATCCACGCACGGATCGGCGCCGTGCTCGAGGCATAGCGCGGCCGAGATCGCAAAATCCACAATGGGTGAGGCGGGTCGGGAGCAGGAGCTGCGACCGGTCCGGTATGATGAGTTCTCCTTGAATTGAAGACAAAGTGCGACTCTCGAAGCCGTACATGGCGGGATTGATGCGATGCAAGGTCTACGAAGTGATGTGGTTTTTCCGTCATGAACATGTCAAGAATTGTCCTGCCGACTGTGCCGTGGAAAGAGTGCATGTTGCATAGCTTGGCGTCAGCGGATGGTGGTGGGCATGGCCTTCAGGTGACGCCGTTGGAGTTGGGCAACTTGGGCAGGCTCCAGCCTCGCCACCAAGCAGCCAAGCACAAGCTATCTCATTGGGCGGGCGAAGATTAGTCGAAGAAGTTGTCGAGAGCCGGCTTGATATATAAAAGAGCCTCATCTTTGTCATGTTTTGTCGAGGCTTGCGCAAAACGCAGGGCTTGAATATGCGAATCCGAGTTTGATATTTGTGTCCATCGCCGCGGCACTGACCGAGATCCATTCCAAGTTGGCGAACTTGAATACGGACTCTCCTGAAGCTTGTTTGCTAACCTACCCGATTTCCTAAACGTCGTCCGGCGGCTGAACAGACATACAGACGATCATGTCGCGCAAAGCGCTTTCGCAACTGGCGAGGGAAGCCTATGAATTGTGGGATGCTGTCCTGTACGGAGTGGGATCGCTCTATTACAAGATCAGAAGGAGATGAAGTGGAAGACAAACCCGACGTCTTGAAACCTGCTGGTTTCCCGACAGACTGGCATCTTTGATTGTCATCAACAGACATGATCAGATTCGGCAATGCTGACTCGGCCGATGACTGCGCGGCATGCTCCAATCGAGAAGGATGGAATTCATCCCAAGTTTCCAACGGCCGGCGGAGTGACGTCGATGGGTGGAGAGGGCATAAGAAAAAGATCGGCCGGGTCCAATTTATCTGATACGTGACGGGCTCGAAACGGCGCAGAAGGACCCCGGAAGGTCTGCAAGGTCTGGAGCCAGAGAAAAACAAATAATAAGGGGAACGGCCGATCGAATGTCTTAGGGCAGGGCGGGAAAGCCGCGGAGGGAATGTATCGGCAGCTGGCAAGTCTTGGCAGGCACGACTGGAGCGAATTAGAGAGGAAGGATGGAAGGAAGAATGAGGCTAGCGGGGCGGTGCAAGAGGCCATCCTCATGTTATCGTGATCGCAATTATAATTACCTGGGACGCCGTTGAAAGTTCATGGTATGTGTCGAGGCTTGCAGAGGGAATTGGGAGGCATCAATCGTGAAACATCAATTGGGGCTTCTAGAAAGAAAGAAGAGAGAAGAGAACAACATGGGACGGTTGACAATTGGCAATCACTTCGGGTGGCTCGTGACTACTGTGCACTAGACTCGGCGTTAAGAAGAAGGGAAGTTGCGGCGCTCGAACTAAAAATATGACCCCGTTCTTTCCCCGTGGCAGGTTAAAAGGGACGCGCAATTGCCTCGAATGCAGGGTCTTGGCATTAGAGTTATCGTAAGGTTGGGGGCCAGCCGCAAAAACAGTGGCAAGTGCCCATAAGCCAAAAACTCTGAAAAAAGTTTCAATGGTTTAAAGTAGGTGCGGTGGGCCAAGCTTAACTATGATGGCATAGCGCTGTTTTATTTTCGGACTTCGACGACGACGAATTGAAGACAATGAAGCAACAGATGAATTCGACAAACTACGGCAGGACAAGTGAGAGAGAGAGAGAGACAGACGCGAAAAATCCAAAGCGGGCGAGCGAAAATACCACGTTCGGAATTGTCGTACCTATGCGGTGTGCACATGCGCTCCTGCGTTGATCATGCCAAGACTTTAGCAGCCCGGTAGATTTGCATAACCAACAAACCTTGGAAGATCATTGATGAATGGTCCGAGTAGACCACCGAGATGCTAGCCATCCCTTCTTCAGGCCCTTCCAAGAATGCCAATCCGTCACCGTAATGGCCACCAAGAGCACCAAGGACGCGGCCACCTCTTGTCTCCTCGTCGCCGGGCTTGGTGAGTGCCTCATTGGCCGGCGTTGAATCGTCTTGCGCGCTTCCACGTCTTGTCGTGAGCTATCGGCGGCAACACGAGCCAGACGGGCAGAACACCAAGACCTCTACTGACTCCGTAGCCGGGGACTGCAACCAACTGAAACTGGAGATAGACAGAGGGGCCAGATGCCAGAAGCATCGTATTGTCCCATCTCCCTGGCCAGGATGTCAGGAACTGCGAGTTGGCGTTGTGGATCCCGCATCTCGACAGACGAAATGAACGTGGAGCCTCTTCCCATCGCAGCCCATGGTCTGCCCCAAGCAAGCAAGGCCCAGTCTCGCCCAGGGACGCCAGCGGCAGTGACAACAACATAACGCTGCTGTCGCTTCATTTCCGAAGTACCACTGTTATTGAGTGTTGCATCTACACTATCACGTACATGTTACCGTGCGCTGCGCCTCTTCGTCGAGCTCCAGCAAAACAGCTCAACGGAGCGTTCGCCGCTAGGTATAGGCTGACAGGTAGTAGTCGATCTATCGTGAAAGGCCTCTCCGGACGGCGAATGAACCCCCAACTCCCGCGTCCCAATAGCAGCAAGGGACGCGCCATCACCACTTTTCTTGCCTTCCCCCCTTCTCGCTTCTCTGCATCGATTCGCTATGATTATTATCGGGTCCCCCAGATGAACCCACACGGAGAATGTGATGCGCTAGTCCCAATCTCTGTGAATCGTCACTTGCATCCCCTATCCTTGCGTGGGTCTCCCAACTGGGTATCATACTAACGGGTCCTAGCCTGGCCATGGCATATCCAGCGCGAGCCCTTTTTCACCCCGATGTCTCCCTCCACGACTACCGCTCTGGATTCTTGTATTTTTTGATCAGTTCAGCATCTCTTCTTTCTTTTTCTCTTTCGTCGTCCTCTTGTAATTCTTAGGCCTACGACTGGGAAGAAAAGGAATCGTCCTTCCCTCACACTCATTAGAAAGAACAACTTATTAGTTCTGCCACTCCTTGATATCATCTTTTCGAAATCGCTTAGCTATTTCAGCTATACCGGCGCCATCTCACAATTCAACATCATAAAAAGGAACAACTTGAGAAATCAATCAGCTCCGGGTACACGCATTCATAATGGGTCTCCTCAAATCTGCCTTGGCATCTTCGATGCTCCTGGCGAGCAGCGCCGCCGCCCTCGACCCCGTCATCGTGAAGGGTAGCAAGTTCTTCTACGAGAACGGCACACAGTTCTTCATCAAGGGTGTAGCTTACCAGCAGGACACCGCCGCCGGTGGTGACACTTCTTCCGAGACCAACACCTACACTGACCCTCTCGCCGACGAGGACAAGTGCAAGCGTGACGTCCCCATCTTGTCCGCTCTGGGAACCAACACCATCCGAACCTATGCCGTCAACCCTGACTCTGACCACTCGGCCTGCATGCAGCTGCTATCCGATGCTGGTATCTATGTCATTTCTGACCTGAGTGAGCCCTCTCTGTCCATCAACAGAGACAGCCCGGCCTGGAATGTCGACCTGTTCGACCGCTACAAGGCCGTCGTCGACGACCTCGCCCAGTACGACAACGTCATTGGTTTCTTCGCCGGAAACGAGGTTTCCAACAACGCCACCAACACTGACGCCTCTGCCTACGTCAAGGCCGCTGTTCGTGACACCAAGAACTACATTGCCGAGCTCCAGGCCAACGGTGGACGCTGGATGGGTGTTGGTTACGCCGCCAACGACGACGCCAACATTCGCCACAACCTGGCTGACTACTTCAACTGTGGTAACTCTAGCGAGGCCATTGACTTCTTCGGTTACAACATCTACTCCTGGTGCGGTACTAGCAGCATGGAGGACTCCGGCTACAGCACCCAGGTTGACTTCTTCTCCAACTACTCCGTCCCCGTCTTCTTCGCCGAGTACGGTTGCAACAGTCCCGGTGGTGCTGATGGCCGTACCTGGGACGACACCACTGCCCTGTTCTCCGACGACATGACTGGTGTCTTCTCTGGTGGTATCGTCTACATGTACTTCGAGGAGGACAACGACTACGGTCTGGTCGAGCTTGACGGCGATGATGCTACCACCATGGACAACTACGATGTTCTGTCCAGCAAGCTTGCCGCCGCCACTCCTTCCTCTACCTCCATGGACTCCTACGAGCCTACCAACTCTGCCCAGTCCTGCCCCGCCACTGGTGACGACTGGAAGGCTGCCGAGGCTCTGCCCCCTACCCCCAACCGTGAGCTCTGCGAGTGCATGTACGCTTCCCTGTCTTGCCAGCCTGCCTCCAGCCTGAGCTCCGACGACTACGGTGACATCTTCGGCTACGTCTGCGCTCAGGATGAGGATGCCTGCTCCAGCATCAAGCACGACGAGTCGACTGGTGTCTACGGACCTTACGTCGGCTGCAACTCTACCCAGCAGCTCGGTGCCATCCTCCAGGCCTACTACGAGAACCAGAACTCGGCCTCCACTGCTTGCGACTTTGACGGCTCTGCCACCATCAACAGCGAGCCCGCCAGCGACGACACCTGCAAGGCCATGATGGAGGCTGCCAGCTCTTCCGCCTCGGTCGCCGCCACCGCCACTGGTGCTTCTTCGACCTCTGGCTCCTCGTCGACTGCCAACTTTGCCGCCCCCATCCGCATGGACCGCGCCATGACCATTGGCGACTTTGCCATTGGTGCCTACATGCTGGTCGCCGCCGGTGTCGGTGCCGCCATGGTTGCTCTGTAAAGAGATGACCTCTTTTTTTACGAGTAATCTCCTTGGTTCACGAAGGGATCTTTGGAGTTCTGAGTTGATATTTCCACACCCACAATAAACTACTGTGCATAGCATCGAGTACCCCTTTTTATGTTTCATGGTTCCAACTTGTCATACCTGCTTAGCACCTTAAAACCTTGGCCTTTTTATATCATAATCGTGGCAGGTCGGGGTACTGTCCAGGAAGTAATGCTTTTTTCTAAGCCGAATTTTTTCAAAAAAGAAATATCATGAAGTACCACTATAGAGATGAAATTCATGCATTTATTCTGATACCACTGTATAACCTTCTCGTGTGCTGACCAAGACCTCCTTGGTCGGGTACTATGATATAGTGATTCGTAATGTTCTTGGCAAATGATGCTTGGACTGGTGTCTAGCGAGCGGTCGTCGTCAGCCAATGGAGTATATACCCACGTCGGCGCTGGACTTGGGCGCTTGGCAGATCTTGTTTAGCTGTGCCACCGTTCGTTCTTCTTGGCTCAGGGAACGGATTCGGGCGGGTGGGGACCGCCAAGAGACTGACGCACCGAGTTGCCGGTATTCCAGCGGATGACTGGCGGGAGGACGTGCCGGATGGAAAGGAATACGAATATGTAGGTACCTAGAGCATGGTGAGGCGGCGTGTGTCAACATGTTTAGATGTGTTGTGTCCTTGGCTTGTGGGCTTGGTCGGTTCGAGAGAGTCTAGGCTCTATCTACAGTTTGATTAATATGTGTGTGTGTGTGTGCGTGTGTGGCTGACGTGAATTACTTTTCCTGTGTGAGACTTGCAAAAAACGTATTCCACGACGTAGATGCAAATTGAAAGCCATTTTGTAGTATAGCTGGGAAACATGTGTAGAGAACGATTTTGTAATTTCCTGTAAAGCCGACGAGCACTAAGACTAAAAGATATTGCTTAGTATATATAACTTGGATCTATTTTTCAAATTAAAAGTGTGGTTTAAAAACAATCGCGTGAATAATTTTATTTGTCAGTATATTACCATATTATAGGATAGGTTTCTGTTTCTCTGAAGTATAATGACATTCCCCCAGCAATATATCTGGAGGGTAGCATTCGGTGCGAGCTGTTCTAGCACACACCTCGCGGGCGCTGGTAATTTCATTTAATTCTCCTGTTGCATTAACCAACTCGTCTACGCCGCCTGGCCAGGCCCAAACCAAATCTTGTCTACATGCCCGGTATATCCACGACTCTGAGATTGGGAAAGAGGCCCGACTTCGTTTCACTGACAAAATCGCCGACGGCGCGCAGCCACTCGGGCCCCGCGCCCGTGAGGGTAAACGACTCGAGGCCCGGCGGGATCAAGTCGATCAAGACAGGGCCATCGATTATCAAGTGGTCTAGCGCCACGGCCGCCACCGACAGTTCGAGTGTCTTGAGCCTCTCGAAGGAGTGCAGGTCTTGTCCAGTGACGAGCCCGAGCCCGCCGCCGTCGGCATCGCCGTGCTGGTCCCACTCGGGTATCCGGAGCCGCAGGGTCTCGAGCGTGGCAAAGACGGGTTCCATGGCCTGCACGAGCAGCGATGGGTGTTCGTGGCTCAGGCCGATTTCCGCCGCGGCGTCGATGTTGACCTGCGCGGCCGGCTCGTAGGTCAGACTGCGCAGGTTCCGGCAGGATCTCAGGATGTGGCCGAGGGTGGCCGCGTCCATGATGCTCTTGGTGATGATGAGCCACTCGAGGTTGAACATGAATAGCTCCTTGCGCGCCGTGCGGATGCCCTCGACGTAGAGGCCCTGGAGGTTGCAGGCCGCGTTGATGAGGTTGGAGGCGCCGTTGAGGCTGTTGGAGGTGTCGCTCGTCTGCGGAAACAGCTCGCGGTAGTCGCGCAAAGCCAGGGTCTTGACTGACGGCAGAAGCTCGGGCGGCAGTTCGCGGAACTCGAGGTCCAGCGGCAGCGACAGCTGGGCGACGTTGGGCAGGTGAAGGAGCGCGATCTCGAGCAACACAGACCTGAGAAAGGCATGCATGGTTTCGTATTCACTCCAGTTGATACCCCCACGCCCGCTCTTGTAGTATGCATAGTCGGCCAAGTTCCCCAACAGTCGCCGGTTGCCGTCGAGGTCTTCGTCGAGAATCGGGTTGATCACGAGCGGCTGATCACTAACCCAAGGGAACCAGAGCCTCTCGACGCCGACGTCGCGAGCTGCCGAGTGTAGTATCATCCGGGTCTCAGGCCTGATATCGCCGATGAAGTGATCGAAACATATATCCAGCAAGGTCTCGCGGAATGCCAGGTCGCGATTCTGGACGATCCGGCAGACATAGGATATATAGTCGAAGTCTAGGTCTCCCAACTTGGTACCGAAGTAAGGCGCAATCATTGGCCTGACGATCTTTTGCATCCTTCTGCATGTCTGCGAGAGATTGCACAGATCGCGGGCGCCGTCGCGGTTCTCCTTGGCTTCCACGAACAGCTGCTGCTTGGGGAAGTGAGACGGCAGCAGGCATTGTGTGCAAATGATGCCCAGAATTTCCAATGGCAGCTCGACCAACCAAGACTTGGCCATGGCCGTTTGGGTGCTGTGAGCCCCAAGACGCGTATATGGTTGATACGATGACTGACCGAGAAGAGCACACTTTCATGTAGTAAACAAAACAAGTCCAATGTTTTCTTGTGTGACTCGGAATTCCCGTCGCCCGAGGTCTCAATGAACAGAGTCGTAAGGTCGCAGCTAAGGCGGGGTTTCACTATTGCTTTTTCTCAAACACGTCCACGGGTGCTTCTTGTAAGAGCCACGGATCTTTGGCGTTTGAATTTTCATTGCATGAAAACGAAGAAATGCGGTTTGAATGATTCGCATCCTGTTATGAACGTTACCAGGAAAAGTGCATCATCCTACATTATACTTATACGAAAGTACTATTTTCATTTACACATTGCAATAGAACTTGTATATGCCGATCTTTCGTATCAATTGCATTGCATATACCTTGAACTTCTGGAAACCCGTTCCACAATTCCCGCGCCTTCATCCGAGGCTTCGTGATGATACATATTATAATCAAACAATTTTGATCTAAGATGAGTCCCGTCCCATCCCCCGCAAACTCGCACGCTATATCAAGCGAATCATGAGTCGCACAAATCTCCGTGTACTGGGAACACGGCAACGCTACTGGTGGAACTCATGAAAGGATCGCCTGCCGACCCCCATTTCCATGAATAGTGGTAACTGTACACTATACTTTATTCATCGGTTTCATTACTGACCCATGTCATCTTTTGCTGCGTGCTGGTTAACCTAGCTGACTCTATACACTTTCAACAGTCGTAAGCTCAATCAATATTTCCTCCAGACACATGGGTACAACAGCCGAAAGCGGAGCCAGGCCGCGTGTGGGGCCCCTCAGGCTAATGTGTCACGGCCTGCAAATTCTAACCCAGACCTTTTTTTTTGTCGAGGGCCGGGCCGCCGCGATGACTCGATTCGAAAAGACAAATCCAATCTCCCAATCTTTTCATTCGCTTTCCTTGGTATTCGAGTGACACGGGCTAGATGATCGCCGGGTTCAGCTGTCGCACTGTCAGGCTGACGCAGAGTATCGGCCGGCGCCACTGCACTCAACAACGCATCGTAGCAGCCGCTGTCATTCGCGGACAACCACAGAACTCACCGATCATCGCCGCTAGCTTCAACAGCTTGCAGTCACGGTCCTCTCCTAGGTTCTACAGCAGCACCAGCCCTACCAAGAAAAAGGTCGCCGAGCTGAACAAGCTGGACGCCAAGATGTCTACCGGAAAGGACTACTACCTCACCCTGTCGTGCCCCGACAAGCCGGGCATCGTGCACGCCGTGACGGGCCTGCTGGCGAGCCAGAAGCTGAACATCCTGGACCTGCAGCAGTTCTCGGACCGCACGTCGGAGCGCTTCTTCATGCGCGTGCACTTTGGCCACGCCGACTCGACGGCCGCCCTCGAGGCGCCCCTGGCCGAGCTGTCCCGGGACCTGCAGATGGACTACGACGTGCGCGCCACCAGCACCAAGCCCCGCGTGCTCATCATGGTCTCCAAGATCGGCCACTGCCTCAACGACCTGCTGTTCCGCACCCGGAACAACCAGCTCGGCATCGACGTGCCCGTCATCGTCTCCAACCACCCGGACTACCGGCCCCTGGCCGAGAGCTACGGCGTCGAGTTCCACCACCTGCCCGTGACCAAGGACACCAAGCTGGAGCAGGAGCGCCAGATCCTGGACCTGATCCAGAAGCACGACATTGAGCTCGTCGTCCTGGCCCGCTACATGCAGGTCCTGTCGCCGGGCCTGTGCGAGGCCATGAGCGGCAAGATCATCAACATCCACCACAGCTTCCTGCCGTCCTTCAAGGGCGCCAAGCCGTACCACCAGGCGTTCGACCGCGGCGTCAAGATCATCGGCGCCACCGCCCACTTCGTCACGGCCGACCTCGACGAGGGCCCCATCATCGAGCAGCGCGTCGCCCGCGTCGACCACAGCCTCAGCCCCAAGGAGCTCGTCGAGGAGGGCAGCAACGTCGAGAGCCAGGTCCTCGCCGCCGCCGTCAAGTGGTGGAGCGAGAAGAAGGTCTTCCTCAACGGCCACAAGACTGTCGTCTTCAACTAAGATTTTCGTTCTGGGTAGCTGGATTTCTTAACAACAAAAAGGTCGCGGGTCTCGGAAAAGTAAGGAAACTCAAAACATGCTCACTTTTAGGCTTTTTCATTGGGTAGATATAAATCATAGATGAGATTCCCAACTTGGGAGTGGTTCCGACAGATCTCAAACATGAAACGTGAAAGACATACGAGAGGGATCCTGCATACGTAGACGTGAATCAGTGCAATTGAGGTTCCATATTATATTATAGACACTCATAATTACATAATTGTCAACATGCTCACACTTCGAATCGCGTTTCAAAGATGTGTGCGAATAGAAAAGATTTCATCAAATCTATAGATCTCATCATGAGACAGATTTGAACACCTGTTTTAGTTGCTCTATGATCATCTACATTCTACGGCGCAGGCTTTATTTTCTATATCGAGTTTCTTATTTACCTCCAGAGAATGAGACTACGGCCCATTTTCCACTCCAAGCCCATTTCCGGGCTCCGCTGTCACCGCCTCCGCCCTCGGTCGCGCGAATCTCCTCGTCCTGACCGGGCTTCAGCCCAACCACGACATCTGCCTTGCAGGTACGGAGCGCCAGAACGTTGATACCAGATCCCGGGCCGAGTGGGCCAATCGCCTCCGTGAATGGCGTCGCGGGGTCCCATGCGGCCTGTGTTCAGTAGTCAGTATTGGTCAAAGATGAAGGCAGGAAAATGCAACTCACATCACCGGTCAATTTTCTGTAGTTCAGATCACCCTTGAAAATGACCAATTCACTTTCCTTGAGATCCTCCACCAGGGCCTTCTCAGCCGGCAGCCTCCAGAAGCTACCACCGTGGGTCCAGAAAGCGTTGGGCCGGATGGTCAACTGACCCTCGGCGTGGAATCCGGCCCACTCCTGGAACAGAAACGAGAGCTCATCGGCCTCCTTTTCTGCCAGGGGCTCCGGAGTCTTATCTTGGAGCTTCTCATCTTCCGAGGGCGTCTCGTAGAAGGTTTTGGGGCTCGCGAGGGCGCTGAGAAGAGCAGCAAAGTCGCCGGGCAGAACGTCGGACACGAACCAGGGAATGTCCTTGGGGTGGAGGACGACGTTGGTCGCGAGGCCCGAGGACAACAGGTAGCCGGCCAGGATGAGGTCGACGTACAGCTCGAAGCCGGCATTGTCAAGGACGATGTCGACGCGGCGCTCCTTCTTGCCCTCATCGCGGGCCTTGCGCAGGACGCCAAAGGCCTTGTCCAGGTCATTGATCAAAATGTTCTTCTCGCTGGCCTTGCGCGCCTCGGAGCCCTGCAGCTTCTGGATGTCCTCGTACGTCAGGCTCGTCAGGAGGGACAGGTCGGTCGCGTTGCCCCACAGGCAGATCTCCATCATCTCGTCGAACAGGATTCTCTGCGCCTCGTCCGCCTCGGGGCCCGTCTTGCTCTTGTCGCTTTGGATCTGCGTGACGAGGTCCTTGTACCGCCCGGCGAGTTCCACAACGGCGGGCCGCGACGAGCGGAAGGTGCTCATCTTTTGGCGGGCAAAGATGTCGTAAGACTTCCAGTGCTGCGAGAGGCTGAAATGTGTCGCGATGCGCCTGAGTCACAGTCAGCCAGGCGTGCGTAATTGTCTGCGTCGTCATGGGATCCTCACCTGTAGAGGTAGCACTCGCTGTACAGCCAAGGCACGTTGAACCATGTCACGGTTCCCAACTTCTCCAGCTCTTGGTTGTATAGTGCGACATCTGGCTTTCCGTCATCTCTGATCGGGGTCAATTGGCGGTTGTGCTGCAGCTCGTACTTGAGCTTGGCGAGGTCCTCAACAATCTTCTTGCCCTCGTCCTCCTTAGCCTTGTCGTTGACCTGAGTAATCGTTCGGTAGACGTCGTCGATGGCTTGTGTCTGTAAATGATGGCTTTAGTCCTGGAGCCACTGGTATACATCTTTGGCTGGGTGTACCGACAATGATGACCGGCCAGCGGTCTCGGGCAGATATGAACGCAAACGACGTGGTGTCGCTGGTCATGTACGGGGCTACGCATCGCGGGGTTTCTTAGCTTGCTGTGATCGAGGAGGACGGGGGATATTCGCAGGGTAGCCGGTGCTTACGGGTCTTTGTGTCGAGTTCCATCTTGCTCGCGTATCTGTCGACAGTCGAGATATCTGCTCTTGCTGCTGGACAAATTGACTGGCGCTCCGGAAGGGAATTGAAGTTCTTTTGGAGTTTGGAGGGGCAGTTACAAGTGCTGCCAGGCCAATGGTGGGGTTGGTTTACTGCATTGGGCAATCCCGCTCAGCATTACGTCGTAGCGAAGTTTAGGGGTCCACGACTGACTCTGGCCCTATTAACTGTTTCCCGAGCTCGGGTTTGGACTTATTCCAATTCGACTTCTCCCAATTTCTGCAGTAAAACCTAAATCGTTCCTTCGGCACATCGAACCGATCAGTCGAGAATCTCGGTGATAGTTATCCATTCTTATACTACGAATAAGGAAATTAGCAGGAAAATCTGCAACCTTGGTCAAACCGTGCACAAAAAGAGACGCGTCAAGGACTCCGCAACGCCGAAACACCAGCTTCAGGGTGAGGCAATTGATATGGCCGATTTCGATCTCACAAGGGCTATTTTTATACCCTGTTTTGATAAGGCCGCCTCTTGCTTCTTGTTTGAGAAACAATTATTCGCGCAATTATATGAATCCCTTCAAGCTCAGGCACTGAAAACCTCGATTTTACAACTGTCGAGTGGCGATGGATCCAGCAGGCAGAATTGTGAGCTGTAGATTGCTAGGCTTGGCCTCTTTTTCGTCAATTGAAAAATTGACTATATCACTTATGTAGTCGCTCGCGGGTGACCTTCCTGTTCAGTTTGAGTAGCGGCTTGCTACTGCAACACGATTTCATTCCATCAGTCTGTCTGTAATTGTCATTGCACGCCGCTGGAAGCCATATTAGTTGAGTTACCTGACGAACTGGCAATGACTGCACGTATTTAATAGCTTTGCCTCGTCACCTGTCAATGTTCACATGAACGTAAAATAGGCGGCTATCATTGTACATATACATATTATCGAAAATCTGAAATGTCAAAATATACGTCACGTACTGAGCACACCCTTCTCTGCGGAAAATATATGCTCCCATCTGCGACTCGATCACAGATGGCAGAAATGAAGGTCATAATTGGAGCTGTGTAGCTGGTGTCCACTGATTTGTAGCTGTCCTACCAGTATCAAACGACTCGGCTTAGTTGCGCCCATGTGTCTCTCGATGGATGAGCTGAGTTGACTTTACGGAACAGCAAACTCTCAGACATCAACAGCCGGCAGCGCCACCAGCCTGTCAAACAACGACACCAGCAGCGAGGAACTGGGCGGTGACAGATGGAAAAAGGACGTAGCCCGTTTGACTTGACATTGTGTGCTTCGGCAAAACAAGCTTGAGGGTGCAGCCAAATTGATGAACTGCGACGAGGCTGCCGGTATGCTTCCTCATTGGTACCACCGCCTCGGTATATTGGGCGGCAGGGTACACAAAGAAATCAAACAGCGAGCCACCGTTTGCGACGATCAATAGCCAAATGCCTCAATTCAGCCATCGCCTCGTCCAAGGCAGAGATTATCGACTGAACCCCTGGCCTGTGCCACAGTCCTCGGCCCAGGGTTCTCCGGAGGACTCGATTGCTTATTTATCCAAGAGATGCAACTCGCACCGAGCTTGGAAGGACGGAGCCGAGACGACCAGACTGGTGTGGGCTTCGACAGGTTGTTTTATTTCCGCAACACTCTCGACGTTTGGACACAAGAGACAGTGATTACAGAGCTACCTAGGTATAATTCCAAGACATGACCGGCAACTTCGGACGGGGAAGCTCCCCGTATTTTCAATCGCTTTGCCTACCTACGTACAGTAGGCATGTTTATCACAGTCCGGAGAACCTGTAAAATTATTTTGACAAGAAACTGCATCAGCCTAGGTCTTGAGATTCATACACCAGAGCACATCTGACAGAGGATTGCCTTTACCAAATGAAGGGAGACGCGTGGTTCCTAGAGCCAAGACTGGTTCAAGGAGAGTCATTGAATGAAGATGTGTTCCCGGTAGATGCGAAAGAAATAGACTACTGCCATCGGCGAGAAGGGAGACAACGATTTGGCAATGAAGTATGAAGCGTTTTGAATAGTCTTGTGACGGAGTCTCATGCACGGGCATCCACGGTCCCAAGATTTCCCCTTCGATATGACGTATTGAACCTCGCCGCGATTTGAAAGTGTTGACTGGAAAGATAAACCCTCAACCTTTCGACGGAGTGTTTAGTAGAGTCCGCAGTGAGGGAGGAAAACAAATGCGAAAGAAAAATGTCCCTCTAGCTCCATAAAATTATGATCCTCGACGAATCAAGTCTATGATATAAGTATGGTTGAGGTCAGACGAGACTCGTGATGCTCCCTTGCGATGAGCGCGATTTTCAATGCCTGCAACATCACTTGAGTGAATTTCTTTCCCATGATGATGGAAACTACTAATCGTTGGGCGAAACCATGAGCTTACTTGCCGACGCTTCTTCATCCATAGTCATTTCTGGAATCAGGTATTATCTCCCCGGTATATTCGATGGGGAGTTCGCTCTGCGAAGCCTCTTCCAATCCGAAACTCACGGCCATATGCCGGGTGACCGGTCTCATGAGTGCAATCTCCGGCTCACAGATGTGTGACTGAATGGATCTCCCATTTTCACATGCAAGGGAGCAGCCCGAGTCAGTCGGAAATTTCAGCCTGATTTGTTTTTCGGTACATGATCCCGAGATTTGCTGCATGCAATGGGACGCATCAGACGTTGCATGGCGTCGCCCCTGACGCATAGGCGAGCAAGCAGCGAGATGAGCAGGCTTCAGCTCTAGACTTTAGTAAACTAAACAGCCATGCAGGTCGATCGGAAAGATGTTTTGCTCATGCAGAGAGAATTGATGTATTGAATCCGTTTATTGCTTTCTATTATAGCACTGCATTGGAGAGAGGTCTAATCATTATCCTCTTAGTAGTCTCCGCGACAAATGATGAACTCCCTGGCCGAGATGCCCGAGAGAAGCAATGTGGCTGGCTCCTCTGATTTGTTCCTACGATCGCTCGTTTCCACTCGCATGATCCACTCAGAGGAAGCTTGGAGAAGCTTGGCCTCGGGAACCCGGGCTTGTGCGGGGAGATAAAATCCGGGGAAATGATCGTGATCTGAAATTCCAGGTCCACCAGTAAATTGCCCAGGAACCACAACCCGGATCCGACCATGCCTCTTGTCTCACTCCCGCGATATTTCGGAATCAAAGGGCGAATAGCAAAGTGCCGTGAGGCAATTCACTGCCGAACCCAGATTCATCGAGGTGGTAGCAACTTGGCATGGTACTAGGTACCATCATCAGCCTCTCAGCTCCGCCTCATCTCGCTAACATTGCAAGCGCAAGCAGGAGAGAGGGAGAGAGAAACAATCATGTGCTGCCGAATACAACATGACATGATCATCAGCTGCTTCTCTTCCAAAGTTGCTCTGCACCTCGGCATGAAATACTAGTTGCATGGCCTGCAGCAGGGACCGTTGGAGAGGGAGGGTGGTCATCCGCGCATCGCCAAACAGGTTTAGGTAGTCGTCCGGGGGTCTTAATTCGCTTCTTTGACTTCTCCAGGTTCTTGACTCTAGCCTCTGGCTCCACCCCCGGATTTTTGCAGAGTTGGATGACCCCTGGCGCGTAAGACGATCAACGCCGCTAAGCCAGTTCCCGCAACTGCTTCCGATCGAAGTTCGGCCCATGAACGACGGTTGTGCAAAGTACCTGGTATTCTTCCTCGCCTGCCTGGAAATCTCTCGGCCGTTGGAAAGAGTCAGATCTTCCATTGACCTCGTGGGCGAAAGTGGCGTTTCGTTTCCCCGAGAAATGTACAATAGACTTGGTCGTATTGAACCGGTATGTGCAGGCTAACACAACATCCCTCATCTCTTCCAATTGTGTACCTGCAGTAATGTGACCCTCACATCTGCGGCGGTTGCAACCGATCACTGGATGCGGAGAAGACTCTGAATTATTGACACGGCCGCGATTCACAATTGCACTGGAAATTAACTAGAAATCATCATCAATAATGCCCTTCTAAGCTATTGCTTACATCTTGTCCAACCACTATAGAGCCGAGGTGAACATTGCCCTGTCCTGTCTCACTGTCTCACTTAATACGAGGCGCTTTTGACGGCTTTCACATGATTCCATCGGTGATTTGACGCTCCATACACCCACAGAGCAGGAATGCAAACTATGCCCCTTTCCATCACAGGAACCGACAACCGTCGATCATAGGCCCGGTGGCCGAGAAGCATAATTACCACCTTGTTTCCCCAGACTTAAAAGACGCGAGCCAACCAGGGAGCCGCAATCGTGGATCATATCGGGGCATACTCCCAATGTGGCAAGTTCAATATATCTTGCCTCTCGTTAAGCCTCTGGAAGGTGATACTATTACGAAACTCGAATACCAGTATGGGCCTGTATGGCGACTAGAACCCTGCCCTCTGCTAAATAACCGCATCGAGGCCATGTCACTCGATTGGACGGCCCGACGACATCCAATGGGTTCCAATACTGGGCCAGGCGTTATGGTCGCCGGGTTTTCATGGTATGGCTGCTGCTACCTTATGACGGCGACCCTCGTATAGTTGAGAAAGTCCGGATGCAATGGAGGAAGGTGAAAGAGCAAGACATAAAAGGTCGGCCGTCCCTCCGCTGTAACGTGTACATCTCTACCTCCTCTTGTCCATCCATCCAGACATTCGTTTGCCTAAAAAAAGAATCACGAGCCCGCCACATATCAACACTCGTTGACTGTACATTACGACCTTTTCGACCTTTTTGATAACCCTCACAACACCAAACACCGTCAAGATGAAGTACGCATTCGCCGCCGCGGCCATCGTCGCCTCCGTCTACGCCCAGGACATCTCGAGCATCCCCGCCTGTGCCCTCCCCTGCATCGACGCCTCAAGGACCAAGGTCACCACCTGCGGCGAGACCGACTACAAGTGCCTGTGCGACAACATCACCGCCATCCAGGGTGACGCAACCACCTGTGTCATCAGCGACTGCGGTGCCACCACTGCCGTCAGTAAGTTGCTCCCTGCCTTCTCGTTCCGGCCCGTGTCACACGAGCCCTCTTAAGATCAAAAATCTTTCATGATCATTATACTAACACGAAACCCAGGCGAGGTCCTCCCCGCAGTCCAGGCCTTCTGCTCCGCCGTCGAGGCCGGCGGCAGCTCCAGCAGCGCCGCCGAGACGACGACCAGCGCGGCCGCCACCACCACGGTCGCCGAGACCACGACGACCGCCGCCAGCACCGCCACCGAGGCCACCAGCACCGTCGCTGAGACCTCGGCCGCCTCGTCCGCCGCCGGTTCCTCCTCCGAGGGCGGCAGCTACCCTACCACGGTCCTGTCCAGCACCAGCTACGTTGCCGTGCCCACCACCATCGTGAGCACCAGCACCAAGAGCGGCCACGCCAACAGCACCGCCTCGGCCACCACCGCCCCCTCGACCGTCGTCACCGCCGGTGCCGCCGTCGCCACCGCCGGATCCGTCGGCATGCTCGTCCTCGGTGCCCTCGCTGCTCTCATCTAAGAGTGCATCGGAAACTCCTGAATGACTCGGATTTCTGGGAACATCAAGGAACATCTGATGTCCAAGCGATCTATTATTCATGACCAGCCCGGTCGGGAGTCCTTATGGGATGGGTTCATGGCGTAATGCATGGCGCTGCATGTGGGGAACTGGATACACAAAGCAGGAAAATGCTGGGGTAACTTTGTGAGGGAAGTAATATGGGTAAACCAAGCTGTATACTTGAATCAAAAAAGTCAGAAATCAACTGTAAATACCATCTTAATCAACACTCTTGCTTTTCTGGCAAACATACTGAGTGTATCGGTCTCGTCATCGTCTCAGGCTCATGGGAACGCGATCATGTGTATGAAATCCAGCTAACAAAGTGCAACGGGACTTGACAAAATTATCGTTACTGAACGAAGATTGAGCCTAATTAAGGCTTCTTATATAGGCGAATTTTATGACGATGGTCTGCACTCGACAATCCTGAATCTCACAGCTCACTCAATCACAAAGTGTCTGGTAATAACCTTCCGATATCAGAACCATTGGTGGCCGCCACGCGCCGTTTTTCGCGACGAGACGACTTGCTTTCTGCTGATTGGCAGAGAGTAGTTGGCGTTTTGTCTTCTCAAGTCAAAGAATATTGCGAAGAATCACAAGAGAATGCCGCTCGCAGTCTTGTTTAAACAGCACAATTCTTGAAAAGAAACAACGACAATAACATATGACACCTGAGTATATCAATCACTTACCATGATTTGGCTCTGGTCGAGCCTGAGAAAAGGTGAGTAACGGGTTGTAATGTAAGGTCATGTCGGGGTTCTTGAGGGGATCAAGCAGACAACATGTCCAATAAGTAATACCACAACGTCGACGCGAGGATCGGGCGAACTCAATGCGCTGGATCGCGACGCATTGTTTCTCTCCTTCATCATTCGTGTTTTCTCATGTCTCGAGGTTTCCGTGTAGTCCTATTCCTGACCCTGCTCAAAACACCTATAATTAGACCCGTCATGGCTTTATACTCTGTAGGGGCTAAAAGCTTGATCGCCACAGGCCCTCGTCCTTGTAAACTCGGTGGGTCCGCTACAGTATTGGCTTTTCTGGGGGGCATGCTTTGTACTGCAGGGTTCAATGATTCTTTTCCGTTCAAGCCGTGAAACATAACGAGAATGACGATACCGATACTCAGAAGCTCACTAACTCTTGCTGAAACGCTATTGTAATTCGCTCTGAACGCTTGTTGGCTGCAAATGGTGGATTTGGAATGCTGAGCTTTATGAATCGCTGGATTCCTGTCCCCCGCAGGTCTCAGCGCACTGTTGGCGCTTAAGACCCCGGGCCACGAACCTCTATCATACTCTCGTCTCCACCGATCATAATCCCAAGATGAATGGTATGATCATGTTCGGAGAGATCGCAATGGCAAAAGGAAGCATTCCAAGTCTCACTGATTCCTGGAGGCCTTTTGACCATGAGAGACCCAGCCAACACGAAAACGTCAATCCAAAAGGCTCGGTGATTGTCACTTGGTACCTGAGGTCTTCTTCCTTACGTGTCAAGCGGCACACAATACGAATCAGAAAGCAACAACAAGTGCTACTCTCGTGCTGGTAAACCTGCTTATCAAGACATTCCCATTGTCCGCCCTGAATGCAAACCACAATTAATTTAGTTAGCTCAGAGACATGCAGGTCCCATCGTCATACTGTCATACTTATCCGTGTCACACAGGACATTTTGATACCCCGTCACCAACAGATCGTCGCATGGTCAGCCCCACTTTCCATTCTTATTCTTGTCAGATCCCAAGTCATGTTGTGCGACTATGTATCAGACAATGCTGCTGCCGTACGACCCTTACTTTTTACCTTTATCCGTGTGCCGCTCCTGCGGGATCGAGATGCTGCCCGTAAGGCTCCAAGAATACGGATTATGGGAAGTAACACGAGTCGATTCGATTCATGAATCTCGTAGTCCAGTAGCAAATGCGTCTCTGGCACTGGCCGCGACGTAAGAACGTGTGCAAATCAACAATGAGGGCTGAGACATGCGCTAGGCTTTCTCGAAGCCATCACTGTACCTGATATATTGGAAATGACCTGCAAACCCGGGTGGTCTCTCCTCTTCCTCTTTTCTTTTTTTCTTGTCTCCCAGCAAAATAGAAACACTGTCTCTATAGAAACGGACAGGTGCGACGAAGCCATTAAACAAGGCGCACCGAAAATAGAATTGCCGAAACACACCAACGCACCAACAACCCCGGATTGCTTCCTTGCGACGATCAACAGCCCGATCCACTTCACGATACCCCGGAACGCGCGTAATCGCAAGAGTCTGAGACCCTTCGGGTCGGACCACAAAGGTCGGCGGTACTTATCAGTTAAAGTGATTCAGTCTCGGAGATAAGAAAACCAATAACCGCGCGTAATGTGATTTATACTGTTATATCATTATATCGTCACATCATCAGAGCACTGTTATTTCTTATACCAGCGTTACTTTCCTTTTTTGTTTTCTCAGTCGCTCTTCCATCACCTGCATCTTTTCATACTTCTATAATACATCGCAATACTATCGGAGGCGGACGTCCCCTCTTCATCCCAGGATACATCATGACACTACGCTCACCACGGCCGCGAGCCTGGCGCGTCGTCGCCGCAATCGCGATCATCACTTTCCTTTACATATCCTTCCAGGGCGCAGACAGGATACGACGGGAGCAAACAGAAGCAAGGGTTCTCCGGGACAGCCAAACAGTATCTGGGCAGGATCACATTCGATTACCAATAGTGCAACAATACTGGCACACCCTTCGAGACCACCTGCGCGATGTGACACCAAGAATCGATGCGGTGAAATTGGTCAGGCCCGCCGGCGAGGCAGATATGGCGTTCGACTTTGACAAGAACCGGAAGCACCAGCGACTCGATGTCGCTCGGCTACCAGATGGAGACGGATTGGATTATCTCAGAGGAAGCCACAGGTCTTTTGTCGACATCACCCGCACGCTGGCGCCCAATCTCCCGTACCAGCCGGGAACGAGGGGTATGGTCACCACGGCGAGTGGGAAGCATCTCAAGATGGTGACTCTGTCGCTACGCATGCTGCGACGCTCAGGGTCGAGGTTGCCAGTCGTTGTCTTTCTTGACACGCCCGACGACTACAACTACTATATTTGCGATAAGCTCTTCCCAGCACTCGGCGCCGAATGCGTGGTCTTGTCCGAGCTCCTCGACGTGGCACCACCTTCCATCAGGCAAGAGAAGTGCCAGCTCAAGGTATTTCCGCTCCTCTTCTCACCCTTTCAGGAAATCCTCTTCCTGGACGCAGACGCCTTTCCGGCGCACAACCCGGATATGTTATTTACAGCGGAGCCGTACACGTCCACGGGCATGATTGTCTGGCCCGACTTTTGGGCAAATACAGCCAGCCACATTGCGTATGAGGTCGCAGATATACCTGTTCCTGGAATGGCCGAGAGGAAGAGTTCCGAGTCCGGCATCATGCTCTACGATAAGTCGCGGCATGCGCGCGATCTGCTCGTCGCCCTATACTACAACTTCCTCGGACCGCGCTTCTACTATCCGCTGCTGAGCCAGGGTGCTCTTAATGAGGGCGACAAGGAGACATTCCTTCATGCAGCGTTGGTGGTCGGTGCGCCATTTTACGATGTGAAAAGCCGGGTAGCCGTCATGGGACGGTGGCTAAATGAGAGCTGGCACTCGGCTGGCATGAAGCAGGCAGACCCTCGGGAGGACTGGGAACTCTTCCACGCAACAACTGCCACATCCAGCAAAGGATTCAGGCTCGGTCCTATTGAGCTTAAAAGGCTCGTGCGAAGGGACAGTGCCCCAACTAACACAACTAAGGGACTTGAAGAGACGACCGCGGGCCCATTTTTCATCCACAGCAACATTATCAAGCTAGACATCGAGCAGCTATGGAAGGATGGGAGCCCGTTGTTCGACAAGAATGCCAATGGGAGCGTGCAGCGACTCTGGGGCGGGTTGGACGGCTTGATCAAAGACTTTGGCTACGATGTCGAGAAAGTCGTATGGGAAGAACTCGTGATGACTGTATGCCAATTGATGGAGCCCAATAGATGCGGCAAGATTTTGCATTTAGCGGAGAGCGTTTTGGGCGAGAGTTTGGCCGGCATATACCCTGGGTTGAGGAGGTGAGAAGACTCGATCGTTTGACGCATTGTATTTTAGCGACATCGTATATATACCCCATCATAAAAGAGGTTCTAGATTGGACGGAAAATGACTTTGTGAATTGATCGGGCGATTATTCTGATTCTGGCGACTCGGACTCTATCCAAATCCGTGATACGTCGTCGTATTTTGGTATATGCATGCATCCACTGACTCGAAGGGGCCACGATGTTTCACCGTAAAAGCCCCAAGGACTTTCTCTCCGGCTGTGTCGCAGGGGATGTTGCGTGAAGTGAAGGGCAGCATGCCTCCTGTCCCACAAGTCCTCGATTCTCGTAGCGCTGTGATTGTCCATGAGCTTCACGTCGACGTCGCTCTCTTTGGCCGAGTTGAGGACTGTATTTAACGCCCTGTGATTGGCAGCGTACCACGCCTGGGCTGCCTCGAGCTTGATCTCTCTCAGCTGAGGAAAGCGGTCGCCAGTTCTCTTGCCCTCCAACACAAAACCAAGTCCAGTCAACGTCTCGTCATCTTCGTCGGCATGGCACAAGCACAACGTCTCAACTTGTTCCGGCAATGCTCGAATCAGGCGACTCTCGTCCACATCGCTCGTCCATACAAACCCGAAAATGTAAGTTCCAGCGATGCGCAGGTGCTTGAGCTTTGTAAAAGACGAAAGACTTCCCATGGGGGCAGTCATCTGGCTTGTACTGTTGTCCCAGTGGTAGTCGTGCGGATAGTCGAGCCATATCTCTTCCAGGCTATGCTTTTGCTTTTCCATGGCAATGCGCAAAGATTTATAGCTGATGGGCATGTAATGCTCGGCTCGTGTTTGCACTTCACCCACGACGTAGATGAAAGTCTTGAGCGCTTTAGGACCAGAGAGAAGTCGAGTGAGAGAAGGAGCAGGGATTCTGCAGTCGCGAAGTTCCAGGTGGGTGATGTTGAGCGACTGAGGTCGAAGCAAGCCCAAGCTGGGTCCAAGTCCGCACAAGTGGTGGAGATAGACCTTCTCGACCGAGGGTAAAATAAACGGTCCCACCCAAGACTCTCCGCGCATCGCGGGCGAAGAGTATCCAAAGCAGACTTGATGCAGATGAGACAGGAACGATGCTGTTCTCGACGAAGACACTGCATTGTGGGTCATGTCTCTCTGAATGGCACGATCCAGAAAACCTGTCCGCCACCCGTTGGAAGGCATTTCCAGATCCAAGCAATTCAGATTTGGCATACACAGGAGAAGAATCGTAAACATGACGTTGCCATGGATGGCCTTGCTCCTGGAAGCGAGATAGATCCATCGCTCGGCTTCAGTCTCAAAGACGGGGATGGGATCGTCTTCATCGGCAAAAACCTCGACCTCGTCCTCGTCGGCACTCTCATCTGTCGACTCCCAGTCGCTCCCCTGGGCGACTTCATCGGCGTCGCGTGACGGTACTGCTGCCGGCTGGGGGCTGGGCTCCACGGTATCGGGGAGGATCTTCTTTACAATGTCCTCACACCTGGGGTCCAGTGGAATCAATGCCTTGATATCATCTTGTTTGACCTCGGGCAACCTTACGGCAAGGCGCTGCACCATCAATCCTAGATTGGGATCGCGAAGAAAGGTCCTGACCAGAGCCTCGATGCGGTGGCTCACGGTGTCCCTGCGATCAAGATGATTGAACACGGGAGTCGAGAGAAGGTCGACATGCCGGTATAAGTGTGGCGCAGCGACCGCACGAAACTCGCTTGAACATTGGGAGAAGTTTGCAACGTCTTGCTTGGTGTGCAAGTAATCGCAGATCTGGATGAGTAGCTCCGTCGGCAGATTGGAGATGGAACTAGCCATGATGGTAAAAGAGAGGAAGAACGATTGACTGTTCGTGCTAATTCTGTGCGACGTTAGAGAGCCTGGATCATGGTGTACGGCACAATGATGCTCTGTGCGTGCAATTGCAGATGGCTGACGTAGGTTAGGTAGGTGAGAGCTTCTGCAGCGGGAAGCTGCAGTTTATCGGGACCCACTGAAAATCGTCAACGTGCTTGTCCATGAAGCGCCGGTTGAACAGAAACGACTCCAGCTGACGCGCAGCTGCATGAGACTTTTGCGCTGCCACCACTTCACAGCCCAATCGTACAGATCATCTGCCCTGAACCATACAAGCGATGCCTACCTCGCTGTCGCCTTCGGGCAGCCATGAGTCAGGATTTGTTATCCGTCTTCCAGCATTTTTTTCTCTCTCGTACACACACTCTCTCCCGCTCTTCCGCCCTCAGCCTGACGCCATATAAAAACCAGAGACATCCTGCAGAATATGCTTACAGTGGCCGAAAAGAGAAATCCTCAGTGTCGAACTAAATACTACGTTGACAGCACACAGCCTTGCGCACATTGACCCCGCATCCTGCACACTTTGATCGGGCGTGATTCCCTTATGATTTTTAAATTGCCGCCGCTCCCCATTCTTTGAAGTTCTTATATATCAGCTCGTCGAAGCCCTGGTAACATGGGTGCTTCTGAATATCTCTGGCAATGTGTACGTGAAGTATCGCGCTGCCTTGGGCAACGCTTGTTGACCCTCCTAAAGTGAACCTGCCACGGACGTTGGATATCGTTGAATACTGATTAAGGGTATCCAACTTGTAAGAGATACAGATGCTCTTCATGCCAAACGACGCCAATCCAACCAGGCCAACCAGGCCATTAGAAAACCCTACGCCACCAGAAAAACCTACGCCTGTAAAGAGATTAAGATGAGTCGCTTCATCTCGAGATTTTGTCTTTTCGTTTCGCGCTTTCGCTCTCAGCTGGTAGTAGACAATGGATCGGACTGGTGAATCGAACAAAGCATTTGCTTCCCTTAGGTGCAGCTGGAACCCGAATTTCAACAAAAGGAAACCGCCACATAGGTACCAGCAGGAAAATGATTCGCTCCTCCAGGTTATACACGAACAGACTGGTAGCCAGAGAATTGATATAATCAGATTGTTGATGCAAGAGTTCCGCGATATAGAGCCATATTCCTACCAAACCGATCTGGTGGCCCGTTTCTTCAATAACGCGGATCTATATGACCTGGAACATGGCGGTACTGGCCCATCCACTCAGGCAGATTCCCGTCTTGACGATCGGAAGCCAGATTTGTACGGAAATATCGACGAGGACCCAGGATTATGCCGAACGCAAAAGGGGCCTTTGAGTCCAAAGCAGCTCTACACGGAGCTTCGCAAACCGGTAATTACTTGGCCCGAAAAATTGCGGTTGTCGAATACTGAGTTGAAGCCAGCGATATAGTGGAGCGAACTTGGTCCCGCGGCCTCAAGCCGTGAACGGAGCTGACAGTTCTGAACCTGTCGATTCTGAACCCGATGCAGAGCGACGGATTGTGTAAGGAGTTTCCAGGTCGGAAGACCGATCTGTGACTAAAGCAGATCTAGGTACATAACGGAGGCTAATCAATGGTCAATACTCGCTGTTGCTGCCACAGCCTCTACTGGCCAGGCCATTGCTCTTCGAGGCTGCATTTATAGATATTTGAATTTTCAAGCATCGGTGAGCGTCTCTGTTCCTGTAAGTAATGCTGCCACCACCATTTGATGGCCAAAATTGATGGTTTATAGACTAGCGCTGCGAGCTATGCGCTTGAGGTGCACTTCCCGTATTACGCCTCGAGGAAAGGATCTCAACCCTACGAGGACCTAAGGAAAGATGGCAACGCGTGAAGTCTCCGGAAACATCAATGTGTACCGTTTCTCCACGAGCAAATATTCGATGGCACCCCACACGGGAATCATCATCCGTCCCACGAAAATATACCCGAAGGCACCTCACCCGAGAAAGATCATTCGTCCTGCGAAGCCCATATCTACCAAACCCAACTATCATTCTTGGTAACCGGGATCGATGATTGGTCCTGGGTTGGATATTATTTCGTGGATACTTACCACGATGGCAGCAACAGCGACGATGCGGTTGAGAACTATCCCAGTCCAGACACTTCACCAGGAATATTCCCGATGGATCCGGCTTCTGGCGGGAAGTTTCCCTCAAGTCCACCCTTTTGGTCTCCTAGAGTGTACTTCCTACAGGTCTTGCAACATAGATTGGATAGTGAAGGATGAATGATCCAATGTTGTTTCAATGCTTCAACTGAATGCACAGCCATATGTAAGCTTATACCAGAGAATAATGTCGAAGTTCTCGGGATAAGGGTCACCGGAGAGTCAGTATTCAACAAACACGGACTGACTTCTTTTGACTATTCTACAGACGCACAACATACCACTCTCAGTAAAGCTGCCACAATTGTCTGGGAATGACCAGGTTTTGGAAAAGCTGAAGAGAGTCTATCAGTGGACGCACAATACCATTCGCCTGCTCCTTGATCTGACACACACTTTGACAAGCACGATAAATGCTTGGAAAGAATTTGAAGAATTTGAGATAGGGTTCTTTCTCAATGGCCACTCAGAGAAAGATGCGAAACTCGTCTCATTCGCTATCCTGGCTGCGAGGAAACATATCAAGGAGATGAAAGTGCTGGTGAACGCGCTCGAGAACCACAGGATTCTCTGCGATGATGTTGCAAGAGAAGTAAGTGCTTATGAATTCACCTCCTTGTCCTACTTATCTCACAAGCACACAAGCTGGAACACCACCTGGATCTTCAGAACAACAGGTCAACCTGGATTCAGCTCCAGTCCGGAGAGGACGCGAGGGGCGTCACCTTCGGAGGTCTTGTAAGTTCAGCAACGTCTGTACTCGGTGGATAATCTGATTTCAATGTAGCTACTAGTGTCGATCCCAAGTCTTTCTGCGGCCATGTTTAGTATGGACTCTGACGTTCTTCCATTCAAACCAACTTGGGCCAGTTTTCTAATCACAACACCCATCATCACTTTCATACTGGCTGTATTCTTGGTTTTTGTACGGAGACGATTGTGGCAACGGAGACAATTGTGGCATGATATGGGAAGAATCTATTGAAATAGTGAGGAATTTGCTCGAAATCATTTCCGCTCCGGATTTTGGAATCGGAAGAGTGCAGTGAATCGCGCCACTCACACACCTATGGCGGATAAGTCAGCTGAAGAAGGCATTGAGCTGAATAGCTTACGTAGTAGGAGCAACGGAAAAGTGGCTTGAGGCGTATTTGGACGCGCATGCATAGGCAGGTACATGACAACGTAGGTAACTGCTGAAAGAATTCCTGATTCATTTCTAGGATATTGATTCTACGATGCAAAGCTTCTAAGAGTCTACCGGTGGTATTAGCTGGGACGCAGCCGGGGATGGCTCTGGCCTCCTCCAACATGGGACCGCCACAACCTCACAACGAGGGATAAACGAAACCCACAGGTCGCCGACCACCACCTGATTAGGGTCCTGCTTCGTCAACCCGGATGACCTCAGAAATGAGGTCTATCTGCAAGGGGATACCGCTTAAGGATCGACCCCGCACTGCATGTCGTCTTCCTTTGCATTACCTTGGTCCTTTTTATACGAGCGATACATGCGGAGAACCTCTGTATAATGTAGATCTTGGAGTACGACTACCTAGTTATGTGTCGGGAATGAAATGGCAATAAATTCAAACCATTAGACTGCAGTCGCTTGCCATTGAGATGTCGTCTCGATCTTCCAACGTGCCGTGCCACCTTGCGACTTTGCAAGAACAGAAGTCATCTTTGGCCGAACCATTTCATACCCAAAATAAAGACTATCATGAGTATTATACTGTTTGAACTTGTCGCCGTTAGTGGCGTTGTTTTCTATGCCGTTCTGACTCTCTTCCGACATCTCTCATCGCCCCTCCGGACCATCCCGGGTCCGTTCGCTGCCCGCTTTACGGACTTGTGGTACTTGCTGAAAGTACGCCGCCGAAACTTTGAAGTCGCCAACAAGAAGTTACACGACAAGTATGGTAAGTGCATCACTTAGGATCTATTGAAACGCGCCGAGATAGACTTTTACAGCTCGTTTGTCGATATGCTGATGGATCCTCCTGATCAGGCCCAATCGTACGCTATGGCCCGAACCGATACAGCTTCTCGTCACTCGACGCCGGCAAGATCATCTATGGGCATGCGTCTCCCTTTCCCAAGTCCGACTGGTACTCGGTCTGGAAGAGCCCGGGCACCTGGACCATGTTTTCGGACCAGAACGTGAGGCGTCACGCCGCGAACCGGCGGCTGCTGCAGAACACGTACAGCATGTCCTCGCTGGTGACGTACGAGCCGTACGTGGACGAGTGCGCGGACCTGATCGGGCAGCGGCTCGCCGAGATGACCCACGGCGCCGGCGTCGAGTTCGACCTGCGGCACTGGCTGCAGTGCTACGCGTTCGACGTCATCGGGTCCATCACGTACTCGCGGCGGCTCGGGTTCCTGGACCGCGGCGACGACGTCGAGGGCGTCATGGGCGCCATCGGCGACATGATGGCGTACGCGTCGCTCGCGGGCGTCTACGCCTTTGTGCACCCGTACCTCTTCCCGGTCATGAATTACCTGGCCGGGTCCAAGGGAAGCGGGCGGCAGTACGTGCAGAACTTTACCAACGACTGCATCGCGGAGCACCAGAATAATCCCAAGTCGTTGGACCTGGATGAGATCGACGGTGCTGGGTCGGGGATGGCGACGGACTTCCTTACCAAGTTTTATGCTCAGCATACTCGTGACCCGGACACTTTTACAACGACTCACATCAAAGTCGCATGCGCTCAGAATATGGTGTGTCGGTTTCTTAACATTTGTCGAGGACACATGGTTTCTCCATGAAGTGAAATATGATCAACAACTGATCTTGGACTAGGTCGCTGGTTCTGACACGGTCAGCAACTCACTGTCAGCCATCATGTATTACCTGTTCAAGCACCCGCCATGCTTGCAGAAATTACGAGACGAGGTTGATCAGCTACAGCTGAAGGCCGGAGAAAAGATGCATAAGAATGTGACATTCAAGGAGACCCAAGGCATGCCATATCTCCAGGCCGTCATCAAAGAAGCACTGCGCATTCATCCCGCTACCGCCTTACCACTTGAGAGAGTGGTCCCTGAGGGCGGTGCGACGATCAGCGGCAGGTTCTTTCCAGAGGGAGTAAGTTGACCTGCAAATGATGTTGAAATCGAAAAGACACTGATCACCACGCCAAAGACGATTGTCGCGATCAACCCGTGGGTCGAGCATCGCAACACTGCACTGTTCGGCGCCGATGCCGAAGAGTTTCGCCCGGAGAGGTGGCTCGCCGAAGATGCTGATAAGTTAGCAGTCATGAACAGACATTGGATGCCTGTGAGTACCCCTCTGAAGGAAACTTCTTCTCGACTCTTCTGATAGAGTATCATGAATACTTACATGTCCTGCCCCGTCTTTAGTTCGGACTGGGATCGCGTACCTGCATTGGCCGCCACATCGCGATGCTGGAGATATCCAAACTGGTCCCGCGGCTCGTGCGCGACTTCGACTTCCATCTCGTCGGAGACCTGGCGCAGTCTCAATCGTCATGGACCACGATTAACTGCCTTTTGCTGAAGCCCAAGAACTTCTTGGTCAATGCCAAGCTGAGACAAACATGATTCCGGCAGTTGCGAAGATACGTGTATGAAGTGCTTTGGGGTTGTATGCGTTGTGAGCGGTACTGGGCAAGAGATGGACGCATATGATAGTAGCTAGTCGTTACTCAGGCAAGAACATAATCAGTACTATTCAAGTATTTCGTTACCACTCGCCCAGGAGCAGATCCCCGTATCCAAACCCGGCAGAGTATGCACCTGATGTTCTTCGCGAAATAAGCGACAAACATCACGATGCTGTTGTTGAACAACCAAATCATCATAGTTCTCGATATTTCCGCTTGCGGACGAAAGAAACGCGCAGCGCAGCAAACAAACGTCGCAAATTAGCCGAAAAGGCATACGGAAAGTTACCTTCGACGTGGCAGCGGCGGTCGCGCATGCGTGACATGTCGCACGCAATCATCTGCCCGGTGCGACGCGGGTTCCCGAATATGGGGTCGTGTCTGGACTCTGTTCGGCCATAATCCCGTTTTCGTTTCTCGTGCTTGTCGAGGAACATGTCGTCGGACGGGGAACGAACGCCGTGTCAAGCAAGCAAGCGGGAAAGCAAGCACTGTTTCCTGCGTTCGTGGGTTTGTCGTGTACCCTCCCGGCGAGCAATTGACTGAGGTAGCCAGTGATTATCGAAAATAAACGAGGTGCCAAATACGGGGATTGAACGACTTCTGGAGAGACATAGCTGTACGACTCCGCGGCCCACCATGTTTAAAATGACCCGTCCCCTCGGGTTCGTCAAGGATGAACGGAGAATTGCTGGTATAGTTCGTCCCCAGTCATTCTAATTTGTTTAGCAGCCATGCCCGACACCCGTACAGCCAGCCCTGCAGAGAGTAGCCCGGCGACGCTGAGCCAGGTACCGACCAGCCATCCTGTTGCGGATGCGCCGAGACAACGAGGGTTTCCTGCCAAACTGCAGCGATTCAAGTTGAGTCGGCAGAGCAGACTCGGCCGGGTGTGGTCTAGCCAATGGCTTCACCCGCAGAGAAAGACATATATTCATACCTTTGTTGGTCTAGCCAATGGCTTCACCCGCAGAGAAAGACATATATTCATACCTTTGTTGATGCCACCATCTGCTGGTTCATGGTGGCCATGATCGTGTACATCAACTGTGCGGCAGTGCTGGTGCATCATATCAACTCCGATCTCGACTCTCAAGAGTTCTTCAAGACCCATCAATATGTAAGAAGAGACTGGCCGTTCCATCAAAGCCTCGCATATGGAGTCCGCCGCCACTAACAAGAGTTCATCAGTTGCAACCTGTCATTTCCGTTTTTGTCGGTTTCGCTTTCGGCTCCCTGTTCAAAACTGTCGGGCATTGGAAAGGAAAGCATGCCAACCATGGCGAAGGAGACGGAAAGAAATGCGTCGTCCTCGGCCAAACGCGCCTGCCCATCTGGCTGTACCTATGCGTCACATTCGTGGCGACGTTCTCTCTGTCATTTGTGGCGAGCGGTGGCATGAAATATGTCTTTGGGCTTAGGCAGGAGACTCCGCAGGTCAATTACACCTGGTGCGGCGTCGTCACGGCGTTATGCGCAGCCAGCATCCTGGCAGTCGCAGCAGACGCCGTCGTCCGCCACAAGATCTTTGTGATTATTAGGAATCGATCTGGCCCGGACCTGACCAGCAGCGAACAGCCAGGGCGAGCGAAGACGGAGTTGGCCACGATCGTTTGAATGCAGACAGATCCAGGGGAAATACCACCTTCATATAGTGGAGATTTCCAGAGACGTTGATGTTTGTCTTGGCCGTGTCAGCAATTGAATCGTCTTATAAGCGGGAGTCATCGAAGTTGGAAAGAAGCCAAAGATCGGAGATAGTTCTTGTTAGTTGTAGTATAAACAATATCAAACCAAGTATAAACAAACGTGGATTGGAATGCAGCAATGACGGTACAGTGTGGAGATCGCGTACTGATTACCGTGTCTTATCGGAGCTAGAGCTGGTCCCAAGCATCCGCATCATCCCTCCTTAGAGGCACCGACGCATTGTCATTCGTCTTTGCGCAACACAGCGCGCGACTTGGGGAAGGCAGGTGAGAGCTCAGCAAGAGTCGCAGGCGAGATTCAAAGGTGTACCTCCAGTTCCAATCGCAATCAGATCTTCACGATCATTCTACCACGCTCCTGCATTGCGACTCGCGTTCCGCGACTCCAGCTCCATCATGGCCACCGAGGACGCCCGCTACAGGGCTTCGAGCCAGTTCCGCCTCTGGTCATTCACCCCCTCGCATCTGGCGTCTTTGCGCACCGACAGTAACAACCTAGCCAAGACGGCCGTATCTGCGAGGCTACAGAGCTCCAACCCACCAGTCGACCCGTTGCCCGACTTCCTGACGCCGACCGAGGAGCTGTCGCTGCTCACCTTCTACACTGTCGAGCTCCTGCGAGCCGCCGCCTTCCTCGAACTACCCACCGAGATCCGAGCGACGGCTGCCATATTTCTGCGACGATTCTATGTGACCAACAGCATCATGACATACCCCCCAACGGAACTCCTTAAGACGTGCCTCTTCTTTGGCTGCAAGGCAGAGGGATACTACATGCGCCTGTCCAAGTTCGCCGACAAGTTTCCCAACACGAGCGCCGAGGTGGTACTAGCTGCAGAGTACGTCCTGTGTCAGGGTATAAGGTTCGCATTCGACGTGAAACATCCATTCCGGGCGCTGGAAGGCACCATCATGGAACTGCGGCGGCTGGGCGATTTTGAGCAGTCGAGGATAGACCGTGGTCATGCTCGAGCGCGAGAGATTCTCAAGTTCAGCCCCATAGTCACAGACGCATACTTTCACTATACACCTAGCCAGATCATGCTTGCCGCGTTGGCAATGGCCGACGAAGGGCTGGCCCAAAGGCTGCTGAGAGACGCCTTTGCTGGACAGGGCGAGGCCGCAAAAGACCAGATCTGGGGCGCGATTCAGTCATGCCGCGCTCTGCTTGAGAAGGAGCCCCCAGAGAGAATGACCGATCACTGGGGTACTGTAAGTCTTTGAAGTCCAGTCCGTTTGCTCCTGGTTCGTGAAAGCTTACAAATCGTAGCAAGAGACAAACAAGGCCATGAAGCCCTTGGTCAAGAAACTGAAAAAGTGTCGCGATCCAGACAGAGTAGATCTCGTCGCGCTGCAAAAGGCCCGCCGCGAACAGGCCGAAAAGAAGAAGCCAAAACCAGCACTCAAGGACGACGGCGCCGTCTTTGGCGGAGCTCTAGGCGAACCGGAAGCAAAGCGCCGCAAGACAATAAACGGAGATGATCCATTTGGACCTCCTATTGCTTGATATGATGCATACCTCAAATCTTACGGAAGAGAGCATACATGATCACATCATACTGGCCGATTTACAACTTGAAAGTACAGCCCATCAAGGTCTCCTTGAATGAAGCCTGGAAGATGTATGGATGGCTGGCACATCAGGCCGACTTGTAATTCACGTCGCATTACCGACCGTCGAGAGTGGGCGGTGCTACTCATGGCGATGCGGGAAATGCTCGCCCGCAAGGGACAAAAGACGCGTTCCTTGAGACAGTCAAGTCGCAGTCACGTCCAGTATGGCTAACGGCCAAGATAGCTTAGTATAGGTTCGAACCAAGTACCAGAACGAAATCCAAAGAAGTTAAATCCATCATCGTGCAATGCTTGGAAGAGACTCGGTGTATTTCCCACTTCTGTCTAGCCTGAATTCATCTACACTGCCTGTCTATATCGGCAGTGTGTCATTGACACTCAAACAACCGCCCAACTCTGGACCCTGAATACGACTCGTCGCATTCACCACATAATCCTGCAGCGGGCTCGTCCCGCACTTCAACCCCAAGACGAAAGCGCGCGCAAAAACGTCGGCGAGGAACGGGCTCGTGTGCGTATTGTCCATCGGGAACCCGGCGTTGACGACGTCGGCGCCTAGCAATTGCAGGGCTTGCGCGTTATAGCTGCTGTGGTCCACGTAGTAGATGCCGGCGTCCGGGCCGCCCAGGGACGAGACGATGTACCATGAGTAGTACGAGTACTTGGTGGGCGTCCATTCGAAGGTCTCGTTGGCGTTTAGGTACGGATTTGTCGGCGTTGGCGGCGAGATGATGACGCGGGCTCCTAGGGAGAGGAATATGGAAGAGGCGTTTTGAAGATAGGTCACGTATGTTTGCACAATCTCGGTTTGGTTGCTATTATCTACAGTCAGTAGATGGAAGTCTCACCAGTATCCATGTGGCATCTTACTTGTATGATCCGATACACGTCTCATTGCCCATGCCAGGACAGTCGACTCGGGATTTGGTGTCATTCGATGGGACTGTCCCTTGGCCATCGTCTTTGTCATGTTAGATCAGGGCTGCCGTACTTCATTAAGATCAAAGTCCTACCATCATTGTGTCCAAACTCGATGACAACCCAATCGCCAGGCACTATCTTGTCCGCCACGGCTTGGAACCGGCCCTCGCGAGTAAAAGTCCTGGCGCTTCTGCCAGCATAGGCGGAGTTGTTGATCCGGATCAAATCGGAGTCAAAAGAGTACTGAAGATACTGGCCGAAGCCTTCAGTTCCATTATGGCCTCCGCCTGGAGCTGCTGTGGAGTCGGAGCAGAGCCACAAAACGTTTGGCTCGGCCTCAACATACCGGGCTTGAGTTTGAGTCCTGATGAAAGACAAAATAGGGAACAAGTATTGGAGCTTCATCTTGCATAGAGAGTTCGATACGGTGTTACACAATGACCAGAACAAGACCTCAACGGAACGCCAATTACAGGTCCAGAGCAAGACATCTTGCTTGATATAGTCTTGGCAGAGCGGTACAGGGTCCTGTACCCCAGATTCCGAGACCCCACCAACCCCACGATTTCCCACGATTTCCCACGATGGTGGTTTATTAACCGCGGGGATAGTCAAAAGCCACCATTCACAAGTGGGAGATTATACGGGCTCAAGGATGCGCTAATTCGCTATTCGGTATAGTAATCCGCGAACGAATCTGTCAACTCCATACATTAAGTACCTCACCGCTATGGTTTTCTATAAGAAGTCTCTGTTCTCAGTGTATTTTGCTCGTTGTTCAAACGCCCGCAACTACCGCTGAATTATGTTTCGGTGAATCCGGAGAATAATAATTTATTCGAATTGGGCTGGTATTCAAGCTAAAAAATCCGAGTTTCAAATTACCGAAAAAGAAAGGCCGTGTTCTCGTATCCTTACCATGCATGCGCTCAGACCTTTGTTAGATCATACCATACAGCCATTGGTTATTGAAGCCAAGGTTCATGTATCTCAATTATACGAATAACAGCGATGTGATTAGCGCTGAGAAGCATGACAATTCATTCCTCCGGGAAACTTCGTCTCATTACATCACCAGGTACAGACGCAGAACACCCACTACGTTGTTCGCCAGTTTGGCCTGAATAGCCTAGCTCGTAAAATGTGGTCGAGGACGAGCGAGTGAACTTACAACAGTGTAAAAGAAATCACAGCGCCTGCTCATCATACACCCATCCTCCATCCAGGACCTGGTTGTTGTCCCCGCTCTGAATAATTGTCTTTTCGAGCACTTCGATCTCGTCATCAAGAGGCTTCTATAGCTGTTGATCCGCAGACGCCACGCGGCGTTTGCCCGTGGCCATAAGGGATGAAGTGTGCTGTTTGACTCTTCCGGCGCCTTGTTGCTATGTTTGACGCGTTTAGACGAGCGCACGTCTCGATAGCCCTTTGATATCGGCCCCTTCTCACATCATCTGAGCACCCCCCTTGGTCCATGCCTTGATCTCAAAGACGTCACGAACATTGAAACCAATACGAGCAGCACCTTCACCAATCTCGGGCTGCTCAGTAGTCACAAACTCTCGGTTCTTGAAGAATTTCTTACCCTTCGGCTTGATTTTCGTTAGACGGTAGGCAATGATGATGTCTCCCACCGTGAAATAAATCTTCTGCGGGCCCACGACCACCTGAGCATCCCGGTCGACACCTGTATTCACTACTTTGGCATCATCCACTTTTGAACTTGCAACGTGATCATTATCACTGATCGTGAATCCTTTCGCAGTCTTGATCCCAGTGATCATGTATACCGGCCTGCGCCAGTCGTGTGCTTTCAAGTATTCCTGGAAGCCTGGGGTTTTGACCACTTGCGCGATATAATCATCGTTGGGTTGAATGAAGATTGTCTCAATTGCCGTTGCGGAGAACACGCATTTCTCCAAGGAAGACTTGGGTTGGCCGGAACTCGCACCGCCAAGAATCTCCCTGAAGAGCTTCGCCCAGGGCCCCAGCGTACCGTGAGGCCTATTTCCCGGGATCATTTGCCAGCCGGTTTGCTCTTGTTTATGAATCGCGGATTGTGGGACTGTGACAACGCCACACTGGGGAATTCCACTTGCCGGATTTTGGGGGTCAACGATAATGCGCCCAAGAACGACCATGTCGCCACCGGCCGGTATATCAAATCTTGGGGAAAGGAAGTAGTGGGAGGGTGAGAATTCCCCCCTTTGCTGCTCATCAGTGCTTCCCGCCTGCGCAGTGAGTATTGCCCGGTCTGATGAACCAGAAAGATCTGAAGGATCCGGTTTGGCCTTCGTTGGAGCATGATATTTTCTTCGGGCTTCTCGCATGTGTTGCAACGCTTCCTGAGCATCGGCGCGATCGTCGATATTAATGCGCAAGAGGCGATTCTGTATCAAAGCCAGTATGTCTCTCAGTCCCCGAATCTGCTGGGGCGTTCTTTCAAGGATATTGGATACATTTGCCATCCAGTCTCTTGCGAAACGGCTCACTTGCAACGGATGGCCTTCCCACAGTGGACTCCCCTCGTTGTTGACGGTGGTTGCTGCGACAAAATCCCGAAGCCCTTGTCGTCCAAGTGACAGCCAAATGAGAAATTCGAAGAGGACGCATCCAAATGACCACATGTCGTATTTTCGGGAATAGACGACGTCTCTTACTGTGGCCTCGGGCGGCATGTATCTCCTGCTTGCAAACTTGGTTGTAGTCGGGTCTATTCGCTGTTTCGTGTACTCGCGATGGTACTTTGCAAGACCGAAGTCTGCCACCTTTAAAATACCACGCTCCTCATCAGAGAAATGCTTGAAATAGAGGATGTTGGCTGGTTTCAAGTCTCCGTGGCGAATATTACTGGCGGCGAACTTGGCGATCCCGTCAATAAGCCCTTCCATCTGAGACAAGGCCCAGGTGAGAAGACCTGCATCGTTTAGACTGGGCTCTTCATTTTGCCACATATCCGAGAGACTTCCACCGTCAGCCCACGGGAATATGAAGCCTCTGGTGCTGCCCCTTTCAAATGCTGCAAAAGGTTGCATAAGATGACGATGATTCAAGGCTCGCATCGTCATGAGCGCATTTCTCTCTCTGTGGTAAAGCTCGGTGGATTCCTCTTCATTCTCTGAGGTCACGTACTTTACGGCGACTATCAAATATGAAGCCGTGGGCCGAATGGATGCGTCAACTGGGGGCCTCATGTGGCGTATACGTTGACTTTCAGTTGTGTTGATTGTGGCCTCCATCTTTCTGACCGAATGGAAACCGCCTGTTCCACGACTACCATCGACCGCTTTGAAGGGAAGTGGCTGCTTCTCGTGGAAATGGTTTTCGAAATCTTTGGTATGTAGCCCCTGAGCCATGAATGACCATTGAAATCTCTGAAGATGAACTTTTGACGCAACTGACCAGTCATCAAAACATCTCAAGTGGGTATTGGTTGAATCGTACATGTTGATCTGTCGACCGTTCTTGCGAGAAGAAAGGGGCAAATTATGGTCTGCAAAGCCGGCCTCGCACAAGGCACAAATGTTCTGCAGCAATCCTGCGTGGATAAGCAGAATAAATACTCGACAGGCTTCCCTTGTGGCATATTTCGTCAATTTGGCGATATTCTCCTTTGGAAATTTTGCGTCCAAGAGTGTCGCTTGCACAACCGTCTTTGAGGAATAAGCAAACAATTTTTGCAAGCTCAAATAGGCAGGATTTGGAGGAAACCCTGTGTCCTCCGGCTCCAACATATCCTCGATGAAACCGGCTTCCAGAACATCATCTCCAGGCATCTCCACTGAGATTTGCGAGAGATCATCGTCTGGTATTGTAGATTCTGACTTTGAATTGGTCTCTGGGCTTTCATCAGAGCCCATGCTGGCTTCGGCATCACGCATGGACTCTTTGATGGATTCGAATGCATTTTCGTCTATATACACTCTCAAGTCCAGAATCTCCGGCCCAGGTTCCTTGGGCACGAGAGGGAGGTAAACAGCAGCGTATTCAGAAACATGCTTACAATCGCAGTCTGGATTTGGACACTCAAGGTCAAACACATCGCCAATCCCTTCGTTGTCGCCTTTGCTGCTATTGTCTGGCTGGGCTACTGAGGAAAGTTTACCAACTTTGTCGACGGCATCTGAGTCTCCTGTTTCCACTGGGGCCAGGATTTGGGCCACGGAAACGAGGTGGTTTCTGATGTGCTTCCCGAGGTCCTTGAATGCTTCATCACAGTCCCTGGCCTGATGTTTCGTTTCTATATCTTCCGGATATCCAGCGCAAAATGGACAATCCTGGAAAGGGTGTTCATCTAGGACCATACCATACTTAATAGAAGTGGCAAGAAGTGGACCTTTGACTTCATCTGGGTGGCGTTCTTCCAAGTGGCTTTGCAATTCTGCCGAAGAGAAGAATGTTTGAGGGGACGATACACCGGGTATGCAATACCAGCAATTCCACTTCTGTTGAGTATGTTTATTACGCGCGTGCGCAAGCCACCCAGTGTATGTGTCTGCGCATGAGAATGGCTCAAGGCAGTTGTCGACAACGCAAACGAAAGGCTCAAAATCTTGAAGCAGATGGCCCCTAAAGAGATTTAGAGAGTATGAGCAAGACAGCGACGCAGTTGCTTCGGAATATTCACTTACAGCCATTGGTCCTCCTCACTGAAATCCTTCGCTTCCAAGACAAGGAAACAATACGGACACGTGAAAAAGATACCACTATCGTCCACTTTCGGTCTAGAGGGAAATTTGCCAGCGGCCAATTTGATCGATGCGACAGAGTCCGCACGCTTGGCCTTTCCCCCAGTTGGATTGAGTTTGGTATCAGTCGTCTTCGATACAATCGTGCCTGCGGGTATGCTGTATTGCACGCTCGGCTGCGGCTTGGCTTGCTGTGATTTTGAGGGGACGGCTTCTTCTTCTTGATCGAGTGGTGCACCGTCAGCCGGCTCGTAGACGCCAATCTTCCGCGGCATGGGATCCAGGTCAGTAAACTTTGAGATCTTGACTTGGTGTCGCTTGAGGTACAGAAAACGCATGCGGCGGGTGGCAATGGATTCGGCAATGCGCTTCTGTAAAGCAACACTCGCGTTGGGAAACGTGTGACTGATTGATTGATAGGCGACATTGTAGAAGAGTTGGTACGTTTGCTTATTGTGTTCCAAGTTCTTGAAACGCTCCATCCGCTCGTGGCGATGTTGAGTTCCCATCAGGTGAATCGTTGACGCGACTTGGCTGAGATTGACGATGGTGTCCTGAATTCTGGTAACCAAACTAGGTCGGATCTCAAGTGCAGGCAGATCCTCATGATCGGGAAATGGTAAACGTAGTCTATAAGTTGTGGAGCGGTCCGAAGAGTCATCCGTGTCGCTTCCTGACGTTCTTGCTTCGGCTACGTTCCCAGAAAAGCCCGATACAGCTGACAATTGCCGCATCTTTACCAAGTCACCAAGATCACGCTTGAGCGCAAGGAGCAGTCGTTGAGTGAGATTGCTCAATTGGGGCACACTTTTCAAGCGTACCTCAAGTGACTGCTGACCCTCACGGAATACGCCCAAATTGGCCATGAATATGTTGAAACTAGCGGTCATTTCCTCTGCGTCGACCTGTTCAGGCAGTTCCAGGGCCTGTAAATTGACGCTATCGTCACCTAGACCGTCGCCGCCAACATCGCGGGTAACCCGGACTGGGATTCGCCCTGATGGAGCCTGATCTAGCTTATTGGGTGGTGGACTCGTGATGCTGGCGACTGGCTCACTCTCGGTGAGAATGTGACCGGAGTTCGTGAAGGCGTGGTGAGCTTTATCATCTTCGAAGTGTAACTTGTGAAGAAGTTCTCTGCATTGTATCGACAGGCTCCGGAGACTTGACAACGTATCACTCGATGTTGATGGGAGAGCTCTTTCTTCAACGGCAATTGCTTCGTCCATGGCGGTCAGCGAGGCCTAGGAACTGTAAGGAGAGAAAAGGCAAAAGATAGTAGAACAATGAAGAGCGTGAATGTTTGCAGACCTAGATGTATTGTGTTGTAGTTGCTAAGGTCGTCCAGCTAAGTGAATGGTGGGGAATTTCCCCTACTCTCCCGATCCCGACCACGCTTTCGGAGTTGCCATTTCTCATCCCATCAGCTGCACGTACTCACCATCATACCTAGGTTAGCCAATGAGATACTCCAAGTGACATTTACCCGACTCACCCCGTATTGACGCCCGACTGGAGAGGAATAACTATTTCAGCTTCAGCATCGCTCACTGGCAAGTGGCCATCGCCCCTCCCCCCACCACAACGTTTGACTCACAATTATCCACATCTTACAATCTCGAACCATTGTCCATAGTCTTTCTGATACTCGCAAGTCGCAAAATGAACTTTCTCTCATTCATCTTACCTGGAAACTTTGTCTCAACCTGCAATACTACTGACTTATATGATCTTCTTGTCAGCATTCTGCCCACCTTCATCGGTATTGCTGAACGGACGCACAGGGACCTATGTGACCGTTCGAGCCTGTGTGGCCGTTTGGTCAACCCCAAGGACTCGTCAAAGGAGGACTTCTACCTTAACTTTTATGCTAAGGCTTACATCCTGCATGCAGCTCTCGAGACATTCGACCCTGCAGAGGTTGTTCGAGGTCGCCAAACGGAAGAAAATGTTCTACAGCGAATGATGATTCAGATTCTCAATGAACTGGAGGATCTGTTCGTGTCGAGAAAGAGATACTCATCTGAGTTTGCGTTGCTTGGCTTTGGAAACCAAATGGGTTCGAGGATGTATCCAAAGCTCAGTGCCCTTAGTAGTATACTACCGAGAACTGACACCATGGACGAAACTTTCATGGGCTACGTGAGTCTCATCATTCGAATCGATAACAAAAATGGTCAAAGAAGAGAAATTTTACTGTCGAAACTCGATCAAGCATCCAAACAGATGCACAATATGGCAGATTTGACAGAGTCGACTTCGCCATGTCCACAAAGGTTCTCGGAATATCCTTCAAAGAATGTGCGAAACCTCACCGAAAGGCTTTTTCAAACGATGAAAAAGCATTGGTCATGCACATGCGGCCCGCATAACCCACCTGACGGCCGGCGAAGCGTGCGATTGAATCTGACTCGATACCAAAGATTTGATATGGCTCCTATCCGCGGGAATGAGGTAGACAGAGGGAGTGCCCGCTTCCGAGTGCTTTTCCCGGAAACCCCCTTGGATCCAATTTCCCTGGATCTGAGATGGCAGGATGCAGAGATTTCTGTCTATAATCATCAGTAAGTCATCCTTCCAAGCTGCAGAATCTTTCTGATTGGAATGTCAGTCACACAAATATTGATGGTGACAAATTCGACGGAGATCTATGCCTGATTCTCCAAAAAGTCATGAAACAAACTTACCCACGATTTCTCGTCTCTGGTCGGAGCCTGTGGCGGCAACGGGCTGCAATGGCAACAAAGGAATCACTTCCTTCTCAGATCGAAGACACTCGATTTATATCCCTGAGGGACATATTGAAGTCGGATCAAGAAAGCAAAGGCCGTTCGATCTCTTACATCGGGCTCAACAAGGACAGTTTAATCTTGTCGTTCGTCCTTACAACATTTCTCTTGCACTGCTTCGGTAAGCCATGGATCCGAAAGGACTTCAACAGCGATAACATCTGTTTCTACATCAAAGGAAAATCACCAGATATCACTAGGCCTTATTTTACAGCAAGCTGCCTTGCAGGACCGGAAGAGCCTCCGACAGATCTCAGGCAGCCGCATAGATTTCCTGACATTCTATCTTTGGGAATTCTACTCCTGGAGATAGTGCGGGGTGCTTCTATTGAGATCAAACCACTTGATCACCGGTTCGCGACTGCGATCGGCCATTTGGAAAGTTGGAAGAAGTCCTGCGAGGCGAACCGTTATCTGAATGTTCCCTCAGGAGTTTCCAATGCGATTGCGGCTTGTCTTGATCCAGAACAATTTGAGACCCATGGAGTCGACAAGAGGAATCCCAATGAGTACAGCGTCAGAAAATACATATTTGAGAGAATCCTATATCCTCTTGGTGATGTTCTCTGTACCGCCCACAAGATACGACTGGAGACGTTACCGACAAGTGTTGCTTGCGAGAATGAGGCAACACTGACGGGGTCTTTCGATCATGAAGACGAGGGAGAATCGGTCCAGTATGAAGTTCTGAACAGATTCCCATCAATCTATGAGAGTGCTAACCGTAAGCCTTTTTCTTTCAGGAGACAAGATGCGACGGAGTGGTGCGAACAATTGGACGGAGTTCATGAAATGTTCCTCAATTACAAGATGTGCTACGATGAAAAGAGGGAGAAGACCCAGGATGCCAAGAAAGAGGAAGCCCGTGTGAAGATTGCCGTGCTGGATACAGGCCTTCAGCTTGAAAAAGCTTTATATGTGAATCATGTTCGCGCGGGACGAATAAATCCAGCCCAATCCAAGGACTTTGTTGCGACCACGGAAGAGGACGCTGTGGACGGCTGGAAGAAGGATAGCGACGGTCACGGCTCCCGAATTGGTCAAATAATCCTCGATGTTGCTCCCGGAACGGTCTTACACATTGCAAAGGTCTTCAAGAACAAGGAAGATTTGAAACGTCTTGACACGGCCCCGCAAGTCATTGCCAAGGTAAAACGTCCCCAGAAACTCTCAGTTGCCATACTGACTGATCCAGGCTATCGAACGTGCTACCGAAGAGTGGAAGGTTGATATTGTCGTCATGTGTTTTGGCTTCGACAACCCCATACGCGTGATTCAAGAAGCGATAGGCAAGGCTTCGAATTCAGCGAAACCGCCATTGTTCTTCGCAGCGACTCGCAACGAAGCGGCTCACAAACGCATGGCGTGGCCAGCAAGCGACAGATCAGTAATCGGAATCAGGTCCACCACGGCAAATGGAAGTATCTCCAAATTTAATCCTTCAGCAGGTACTGGCCAGGACAATCTACTATATGCTTTCGGGGAGGGCGTTCCAGTCCCGATGGATGTTGGCGGCCAATCGGGTCAAATCATCAGGAAGCATGTATCTGGGACTTCTTACGCAACTGCCGTGGCGGCGGGACTGGCCGCAATTCTCCTGGGATTGGTGCGGATGATGGTGGACACTGCTTCACCACCGGCTTCAACACCGGCTTCAACATCGGCTCTACCATCGGCTCCACCGCGCGACCAAACAATCTATCGAAATGTCCCACTGGACTTGCAACGGATAAATGGCATGCTGGCAGTACTGAAGTGCCGCATGCAGAGCTCTGATGTAACTCGCGAAAAGAGCTTACTTCCTTGGCAATTTCTCCATCCAACAATGCTGGCTGATAACAGAATCTTAAGAGAGGTGGAAGACACGCTCGAGAAGCGATGTAGATGCGATATATGTACCTAAGATGATAGACAGGCGTTGCATGGGCATGGAGTTCGGTGACAAGCTAAGATATGAAATCGTAAATGTTACTTACAGTTATCAGCACGTGAGAAAGGCCTTCAGATCTCACTAAGCACAAAGAAGTGATCATCTTGCCAATGGATGATATACACTATGATATAGGAGATAGATAATTGGCAAAACAGCTTTTGACAACAACGATTGGCTTAGACATTAAAGTCTTTGGCTTGCTCCCAAGTATCCTGGAACCCTCCGCTGATCTCTTCCTCAATGTCAAAGATGTCATTGATCTTGAGGTCAGTGGGATTATCACCTTCGTCCTTTCCATACAACGCGCCTTTGACAAACTTGTCGCTCTTGTGATCTTTTCCCTTGTTCTTTGGCTTGATTCGCGTAAGCTGGTAGGCAAAAATGTAATCCGTCGAACCGCCGTAGGAGATGCCTGTCTTCTTCTCGTTCACCAAACTCGCTTCGGGGCCCACCTCGATATTTACACCCGTGCTCGTTGCGTCAGCCTTTAGCTCAGCTTGCAACGATCTCGTGACTCGATTCTCAGTACTGACACTAGCGCCTCTTGCAATCTTGATGCCGGTAATCAGATACACCGGCTTTCGCCAGTGGTGCACCTGAAAGTAAGCCTGAGCGCCCCGATCCTCAAGCGCCTGTGCGAGAAGGCGTTCATCGGGTCGAAAGTAGCTCGTCTCAAGCTCTGAAAACTTGTGGTTCTCCAAGGAAGACTTGAGCTGGCTGTAACTCATGCTCCCCGAGAGGACCTGCATGCATTTTGCCCAAAGACCGATTGTACCGGCGCGTACCTTTGCGAGGTTGGTTTCCCAGTCGATCTTCTCTCCGTCCTGGACGGCAGACGGTGGGATAGGGAGAACGGCACTCTCGGGAACCTGGCTTTCGGGGTCTTTGGGGTCTTCTATGATCCTTCCCAGGACGACCAACTTGCTGTCGGCGGGGATGTCCCAATTCGGCGACGGAATATAGGTCGGAGTATTTGAAGACATTCTGTTCTTGTGCAAAAATAAGAGAAGATGAAACTGATGATGGATGTACCAGCTCGATCAGGCTGAAGTCTTGTCTTGAGACTAGGATGAATTGGAGTGCTGGAGGAAAGGTATTTTCCAGACACCACATGCCCAAGCTTTATCTTGCACTGTCGCCTTATACTAGTGCGGACTGGTTACACAACTTCAATGAATTTGGGCTATGTGAAATAGCGCCTAAACAGTTACAGTGGAAGAGAAGCATCGACACAAGTCGATTCAGCCAACGTATTTGACTGCAGATGTCACGATGCCATTCAAGTCTTGAGGTCTTGGACGTTCATTTCAGTCAACCACTGCCATGAGAAAACAAGATCAGTACTCCGCACACAGGTCAAAGCGAATCCACCGTATAGTCCCGTAATCTTGTGTAGTATACCAAGACAGCTATGCAACTCTGGTTAGTATTTTCAGCGCCCTAGTAGATTTCCGAAATCGTCTACCAACTCTCAGACACACAGTGGACGCCAGCGATACCATGATCCCACGCTGGAATATCCAATCGGGTATGGACACAGATGGCTGCACAGCGCGCCATCACGATGCGGGGAGGACGCAGAAGCTGAAAATTATCCCTGACCCGGTGCATAGCGCGCAGCTTCACAAATGCAATGGCATCTGTAAGTAGAAAGTCCGCGAGCTGTGTTGCAGGTCATCGGCAACGCGTGATTGGCATGCACAGGGAATATGGTCTGTCGCACAAATGATGATTCGTGAATAGATGCACTTGCACTGCCTCGCGGGATTTCCAAAGTCAGGTCGAGTAAATTGTCACTTTTTCTGGGAAGATGTGCTACTGCATGTGTCACGCAAAACAACCGCATTGGCTAAACTCCTCGAGGCTGTCCCGCGCTAATTATTATCGTCAATCAGACGCCATGAGACGAGCGGAGCTTCTTTGTAAAGTCTGATCGGAGGTGGGCAAGGTCGATACGGATACGACAACTTCAAATAAGCTCTCTCCAGACCAAGCGAGAGCATACCCAAGTGTGTATCACCGGGAACATCCTACCCACGTAGATTTGTCGACGTGTCATCCCTTTTTACGCCCTCCTGTCGAAGCGACAGGCCAGCCGCCGCCACCGCCACCATAGTAATTCTTTATTGAATGCCCGCTTATCCTACCATTCCTTACTCAGCTCTCATATGTACAACTGAGATATATGAAACAACCAATTACTCGACAAGCAAGTGAGCTGTAGTGTAACAAACTCAAGCAGTCTCTGACTCAACGATACCTACCATCTCTCGGACGCAGCGCTCAGGTTCGGTCAAGAACGGAAAATGTCCAGACGCCCACGTCAATTTACGTTTCAGCCGGGGGATACTATCGCAAGCCCGCTGTTGGACCAAGGCGGGAAGCGCCTGGTCGTTCTCGCAGAGCAGATAGTAGACGGGGATCGCGAGCTCAGCAGCACCGAACCCGACTGGCTCCTCACAGGAGGCAATCGACTGCGGCTTCAGCAGCGCGGCGTAGTACTCCGCTTGGTCCTTCGGAAGATCGCTGTAGAAGAACTTGGAAGAAACTGGGGTCGGATGAGCCAGGCCGTCCTGTCGAATCATCTTGTCAGCACGGCATGGGACTTTTGGAGCTGGTAGGGCTACTGCGTACTGTCTTGTCACTATCTTTGGGCATGAGATAGGGAGGGTACGCTCCTCCAGCCTCGCCCAGCATGGTCTGACCCTTCCTCACAACGGATCCGCAGCAGACTAAGATCACAAGTCGGATCCCTCCCTTCTTGCCAGCCGCCGCGCGTTCCTCCACCGTCTGGTTCTCGCATGCCGCGACGCCAGGAATGGATCCGTACGAGTGTGCCAGTAGGACAAACTCCCTGCCTTCGTCGAGTTGCGGCGTGATGCATTGAATGAGGGCGTCTCGATCGTCGGTATGCGACTTGCTGGCGTCGCCGACACTAGGCAGATCACCACAGAACACATCATATGAGAGGGCCTCGAAGCGCTCCTTGATGTCGTCGAAGCAAGCTACCGTGTGACATACTCCCTGGACCAGTAGAATGGCTGGCTTCGATGAGGAGGAGGAGGTCATGATGCCCGGCTAATTGAGTCTTGGCAATCTGCACCACCTTGGCCTACAGAAACAGAAGATGATGTTGGATGAATCTCAACGCGCGAGACCGTTGATCGTGGGCGTGGATGGAGCGTTCGCGAATATGTCACCCGGATCTGCGCATCGGGAAGCGACACCCTATCCGGGTTGGTCCGATCAAGATTGTCGGGAGCAGATCAGATCACCAACAGCGCAAGACCTACCCACACAGTCGAGAAGATACTCATGCACGCTGTCAGCCATACGCACATTTTGTCCTTAAAAGGCCACAGGACTGAGAGCGTAGCTGATGATATATATTTGTCTGTACATGAACTACTCGACCAATTTGAATCATAGTCTCTCTTGAATGAGCTGACCTATTTGACATACAGCACTTCTTGTCGCAATTCATGTCCCAGGACGACGGCGGCGAAACCCCTGTCCGCAAAGCAGGGCCACCAAGTCGGAAATATTACCAACATGATCTTTACATCACCACCTCTATGGAAATGCTTAGGCCTTGTATATTGTTATAGTATATAAAGACCTTTGAGGAGATCAAATGTTTTGCAGAAAATAATACTGATGAAAACAATTCTGGTGAATCAAATGATTTATCTGTATATTGTGTTATGATGCCCCACAATGACGGCCACGATAACAGCCACTATAATTGCACTAGAGCGTCCACTATAACAATCCAGTAATAAGTTTGTCTGACAAAAAAAAATTCAATTACGCGTTTCCGTTTTTCTTTCCTTTTCAATACCGGAATCAGTTCGGCTAAATACCCATTTCCGAATAGGTATCCTATGCCTGCTCCAAAGTCGGCGCAACGATCTCGAAATAGCACTCAACGAGACTCAGAGCAGCGACGGCAGCGGCGTAGGTCAAGGCCGTACCATCGGCGACAGCCTCCTTGGGTGAATCCGTCTGCGGCTCACCCTTCTTCACACCCTCCTGCCGACACGGCATCTCGGCCGGCAGCGGCCAGAACGGCGATTCCTCCTCAATCGTGCTTTCCTTTTGCCCGTCGAACCGACCGGTCTTGAGAAGCTGCACAGCCTGTCGGTATGCGACGCACTTCGGGTCGCCTCGCTGAAGCCCCTCGAAGAGGAGGTAGGCCGCCCGCACGACGGACTCCAGCGCGCCGACGATCCAGGCGTGGTGCGACGACGAGGCCTCGCCTACCAGATACAGCTGGCCGAACGCGTTGGGCTTGATGATCTCCTGCCACATGTTGGAGTACTGGCTGGGACCGAAATACGCAAACGCGCCCGACATGTTCTCGTCTCTGTACCAATCCCAGGCGTGGTGCCCCACGTACTGTTTCTCGAGTTGGTCCAGAAGTGCATTGTAAGTCTCCTCCTTATCGTCAACGGCGTGGAGCAGCGCGAGGTTGCGGAGGAGGAGGGACTTGAGCTGCTTGTCCTTGTCGGCGCAATCGTCTCCTCCATCCTTTGGCTGGTCTCGGGAGATCAGGGATCCGATGCGCTGTGCGTCCTGGCCCCAGGTGTAGGAGCACAAGAGAACCGACTCATTGTATTCGCCGTTATTGTACCAGCGCTCGTGGCCTTCAAGCTTCTCGATGTTGTAGGACGGGTAGACGCACACGCGCAGAGGCAGGTCCGTACGCGACACGCTGCCCATGTTGATGCAGTAGGGCTCCAGCTGCCACCAAGGCGTCTTGAACTTGATGGCGACCTTGCACGAGGCTCCGTATCCGAGGGCCCGGATGGCCTGCTTGGTTCCCCACAGCAGACCGGCGTTCTGCAAGTCCATGCGCTGCATCGCAGCGAGGGTCGTCGAGTTGAAGACGGCAAGATAGTCCTCCTTCCGTGTTACGGGAGGATCCTTGGTTTCGGGGTTACTCTTCGCAATAGTGACAGTCAAAGGAACGTACTTCTCCGGTTTCTTGGCATGATCTATCACATTGGCGTCAATGGCAACGACCTGACTGTTGAACTGGACGTTCTTGTTCTTCTCGTTGATCTTCTTGGCCATGGCCCTGGGAACTGTCTGAGTTCCACCGCTGATGCACCACCAGTCTTCGGGGTGGTCTGTATTGAAGTCGAGCTCTTCCAATAGCGTCTCGCTCAGTGCTTGATCGTACCATCCGGTTCCGCTACTCTGGTCAGCCTAGAAACCCAACAAGCAGGGTGAGACTTACTATGTCGCAGTCTCCAACCACTCAATAGTGTTGTAGTTGTGATTAGGCGGCTCCCACTTCTCATAGTCTTTGTCACAATGATGCTTCTTGTCATAGCATTCGAGGAATTTCTCCCATGGCTTTGGAACGTGATCCCTTCACAAAAAGGTCAGCTAGAATCGTCAGTTGGAATGGACGTCGTCACTTACAATGCCAAGTACTGGCGCGTACTCATGTGGTCGGTCCTCATGAAGAACTCCCAGAACTCAGAGTCATCGTACTCTTGATTCTTCTTCTTGGCCTCGATCTTCTCATCGAGAGTGATCTTGGCAATCAAGAGCAATGGCTTCAAGGCTTTCTCGACAAGCTTCGAAGGGTCTTGCTTGAGCAGTCTGCACAAACAATTGGTTAGCCAAGCGCTTCAAATCTGGAGAGATCTCGTACACTTCAGGAATTTTGTGCCCCTCTGGAAGACCGCTGTTCAAGTTGTACGGGTCGCATGGTGGCTTCGCTTCTGACTTTGGGGGATCAAAGATCCTCCCCACCGTCCGAACATTATTGAAATATGACGGACAGACACTAGGGTCGCAATCTTCCTCTCCATCCTTCATATAGTATCGGATCAAGTCTCCGACCTTTTCCTTCTGTCCTGGCTTCAACTTCTCCATACCAAGAAGCTTGAACAATCTGAAAGTTCTGCAAAACGATTAGTTCTTAATTCGAATACAACAATGCAGTCGACTTGCCTCTTCATAATGTCATTGTCTGGGTAACGCATGGCGCCGACATCATAGTAATCATGATTGACCCAACCATTCTTCTTCTGTTCCTCTGAGGTCTCGGAGAAGTAGTGAGTGTAAAGTCTGCCGCCGAGCCTCTCCTCCCCGGCTGCCTCGATCAGGTCGTAGTCAATTTCGAGATCGGGCACCATGTCGTTGAGCCACTCAAACAGCATGGCAGAAAACAGACCCGCGGCGCCAGCCCCGACAATGCCTACCTTGAACTTGCCGGGCTTGGGGGCGACGACTCCCTGACCCGTCTCGCGCTCGGTCTGTTCGACGACACTCCGTATCGGGGTCTCGTCATTGAATTGGAGGTCCGGAATGAGCCCGCTCTTGGGAGTCGCGTCGATCCTCGCCTTGAGACGTGCGAGGTCGTTGTCCAGAGCACGGCGGGCCACGTACCTCGCCCAGGCGTACTTGTAACTGTCCTCTCCCGGAGGAGAGATTGCTAGTCGTTGGGGCGTTACTATTTCACCCATGGCTATAGCGTATGTATGTTACAAATGGATCGATAAATGTTGAAGTTGTGAGCAAGTTCCGCAGACCACAGTTGCAGCAATCCGGAATGTTTGTCTTTCTTATATAATTCGGTCACTATTCAATACGGAATGCATGCCCGTCGCCACGGCTCTAGTCTCTGTCAGCTGCTTGTCGACAGCTCACCATACCTCGTACTCACAACGAATCAGATATTCGTTTCCAATAGAATAAAGTTGTCACTGGGTGAACCTTTCATACCTGGAAGCATTCCACGAGGGAAGTTAGTGTTCTAGCCCGCTGAAGGCGTGGTTCAGCTGCGCTTGGGATGAGCCCACTTACCGTATCTGGCCAAGGACTAGTTCAGGTAGGAGGAAGTCTTCAGCTGAGGAGAAACAATCAGATAGACTGATGCAAGCCCCCGCACTCATGCAATCATACTAGGTCAGTAATTGAGTCCAACTGTACGTGGAAGGGCCAATAGCTATACACGATTACGAAAGCTCATTGACATCAATTATCACAAGTCGAGGGTTAGAAGAGCAAAGATGGAGATGTGACACAACGTAGCCGCCATCTACCACAGAGTATAGCTTCCTGGTTGTGGGGTACTACAGAGTATATACTTCGTAAGCTGAACTCGTTAGTGGCCGCTCACCCCTACTAAGCCCTGCATTTCCAAGGGTTCCTGTATGGTCTCGGATGAACCCGCCGCGGGAGGGACTCATACCAGAGCTAGGGCATGCGCATGGCAGAATTTGGCACGGATGGGCTAAGGTTAGACAGGTCTCCAACTTGTGGCTGGCTGAAAGTCCAAGGGTTTTGAGTTGAGGGGGAGACTTCATCCAGTGCACATCGAGTAAACCCAGAATCGGACCACGGCCATACCAATACTGCGTGCTATTGGCTTCAGAGCAGAATCGCAAGTGTGTAGTATAATTCCAGCCAAGTCCAGGCGCCCGAGGCTTCACCTGGACTTGGTCTCAGCTGAACCAGACGGCAGTTGTTCAAAAGAATATACTGCATCTCGGCAGGCAACTTAGCGCACAGTATACGCCGTAGCAGCCGCTAAATACTGCGCTACGCTACCCGTCCTAATGGCTCCGCTGGGATGGAGGAATCCTCTACTAGCCTGGACAACTCTTCACATGCGTGATCATATATCTGTCTAAGCTTTTGGCTTACAAACTTCTATTCTCAGCTGGGAACTTTGAGGCTGGATCAAGGCCAGGTCCAGCCTAGAAGACAGCCTCGAGGACTGCTGCACTGCCACGCGCCAATGCACACTTTGGCGCCTCGGATAGTATTTGGCACCTTATCAAGCTCGCTCAAATGATCTGACAAAGGTCTCCGTACAGATTTTACGGCTAGCGATGTGGTTGCTCTTACTATTCTCATCTTTTTCCAAATTACTTCATCGAAAACAAGAAAAACTGTCCTACAACAACAGCGCGAAACCTGGTCGAGAACAAAAAAAAAAAAAAGCCCTGTATACTTCGTAGGAATTATTGTGGATATTTGGATTAAACACAGTCATACGGAGACATTTGTAATTATTATACACCGTATGCCTTATTATTCTAGATATATTCCGCTGTTTTCCACTCAGTAGGTAGATTTGTAAACTTCTGAATTCTGTTCGAAGATGATCCATACACCCCAGTTGCCGCGGTACTACGCGCTAATAGACATGTCAACGAGGCAGTCATGCATGTCCGCCGCAATGAACCATACTGCAGACGCTGCGCTGTAGCGACTGAAACGTGAATGTCGATTGCTTCGTCACGTATTTGTGCCCCCAAAACGCGAATATGATCATCGGCCGTCTTTGCGTTCGGTAGTTGCCCTTGTCAGGCATTTGTTTTCTGGGCACGAGGGACTCGTGACTTGAGCGCTAGGTAGAGCGGTCTTCGCTGATCTTTGTGCATTTCGTGACGTCCAATCGCGCTCTTCTCGTTCGCCGCGACGACCCATTGCATTCACGCGAGCACCGATCCAACTGCGCGTTAGAGACGCGCAACGACGGGATCGACGAATTGCTTTTGTCAAGAGGGCAGTTCATGCCGATGCGAAGGGGCGCCCAGCTCGTGCCGATTTGAAGGATCAAATTGACCGTATCCAAGCTCCGCTGCCGGTCGCTCCGTGCCCATCTCTTGTGCGCTTGGGGCTTCGTACTGCGGCGGATAGCTTTCGAATTTGGTAGCAGCTGACGGAGAGCTTTCGGGGGACAAGCCCGGGGCCGCTGTCGCTGGCTTCCTCCGCTTCCTGAAGCACACGAATGCCATGGCGGCCAAGACGAGGACCACCGCAGCGGCGCCTACGCCAATGCCCGCTGCCGCCGCGGTGCTGAGCCCCGTGGATGGCGTGCTCGGTGCTGACGCCGCTTGTGAAGCGGTCGCAGTTGGCGATGATAACGATGACTGTGATGACGACGAAGAGCTGGTTGGGACGGTTGCAGTGGCGTCAGTCGTTGTCGTTTCTGCGCTGGCGACAGTGCCGCTGGAAGTCGAGGTCGAGGTCGACGTCGCCGTCGACGTCGATGACGAACTCGGAGAAAAGGTCGTCGAAGAGGCCGCGTCGCTGCTGACCTCGAATCCCTCCCCGCTCAATGCATCGTCGTTGTTCCCAGAATCCGTGAGCTTGAAATGGCATCTCGTGGGGAACTGATATATTTCGACATTGTGACTCTGTATCGACCCGAAGTGGTACATTCCACTGCCCGTCAGGGGGTTATCCTCGGCATTGAAAACTTGATACGCCGTGCTGGTCGTGGTCCGCAGACAGAATAGCGTGATATTGAGCGACGTGTACGACGAAGTGTACTCTATGTACAAATCGTCAAACACATTAAGGTAGCGGTCATCGTTTGCGGTGGAGAAATTGCCTCCCGGCGGGTATACAAACTCTGTAGCCATTGTATCTCGTGCAGCTGACGTTGTACAAGATCAAGCACAGGTCAAGCTATGAGAGCCTGGCGAGGGCTAAGGAGCGTTGGGGAAAATCGAAATCTCCATACACGTAGGGGCAGCATTTACCTATATGGCAGCGGAAGGTTCAGCCCATGCACATGGCTATTCTATAAGAAACCCACCTTGATCTCTGATTGGAACTTTGCTAAAGATATTATTCAGTCCTTGATTCATGTAAAATGCTGATCTGCTGTACCTGGACCGGGGCCATCTTGCGCCTTCGCGTACATGTCAATTCAGCCAATCAGAATCGGCAATAATTTCTTAACCGTTATGCTTGCATGCGCCAATACTGTTGGCTGCACCTCGCCGCAACGCACGTCTCATCCTTGTCGATATACCCAGCCAAATACAAACATTGATAGGTCATGAAGCTAAAGGACCATGATAGTAACGTTTGCCAAGCACTATTTAGCGCCCCCGAAGGATCGGGTACCTAGCTGCATTCCCACGTTGGATCATATCATGTTAAGCGCGGACAGAGTCACTCTAACCGATGGCTTCCTGATCAAGCACGGATCAAACGATCATCAAACGTATAGAGGATTTGTTTGCATGTCAAAACTTAGGTAATGCATGCGTGCACATCAAAATCGAGATTCAATACAGCCCTGAAAAATGGTGCAGATATGTGGTGACAACATCAAGGAGGCCAACGGCAGCGACAGCAGGCAAGCAGCACGGAGTAATAATCTTGGTGCGGGATATTGCACACGGGCAGGTGGTGGTAGCCTCATAGATTGTTCTAATCGATCCATTATCAAGCGATTCCCCCAGTGTTTATACTGAGCCTTGGACAGGTACCTCGACATCTGTTTCCAAGCGGGATGACAAAGTGACCATGTAGCCCTATACCACGCAGGGGGTCCTTTGGAGGGAGAGTGTGTAGCCTACCGCCTCTTGCTCCGCTCCGGCCTGACCGGCGGAAGCTGGCTCGTGACCAGCTCGCCATGGTTGAAGGCACCTTTTTTGCCATTTTCTGTGGTGGTGCTGTTATGAGGTTGGCATGCCTTGTTATGGTGTCTGGCGATGGCTTCATGCAGAGGTACTTGGTGGCCCACCCGGTTGCGTGCCAACCACCACCGTTTGCTCTGGCAGCATAGTGCAGTGGTCTTTGGTGCAGACTGTCGAATCAATGGTTGGGTGGGCAACACATTGGGTTCAAATTGCACTGGGCCCTTCTTTTCGAGTTTTTTTTTTTTTTTTGGATGATGAGTCTACGGACGAAGAGTCGGCAGCTTAGGCGTCGTCAGGGAGCCCTTTGCTGCTTCCAGCTCTATCTTCGTTGCCCGTGACCCTATCTCCGGCCCCATCGTCAGTTTACAACAGCCCCCATATGCTGGAAGATTGGTATTGGAGGCGCATGTGCCATTTCAGGGATCAGGTGTTCGCGCAACGCCCGACCCTTTGAAGATCATCACGATGATTCCTGTAAAGTCACTCTTGGGTCTCACCGTCCCACTGAGCTCAACTTACAGCCACTGGAGGTGACGATGCAGCACACTCGCGACGGCTTCGGGATCTGAACACCCTCTAGAGGTCTCAAGGATCCCAATTCCGGAGTCGGTACTGCTCACATTTTGCAGAGTTGTGGTCAGGGGAGCTTGCGCATAAGACAGAAACTTGTTCTCTTGCTGTTCCTGGCAGTTGGGACATCTTCAGACGTGCGCACTGGAGCTGTCAATAGTCTCTAGGTAGATGGGCTTCTGTTCGGGCTCGACAGTCAGGACTTCGGGGTAGAAGACGATCGAGTATCCCCTACCTTTGAGAGCAAGCCTGTCGTAAACGACATTGATGATGTAGTCGTCGAACGCGCCGTTCTAAATAGCTCTTAGAACTTGATTGACGACCTCGGCAGCGTGTGGGTAGATATGGTCAATGTGTCCTCTGTCCTGGTCTTCGGGCTCGTCTGAGGTGAGGTTTTCCGGCCAGACAAGATCATAGTTGAGATGCTTGCTGCCCCAAAGCGAGAAGTTCACGACGTGACGGCACGGATTGTGCCCCGGTGATTACTTTACGAGCACTTAGATGAACTGCAAATACCATTTCCGATTGCAAATTTGGGACCTCTACAACTGATTGAAGCACTCCTGAGGAACCAACAAATTCTAGTACAGGTTCTAATGTCGAGGCACGCCCTGTGGGGAGTGCTGTTGGTGGTTCTCATCACGCTCCCTAGGTATACATGCACATTACAGTTGTATAACCATACTCCGTCTGTAGCAAAATAATACTGAGATTGGCCGATGTAAGAAACTCGGCAGTTAACTAAGCCAATAAATCATGGGAGCGCTCCGTTCTGGACCTTCAGCTAACTCGTACGTACTAATCGCTGAGGCTAGCTGAATGTGGGGATTGCTGGGTAGTGAGATTATAGCCTAGCACAACCTGACTTACGGTTATGGGCATTGCACACTTCATATAGGGTGATATGCCCTTTGAACAATCCCAAACTCTGTGACATAAAGATCGGATAATGTGTCTGTTTATAAAAAAGAGTCATGATACTTTCGATTTTCAAATACCTCATGGTTGGTTGTTGATTCGAGAGTGACCATAAATGTGGACGGGGCAACAGGGCAGAGCGATCACGCAGCCGCTGGTCCCTACAGCGCGTGCCAAGGCAAATACGGGTTTTGCGCTTCAGCTGAGGTGCCTTGCCAGCTGAAGTGGAGTGAGCCACTATCGTGTTGACCATGTGCATTCTCATGACCGGAGGAGACTCGAACGATCCGAAGGCATCTTTTTAGTATAAGAATCTGTTATTCCCCTCTGAATGTGAGCATAGGAGATCCCTTCTGCATCTATCATCAAGCTCTCGATCTCACCACCACAGACTCACACCCACTCCCAACACTTCAACATGGGTCTCCAGGCAGGACAGTACAGCATGCAGTGCTGGAACAGCACAAGCAATCCGGACACAATGAACCGACCAAGGTTGATTTACCAATCCCTACAGCTCATCAGAGCCATGTAGAAACGATTCACCAATGGAGAGATCGCCATTTCCTCGACCGACATCAAGGAGAGCCGCAAAGGAATCGAGATATGCATCTTGTATCGACCAGAGCGGGCCCTATTCGATGACATTGTCTCCTTTCTTTCAAAGACTGCCGAAGACCTGTCCTTGGACTACCGCAAGTTTGTCAAGCAAGATGTCGGTATTACCACGTATTTTAGTCAGCAAAAGATCGACAATGTGTCATTGCTCGACAGACCTATCCCGGATGACCTCACCGAGGAGAAGGTTGCCAAGATTGCGGCCGGAGCCGACTACTCCAGAGGCTTCACCATGAGCGACAACTGGAGGAACAGTGTTCCCGCGGAACAAAGAGTGCCGCCTCTGCTCATCCCGAGGACCACCCTCCAGAGACTGCACCAGAAAGAAGGCAACGATCTGGCAGCCGAGATTCGAGGAATCATAGGCGCTCTCAGACTTGTCTAGTGTCAGACCAAGACGTCTTGGCAGATGATTGCTATAATCGCCAAGGGGGCGCTCGTGGCGCCTCCGACCATCTTTGACGACATTCTAGAGATAATTCAGGTCGTCATCATGTGTGCGGCTATGGGAGTAGGATCCATTGCGTCGGGTGGTGCAGTAGCCATTGTTATTTTTGTGGCAGTCTCCTGCAGGTGAACTCGGATATCACCTCTACCCGTTGCAGTATGCTGAAACACCAAAGCCGCCATCTATCTGACAACCAAAGACGCATTGAATGTGTTGCTGGTCGTTAACGACACATCATGTGACGTACTCCCACTTTACGAGTGGATCGAGAACGGCGAACGTCGCCTCGTCCCAGAGTCTATCCCGGCTGCGGGCCTGCGCATGGGGACTTTGTGTGGTCCGGCCTGTTCGTATACACAAAGTACAAGGTCAAGTCCGTGTCGCTGGGCACTTGCGGATCCGCGTTTGGCGTCTCGTTCAAGACTGGCCGCGGCAACTTCAGCGTCGGCATGGACTGCCCGAACTCCCTGGCCGGCGGGAACAACTCCATCGAGGTGCACAACCGAGAGCACGCGCACGACGCCTGCAAGATGGCGTTGGGGTCTGGCTGTATCCACGGCTGGAGCGACAGGCCATATGTCGATGTGAAGATTGCGGATCACTGGGGGACTATCAATTGGGGGAGAGCCATTGTTATTAGAGACGACTAGGAGGCCATGGGAGGAACGAGTCATCTTTACACTATCCTAGCTAGAGCAGTCCCGGTTGGGGAACTTTCGTCTCTACCCAGAATGTGAGAATTTGGTAATTCTTGCAATACTGCCCAGTCCAGCGGAGCCCGCCCCAATTAGCCTTGTTCTCGACTTCTGCAATGGCGTCCGGTGTGATCGCGATGCCGACCGCAAAGCACTTGGCTGGCCGAAACGCGGGCTTGAGCGTCTTCTGAAGCTTGCGAGCGTCGTCGATGACCTGTTGCACAATCCACTTGGGGTTGGCCATCGCGCTGCCGCGCTGGCACTTGAGCTCGATGATGTTGCGAACTCGGGTAGTCTCGTTCACCAGGACGAGATCCGATCGCGCAATGCTGCCGTCGTAGACGCCGTCCTCACGCGTCACGCTCAGGTTCGGATACTTGGCTTTAATGATGTTGGCGATCTCGACTTGAGCCTATCCCTCCCAGCCGCCCTTTTCAAAGTAGGCGTTACTGATCGTGTTGGCTACACGGCCGTCTTGCACGCCGCTATCGTTCTTAATCCAGTGGTATAGGACGTTTTTAATATCTGTTAAATCCGCTATTTTAATAAAATGTTAGGTCGTAAAAAAAAGCAAAAAATATTTATAAAATAAATAATAATACTGTTTAATATATAATTTAGGTAAGCGCGCAGCTTTTTTTTATAAAATATAAAAATATAAAAATATTAAATAATAATAAAAATATTTTTATTAGCTATTAATATATAGTTATTCCGTACTTTTTATCGAACAAAAACTTATTTAAAATTTAATTAAGCGATTATTTTTAAAACTAAGCTTTTACGATTATATATAATTAATTTCTTTTTAAAAAAATTTACCGTTTTTTTATATTTATTTTCGATCGGTAATATTTTAAATTAGCTATTATTTTTTAGCTGCGAATATTTAGCTAAATAACACGTAAATAATTACCGAATTATATTAAACTATTATAAGCTAAACACCAAAAATACAAGCTTAAACGATATTTTATTAAAATATATTAAATTTAGGCTATTTATAAATATACCGGCATATAAATTTTTAGCTAAATATATTATATATATAAAATAACAAAAATTTAATAAAGCTAAAAACCGTTATAAAATATATCTTAATTTTAAAAGCTAATTAATTAAAAACGTATATTATCCGATAAACTATCGCAAGCGGCATTTATATAATAAAACGCGACTATCCTTTTGCGACATAATAAATGGTACGCGATAAGCAGCCGCCTATTACTACCGAGCTTTTGCCGTTCATTACGACATAAGTGGCGGTACCTTTCTCAGTGCGGCAGCCAAGGGGGCACACATCGTCGTGTGTAAGTGTTTTATGGCGAAAGCCAATCCACCGAAGGCTAACTATAATCTGCCAGCGGCATCTTGTGCCTTATAATGCCGCCAAATGTACGTTCACTAGCCACGCCCGGCTGCGAGATGTACTTAGTGACCGAAAATCAAGTGATCCAGATTCCAAGGTGAATACAACTTCCAGACTCATTCCACACTCCGCGGGAATCTGGTGGCATGGTTTTGGCAGAGCGGGTTGTCTGATCTCTTACAGGTATCGGTTAGCGCTAGCGAGAGCCACGATACAGCAGGTCTTGAACATCGGAACAACTTATGCTAACATACTAGCAGACGCGAATGGCGCAGGCACAGGAACGATTAAGATTTTGTTATGTGATTCCGATAAATGCCCAAGCTGAATCATATTTACAAAAATATATTCTTCCGCTTGGAGACGCCATGCTCAATTTTTCATGTTTACAACCTCGCCCGTCCTGGTGAGATAGGGCGTAATCTGTCCCAGAGAGGCTAGTGCCCTGGAAGTGTCAACCCACTTGTCCTCGTCGGCCAGTGCTTTGGGCCAGTCCGGATCCGTGGTGATGGCCTCGATCGCTTCGACGCTGGGCAGCGTATACTCGATGAAGCAGTCAAAGTCGGCGTACTTCCAGCCGGTACGCTTCTTGCTCATCTCCTGCTCCAGGGCGGCGTTGAGCGGGGCAGGCGTTTCGAACTAGAGAACATGTCAGCCCCCGCAATTCAACATCTGGACGAGCGATACTTACGAGTGCAAACTCGATGACTCCGTGCTTCTTGAAGATGGGCATGGCGACAGGGAGGTGCTCCTCGACAATCCATTTCATGAAGTCGTCGTGAGTATGCTCCGGCCGGCGGTAGTGGGTCACGGTAAATTTCCAGTGCGTAGCGCTGTCGGCCATGGTTGCGGCTTTCTCGGCATATGCCCGTCAACTCAAATAAGACAATCAGAACATGAAGTTGAAGAAGGAGACAAGAGTCCTAGGTGACCGAATATATTGCACAAGCAACCGCAGTGGGAAGTCCGACTCTTGTCCAAGTGTCAGCACGATGTCTCTATATATGACCCCTCAATTGGCTGGTGCAAGACTAGGTGGATGAAATATGCATGCATAGCTCTTGTTGGTCCCTTGCGGTAGCATCTTCACGCTCACTGGCTTACTATTACGTACACCAATTGCACGAGCGTTATGTTCGACTTGTAAAGCTCTAAGAGGTGGCAGCTTCATGATGGATAACGGTCAACGAACAAAGGTTGATCATGGGGGCGGAATATGATGGATTGAGGATGGTAAACGATAGTGGGGCTAACCCCCGAGAACGGCCTTAGGGCGGCCCCCGGCCCAACAGAGTATAAGAATGTGAGATCTTTAGAGGCTGAAATCGAAAAGCAGTGCGCCGTACTGGCGTAAATAGACACCCACACCCACCACTGTGGTGGCAGCTTGCTATTCAACTGTAGTGGGACTGGCTGCTTCTTCGATGGTGAGCTCCGGGCATAACATATGACCGCTTTGAACTTGATGATTCCAGAACATGGCCCAGCTGGAGTATCTTTTCCGAGATGATGTCTGTATATTGTAACACTCGTCGGAAGGACACACAAATGCTTTGCCAGTAGTGGCCTCAATAAGGGTGTCGCACATCAGACAAGTCTCGATGCTCAAAGAATCCACAGATTCATTCGTTTCGCCTTTTTCAATTGCAGCGTGCTTCATTGCCTCGGGTAGATGCGCATGGAAGATGGCAGACAACAACATCTCGTACCGAGGCTCCAGCATCGCCTCTTGGTCCTCTTCATATCCCAAGGCGAGCAGGATCGAATGCTCGGCTTTCCCAACGATCAGATTCCAAGTATCCTCCTCGACTGCTAGGTGCGTCTTGAAGTACTGAATCATCATGAGTGTGTCGGCCAAGATGGCAGGGCTTGCCTCGTCATTTTGCGGTGTCGCAATCGGCGAATTTTGAAAATTCCAGCACAAGCGCTCAACTGTCTGCTCACAAAAGTGAAGATAGAGCTGTACCCGTAACAAATCAGAGAGAACGAATAGGCCACCTTTCACGCATCCCACAGCATTCTCCCATGATATGGAGTCGTTGTTGAAGAGTTCATGGGAATTAACATCCAGCTGTCCAGAAGTCGCACTTGTTTCTCCCAATGAGCGAGCGCGGCCACTACACCTTCTCGATCCAACTGGGCTTTCGTCATTGGAACTCGTGTCATCCTGCAGCCGCGCGTTCTCCGGGTCATCATCGCCAACAACTTCCTGCTTGGTCATTCCAGGCCTGTATCGGCTGTATGAGGACCACCTTAAAGTTGGGACAGAGCCACTGAATTGGGCAACGCCCATCGCATATCTTTCGCCTATATTCGATCGAGCACGACGTCCTATAACCCTGAGTGGAGGACGACCTAGGCGGTACGGGGAAGAAATTTGACTTGTTGGCTCAGTTTCACTGTCACTTTCATCGGAATGAACAGTACTTTCTTCGCTCTCCGAGACCAAGAGGTCTTGTAGGTCTGCCGGAATAAAAAGACTCTTGTATAGCTCCATCTGTTGAGTCTGCTGTTCATTCTCATCTGCGATGGCGACAAAGCTTGTCCATTCACTGGTGACGTTGTAACTCATCGCCAACCTCTCGCCGTTGGTACGCGCTCGATCGGAATCGACCGTCTTTCTTTTGACCTCGTCTTCAAGGTCGAGCAAGACCGCTTTGGCGGCCAGTTGATGAAGTGTTTCTTCATGTAATCGAGCTGGCTCTACCGAGATATCATAATGTCTTCTTTTCGCCGCCTCAGTTGTTGTCGTGATCGTCACCGTCTCTGGCAATGCAGTTGTCTTCGAATCCAGAAGGAAAAAGACTGATTTGTATCTGAATGGATTCAGTGCAGATATTGGGTGAGGACCTTGGGCATATACTGCCGGTATCGTGATGGGGCGGTCAACAGCTCCGAAGTCGTGATCTGCCAAGCTCCGTCTTTCGAAACCTGGACCAAGACTGATGTCGCAACTCCATCTGTCTGGTTCCATGACTGACCTCAGCATGCGGTTGAAACGGCTCTCCCAGCGTTGACTTTTGGCTACGTCGACAACATCGCAGTACCCTCCACCAAGCTCCGCGATGCTCTCCAGTATACCGTGCGCGGAATTGTCACCTATACCAAGCGTAAAAAAGCGCACCTGGTCGCCGAACTCCCGCCGAGCTTTCAAGACACAGTCCAATATGGCATTGTGAGGCTCATAATCAACCTCGCCGTCGGTGACGAGAATGATCTGCGTCGATGAACGGATGCGCATGCGATTCTTCAGGGCACCTTCCAGTGCCAATAGTACCTGGGTTCCTCCCATATCAGCTTTGACAACAGAAGTGTACTCCCTAGCGTGAGACAAGTTTGATTCTCTGCATTCGCGTGACTCAGCCCACATTCCACGCACTTCGCTTCCGAATGAGATGATGTTGAAAGCGCAAGTGGAAGGCAATCCGGCAAGCGCCAGTAACACAGCGCGCTTCATTGTGTTGATCTTGAATTCCTGGTCACCTGACACCGACCAGCCCATGGACGCGGATCTGTCGAGGATGAAGAGAATTTCGCCACTGAATGACTCCGGGCGGACGGCACTGCCGAAGATATCGTTTGGACGAAGACTGACCATGAGTGCAGCATGACCGACTTCGTTTGGCGACGTAATTACTGCCCGAGAGTGCAGACGTGTCTCTTGGTGCATGGCAGTAACCAAGATGAAATCCCTTTTGAGAAAGGGTTGGGACTTGGACGAATAGTGCCATACATGCTGCATTGGAGGCTCGATCCTGGCTTCCGAGTCATTATGGTGGAGCTCGGAAATACTAGCAATAACCACATTTCTGACTGGTTCGAGGCCCTTGTATGTGGCATGATGATCTGACTCAATGTGGCAAGCCGCTGGGTTTATAGTACCATTATCGAGAACCTTGATATTGATCTCTAGCCTTTCGCTGGGTATCTCCGAGGGTGGGATCGAGACCTTAGAAGAGCCGTACTGAGGTGCAAGAGACGTGGGAATCGTGATGGCTAGGCCTTCGGACTTTTCCTCTCGACTTGTCACAACCTTCAGCTCGTGTACGTAGGTCAAAGTGATGTCGACTTTTGTTTTCGCGGGAATGTTGCCCAGTGACGTCTCGAAGATCTCAGGCGTGAGCTCTTCCAACAACGCTGCGGCCTCTCTCTTGTTCACTCTTGCCTCTTCAAAGTCATGCTTTGCCTGCGCCTTTGGCTTCACCACTCCTTGTAAACGTCGCACGTCGCCGATCTCGCATTCGAACGAAGTGACGACGGCACCGTCGTACAGTGGAAAGGTATGCCTGGCTTCGGGGATGGCTTGCTCGGACGGGTTGAGGAAACTCTGTGTGAGCTTCGTGTATGATATTCTACCATCGATAGTCACGTCTACAGAGACAGAGAGAATCGGAAGACACAGTGTGACGGATTGCTTCGTTGCAGGCGGCAGCGTGCCGATCCCATCGTCTGAGAGACCAGATTCGGTATCTGTATGCCTCTTTGTTGCAGTTGCATCCAAGAAGTATGGGAACACGGAGGGGGCAGGACCACGAGTTTGAGCGAAACCCGCATACACTTGTTGAACTCCAGCGACATTGTCTTGTGGAGTGTGACCGAGCTGCGGAGCCTTGATTCTCTTTTTGTGGCGAGGGATGTCGGGTACGGCAGTGGCCCAGTCAGCTGGACGAGAAAAGAGGACACCGGAAGCCAAACGATCGAGCCTGGTATGGCGGTTCATTCTGCTTGCGGTTTCGACGTAAACTAGAGCAAAAAATGAAAGATGGTACTTGATGAGATTGCGAAACTGTGTAAGGAAGGAATCATGAACATCAAAAGGTGCGGCGAAGAAGGTGGGAAATGAACTAAGGCCAGGATATGGTTGGGCAGTGGTGAGGCTGTGAGTGTAATAAATACACGATATCCTGGTGGGTACATGCAGTGACAGCGCCCGGTCATATAGGCAAGGTGCCAGGCGCTGAGGAGATGGACAAATGCAAGGAGGTGCGTCTCGCCAATGAGTGTGGTCAAACTCGTCTGACTGCCTGCATGTCCAATAGCAGATCGAGTTCTTATGCAGCATGCTCACTGCTCAGCCGCTTTGTGCGTCCTGCCCCTCATCGTGGTTGATTTCAGCTCAAAAGATCGACGACGGGTTTCAGCATCTCAACATTTCGTCCGTCAGGCTCTCAATGTTCTCGAAACCCGATCCCCACAAAGACACTTGATGAATTTACTGCCAGATGACTAAGGTCATCGAACGGACAGGTGAAGCCATTCTTTCCGGAGCTGCGCTGGCACATACTTGCGACGACTTATTGGTAAGGCTGTCGCGACTCCAAGAGCCGCTGGGTAGCGGGGCAAAAGCTCTGCTTTCTCCGCCACTGGCAATCATTGCGAAGCTTTTGCGAAGCACGCAGGCTGTGGAAGAACGAACCGTTGTGCAAAATGCCTTTCACGAATGCAGCCAAGCTTTGAGTCGACTTGGCGAGATCCAGGCCACGAGCAATAGCGTCGACTACTCCTCAATCGTCCAAAACCGTATTGGTGAACAGGCCAGGGCGTTGACCGATGTGATGAACATCTTGTCATTGACTTTAAATATTAGCTCGGTGTAAGTTGCTATCATCAATCAAGAACAACAACTATGGTCTTGTAGTTTGTCCATTAATCGCATTGGAAGCAGTGATGCCGGTCAAACCCCGGGTTCTATCCGAGCCATCAAAGAGGGTCTTGATGCCATTGCGAGGGATTTGATGGCTTCGTTAGATGACATAATGCCTGGTGCTCTTCCAGTTCCCAGCAAGGGTGCATTCGAGCTGCGCGCCAGAGAGGAGGGCTCAATGACATACAGTACCGTCTGCTCCGGCTGCAATTTGCTTGAACACAATACATCTAAGGCAAGATTGAGGTTTGCCTGCCATTGTCCAGAATCTGAGGGCTCGCACGACGGGGAGCTCCAATACCAAGGTAGATTCCATGTCTTTTCATATTTCTTGGTCCAACATACTTAAAAGCGGGCGCTGACCACATGTAGCTTTGTCTTCAACCTCTCTGATTGAAAATATATATCCCCATCAAGAACGCGTGTGGCACATGATAGTTCGTAAGCCGCAAACAAATACCCTCGTTTCCCTAATCATCACAGCAGCCACAGAAACTGGTATGTTTACAAGAGCAGGTTTTCTTCATAGGTGGATACTGATCAAATAGGTGTTCACAATATTGAGAGCCTTGCTCAAAGCCTCGCAGTTCGACGTATGGAGAAAGTTCCTAGCGGCACAATTGGAAGATCGAAGAACGGGGAAATAATTTATACGAATGAACTCATATTAAGACTGACGTCTTTATCGTGCGTATTGTTAATACTCGAACCTGTACGACACCCGATCATTTGTTCGTTGCTAACCGTCAAAAAGTCCTCCTGAGGCATTTGCAGCCCGCCTGCCTTCAAAAGTTGAGATCAAGACATGCAATCAGGACGCCGTGCTTGGCTGGAAGCCGAAACGTATGCAGATGGGCCACTACTTTGCAGCTCCCTACGATCCAGCATTGGTTAATAGCAGGAGCCTGAAAAGTTTCGACTTTGTTCCAAGCAGTGAATTTGAAGTCCGTATTTTGGAACATGCCGAAAAGAATTCACCACGAGATTTCAACATATTTCGTATGTCCTTGCATTTTCATTTGCGTCTAAGCATTGCGCATAGCTGATATTTCTTGAAGTCCACAGAAGTTCCTGCGTTGTCCGCGGAGCCGCGCCAAGAGGGCCTCTGTGGGTAACCTTGTCACAGATTGACATACGAGAAGACATGATCCCTGGCGATGATTGGGAAATAAGCTTTGGCTTCAATGAGTTGCAAGGTCGGTCAATTTGCTTCGACATACATAGCTGTAGGCTGACAATTGTAACTTTCTGTTCAGATGCCAAGAATTTCGAATCGCACGTCACAGCTATGCAAGATCGCATGCAGCAACTTTACGTTCAAGGCCCGTACGCATCGGAAAGAGAAATCTACCACCAGTAAGCATCGCAGCGATGTTCAAACACACGCTTGCCACAGCAAGAAAATTTGTTACAGCTGCTCACACGCATGGCCAGGGAGTCGACGACGCTTGAGAAAACTGCTTCCAAATCCCTCGAAGATCAGCCTGTCATTGTATCAGTCATTTCACAAGATCCTCCAACATCGTTCAAGGACGGATTTCGTATGATTCTGAAAAGAAACGGCCTGCCCAGCTCAGTATGCTTCGAATGCGAGTATAATCCGTCCCACTCGAGTACCTCCGGTGTTAATGAAGGCCAGTGACCTCGAAGACCATGAAGCTCGCTTCACAAGGGTCCAACTACCAGAATCAAATGAGAATCTGGACCTACGACATTGATGGTTCTAATCGACCTGTCGCTCAACAAACCAATTGGGTGAAGCTGACTGGACGAGGAAAAGGCCGCAAACAATCCCAGGCGCACCGTCTTGGCGGGCCGCAGGTCTTGAGGTCAGTGCTAAAAATCATTTTCGATGATGACTCAAGTGAGTATTCGACTAATACGATCTCATAGAGACGGCGAGACCTCCTCCGAGGAATGGCTGGATAAGATTGAAGAGCTCAGTAACGCAATGAAGGAACCAGCTTCCGACAAGAGTCGATACAAAGCGGTGAAAGTCTGTGTTATTGACACTGGTTTGGATCCGAGGTATGGAACTTCGCGGAGAGTCAACAACCGCGTCAAGGAGTTCAAAGATTTTGTGACGCCGTCCTCCAGCTCCATGCAAGACAACACCTCTCACGGCACAGTCTCTGTGAGCATCGTTCTGTCAGTCTTCGAACATTGCGAGTTATATGTAGCTAGGGTGTTCAAGTCGGATGATACAGATGAGAAGACAGAACCGGAACTAATGGCCAAGGTACGTGTGGTCGAGACTTTTCCAAAAGTCAAATTCTTTTGCTCACTGCGAGATGTTCTAGGCTATCGAGTGGTCACTTGAGCCCGAAATCGATGTTGATATCATCAGTATCTCTGCTGGTTTTGTTCACCATTCGCCTCGGCTTCAGGACGCCGTGCGAAAGGCTAGCGGCGCGAGCAAGCTCATCTTCGCTGCAGCGTCCAATTGGGGCAACCTGGGCCCTGTAGCTTACCCGGCGCGGCATAACTACTACACCATCTGCGTCTTTTCTGTGGACACGCACCATCGCCCGTCTAGGTTCAACCCCGAACGACGACCCAACGCGGATAACTTTGCGATTCTCGGCGAAGACTTCAGTCATCCTATACATCCGAATCACAGGGTCAGTGGTACCAGCGCCGCCACAGCGGCCGCCGCAGGACTGGCGGCAATGATCATTGACTTCTCGCGACACGGAGATAACGTCGATACCATTGTGAGGGCAGCAGACGTCAGTACCATGGCTGGGATGATTGCCATCTTCGACTCCATGGCAGTACGAGCTGGCGAGTTCAAGTGCATTGTCCCACTCAATCTGCTCCCGACCGGCTACCGTGATATGAGCGTACAGAGAAAGAGAAAGTACATCAGAGACAGTCTATCCAGGGCAATGGATCAGGCCAATTGATCGCGTCATATTGGAGGGGGTTAATCAAGTCACGATATTGCATTGTCGGGCTTCTTATAATTGATTTCTGCAAGAGTTCTGATGGGCTAATGCACTGAGGAAAATGAAGCGAAAAGAGAGACAGGGAGCAGAACACGAAAATAACAAGAAGAGAGAGAAAAGGAACACTCTCATTCAGTGCTCCATTATCTTGCATCTACAACAAGAGCCTCGCCAAGATCATCATCCTCGGCTACCAGGAAAGAGTCCAAACCCTCAGCTTTCACCACACTTCCAACGTTGACCGTTTGATCGTTGCCCGTCTCGAAAGTAGCTCGACGTGTGTATGGCCCGATGGACCAATCCGTCATGAGAACTCCCTTGTGAACCTTTGCTAGACGTATGGCCCAGACAAAGTCCGAAACCATGCCTTCTTGCCTTTGTTCTGAATTTTCGACAGTGTTTTCAGTCGTGGCTCCAAGAGTCATCATGGCAGTGGCATTGCTGTGGCAAGGTTAATACATCGCTCGCTCAGAGGTCCATGCCTGCAAGTAGATCTCGGATAAAACCTACAGCTCTGGGCCACCCCCGACCTCGGCACTCCTCTGGACTTTCTTTGATCGCTGCCCAGCTCGGGCTACCTTGATCCCTGTAATCATGAAGAACGACCAGTCTGATTTGTTGCCGATATACTCCTTCATCTTCGCCGTCTCAAGGCACTGATTGATGTAGTTCGCATTCGGTCGCACGGTGTACGTATCGATGCGACCGTACTGCTCGTACTTGGTGACAGATCTCTTGAAGGCGAGCTTGGTGCCTGCCTTGGCCGCCAGGAAGCCCAGCGCCGCTGCGATGGGTGCGCCGGCGGCCAGAGCCGCCGACGTCCCCAAGCCGCGCTTACGCTCCCATTCAAAGTCGACGACGTGCGAGGTATAAACATTCATGCGCAGCGGGAACGGCACCACGGCGCCGGAGTTGATCGGAAAGTCTAGGTGCTTGAGGTCTGCGATGCAGTGGCCCAGGCAGATGGGCGCCTGGGAGTCATCTCCTTCGCCGGCGAGGATGCTCTCTTCCGGGCCAGGTGGATAGTGTGTCTGACGCAACTTGAACCAGACTTTCTCCATTGCGTGGCAGATTCAGATCGAGAATGCATTAGGGACCAGTCAAATCAGGGTCGTCTTCTCCCTGAGGTTTCATCGCATTGAAATTCCTCGATTTTGCACAGCCCTGCTCCCAACGTGGCGGGGCATGTTGCCGGACTTCTGATTGATTGGTGGTCGGCTGTGGCTGCATGAGGCTTTGTCTGCCCCATCGCAATCCTCGCGACACCGGCTCGCTGTACTTGAAACCGGGACGGCAGCCTGGTGTCGATGACCAAGCCAGATGCTCCATTCCCGGCATAATCGAGACCAAGGCTCGCGCGAGTATTTCTTTGGGGTATATAGTATCACCGAGGCCGAAAGATATCAGGACCCTTGTTCAAGGTGCACGTCCGCGCCTCGGCAGTCGTCGAGAAGGATGTTGTCAGGGTACTGGAGGCGTACCCGAGCCTCGAGGTCATTAGCAGCACCGTGATCAAGCACAATACGACGGTCAGAACATCTGTCGGACTTCCGAAGCATGCGCGGAGGAAAGAGTGTCTTCACGGCATCGCGCGAAGTGCCGCTTCGGCTGCAACGACTGCGTTGGTCAGCGCGGCGTTCGGCGGCTGCAACGTTATGTAATGGGTCTCGAGTAGTCTTATTGTAGAGGTATTGGAACAATTAAATCATAATATGTTGAAACTATAAGAACGAGAGTCACTTGACAATTTCATAAACAAAATCATGGAAGCCATATCCGGGGCCCCTTCAGTTGATCTGATTTGGCCGCCCCCAACCTTCTCCATCTTTGACGATCATAAGACGCTGTCTACGCTTTGAGAATATCGATTGCCTTTGCCAGATCGCTGATCTTCTTCATGAGCCTCGATCGCTGCGCCTTGGCAGATTTGGCCTCCCCGACGATCCGCTCGAGCTGCTCGGGGCTCAGATTGATGACCCAGTCCTGATTGAAGACGTTGAGGGGACTGGACGGACCATGCAGCAGTTGGTAGTCGACAGCAAGTTGGAAGACATTGTCGATGAATCGATCGAGAGCCAGATTGTAGTAAGCCTCGAGGATGTCGTGGATGTCTTCCTGCAACTGTTCCGCGTTGCGCTTGCCTTCGCGGGCTGCCGCAATGTCGTCCAGGTTGACCATGTGCTGGAGCGAACCATACTGAGTGTCCTTTCTCGCCTTCGGGCGCAGCAGATCAGCAACACGCTTTCCGCGAGCTCTTGAAAGCGCCTTGTTGAATTGTGGCATGAGGGTGTAGGGCTTCTTGCGCCTCTCTACCTCAATCAGAACTTCTGCCTGTTCAATCGCCAACTTGTACTTCTCAACCAGACTCTCGACAATCGCAGCCCATAGCTTGGTTCTGGCGAGATCATCGGGCAAGACAGCGCGCAGCGCGCCGGCGATGAAGCGATGAAGCATGATGATGCACCGACTCATGTATGCCCGGGTCATGCATCCCCACTTGCGCGACTGCTCCGAAAATGCATAGGACACGAAGTTCACGTTGAAGGTCCCGAGGTCTAAGCCTCTGGCATGGATGTAAGCTTCTCCAATCCAATCGGACAGACTATGGCGCGGGGTGTTATCCCCAGAAGGCGAAACCTTCAAAATTTCGCCCAACTCGGCGATTTCTTCTTCCGTGGGATCGTCGACGCTTGCCTCTTCAAGCAGAAGTCGCAACTTCTCCACCATCCTATCAGCTTGAGTCTTGTTGGAGTTGAGATCATCGTCGTCCTCGGGAGTTTCAGACCTTGGTGGCAAAGCTCCCTCGAAGTACCGCGAATGGGCCTCTTGTTGGAAATCAGCACTGAAAACATCAGTGATGTTTACCATGTGAGTGATGAGACGCAGCTCGTCCTGAGCGAAAGCTTCGTCAGCGTTGTAGTCGGCTGCCAAAGCGGCCCTGGCACGGTCCTGAAATGCTCCGGCGACTTGGCTCAGAAAACTGCGCTGTTCTCGCTCGTCCTGGCGAGGCGGACCAAGGCTGTCGAGCTCTTTCTTGCACTCCCTTGTCCGTTCGCCGATGTCCCGGATCAGCCGAGGAAACTCGCGACGTGTGATCTCCATCAATAGTACAGCCAACGCTGACTTCAAGGCAGCAATGCCAACCCGGTCGCGGGGGAGATCATTCCATGGGTCTAGACGGAACATATCATCAAGAGCTGGTGGTGCCACAGCGTTGCTTTCGCCGCCACGATTGCGAACTAGAAAGTACCCAAGGGTAAGGGGTCATTTGTTGCCCTTGACAAGCTCGCAGACAGCAGCTTGTGCGCTAGGTTCGATGACCAAGTCCGGCTTGGTGAGCACGGCAATGGTTCTTTCCCCATGCTTGTCGTAGTCTTCCGCAAGTTCCAAGATCTCCTGCGTAGCGATATCGACATTGGCTGGAAGAACCGCAAGGATGATAGTACGGCTGTCCCTGACATATCTCTTGACCAGATCTCTGACCATGAGCATGTTCATCCTCCGTGGTACCTTCGGTAGTGGTGCGAAAGATTCCTGGGACGTCGATGATGGTGAGATAGTCCTCACTGGGTCCATGAATCTCGATCTTCAGGACGTCTTCGCTAAAGATGGCGCCAACTCCAGTCTTGAGATCGACTCGAAGCCCCATCCTCCCATTCGCCTGTATCATACTCAGCCATGGTCTCGGTGAAAAGATTTCTCAGCGTACTGACCTTCTTCAGAATTTCCACAAACTGGTTTCTGAAACTCCAATGAGGAGTTCAACTTGACGCAGAACCCGCCTACCTCTTTTTTATGATCCTCAGAGGCGTGGGGGCCAGCGATGATGCGAATCTGAACATAATCCTGGTCTGATCGGCGGGATGTGATCTGAGTCGCATGTCGGGTGCAAAGCGATTGATCCTTCGGAAATGGGACACCAGTCAAGCTTTCCAGCAAAGAAGACTTGCCAGAGCTTTGATCACCGACAACCACAAGCTGTTACAGGTGTGAGATTGTGGAGACGTAGACTCAATGTGGATGTTCTGGACCTACCTGAGGCAGAGGCACATGTTGACCAATGTTGAAATCGCGGAGCTTGTCGATCTTCTCAAGCAGAGACGGGTCAGACAAGAGGGAGTTGTCACGGACGATGACCATCTTGAATATGAATGATAGAGTATAACTCAGAAATGGGATCAAAAGTAGGAGTTTTTGCAGTGAGATAGTGCTTGTCTGGAGGACTTGAGAAATGAGAATTGGATGAGTTCTTGGGACCCAAGCCTGCCTTTTATATTTGATGTAAACATTCTTGTACTTTCCCTCGAATTCGATTCGAGCTCTTTCGTCACAAACGATTGACATCAAGGTTTCTCTTATCGCCATTCTTTTCTTTTCTTAGGAAACTTGAGAGATGCATATGCGTTTTTTTGGCCAAGTTCCAATTTCAATTGAAGCTCAACCAAACTTTGATTCTGTGATGCATTCTAGTGTTTTGCGTATAGTCGACTCTTTTTCCACCCGTGTGTTTCTTGCCAAAGCTGGCTAACATGACCTCAATATCGTCACGTCGTCTCATGTGAGCCACCGCGGCGGCACGTGGGGCAACATCATCTGTTTGGTGGTTGGCTGGTTTTCAGGCATGCATAGACTATCTTCCCGCCTTCCATCCAAGAAGCCAGCCGCCTTTCCCCCGATTGGCTCATTTTGAGGCTGCGACTGTATCAAGCCGCTTCTCCTAGCAGACCGCTCGACTGGTTGGGCTCCCACTTTGAATGCAGCTTTATCGGCATGGGAAGATGAGGCGGTTTTGGAGAACCTCGTTGGGACTGAATTGGTTGGGCTTCATGAGTAGATGGTCACAAAACGTGTTTGACGGATAGGTGTAGGCTTGAGAGGCGGCGACATCCCCACAGCTTCTTCAAAACTTTCGAATTCGCCCTATATCATTATCCTCATCCATTTCGTCTTGACTTTGGGCGGCCATACTCGTTTCCTGAACTATTTGTTATCTGGTCAACTTCAATTGGCCAACAACTTTGTACTTCTCTTTTATTTTACTGGGGCCTCCTGTGCCCGAAACAGGAGGCCCGTACAGTCTAGCCCGTGTCGAGCAACGAGCAACATATCTGTCTCAGTCAACACGAACCCTCCTTCTATTCGGACGACGTCGGTCCTTTCGCATCACCACCGGAGAGCTTCGAGTATCCATACGGTTGCGGATGTTTGAGCAAAGATGACGCGCACCAGTCTGATGGTGCACGCCAGAGTTTCCCGTCACCCGCCGCCCCCTCGTTTCTCCCCTGGTGTGATCGCGTTGATGTCAACCTTCAAGAATCTGCGGTTCCCTTCACTGCTCAGCAAGACAACACCACGGGCTACAGCGCCTTCAATGAAATTCCCGTACCACACTCCCCTTTACCTGATTTCATTCACCCCTGGGAGGAACCCTCTCAGCAGGTCCTCGATACCACTCTCGTCGCCACTACTTTCGTCGATACCCTGGCCGCTCCCAAGGACAATAAATCTTCTCATTTTCAATGCGATTTGTGCAAGGAGGCTTTCTCTAGTTATAATAATCTCAAACGCCACCTCGAAACAACACATAAGCATGGCAAGGAGTACTGGATGTGCACCGTGCGGGGTTGTGGTAAAATGGGTGTAGCGGTCTACAGGAAGGACAACTTTCGACGGCATTGCAAGTCGAAGCATCTAAGAGTCAGTCTCAAGCAGTTTGGTCTGTGAGTATTGACAGCGACATGTCTGTCTCCTCTGTAATTGTTTGGTATCGTGTGAGATTCTTCAGGACCGAAGGCCTTCACGATGTCTGCGTTCCCCACAGAGAAGATGGTTTGTCGATGCAGATCATCGTGTCATGGTAGCTCCTGTTGTAAATCAATTAAGTTAGGATGAATGCTTAGCGGTTTCTGTATAAAAAAAAAAAAATAAAAAAAAAATTTCTGGGATACTGTGATGTTTACAGCTAAATGGCAACGCATTCGCGTCTAGTATTCGCATTGAACGGCAAAAGTATGGCGATAGATCTGGGCTAATCCCTCTAGCGTGCTGGCACGCTGCATGGCCAGGTCTCGACAGGGGCGGTGGCGTGCTCAATCACGTAGGTTTATATAACCAAGTGCTTCCTTTCGACCTTGCACGCGTGATTGACACAACGTAATTGTATATTCGAGCAATCCGATTCCTCATATCAGTACACTTCATGTGTTTTGATTCATCCTGATTTGGCCACAGCATCTTCAAGTCAAAATTACACCAGACGATGGACAGGTCACAGCATGTTCAGTGTCCCTTTTTCAGTTGTAAGTATTTTCTAAAATGTCCATTCCTTCGGCATCTCTGGTCTGACAGAGGACTAGGAAATACTCATTCGCCGACTCATTTTCGAGGTCGCAATCGCCGACCTGGTGGTCCCTGCCTGATAGTCGCCGCGTGTGGTCGCCGATCTTTGAGAACCCGCCTGCGGCGCACCGCCAGCTATCGGCGACCTCGGAGCGCATTGTGTGCGGCATTCCCCATGGCTACGGCAATCGCCTCTCACGTTACCGCCACCAACGTTGAAGCCCCGGCGGTGGATCTCGAATATGCTTGTGAAGGTATAATATGCTCAAATGCCTTTATGAGCATGTCGGCAGCCAAGCCCCCGACAACCTCGTCGCGGCCGCTGTGGCATTGTGACATTTACCGACAACCGTTGAAGGCGGATTGGGTCACATACTCAGTGTGTTCGGCGCATTGGCTTTCGCTGTGGTAAGATGCGCTCAACGGCAGAAGATCTAGCGGTATCTCACATGGATATTGCATGAGATCAGATGTCTAGGTCGAGGGCTCTTTCATATGTCATTGCGATATATTGACAGCTCTATTGGTAGTGGCTAATCATCCCTAATGTACAACAAGCCGACGTTCTAGCGCACCAAGCCAGTGTTCCCAGCGCATCCCCGCCATCACCGGCAAGCTTCGAGCCCCCGGGGCGACGAAAGCTTACGAACTGCTCATTTTCTCCACCAGTTCGCCATCGTTGAAATAGAACAAAATCATCACAACGGTTTTGCTGACGGCGCAGGCAAGAAGTGTAGCGGCGGAACCGCGGTAGGAGTAAATAAAGGCCCCGACCATCGCTCCCAACATCAGGCACAGCAGGAACAGGAGTCTTCGGTTGCGCGCCCTGTTGTGTAGTCCATGCACATGCGGATCAACCAGCAGGTCGACAAAAGCCGCCGTCGCCATGGCCTGATTGATCAGTATTTTATTTTTAAACGGGGTCAAAAGAATAAGTAAGAGTGCATACCGTAGTGATTTGTGTAATATTTAAGGGTCGCGTCATGGCGACTTGGGCGCCGGAGGAGAAGGACAGCAGAAATAGAATGGCCAGTGTGATAGGGCCAGAATGGTCAACACCAGCTTTCCATTGCACTATCGCCGCCGCATACACCATGATGACTTGGATGAAGTTGGTGAACAGTAACCATATCCTCCGCCTGGGCCCGACCAGGTTTCCGACCTGTCCCATGACGTAGGAGCCAGCTAGGAAGCATCCGAGGGACACTCCTATATTCTTGACGTCGAACAGTCCATTGCCGATCTTCGCCACTGCGATCGCGAGAAAGATGGTGTTGCCAGTCTGGTTGGATGCGAAGCATCCATAGTCTGGGTATGCCGCGGCGTCCTGGATCCCGGTAGCAAAAGTCAAAAGGAGCAGCTCAATTTCGATGAGTAGGGGCGAGCTGTCGGCATCGTAGATGTGCTGGTGAAAGAGTCGTTGGAGATGACGATTATTCATGGTGAACTTTGCGTCGCAAGATTACATCCGGCGCACTTTGTTTCGTCAGTTGTGGGTAATGATTCCGTTTGATTATTGTGATTTTGCAAATTCCACATTTGCTAATTCTTATTAGCCTGTTAGAATATGATGTAGGACAGCGTTTAGTTGAATTATAAATAGATTTCCTAGAGTGACAACATCGCCGAAGAGTACTTTGAGCTCCGCTCTCTAACGGTACGGATGCCGGCCGGTAGGCATCTCTACTTGCCGCAAGATGGTTCCCTCATGAGCCGTCCATATGAATTCATTCTATTGCATTATGTTATCCGCTTGCCTGGATATCGACCCAGTCTCATCTGGGCGGCATACAACGAAGAGCAGCAGTCACGAGTGGAGCCGCCAAGAGCTACCTTGAAAGTTGCAGTTATGCGATGTAGCATAGAATTCGAGAAAACGAGGTACAAGTCAATCAATTGCTACATAGAATCTGAAATCTTGTCACACAAAAAAGAAGATGCAATGGCCAAGCGGCCAAAACTGTTTTTTCCAATAAGTTGTGGCGCCACGAGTTGGTGTATGAGGTCGAAGTTTGGCAGTGTCGAAAGCGTGTCAGACTTGAAGAAAGATGAAGTTGGGCAGCAGCATTTCGAGAAGCATAATATCAATGACTATGATATGGTACGGCTAGTGCATTATAAATCTATGGAGCGATCGAAACGTTGCTAGCGACGAGACGCTTATTCGGCGGCTCTCGGCGCGAACGGCACAGGCCATGGAATAGTCACTTTTGTCTACTTAGTAGATGCATCATCCGAAGCTACCCAGAGTCGCCGATCTGTTTGAGAGTGACATACAGATATGGCAATGCCCAGCATCTGTTATTTCAAATTCTCTCAATGCTAATCTCCAACCCAGTAGGCTTCAGCGTAAAGCTCGGGTTCTCACAAACAAACGGCTTTTCCACCCGCAAGAATCGGTAGCGGCTCATCATCTCGACCAAGATGGTCTTGATCTCGACCATGGCAAAGTGGCGACCGGCGCAGATGCGCGGGCCGTTGGAGAAGGCCGAGAAGGCGTGCGGCGACTGCTGGGCCTCGGTCAGCCGGCCCCAGCGGCTCGGGTCCACCTTGTCGGCGTCGTCGCCCCAGACCAGCGGGTTGAGCATGGCCATGGAGAAGACCACGTCGATTGGTGTGTCTTTACGGACGGCGACGCCATCGATGACTAGATCCGTAACCGCCTGCCGGTGGATAGTGGTGGCTTTGACAGTCATTTATAAGCACAATATACTAGACTGGATGCATTCTAAAGCTGACTCACCTGGAGGGTACACACGGAGAGACTCCTTGATAAACCAGGTCAAGTATGTCAACTTGTCAATTTCGGCAAAGCTCGGGTGCGGGTTCTTTGCCAGCAATTCCATGATCTCTGCGCGAAGGGTATCCTGGACGTCTTGTTGCGTGGCAAAGATGAGGGCGCTCCAAGCTAGCATGTTGGAACTCGTGTCTACCCCAGCAGCCATGAATTGGAGCAGCTATTGAACACATTTAGTGATTGGGCGATTGATCATGTAGGCGCGATGACTTACATGACCGAGAAAGTTCTCCTCGTCGATGCCCTCTGCAGGGCCGCCGGGCATGCTCTCTTCGACGATGAACGTCAATAGATCACGTCCTTCAATTGCATGGCTCTTTCCTGACTGGTTATTCGCTGTGACCTCTGCGGTACGCTTTCGGATGACGCCTCTCAAAACATCGTTGAGCCAAGATGTGCCGTACAAGAAGTCGCGATTGGCCTTCAGCGGCAGCCACCGAATCGGGACGAAGCCATTAGCGAAGAGAAGCGCATTTCCCACTGGACCTTGAGAAAATATGGACTCGTAAGCCTGATAAAACCTATAACCTTCAGTCTTGGCGTCTTGCTGCTCGTCTCCGGTGAATGTGGTAGACTTGAGATTGCTCATGTCCTGTCCTAGGACAGTCTTGCCCACAATGTCGAGAGTAAACCTGGTAAATGCGTCACACACATTCACGGAACCCGATCTGCCGTTGCCGGCAGCAATAATGCGGTCAAAAAGCTCTGTCACTTCTTTGGCCTTTTCCTGGAACACAGGCTCCAGCTTGCGAGTGGTCGGTACGGAGAAGGGCCCGGCCAACATCTTTCGATGGGCGCGGTGCTAGTACGACATCAGCATCTCCAATCTCGCATGTATGCATCTTAGGAACGCAGCTAGACTGACCTCTTCAAACTCTAGAACCAAGACACCCTTGCCAGTAATGGCGCCGGTGACCTTGCGCCAGGTATCGGGTTTCTTGAATGAGTAACATTTCGTCTGCAAGACGTCCTTGTACGAATTGAGACTGTTGCAGACCAAGACTTCCTTGTTGAGAAATGTGAGGTATCTGATCATGGGCGCGTCCGGCCATTGCCTCATCCACTGGACGTATAGCTCTGTCGGGGAGCTGGCCTTGATGAAGTTGATTGACTGGCCCAAAAGAAAGTGGTTATCCTAATATCAAAGTGAGCTAGTATCACTCTTGGATTGATGCTCCAGCTTGGCATAAGACCTACCGTCGGACCCGGCAGATGGCGATACGGTGAAAAGTATTTGTGATAAAGGAAGATGCGATAGTATTTTAGCGGAACATATTGGAATAGAAACAAGGCCACGACGATTTGCGCCCCGACGATATGGCCCAAAGTTGACAGTGTGAAGCTCTCGAGAGCTGCCAGCCCGGCGCAAGCAACCACATCCATGATGACAACTTGTAAGATAGGCCTCAAGTGATTGTTGCCAAGGGTAAATACATCATTCGAGAAGGGACAGGAAAAAAAATTGATATTTGCGACGTGCCCCTCAATAAAGTAGCAAATACTCCACACTATTGGTCGAGTTCCCAGTGGTTGCTTACGATGCATGCATAACAACTGACAGGGGAGTGAATGCTGTGACCATACTGGGGCCCGGTATCATATTTGAAGGTTGCCGAAGAAGTCATTGTATTTGGCAGCAGCTTTGCTGATCCATTAAAAGTCGCAAAAGTGGTCGGCCCATACTCCTGTCTCCCAGCACTAGAGTACTTGTACCTCCTGAAAGTTCAGCTCAATATTATTTTCGAAGCAAGACATATATCGGCATGTGGATCTTCCAACGCCTTGAAAGTCAAAATGGATACGGTATTGTAAAGGCCTTCGGTGTTGACGCGCAGCTTTCTGGGGCTTGGCCAGGCATCACCGCCCATACCAGGTCGTGATCACAAATAATTGTCAAATATGGGAGTATCCAGATGCTCACTGACTGTGTGGGTACTAGGAGACGGAAGTTATGAGTCAATACATTATAGATGTCATCCTTCATCAGGATCAATTCAAACTTTGATAAGTAACATGCCTCGTAGCCAACAAGTATATTTCAAACAAGATCCCTAGAAAGTATTGGCCACACTTTTTATCGAAGGAGCCGCTACTGATCATTTCCAGGAGTTATTCAAAGAGGCTATCAAGTAATGTTAGACGCAATCACCCCTAGAGTGGTTTTATTGGGCATGGGATATAGACCAACCTCACAAACACCCTGGCAAGGTGCAGCATTCCAAGTGCCAGATGTGGTGCCGGAACAGACGCACCACGAACCGGCTATAACAGAATTACATCCGCAAGACTGAGTGGTAGCGCAGGGGCGGAGAACGCTGGTTGGAGCTCTGTCCGAGAGATCTGCTGCCGGTGAGGTTGACACCGGCGTGGCTACGACGGCGAAGAGGATGGTTGAGGGGCGCATTTTTTTTTTTTTTGAAGTCAATTGGTTGACTGCGTGAGAGCACGACATAGTAGCCAACATCGCGTCTCTTCTCAAGTCTAATGGTTTTGCCTTCAACCTAAGAGGCTCCTGAATTGCTCCAAGGGGAGAAACAGCCCGAGATCTCCGCTTCACGTCCGAGTCCTGTAACGAGGCTGGAGCCTTTTCCACTCGCCATGTCATGTACGGGTTCTCCTGGATACCGTGTATGAAAACGATGGCCGTGACAGCTTCCTCGTCGAGCTAGGCCTGGATGCCAGATGGGGGATTCCACGATAGGCCATCTTCTTGATGGGCTGATTGCAATTTAGCTTCGTAACTGCAATGTCAAGCAGATGAGATGCGTCCCAGAATACAAGCCATAAATCCTAGGATTGGCATCGCGATACATGGTGATTCCGATCCTACGCCATATACAGAGCCAATAGAGAACTCCGGTCGGGTCAGGCGCATAATTGCCATAAAGCTGTGTTACGACGGCACCACGATATAAGTGTCGGCGATGGGCTGCAGCTGTGACGCTCTTGCGTGGGCAAGCATGATACACGGGACTCATAATAGCAGATGGAAAGAAAACAACGCCTGCCATATCTACTCCTACTTGCAGATTGACAAAAGGTCTCCGTACCGAATACATTTTCCCTTCCGTCCAAATGTTGGTGTTTGTCGCCGAAGAGAAAGACAATTACTTGAATAAATTTTCAAAAATTTAAGAACCATTTCCAACCGTTCTCGCCATTTATTCCAATCAATCATATTTGCCGGGAATTGAAAAAGAAAAAGGCGTTGTGCAGAGTACAACCTGGTGGGGGTGCATTTCGAGCGGCAAAAAAACATACAACACCGGGGATTCCCCAGTGGTCACCCACCTGAGTACTAATCCAGCCGTCTCCAGTTTATCTAGGGCAGAGCGGACGGGATGCCGAGCTTTCTAGAGCGTATGGTCGTATGTGAAGACAAACCTTTTAAACAATCGAGTTGTACTTGATCAAACTAGTCGGAATCGTCGCGGTACAGCAGTTGAGGCACATCCGCGCCTGCAGTCCAATGTACGCCTACCTATCATATGACACGCCAGTCCTCCTCAGCCGCACCCCGTGTTTGGCGCCTCTCGACGCAATGATCGACTTGCGCAAAAGACTGTCAGCTTCGAATCAATCGAGGACAAGTCCTTGCGAACAGCATCCCCGCCCAACGATTGTGCAGGGGCTACAGTGGGACCGGATCCCTCGAGCAACAGCACTATGGCGAGCCGCGATCTAGGCGCGGTGACGCAAAATGGGCAACCCTGCGAAGTCTGCGCGAAGCTCAATTTGACCATCGAGAAGTTCGTTCCCGCTCGATTGGAAGGAGCTGATCAATTGCCCGGCGTTCTCGGCAACACCTTTGACCCGTTGGGGCTCGACGGCCACAGTCTCGGGTACCTCGATGAGATATATCGAAGGCGACTGGCCTGTCCCTTCTGTCGCTTGCTCTTTGAAGCGACGCACTCCCAAGGCGAACAGGTCCGGATCGGGCTGGATGGCTTGACCGAGGATGGCAAAAGAATAGCCTGCGGCGCCGATTGGATACTTGATGGACGTCTCCTAGATGACAACTCGAGTTCTGGAGCGGACTATTCGCCGCGAACGACGAATCCCTCACGCCGGCTGCGGATATTCAGCCCGGATGGCACGTTTCCGGACGCTTACGTTGTGCCACTACAGTCTACCTTGCCCGGGGCAGAGTTCGGTTCTGTACCGACGTTCATGGGTCGCCTGATCCCGCGCGCCCATGTAGACATCAAGAGACTGAAGAGCTGGCTGGACCTGTGCACCAGCACGCATCATGCAGCGTGCAAACCACCATCGCGCATGATCAAGATACAGGGTCTCGCAGCCAAAGTCGCTCGCTTCATTGACCTGCAGGAAGAACGCCTCGTGGAGCCGGAAGAAATGCCGGACGAGTTTGAATATGCTACCGTCAGCTACGTCTGGGGTACTACATACATGGCCTACAGGCTCGTGACAGCGCGCTACGACGAGTTTAGGCAACATTTACCTGTCCGATCCGAGGCCATGCAGAAGACTCTGCGCGATGTCATGGCTGTAGTGGACAGCCTCGGGATACGGTACATTTGGGTGGATGCGCTCTGCATTATTCAGGACAACTCGGAAGATTGGGAGAGAACCGCGCCTCTGATGGAGGAGCTGTATGGCAACGGGAAGGTCAATATCTGTGCAGCAGCCGGCTCCGACGCATATAGAGGCGTTCCCGGCTCAGTGCATACTCCCCGCACTACACAGCAACCGGTAACGCAATGCTTTGGGCTTGATTTGATCGCTGTCAAGCCGGTGGAGAGTCGAATTCGATATACGAAATGGAACAGTAGAGCATGGACGTTTCAAGAACGCATGTTATCACCTAGATCCTTGATCTTCGTCGAGGATCGTGTCTTTTGGCAGTGCCGCCAAGCCACCTGGTCCGAGGAAGTGGATTCAGAGTCATCCCAGAGTGTGTGGAACTTGGACATGGTCGACTCGCCGCTTCACCTTCTCTCGTCCTTGAACCCAGTCCGGCAGTTCACGTCGTGCGTCGAACTGTACAGTGCTAGGAAGATGGCATTCAGAGGCGACAAACTGATTGCTTTCAGAGGCTTGGAGGGGCTTCTAGGCCAGCAGCTCAAGTCTACATTTCTTTATGGTCTGCCGCTGACACACCTTGACTGGGCGTTGTTGTGGGACACTGCCGACAGCAATGCAGAGTCATACGAGTGGGATTCTCATGGTTCGAGGCTCTTTCCCAGCTGGTCTTGGTCTTGTCGGGAAGGAGGCGTCAATTGGCGGTTGTCAATGCTTTCCGGGATTCTCCACAACCTCAGGGCCTGGTTGATTGAACACACTTGGGTTGTGTGGTCATGGAACGGTGATGACGATGGTGTGCCGTCGTGTCCAGGACAGGAAAAGAAGCTGTCCGATTCTACTACCCTCGAGACTAGTGGTAACAGATGGGCTGGTTATGGAGAAAGAGCATCGCAGCCTCGACAACTCTCGAAAGCGGTACATCAAAGGCATGGATTGGCCGCTGCTGGTGAAGCTCTTCCAACCAGTCCGACCAGACCAATACCTGCAGGGTGCCTGCACTACTGGTCATTATCAGGCTTTTTCCAGCTCTCGCGGAAGACCATGTCCACAGATACCTTCAAGCCGGAACTACAAGAAGGCCTCCACAGATTCGGTATCCTCGACTCAAGCCAGAATTGGTGCGGCACAGTCGTCCTCGACAAGTCGTGGTTCCAGCTCGTCGGGGGCATATGCGAATTTGTGGCCATCTCGGAGGCAAGGGACTTTTCCATGGAGGAGCTCGACACTTGGAACTACTATGTCCCCGAGGAAAGAGAGGCGTCCGAGTGGAATTTGTACTATGCATTTCTCGTCGAGAATGATTCGGACTCGGGCACGCACCGCCGACGCGGTCTCGCGAAGCTCTATCAGAGCGCCTTTGATAGAGGGTCATTTGCACCCAAGACAGGTTGGAGGGAGTTTTTTCTCGCCTAGAGTCGTATGACGAACGCGTTCAGCACCCTGATCTGGGTTTATTCTTCATTTACCTGAGCCTCGTGGGTCCAACTCGAGGCACACTTTTCCCTGCTCCGATTGCAAGCCTCCAAGGGAAACAGCCGTCGAAAGGGCCGATTTGGACAAATTGCTTCGCATCGCAACATGATAGCCAATGGAGCAACATAAAATGATCAATCAAGGAACATGTCAATCCTGGAAACACACCATCCAGTGAGGGGCTCCCGATTCCCGTGCATGTGGTCGAGTATGAAACATTCAACGTCAGCCCGGGCTTTTCCCCGCATTCATGCAAGCCCGTGTCGTCCCATCTGCAACCGCAAAGCCTCGTGTGATTTTAGTCAACAAGTCCCGAAGGTGCAGAGCTATTGGATATGACAATCCGACTGCCGGGGGTAACCCAGTACCACGGGCACTTACTTGCGCTCGACAGTACAAGCCAGCCCAGATCAAACTTGTTCTCGCTGACCCCCAAAACGTCATCCCGTCACAAGACTAACACGAGATCTGCATCTTGCATCCCCCAAATGCCGTGGCTCGAATCGAAAGGGTTGGATCCAATCCGCGGGGTTACCCCAGATTTTCCAGAAAAGCCAAACCCGGGGTGCGTTAGTAAGTCCTGAGCTTATACATGTAAGCTGGTATGTAGGTAGGTAAGTAGGTATGTATATATAGAAAGCCGAGGATTTCCAAGCCATAATCAGCATAAGCTTATTTAGACGTTTTCAATCGTCAAAATCCCATCTCATCAATATGGTGTCAATAATCAGATGGAAATCGGCAGCCCTCGGGCTCGCCCTAGTCCGGACCTCGCAAGCCATCCCGGGCTGGTCCCGATCCGGCACCATCGTTGAGGGCAACGCATCACAATTCGACCAAACAACGTGGGAGCAGAACCTGGACCACCCAAATGCGACGGGCGATTTTCCCATTACGGGATTCGACATCACAAAGGCGTATACCACCTCGGCGCAGGCCGTGGACGGCTGGGCCCTCGCCGTCAACGTGACCAGCGGGATCCCGGACGCCGACACGCAGAACCCGAGCAACGCGAGCGGCCAGGTATTCACGGGGACGAGCATTTATTTAACAGCGCCGGCCGACATCGCCGCGGCCATCGGCGCCGACCCGGACGCGGCGGCCGACAACACGACGTGGAAGATCTGCGTGACGGTCATGACGGGCGCGCCCGAGACGGGCGCCGACGGCAACGGGACGTGCAGCTCGCTGTCGTCGCAGTGCGCCGCCGACTTCCAGGACGCGTACGCGGGCCAGTTCGCCAAGCTGCAGGACTGCTACAGCCAGCCGCCGACGCCCGACAGCTGCGGCGACGCGCTGAGCCAGGCCAACCTGACGACGCAGCGTATGTTAAAACTTTCCTGCCTGCCCGAGACGCTTTAACCCTTTTCCCATGTGTTTGATGCGGCGCCCCAACTGAAAGTGGCTCTAGAATACGCACTCGACCACATCAACGGCACAGAAGTATTCGTGACGGCGTCGGGCCCGCACGACGCAGATGATAACTCCGCCTACAACAGCGCCGTCAAGACGGAGTGGCCGGTCTTGATCGTCTGGGGCTGGAACGCCCGCGCCAATGTGTCCGACGGCACGAAGCCCACGGTGCAACTGACGTGCGCCCGAGCCAACAACACTGGAGGCGGCGGCGGCTCGTCGGGCTCTGCGGCCTCGAGATCGCACGGGTCCGCCGCTATTGCCTTTGCGGTGGCTGGGCTGGCGGCTGTACTCGTGCTGTGAGAACTGGTATGACGAGCTCATGGATTAATGGACATGAACGTGCTAGGTAGCATTCGGGAATCAGGAGAACTATTAATAGCATATAATCACAGCAAAGCAATACGCATCGGTTCAGTAAAGACAGGCTCTCCATCTATATTATGGATTTACGTACGATGCTATGCTCAGGCAGAAATCAAAAATTCAAACGGCCAAAAAAACAAAAATTCTATCAAATCTAACATGAATCCAGCGGGCAGCCTACTTGGGTGCCGTAGACATCGCCGCCGACGCCGCCAAGCTGCAGCGCCGCGCCAATGACGCCGCCTAGGCCCTCGCCCGCGATCAGCCCGGCCGCGACGGCGTAGCAGTACGTCTCGTACGTCATGCGGCTCCGCTTCCACCACGCGTAGCTGGCGACGGCGCCCATGAGCGTCGCCGTGCTGTACACGGTCTGCGGGATCACGAACGCCACGCCCACGGCCATCCAGTTGGGCAGGTAGTCGCGGTACTTTTCCCGCTCGCCCTTGAGGTAGTACTGCTTGAACACGACCTGCACGATGGCAATGGCCGCCAGGACGCAGGCGAAGATGCCCGACGACGACGGGATGTCGAGGCTGTCCTCGGTGACGGCCTGGGCCACGGCGCGCCAGGCCGTGACCGTGGGCGCCGAGAATGCGCAGTGCGAGTACTCATCCGGATGTAAAATACAGGGGTAGGCCCGACCGTATAGGATGAATACTCCGGGTGCAATCAGCATGGCAAAGATTGCCCCAACCGCTAGGAAATTGGTCAGCCATTTTTCATTCAGGTCGTGTAAGAGCAGACTGGGGGTGTCGGATGTCTCAAAATGGACAACAGACAAAGACCGGTGTCTGACTCCTATCTGAAAAGACATGCCAGGAAACGAAAAAACTACGAAGAGTACTAACCTTGCGCATAAAACTGCTTCTTTGGCGGCGTCTTGAGCAGGTATCCCGTCCGCAGATCGGAAGTCAACTCTTGAGACATCTCGGCAGCTCCCGAGGCAATGCTTCCAGCCACAAGGTTGACCGTCTGCTGCTGTACCACCGCCAGGCCCTGGTTCGAGGTGATGCCGCCAAAGACGAGCTGCGCGGCGTTGGCGCTCGCCGTCAGAGGGGCAATATCTGTTACTCCGGCGCCGTGGATGCCCAGGAAGGCGAAAAAGACGGCGAAGATCGAGGCCAGCAGCGCCAGCCCGGCGTTGACGTTGAACTGCACCTCGGAAATGATACAGGCGACCACGACCATGGCAATGGTGCCTCCTCCCCAGACCCAAGTAGGTACTTGGTCCTCCTTCGTGGCGGGGTCTTCGTGCGTGAACACGTTCTCGTTGAACATGGTGGAAGGCCGGCGGCGAGACGACTGGCTGGTAAGGTAGCGCCCGCTTCTTCCGCCCTTCTTCTGCATGAAGTCCCATGACGAATTCTTCCAGGCATACTTGATGCCATAGTAAAAGCTACGCCAGTGCACGAGCAGCTCCGCCAGCGAACAGCAGACGAGAACGGCAACTCCCGGCCAGAGGAACCAGTATCGTGGAGACGGCACGTATCCTGGCTTGTCGACACCCGTCATTTGGGAGAACGACACGACATCGTGCCAGCGCTCGCTGTCGGGTGCCTGGGCGATGCCGATGCAGATGCCATAATGCACCAAGACCGGGCCCAGAATGCCCCAGGCGAACAGTGTGCCGCAGAACATGGAAACGGCCGTGTTCATACCGACCAGCATACCGCTCCCTATGAACGCGGGCGTCCACTCGATCGACCAGCCCCAGTTCTCGACGAATATCGCTGCGTTGTTGTAGTTGCCCCAGATGAAAAACCATGTGAATATGTGCCAGTCGTATAAGATACCGATCGCATAGTAAGAGACGACGCGCTGGACAAATGCGCCCAGGAAAGTAAACGAGAGTGCCTTGATCCGCCTTATGGCTTGGAGACCTTCGCTGCTCGCGGCATGCATCGATTGAATCGTGAGGGCCGTGGCGGTTCTTGAATTTTGATTAGTATTGGGTAGTGGTCAGGCAGTGGGAAGGGGACTCGGTAGACATACGGGGTTGGGAACACGAGGCGCAGCTCTCTAGCCATGTTGACGATGAAGAACTTGCGAAGCGGAATCGCAAAACAGAGTCCAAAGAAGGAGCATATCAAAGTCAGCGTGACCATTTTCGGAAAGTCGTTTGATGGGTCCTCAGACAAGAGGCCGAGCTGGTACATGGCAGGAAGCCCTGCGGTGAAAAGACCTCCAAGTCCACCGGCGCCAGCCGCCGTGGCCTGGATGATTGAGTTCTCCTTGGGTCCAAACGGTTTACCCAGGATCGGCACGTTGGGGAAGACCTTGGTCAGCAGCTTCACGATACCGTAGCCGAATATGGCGCCAAACATGGATGCGCCGAACAAGAAGCCCGTCTTGAGGCCAAGGTAGATATTCGAAGCGTTGACGAGGGAGCCTAGTATCACACCGACGACGAGGGCGCGGGTGGTGAGCGGGTCGCCCTCGTCCGGGAGGCCTACGATGTCCGGCAGCGGTTGGTAGAGATCGAGCACCGCCGGCAAGGCTTCATCGGTGAAGGACTTCTCATCTTCGATTGGCAGCCCCGACTCAACCCTCTCCGGCGCCGACATGGCGTCCGGGGGAATGTCCTCGGAGTGCCTCGTTTCCGGCATGGTTGACTTCTACTCGAGGTTCGAATTGCGAGGGCGTCGCAAAAGGAGTGTTGTAGTCGGCAAAAGCATGTAGGATCAACTGGGGTCTCGAACTTATAAGATCGGCAGGTGCGTGCGGGCCTGTGCTAAATTTCGCCCAGCTTCTCAGCTCCCTGCATGTTCCGCAAGAGTTAGACCGTAGAGAGAGGCAGAGCAGACAGCTGACTGAATGACTGATTCTCTTGACCCCAAGCTGCGAACAATTGGCCGGGGACAAGTTACTGTGGGTTCATAGAACGAGGGTGACGACCAATGAAGCCAAGTCTCGTGGTGACGTCGGAGTCAAGAGTCAAGAAGGGGAAAGAAAAGGCATCCGTCGCTCGGGGATAGACGGCCTTTCAAACTGCCTGAAAGTGGACACTGGGCTCGGCGCGCAGTAATGGACCAGGGGCCACCCGCGGCATGACTTGCTCTGCGCTGGCCGCAGTCTGCGTCTGGGTGCAACTGGAGATAGAAAAGAGAGGCTGAGAAGGCTCAAGGCCGAGCTTTGTGCGACCGGGGGAGGCAAGAGGAGATGCCAAGTCTCTGGTTGAAATATGAATTCGCTGGGCGCCGCGTTGGACGGAACTCGGCACGGCGTTGGCCGTATAAGTCCTCTCTCAGTCCCTGGACCAGGTGCCGTGACCCGGGCCAGAAAAGCGGATCTCTGCATACCTTGGCGCTGCTCTGATGCCGCGTTTCCGTGTAAGGCTGAATCCATTATACTCATAACCCGTCCAGTGGGTGCTGGTTAATGGTCTTTATGTTTCTCGATCGAGGTCTACGATATTTATGTTATTCACCATTGACCATTGACCACAATAAATTTTGGCGATGGCGCAAGAAGCTCCACATGAAAGTTTTCCCCGGAACATTGGAAAGCGATGGACTGGGGACTGTCCAGAAGGATACCCCTATGGGGGTCAGTCAGCATTCGGCGGGCTTGTTTTCCTGCAGCCGTGTCCCAAAACTGGTAGGTCGCCTGACGACTTGCAGTCTGGAGATGCAAGACGGGGATGAAATGGCTCTGTAAACAGGCCTCACTCACCGACTGATAGATATCTATCTCGTATCTATTGCGTCTTCGGAGCCAAACTCGCCTTTCCTCATGCTCTTTGGAAATTCTAGAAACAAATTAACCGTGAAAGTGCCAGGAGGACCCAACCTTGCCTGGTACCAAATGGGCCCGACTAAATGCACTTCGAATTGGGACACTTGTATGTCGCCTAACCCGTCGAAAAGGTAATTTTCGACATCGGATGACTGCAGCGATCCAAAGGGTTGCCGCATCTCAATTACGTCCCTGATCATAGACGCGCGTCTGTCAACAAGCATAAAAGTAGCGCCGAACTTGAAATGCAGCGGCGGACTCACACAGATCGTCGTTCACTTGTTCCAATCCACAGGATGCCCAACGCAGAACGTGCGCAGGAACTATCGGCAAACGAGAATCCGGAGTTAACAGTCACAGAGCTGACGCCAGAAGCGTTGCAAAGCAAATAAAGATATGCTCATATAACCTGCGAGCCGCCATTAGAGCGACACGGGCAACATCAAACAGGAGCTCGTCCTGGAGGAGCGCGACATGTTCGCGGACGTTCTGGCGGCCGCAGATGTCATCCGGTGCATGCTGGGGCCGGGCTCGGCGCTGCGCTTCTACAGCGCCAACACGGCGTTCTGAGCGGCCGGCCGGCAGCCTTTCGACATCGATATAGATTTCGACTTCTCTGGGATCCCGTTCGGGTACGGCGTGAAGAATCTTCACTGAAGATCAACCTAGTAGATATGGCGGCCGAGAACGGATCCTCCGAAGTGTGGCTGCGAAGCTGTGCAGACACGGATGTCGGGGCCCCGGTCCTGAGCAAGTACAAAATCATTCATCGCGACCACCTGCAATCGCGCCGCAGGGTTGTCCCGTCGATCCAGCTTTTGCTTCCATAAGGGATCACTGGTGATTCGCGACTTCAGGTTGTTGCATATTGGAATGCCGGGCAAGACAGACTATCCCAGCGTCATGCTCGTCTCGGTCCAGTTCCGCACTCGTACCACAGCGATCTCAAGATGAGAGTGCCCGTGAGCGTCTGGGATCAGAAGGGATCAGATCGATTGGGGCTATGTAGTCCCGTGTCTAATAGATACCCAATGGGTTCCATCATCTTCAAGTTGCACATGGTCACGAATTTTACTCTTCAAATAGGAGCTCTTCGAGGACGGCCGGATCTGAGACGGCATTTGCGTATCAGATCCCGCTGAGCAAGGTAAACTCTTAGCAGCCATCATTTTTTATTCATTTGGCCGTCACAGATTAAAGGGATGCTTACTCATGTTGAGTGTCGACTTATTACTATCTTGTTGTTTTCCGCCTCAAATGAGCCGTTGCGTCTTTGAAGAGCAGATGCACAACGCCGCCAATGGATGGCCTGACACCCGTCACATCCATCCACTTAGGATTTCCATTCAAGGCAAAGTATGAGCGAAATAAATGTCCCTGACATAGCACAGATTCAAGCATTGATGGCCTCGAGAAGTCACGCATGCATCAGCATCACAAAACACTAGCGCTCCGAGAACGACTACATCAAATTCATCAGGGCCTGTGAGGACCTTAAATCAAATTGTCACAAGGAAGCGATAAATGAATCGGAACGCATCCAAAGAGTCAATCAACTTGAAATAAACAAAATAAAAAAACAAAAACAAAAAAGAAGCTCCGATGCAGGGGTTCGAACCCTGGCCGTCGCGGTCTTCTGTGCATGAGGTTCTGAAAACGCGAAATCCTAAACCACTAGACGACATCGGATGCTGTTGTTAAAAGGAACTGTGTTTGTTTCGCATTACACGTCGGGGTTTGAGAGTGCCCGTTTGCACAGGCAAGTGCGGCGAGCGCGGAAAGTCGCAGCGTGCATACGGGCGGTTTGAGGCAGGAGGACTGGCGTGTCACTGTTGACGAGTCAAAACTGCATGAATCCAAACCTCGAGGGAAATTGCACGCCATGTGTAGATGCCACTGTGTAGGTCTGCACATATTAAGAACTACTTCAACGGTGGGAACCTCGTTGCATACGCTGATCTGTCCCCTGGTGAACTGAATGCGGTCGTTCGAACAGGTTTGTGGAAATGCAAGACGGGACACAAGGACATCACGTACGCAATGAGTTCTGAGAGTCACTTCATGATAGCTCACCCAAACCAAATTATGATCATGTATCTGCCTTTTCTTGCTCGCCCCTCCGAGTTCCCTCACTAAGAACTTGTTGGTTAAGTATCATTGCCACCACGGAAAGGATTAGTCGCAGCATGTGCTCTGAAACTGCATTTCGAAGTATCAAATAACAGCAGGTAAAATCTGTGCCGCCTATTAAGATACTGCATGGGCTTTGAACAACTACTTTGTGCCGGCTTCTTCCTCTCGATCACTTCTGCACATATATATCCATGGCGAAAAGTTGACTCATACTTCACTCGGCATTGTCCATCCCGTGTGGCTGAGAACTAACCGCGATGAACTCGAGACATAAATGATGTTCTTACAGTTACGCATAGTTATCACAAACCATAAATTCTAGAACCATAATCTTGAGGAGCCAACAAAGTAACATAGAGCCGGGTATTTGGCGGTTCTGGGACTCCCGTCGTGGCAGAGCGATATCAAGTATAAGTCTGGTCTCACGCACTTATGATACTCCGGGTATCATAAGGTCTTACTGAACATCCATTTTGGGGCTCTACATCATATGAAAACAAATACTTTTGATAAATACACAGATGGGCCTCTTCTCCTGCAGTCCTTTGGCAATATCTACTATGTATACCTGCGGGTACACATGAGACTTGTACTTATTTACTAGTTCCCAAATCTCGCGACGTAGGACCTGGTGTGAGAACGGTCCTCCCGCGTGTTCATGTCGACCGCACTTGGATGCAATCACAAAGCGTACACGTCTTATTCGCCAATGTGCTGTATAAAAAGGGGTATATATTGTTCTAAGGGTATGTCCAACTAGATAAAAACACATCCAGCAGATTCGACCAGTCAATGGTTTTGGTGATTATATATATCTCGCGGTAGTTCGCGAGGGCAATCATGAAACAATCTTTTTTAAAAATCTTCGCACTCAGTTCCCGAACACGGCACGGGACGGACATGTAAAATATCCATCTCCTGTCACCGTTTGTTCACAGACACCACATTTAGACAGTCTCAGTCGGGCTCTTCTCGCCCGTCTTGAAGTTGTTGCTGTGGGTCTCAGCGGTGAAGGACTCGCCGGCGCTGATGTCGCTGGTGTGGCGCTGGAGCTCGACGTAGTCGTAGGCGAACTCGCCGAGCTGGCCGTCGTCGAGGCCAATGTCCTCCTCCTCGGGGGTGACGCGCAGGCTGAGGCCGGGGACTAGGTTCATGAGGAACAGGATCAGGCACGTCATGACGAACGAGTAGGAGAAGCCGGCCACCGAGTCGGCGAGCTGGTAGCCGAGCTGGATCCAGTTGTGGTTGACCCAACCGCCGGGGATGACGGAGAAGCCGTCGAGGTGGGTGATGTAGTCACTACGAAACTGTCAATATTTGTACACTCCGTTTTAAAATGTGGTAAAACTTACGCGGCAAAGAAGGCAGTGCAAATGTTGCCGGCAATACCACCAATACCGTGAACGGCAAAGATATCGAGAGCGTCGTCGATGCCAATCAAGAACTTGAGCTTGGTGGCCAGGTTGCAAACAACGCCACCAACGACACCGAAAACGACGGCGGCCCAGGGGGCAACGTAACCAGAGCCGGGGGTGATGGCAACGAGACCGGCAACGGCACCGGAGCAGAAGCCGACAGCGGACCACTTCTTCTCCAGGCGGTAGTCGAGGAGGCACCAGGTGATACCACCGACCGAGGCGGCGATGTGGGTGACAATGCAGGCCATGACGGCGCGCAGGTTAGCAGCGAGGGCAGAGCCGCCGTTGAAGCCGAACCAGCCAACCCACAGGAAAACGGTTCCGAGGATGACGTGGGTCACGTTGTGAGGTCGGTAAGGAAGACCGGCGGCCTTGGAGTAGCCAGTTCGCTTGCCGAGCATGAGAGAGTAGGCGAGGGCTGCAGCACCCGAGGAAATGTGGACGGGAGTGCCACCAGCGAAGTCGAGACCACCCATGATGAAAGACCAACCAGTCGAGTTCCATGTCCAGTAAGCAATGGGGTCGTAAACGATGGTGGACCAGATGAGCATGAAGACGATGCAAGGAAGCATGCGGGCGCGGTCGACAGCAGCACCAATGGCCAGAGCAGGACTTCATTTTCTTGTTAGTATATTTGTCAACACGTAAACGTCAAAGAGAATATCCAGCTTACGTGATAGCAGCAAACATTCCCTGGAAGAGACAAAAGAGAATATCCGGAACCTTGGTGCTACCGACCGAGGGAGCGGCGAGAACGTCCTTGAGACCAAAGTTGTCGAGGTTACCGATGAACGGGTTGTTTCCGGTGTGTGTGAACGCCAAACTGTAACCCCAGAAGAACCATTGAAACATGATCAAGGCCACCGACATCATCGACAACCAGATCAAGGAAAGGGCAGACTTGCGGCGGGCAAGACCTGAGTAGAAGAATCCGACACCGGGAATCATGAGAAGCACAAGTGCAGACGAGGTCATGATCCAGGCAAAGTCGCCACTCTGTGAGCACAAAGGTTAGCCATATCACTTATGTGAAGATGTTGTACCCATGAACGGCAGGCAGTATGAAGAACAGCGACGACATACCTCATAGAAGACGTTCAAGTCCTCGGTGAGCGAGTCACCACCCGTTGGGATGGTGCCATTGTACTCCTCGACATAGAGACCGGCCGACATCTTGTCAAGCTGTTGTGAGGCGTTGATCTAAATGTTTGGACGCCTAGAGGCAGCGCTAAGCACGACCTTGAAATTGACACTTGCTCAAGGTGTCGTCTGCTTCACGACTTTGATATATAATAGCAGTCTTGAAAAAAAAGAAAGGAGGGCGAATAGGGTCAGCACTTGTGCCCGGGCTGGGGGGATGTAGGCTAAATATGACCAGAGACAAAGCTGGAGCTTCCCGTCTATCAAGAGGCTACCGGGCTGGAACAGAATAAGAGTAGCAACGGGGCAATCCTTCGCCAGGGTTGCGGTCGCGGTCGCGGCCAGTCAAATGGCTGGATACATTCCAGTCTGACGGTAGCATAGTAGCAGCAATACGTGGTGGTGGACTGAGTACATGGCATGGTAGGTACGGAGTAGTGGTGAAGGGACCCCTGTATACAAGTACAGGGGCTCCATAGGGCCCTTGGCAGATTTGACCATTGGCATTAGCTGGTGGATCCCGATATGACCATAAAGAGCAACGGTCCTCCGGGACGCTTCTGCTGCTACTGCTGCTCTACTGCAGGGCCTGGGTACCTGCAAGCCTGTATGACTGGCAGGATACTACAGCTTCGTGTATTTTTCCAAGCCCGACCGGATGCAGACTGGGAGAAGCTATCTGGCTTGGCAAACGTGATGTAGGGCAGTGCGGTGCATCTTGCGGCTTGGGGCAAAGATGCTCGTGAGGGGCAACCTCGATCTGATGAGCGAAAGAGGCGCAATGGGCGACATGGCCGTGACCAGCCCAGCGCTGATTGAGCCAAGAGAGTAGAACTTCCTTCAAGGTTTCTAGGCATCTCACGGCAGCGCGGATGTCTCGTATGGGGGCGCTGGAGATAAGAAAGTCATGATAGTACGTACAGGATTCTGGAAGAGGCGCCGTTAGTGCGTTCCAGCTAGGTATCGTTTGGTGGTGGTATGCCCAATCGTGGCACGGGACGGCGACGAGATCGGAAGAGAGCTCGATCAGTCGTCCTAAAATCAGATATACTATCTGGATCGGTACTCATCGGGCTCGAATCCTTCGAGGGAGCCCCTCCGAGAATCGACCGTCCATAATCCCGCTAGAGCTGATAGTATGAGCGTATGCCACGAGGTTGGTGTGCTGCAAGAAACGACGAGGCTCTGTAGAAAAGCAGTGGTTAATACATGTGCGTATGCTGGCGTTGCGTCCGCACAGAGTCGGGATTCTTTTGTTCTGGGCGATCTTAGACCCTGGACAGAAGGTCTGAGACACGTGGGGTAGGCGGTCGAATAAAGATGCCTGCGTGGAACTTACAGCTGCAGAAGCTGAACGACAACTAGGTTGTGTTTGTGTTACATGACGAGCTTACTGCATCGCACGCAGGTATCCGAGAGTTGAAGCCTAGGTAGGTATCCAGAGACAGCAGCCCAGAGAGTCTCGCTGGTGGAAAAGCTATGGCGAATGCTGGTTGTCTAGTTGTGCGACAGACTCTGGATGAGAAAGTCAAGAAGAATTCTTCACCGTTCATCGTCCCATCTCATAAGGCGGCTACTCAGCTTACACAGCATGGACGGCAAGGTAAGGTAGTAAATCAGAGTTTCTGATCACAGGTGCCATATGCAGCTCTGACATGAGCCCATAGGGCAAAACTTTTTTCAAGGTAGTATGGCAGTGAGCTTGGAGGTCCGAAACGATCATGACATACCCCGCGCAGGGCAGACGCGCAGTACGTGTAACGGTTAGTGGAGAGATACAAGGTTGGCCTATATTGACGCAGGGATTCGTGACGTCTACAAATCGCGGTGACGGGTGAAAAAGCAATTATTACTGTTGGAGAGAACTGGCGGTCGAGCTGTCAGACTTTTCGCCTCGCCTGCCATGTGAGCATTCGAATGTGAAAAGCAAAATTTAGTCGTTGAGAATGACTTTTCAGCGAGCAAGTGCAACTCGGTGGCCATCCGACGATGGTGGGTCTAGTCTGGTCTTGGCTTCAACTCCACTTGCCATTTCCAGGTCGAAGTACTTACTTATGCTTGGCTATTTTTGCAGTAGAGGCACAATAATGAAACATGATATAAAGTGTAATTTGCCTCTTGATGTTCCTCTTGGGGAATCGTATGCCATATACCTCGCGCTCTTTCTGACTTGGGATGACCATCTGGCTGTAGATCAAACTTGTCCATGTTATATTGCGTATTTCAAGACGCTGAAGCTAGCTGGGTCAGGGTCTAGGCATCAAGGCAGATTGATGGATACCTGCCACGAGGATTGAGGTCGACTAGAGCGAGAACAACGGACCTCATTGCTGGCAAGAACAACTCAAGAAGGCACCAAGAACAGCTGAGCAGGCCAATGAAATCACCAGATGGGCCTGCTCATGTTAGTTCTCCTACCCACGGACAGAATACATCACACTGCACAATACCTCCATGTCTTGTTTAGCGTTCGGTTGGCGCTCTCAGCTGCGGGCGTCTCGATTGATCTCTTTTTCCATATGTGCGCAACAAGAAATTCGCCTTCCGCTATGAAATAACTCGATGTTTCACTTCAGGGCAGAGTCGACCTCGAGCGGCCTGCCGAGGGTCTGGTCATCAATGGCAGGACGAGGTCTGCATTTCGGTAAGCCGCCAAGCTTCCCGGGATCCTAGTGACCCACTAGATGCAAAGATAAGAAAGTTCAAGAACCAATAGCAGACGACACTGGACGAACCGGGGGACGAGCCTAGACAATAATGTATGGACCAGGACCCTGGGTAGGACCACCAAGGCCTATTCATCCAGTCGTGAGATGCTCGTTCGTCAATTCTCGCTTATTGCCCGCACCGAGAGAGGAGAGTGGACATGGGGGAGGAGCTCGAAAGATTTGTCAGTTGCAGAAACGACTCTCTTTACAGTGGCCGATGCCCGATGCGACTGCCCGCGACCTCCGACCGGATGCAGCGCGGCGCGCTCAGGGCAGCCGGCGAGAGTCTGTTCGCTGTAAACGCACTGCTCATCTCCAGGATGGCCTCAAGGGAGTTTATGTACGCACGGCAAGGCACGTCTCCCGGACCTAGTGTCGAGCATACACACGTGGATCGCTTCTGGTCAAAACGCACATTGTTCCGCGTTTCAAGTTTGTCCGTCATTCTGGGGTTTTGTGATCATCTTGATCTTCTGCGCAGGCTGGCGGGTGCATGCCCAGAAGGCCTGACTGCATGCGCTCAGCGGAAACGGGCGATCACCCTGCACTGCACGCAGCAACTTTCCTTTCATCAATCAAAGTTCGAAGTCGAGGAGTGACAGCGGCGGCAAAAACGGCAGCTGTCGAAAGAAGTCCAACTCGGGCAGAGAAAATCAACGGCACGGAATGAACCGCGCAATTATTGCCATTGATGCCTCTACGCTGGATGTCCTGTTATCTTACAGTGGTCATCGTCCTCAGCCGACTAGGGCCCTCGCTGGCGCGCAATATTGCCTTTCTGACTCTCCCCCGGGCGGCCCAGCGAGTCGGTCCATCTCAATCTCGCACAACCCGCGGGGTCATCGATCTCAATTTCTTCCCAGTTCTCAGCCGTGGTATGTTTTGACATGCGCATGTTCGTTCGCGATCAACTTTGACATGTCGTTGAACGTTGACATAAGCCTCTTTTCCATTAAGTAATGGTTACGACTCCCTCTGCCCTACGATCTGCCCTACCTGGAAACTCTGTACGTAATACCCGAGACGAGGACAGGACCCTTTTTCCACACCAGACACTCCATCGCGCTACCATTTGGGTCCGTCGCAAGTTCTGCCAGCCAGCAGCGACCACTGACCAGTGACCAGTCCGTCGGGATCGTTGGTCTTATCTCAAATTCGACATGTGGGTAAATTCCGCGCGGGATATCAGCCGCAGCCAGGCCCTCCTTTCGAACAACTTCAGGTCTAGCCGATTCATGCCCATCTCTCTCGCCTCTGCACAAAATATTGCCTGCTCATTAGTTCCCGTCGACCGTCGCACTGGTTAATTTCGTGATTCAAAGCCCGCCCGTTTGGCCTTTCCTTTAGCGCTAGGCAGGGTGCAGTCGTCAGTCTGTCCGCGTCGAATGATAGTCTGATCGTATCAATGATCTGATCTTGCAGGGGGGTTTTTTTTCCTCGTCTGCCTTTTTTCCCATAGATTAGACATTTCGCTGGTCGACTGCACCTTTTGCGCTCGGGCTCTGATTGGAGGGATTGGGTTATTTGAAAAAAGCTGTTACCACATCGTATTTGTTTCGTCGACAGACACCGGACGGACCCTACCTAACCTACCTGCCCACTTGGAATGTTCGGCAAGGTTGGCCGCTCGGCCGCGTAGAGTGCATCGGTTACGACGGCTCGGGTAGAGTGTGAAAAATGTTGCCTTGGCCAATCTGGTCTTGCATGCATATATTTTCGAGGCGAGTGAATGTGTACGTATTGTACTCTGTTTTATGGGGGTCTTGGTGCTGGTTTGGCAACAAAGTCGATCTACCTAGCATTTCACTCTGGGATTCAGGGCATATCGTCTGTTTTGCCCGACCGACTAGCTGTCGATCTGGGGTTGGTCTGTTGAACATCAGTGTTCAGCTATGGCGGAATCATCAGTGGTACCTATGTTTTTACTCAGGGTCAAGGTACTTGAATGACGAAATGCTATAGATCTAGTAAGCCGGCCAACTCAATGCATTATACAGAGTCGAGTGGCTCTCTGTTCGAAAAGGAAAATGGTGCAAGTCACAGCGAAGGGCCTGGTGTTATTCGACTGATGCCTCTGTTGAATGTGTCAAACGGCCGGCAGAGATCATGGCCAGCGGCCTGCAATATCAAGCTTGCTTTAGAAACCGACTCTCGAAAACGAAAATGACTCAAACGTGTTTATAGCTTCCATCTAATGGCAAATCATATAACATTATCATACATTATATCGTCTGTCTTGCCTCTACCGGCTCACGTCTCTCCTCCTGAGAAATATTTCTATCAGTCCGGCCATTCGCACCTCGCTCGCCTTCCTCTCCTTGTCCTTGCTCTTGTCACCTGCAGCATTGCCGCCGCTCCTTCGGCAAACAGCAGGTCCAAAGACCTCTGCAACCTTTCTCTCCCACCCGGTCCGCCTCTGCAGTGCAGCTTGATCCACACCGGACCCGGCCGCACCCAAGATGCTCTTTCTAAAGCTCAGACTTCGAGCCTTTCCTCTGTTCTTGGCGTCCGAGTTCAGGATTTCGAGTTCCTTTGCATTGAGAGGTGTCACGTCTACCGCGAGCTTCGCCAGCATGCTAGTAACGAAAACAAAGGAGATATTGTTGTAGGGTGCCGCAGACAAGATATCAAGAATGGCGCTCTTGTCGTCCTCGATTTCCTGAGCTGGTCTCGTAGTTGTGGACGTAGTACCCAGTGATGGGAGAGTGGCTTCAATCTTTCCAAATAATTGCGCAGGTATGATACCATCCGTAAGGGACCGCAGAAAGATGAGCAAGGCGTCGGCGAAAATCTCGAGCTTTACAATCGTGGTCAGCTCCGTCTTGGGTACGGCGTCTAGGAGGTTGCTGGGATCATCAGTATCGAGGGCACGAATGATCGAGGCAAGGTGAGTGCTCCGATCACTCTCCTGATCTGTCGAAGGATGTTTGTTGGCAAATGGCCATCCTGCCTTGTCCCGCGGGACCCTGGCAGCCTCTTCTTGGACCATGCTCTCATCAGCCATGACTCGCTCTGACAAGGCCTCGACGGCCGCTGTCAACTTGTATAGCTCAGGTGGCGATGAAGAGTGCACGTCTAGGCTGTACGGGATACTTCCGCCTTTCCAATCTTTGCCAACATCCTTGTTGTCCCGTTGAAGCTTGTCAGTGAAGCCTCGTAGGCCTCCTTGTCGAGGCGGAACACGAATCAACTCTTCGATACTTCGTCCAAAACAGGATGGTGCCCATTTGGCACGTATCGGAATGAAATGGTCGCGGCCATCGGCAACCCGAAGAACTAGAACATCCTCCAGCGATGTAGTGCCGGCGTTGAGGGATCGCAATAGGGCGATCGAAGCAACTGATATTGCCAATGTCGCTGATGCCGTTTCCCCTGGCTCGAGCACAATTTCGTGCGTCTCCTTCCTCGACTCTGTTTCGTTCTCTGGCAACATGGTATCGGGGGAGTGATGCAAAGAAACACTCAACCACTCGGAGTCGGATCGTTTGGTTGTACCAGTGGACTCGTCCTCGATACCAGGCTTTCCCACAAAGCTGACTGTTGCAGGGACACCGCCCGTGTTTGCGACCGTGAGGGATCTTGTTGCAGGCTCCAAGAATGCGACATCTCCGAAATCGACACCACCGCTTCCATCATCGCCTTCATCCTCATGATGGCCGCCATCTTGATTATCGACTACAATTGTAATTCCGGGTCTGCCCTCGTTTTCTGCCCGATCCAACTCTCGAGCTACCTCGGCATGAACTTTGGCTTTTAGATCAGGGACAACCGCATCGTAGTCGAGTGTGAACAGAGCAACTACCGGTTTGTGGTCGCTGCTCGTAATACGTTGATGTGTCGCGTAGAGATCAAGGCGAATGTGGTCCTCGAATCCCTCTCTTGTGAGGACAGTTTGACCTTCACCCTCGGCTTCTTCGTTTCCTTCATCATACTCATCATAGTCATAAGCGCTATCGTTGACCGTGGATGTGGAAGTATCCTTATCCGGATCATAGTCGAACAGCACGCTTTCGTCGTCAGCTGCAGTATCAATGCCTCGTTTCTTCATGTCCTCGTCTCTCTTTTTCGATTCATCCTCTTCCAAGATTTTCGTCCTGTAGTTATCCAGATCTGTTTTTGTTCGAAAAAGAATGCGGTCACACCAACTAGGAGCCCGGCGCTTCTCTGACGAATCAAACAGTCCGATAGTCCCGATATCGTACTTATAACTAGGAAGAAACGTTATGGGACCCTCGGACCATCCTTCGTGGAAAGCCTTTCGCTTTTTGATAGTCTGAGCTAGCTGATCGTGTGGCAGCAGGGAGTCGAGCGTGGCCTGAAGAGAAGCAGGGTCGTCGTGAGGATCTGGGACAAAGTCATCCGGGTCAGGGAGATCAGCGTTGTCATCGTTACCCTCATCGAAGCTCGTCTCTCTCGAGACCATGCCGGGTGTGTCCGTGCCGTCCGAATCTGCGTCGTCTTTATTGCGCATTACGATGACGCCTTCCTCGTCAGTCATGGACTTGCCGGTTTCCTTCTTGGCGCCATATTCGCCGCTTGTGTGCAGCATCAACAGGCGTCGTATATCATCACCAGGCAGCCCATCGAGGCGGAAGTTGAGGTCGCCAAACCAGAAAGCAAAATCCTCGTCCCCAATTTTTTCACCCTCCTCTTGAGGAATCGCACTGTGGCTGATAGGGCTGAACTGGGTCTGCGCTAATATCCTGTTGTAGTCCCACCACCGGCGCTCGAGATTTGTTTGATCGTGGCCTGATGCTAGATGGCTGTTTGTGAACACAACTCTCGTCGTCTCGCCCAGTACAATGCGCGTCGACACGCCGCCCTTGTTGCCCATGTACCCAAGCAAACCAGTTCCAACGGACACGGTAGAGACGTCCGAGATGGTAGCCGCGACGTCGGGCGATGCATACATGAGTAGAAGCAGACCTGAAAGCTGCTGAGAAGCAATCAGCTTGTAGTATGGCGGCATTGCGGCTTCGAGTGCTGCCTGCCATTTTTCTGTTGCTGTGGTGTCCGCATAGCCAGAGATGATATTGAGCGATATGATTTCCTGAAGCCCCAGGACGTATAGACCAATATCCGAGCCTCCAACGAGCCGTATCTTGGGGTCTTCTTCGCCGTCCTCGTCCTGTTGCGGTTCGCCTTTGTCCTTTTTGTCCTCATTCTTCTTGGTTGATACATTAACGTACGTGTTGTCCTGGCTCTTGGAGTCGTCCCCGTCATCGTCATCAGCGGCATCGTCCTCGAGTGTTCCGCTTGCCTTGAGGCTTTGGTCGGCGAGGTGGCTATCCAGGTGCGGCTCCAAGCCTCTGCCCTCTACGAACCAGCTGGCAAGGTCCTTATCCGTGCCCGGCGAAGCAGCAACATTCCATGATCCAATCTTGATTCGTATGCGATGCGGTCTCACGAATTCGGATTTGCGCGCATGAACGGCACTCGAGAGGGAATGTTGTGCCGCGTGATTCAGGTCCTGATCGGGGTCTTCTGCGTCCTGCATGGAGTGCTGGGAGGAGCTGCCGTCGGCCATGGCGACTTTTTCTGGCCGTGTAGGCGAGCCTCAGGACACCGAACTCGGATATTGCGATGGGGGCGCGAGTGGGTGTGCCGAATATATCAATGAGTGAAGAGTTATGCCGCTATTATCAGGATTTGACGCGAAGGCAGCACCATAACCAGAGTGCCGACTAGGGTCGCGGGGGGTATCAAAATTCCATGACAGAACTCCCACAGGTCACAAGGTGCAAAAGAAAAACCCCGTTCGCGACAATTGAGCGACGGCCGCGGTGACGTAGGAGGGGCAGCGGGTCCCCCAGTAGTAAGTACAAGCGCTGAGCTGAAAACCTGAAGCAATAAAAACAGAATCAGGTCTGGCCGCAATGAGAGACAATAGGAGATACGTTCTTGGCAAGATTCGCTTGAGAATGTCGTGACAGCCACGGGACCTGTATCAAGAAGAATAAAAGCAAAGACAGTTCAAATATTGAATCTTACATGTGCGGCGTTGGAGGATCACAAGGTATTGTTTGCACATGAACTGGCGGGCGGCAGTCGAATGACACCAAAAAGTCCCCGAACGCCCAGTAGGTAGGTACCTACCTAGATGGCCGATAAGCGGTGTCCCATCGTTATCGGCGGTTCTCCATTGGCAGGCGCATTGGCGGTACCCTGTACTGTTCACGCTACTGCCCAACTGCCTGAGCTCCAGCATCTTTGAGCTACGCAGCCAGGTACCAACCAATCTCAACCCAAAACTTCCAGACACCACATCACAAACATTAACCACTGATTATTCCGAGTGACTAAACGACACCGGACAGTTTGTGACTCTGCTTGAATCAATCGCCAAGATCGTACAAAGAACGCACTATTACCCCGCCGCCCCGCCTTGCACAAAGAAAAGGATACCCAAACTTCACAATGTCCTCGACCCCTCGCAGAAAGCGCAACAACCAACAGAACAACAACTCGTCCACCCACGCACACCCCTCTTCCCAGAGCCACCAGAGGACGCGGTCGCAACACCTTGCCGTCCAAGCAGCCGTCTCAGCAAACCAGATCACGTCCGACTATGAGTCCGACACTGCAAGCTACATGGCTGCCCACGCAGCCCTGCCGAACCCGGCACTGGCTCAGCGATCCAACGACGAGATCAACATGACCGTCCTCAGGCGCTACATGCCTTCCATCACACACATATATAGCATCGCCTCCAACGCCGTCGTCTACACCTACGATTCCACTAGTGATGCCGCGGGTTTCGAAAAGGCCAATATCGAGGGACCGCTGTTTACCTGCCAGCTGGGCGGTAACGACGCTCAGAACAGTATCTTCATTCTAAACCGCAAGAGCACGGACAATCTGAGGTTGGATCTGGCGACCATCACCAATTTTGAGCAGCAGGGCGACATGCTCTACATTCAGAGCACGGGCAGCAATGGCGAACCAAACGTCTGGGGTCTCTACATCCACGACTCGGCAGACAACAGGCGCGAAACGCACACCGGTGCTATTATGCGCTTATGGCATGCAACCAAGGAGGCTCTTGTGCTCCAGGCACAGATAATGCAGCAAAACATGCAGAATATGCAACAAGGAGGAGGCCGACAAATCAGCATGAACGAATTGATGCAACGACAGTAAGCGAGCGGTAAACAGACAGGCGTTCCGGGGCTTGGTTCAAAAGGCATCTTTTCAATACCCAAGCGTGCGGTTGAATTCTTCTTAGGCGTCCATGTTTTAAATGCGAACGAGTGGACCAATATTTGGGAAGGTCGAGGCTCTGGGCAAGAACGTATTTCGCATAGTCAAGAGCTCTGAGGCGGAATTCGATATCAGCACATCGAAGATACGATCAAGTACATTAGGCGTCAAAGATTCCTGAGAAGCAATGCACGTTCTAGAGGGAACTGCCACGCTTGGGAGTGGACAGCCGATTATGAACTATCATGAACTAAAAGCGCTCCTTGAACTCCCTATCCTTACTCACTCAAACTCTCAAGACACAAAAATGACCTGTAACTTCAAAATCTATCTGTGATAATCAAGTTGGCGATATTTGAATGGAAATGCTCCACTCACGAAAAGGCGGCGGCTGAGGCGTATATCAGTTTCAAACCAGACAAAAATCGATGATCGACATCGATAATACATTCATCATTCCTCAAAGTACAGTTCGGCGTGAACTGAGTGGTTCGAGAGACATGGTGTAATAACATCGCCGTCAACGTATATGTGTACTCTTGTGGATCTACAGCTTCGACCGCTTGTAATGCTTGATACTGCAAGGCTTGCACATGTTCTTTTTCGCCAACATCGCCCAAAATTTGATGAACAGTCCATCCTCATTAGGCACATAAGTTTTCAAGGCTGAGTCTGCATGCTGTAGCGAGTATCACGAATCTCAAAGCCAATTCTCACGGCAATGCCCGAGCCACGTTCGATGCGAATAATAGATTTCAACCTGTAATGAATTGGTATTTGACTTGATCGTCGGTTCCATCAAGGACCAAGCTACGTGAGCCTTCGAAAGGGAAGTAAAAATCTCTGTATGCCGACATGCTCCTTATCAGAGCGTCACAGAAACGTATCAATGTAAGTGTGCTCGCAAGGGATGCAACACGCGATGAGGAATCAAGATCTTAAATGCGCTCACGACAGATACTCGGCACGGCACGGCATGCGGAGCCGCCGGCTCGAGCCCGTCAGATCTGTACAGATTACCATATACTCCGTATCAGCACGAAACATGCATATGTATGTCGTGCGATTCGGGGTCGGGGATTTCTCGGCCATGGGTTCGACATTCACAGTCAGAGGGTGCCAAGGCTGCGGCTGAGCCTTGGTTACAGGCAATGGTGATTGAGTTTCAACCAGCAAGACCAGAGGCAAGGCCATTGAATTCATGATCGAGCTGAAAAGATGCCCCCTGCAGCTCAGGCAAGGGTGGTGAAGAGTGGGCGTGTGGCCAATTCCACGAGATAGGCTGATAGGCAAACCTCGAATGATAAGGCAATGGCAAGAATCAGAAATGGGCAATGTCGCAGTCAGCCAGTGCCAACCTGGATAATAAGGATTCAGCATCAGAGGGAATTGTGGATTACCGTGGAGTTTTAGCGTATGGACAGATAAGAAACAATCAGCCTTAAAAGGATCATATTGTGGGTGTATGATGGATCTCGTTGAAATAGTTCCGAGAAAGAGGATTGGCCAATATCGACCTCGATATGCTGTATGATGACTGTTTGCCTATTAATGTCTATAATACACATCTTTAAAGAGTTGCGCATTAGTTATGCAATTGATTAGACCTCGGGTCGAGTTCTCTGCCCATTCTGACCTCCGACGCATTTCAATCAGCATGGCGTGGTATTTGTTGAATTTATTCCGCAAACGGTATATTCATTAGGTACAACAAATCCTACTGTTCGGATCATGTCCGAGTCCTGCCTAGCTAGCTACAACTACGTCATTTGCGTGAACCTGAAAAAAAGTTGCAGACATTTATTTGCTGCCGCCAAGAGAAGCGAATCCTTGACCCGGGGCTCCTCTTACCGCTTGGCCCTTGTGCTCGGTATTTCCTACGCAAGTTGCCGTCTTTTAGCACGACCGTGACGACGGCGCTGCACTATGTAAGAAAGATGGTGGTGAGGCCGTAGAGATAGCCTTGTCGTCTTTTGCCCATGATTTCCTACACACTACCTACCAGCTACATACAACGTATCAATTGCCACAGGAGAAAAACTGGAACATTACTTCTCAGCCTATGGTTGTCTGCATCCGAAGGGTCTCACGGCGGCGAAAAGAAAATGCTAACAGAAACTTATTATAAGACTTTTGGCATCTCTTTTGTTGCGCGATTAATGTCTTTGTACTCCATTCAGAGCCGAGAGGATGACATGATCCTTGGGACCCTTGGCCTTGCTACTGTTTGGTGTCGTGTGACTATGCCCGAAGTGAATAGCGGGCAATGGAACAAGAACCAATAAGAGTTCCGGTATTGACCCTAGCTGTCTTTGTTCGCCATCCCATCCACAACTCGTAAACGTAAACACCCCCATCGGCTACCAGAACGCCCACAAGCTTCCAGCGAGGCAAAAGGTTTTGCGTCAGGCTAAGTCATAGTTTGTAAAAAGGATCTCCAGGGAGATTCTCCAGAAAAAGGTACTCCGTAGTATATCCAGTCCCCCACCTGTCTTGCCATTTGACGAGCCACCCCCGGTCACCTCCCCAACGTCGTGAATCCGGGGAAAGCAGCGAGGAGAGGAACTCGATATGAGAATGAGAGGAAGTAGAAACAAAAGAACAGAAACGAGTCTACACGTGATCGGTTTACGATGCCGTATGATATCCCCAGGTCGCCAAGGTTCAGTCCCTAGAAAGCCCAGGATTCGTGCTAGGCTGGTTGAGGTGCTAGATCTGCAGCTCCAAGGGTACAAGACGCACCTTGGAAATCATGTCGCACGCGCTGGGTGGCCATACGGGGGGCTCCATTCTGCGCCTGGCAAAGCCTGGGAGGCCGCGTCCCATACTCTCACCTTACAGGCCTCTTTGGGTGCTTCGGGGGGGGGCCTCTGTCCCCTTGCCTTATTACAAGCCTCTGCTGCTAATACTATCTAGCCCGCCGAGCGAAATGGAGTCGAGGGGCTCCTCATCGGCGGCGGAGGCCGTCCCGCTATTGTGGATAGGACGTCGTCGTACAGGCCCGTGGTCCACCTTAAGAAGGTACCGTTGCCCTCGGTCGCGCGCCGTTCTGAGTTCCAGCTCATCTACGCTTCTTACTCGACTGTAGTAGTTGTAAGTAGGACGAGGGAAAGAAAAAGGAAGAAGAGAAAAATTCTTTCGGTCTCTTTCCTCCTCTCTTGGTTCACCTCCCCCATCTTTCCCCAAGAATTAAACACTCCCAAAGTCTTGGAGAAGATGAAGAACTTGTCGCCGGCGGCGTCCCACCGCGGGCCTCCCTCGGACTCCAAGGAGGCCATTCCCCAATCCGACATTCAACACGGTACTTCTGACAATGCAGACCAACTGCAACGCCATCTGGGTAACCGCCAGATTCAGCTCATTGCCATTGGCGGTTCCATTGGAACGGCGCTCTTCGTCAGCATCGGCAGCGGTCTCAAGAATGGCGGCCCTGCCAGTCTGCTCCTCGGCTACACCTTGTACAGCTGTCTGCTCGCCCTGGTGAACAACTGTATGGCCGAGATGGCTACGCTCCACCCCGTCAGTGGAGGTTTCATCCGGATGGCTGGACACTGGGTCGACGATGCTTTCGGTTTCATGGCCGGCTGGAACTTTTTCTTTTACGAAGCTCTTCTGATCCCTTTCGAAATCACTGCTCTCAACCTCGTCTTGACGTATTGGCGCGATGACATTCCTGTCGCGGCAGTGTGTGCGGCTTGTATCGTTTTATACGGGTGAGTGGTTCCCCATTTGCTGACGTCTCGTCAATATACTAACAAATGCCAGTCTCCTCAACATCCTGGCTGTCCAGGCCTATGGAGAAGCTGAATTCTGGCTGTCGGGTGGCAAGGTCATCCTGATCTTCATCCTCTTCTTCTTTACCCTGTTCACCATGTGCGGCGCCAACCCTGCGCACGACGCCTATGGTTTCCGGTATTGGAGTGACCCTGGCGCATTTGCAACCTATCTTACCACCGGCAACCTTGGTCGGTTTGAAGGGTTCCTGGCCGCTCTCTGGTCGGCTTCCTTCACTGTCGTGGGGCCCGAGTATATCGCCATGGTCGCCGCCGAGGCCAAGCGCCCCTCGATTTATATCAAGACCGCCTTCAAGACGGTATACTGGCGATTCGGACTTTTCTTCATTCTCGGTGCCCTCTGCGTTGGTATTGTCATTCCCTACAATGACCCTACTCTTGTCGGCATTTACGAGGGCGACGAGGGAGGATCTGGTACCGCCGCGGCTTCACCTTGTAAGTGGCAAAGAACTTTTCTGTCTTGTTCACTGATTTTCATTTTCACCCCAATCCCTACTCCTGATGCAGTTGACTAATATCTACCCAATAGATGTCATTGCTATGAAGAACCTTGGCATCAATGGCTTGCCCCATCTGACCAATGCTCTCATGCTGACGAGTATCTTTTCCGCTGGCAACACTTACACGTACTGCGCATCCCGTAACCTGTACGGTCTGGCACTGGAAGGCCGTGCGCCCAAGATCCTGCGCAAGTGCACCAAGAACGGTGTCCCGATTTACTGCTTCTGCGTCGTGATGCTCTTCCCCTTCCTCTCGTTCCTGTCGGTCTCGAGCAGCTCCGGCCAGGTCCTAACGTGGCTCGTCAACCTGATCACGGCCGGCGGCATCATCGACTACATCGTCATGTGCACCACGTACCTCTTCTTCTTCTACGCCTGCAAGGCGCAGGGCGTTGACCGCCGCGCGTTCCCCTACACGGGCTACTTCCAGCCCTACTGCGGCTGGATCGGCCTGTGCGGCATGACCGTCATCGTCTTCTGCTACGGCTACTCGAGCTTCGTGCCGTGGAGCGTCGAGAACTTCTTCATTTACTACACCATGGTCATCCTCGCGCCCATCCTCTTCTTCACCTGGAAGCTCATCCACCGGACCAAGATCATCCGGCCGCGCGAGGCCGACCTGGTCTGGGAGAGACCCGTCGTCGAGGCGTACGAGGCCAGCTTCGACGAGCCCCCGGTGGGATTCTGGACCGAGATCATACAGCTCGTTGGTTTCAAGCGCGGGAAGAAGGTTCACCACGAGGCGTGAATGAATTGAGTTGGGGTCATGGGTGGAGTCTTCCCGATGGGTGGACGCCTGTATCTAGATACTTTCTCAAAATTCCAAGCCTGCAGCCCGCGATAACTCGTGATAAGGACTGACACAGAAAACCCTTTTCGATTCTCGACACCCATCATGACTTTTTCTCCTCACCCCTCGCTCGTAGAGACCCCGCACGATCTATCTACAGAGTGGCACATCCCCATTGCCAGCCTCATGGTAGGAATGAAGGCGTGATCACTCCAGCCATACTACTCGGTCACCATGTCTGATTGGGACTCATTCCCAGTGAGGCTCTGACACGGCGCATCACAGCATGCCCGTCAGCACGTATGGATCAACAGCGGAACCGCACACTGCTCACTGGTTTCAGTCTGAGGCCTGAACGCATCATCTCCTCGTGCTGTAGGTTTTGATGTTCTACTCCATCGAGAACTGCTCGATTCAATGGGTCTCGACCGTGCTGCAGGAAACCTGCTGAAATACGCGGTCCCAATGTCACCAATCCCCCAGTCTTCCAGGGGAGGATGATTGGCCTGCTTATGCCCGACATGCACACTTCGTCTATCAAGTTCACGTCCCTGCCTGTGTAATGGCGCAATTGGAACCATGCATGGGATGCGGCTAGCGCTCCTTGGCTTGCCCCGTCCCCGCCTTTGCGTATAGAGAGTATGTCTTCAAGTGCCTATAATGAAGATCTCTGTATAAAACTTGTGGTTGGTCTTGGATGGTCACGACAGTTACCGACCAGACAATCGTGGCACTCTAGAGTCTACAAACGATATGTCCATGGATACCTTCTTTTCAACACTTATGCCGCTTGTCTCGAATGTTGAGAATAGCTGATCACGTATGGGTTGTCGATTGAGTCACCTCCAAGACCAGATTTTGTACGTTATAGAAACTGTTAGGAATCCAGCTGCATACATTGTCAGTCAGTTGCTGCAAATGGGTATTAATACCTACCATGTAGCAGAAGCCCATGCTCGAAAGGTTAGTTTTTTTCTACGCTAGAACGTATCTGCTGGTTCATCTTGGATTTTTGGATTGATAGCTCTCGTGAGGGTGTGAGTTTGTTTGGGACAGGAACAAAAGTATGCTGCGCAGATCCTCAGCTGTTTATAGTACCCCAGCGACCCATGCGCTAAGTACAACATAAGCCGAGTGGGGGAAGGAGGACCGAGTCAGTCATTGTATAGTCACTATAGAAAACCGTTGACAAAGGAGTAATCTCTTTGACAGGACCATTTCTAAAATCCAATACTTGCTGCATGAACACTCAACAATCGTTGTTTCCTGGTAGGCCGGGCAAACGTCATTCTGACTATCAAGGGGTATTGCGGGACAAAATCAAAACATCCCCCAAAACTATAAAATCATGACGTAGCTGTGCACCACACAAGGGATGGCAAGTGCCACCACAACAAATAAATGACACTTGCTGCTTGTCTCGTCCATAATCGAGCTCTCAAGGAGTTAAGAGGTTGAATTCACCCCAAATCCTGAGACTGTCACTTTTATACCCGCGAACCATAGAAGTACAAGCCGAACCGAAGAACGAAAACGCAACATGTCATTTTCAAACACCAACACTGGCGGAAAGACAGCCGACCCTACCACGGCGGCCAACATTGATCGCAGTGTCCCCCTGAAGCAGAAGGTCGAAGACTTGAGCGAGTTCATAACCTCGCGCAAGTTTGGCATGATGACGACCCGAGACGTCAAGACAGGCAAACTGGTCTCTCGCTGCATGGCATTGGCGGGCAAGGTAAGCCAACACGACTCTACACATCCCATCACATGTTGGTTCTTTTTCTTCCTAGACCACCTAAACTAATCCGTAGTCGAACTACAGGAATCCGGAGACATTGACCTCGTCTTCACGACCAACACGGAATCGCACAAGACGGACGAGCTGGCGGCGGACCCGCACGTCAACATATCCTTCCTCGACTCGTCGGGGCAGTGGGCGTCGGTGGCCGGGGACGCGCACGTCGAGACGGACCGCGACGTCGTGAAAAAGTACTACAGCTCCAGCCTCAAGGCCTGGCTGGGCGATCTCGGCGACGGCAAGCACGACGGCTCCAAGGACGACCCCCGCCTCGGCGTCATCCGCGTCCGCACCTCGACCGCCACGTACCTGCTGACCAACAAGACGGCCGTCACGCGCGCCGCCGAGGTCGCCAAGGGCGCGATTACCGGCGCCGCGCCCGAGATTGGCAAGTTGAGGGAGATCTCGGAGCTCGAGGTGCAGCAGTGGAGATCGATTGCTACTTGAGTTGCGAGTGGGAGTGTATGAGCTTATATTCGAGGCCACGACGGGAAACGAACGGCAAGAAATCACGGAACGATTGGTAGGGAAGGGTGGGTATATGCTAATCATTTTAATTATGCTTTGGAGCCCAGCAAAACCTAAAACAACGACAGAATATACATCATTATCTCATATTAATCCGACTGTAAGAGTTCGAAACGTCATGATATGTCATGTGTGGGCAGGTAGTATATCCTTAACCAGCTGATCAAGCGACTGTGGTCATAATTACAGGTTCGCGAGCATTGCGGCACCACCAAAGAGGGCAGCAGCGCCGACAGCACCAGTTCTCACTGTTGGAGTTCAAAGTCAGCAAATGGCTCTCGAGCTTAATAATCTCAAAGATCATCGATGAAGAAGTGTCGATGAGTTCCAAGATGGGTCCATAACTTACTGGGAACACCAGGGTTGCTGGTGGTGGACGAGGCGGATCCTCCAGTGGTTTGCGCCGGGTTGGTCCCCGTGGGCGTGGCGACGCCGCTGGTGTACGGTACGCCCGAGGTCTCGCTCGAAGCGCCCGAGTATGCAGGACCAGCGCTCGAGGCAGTCGCATCGGGCATGACGGTCGAATTGGAGGGGTTCAAGACCCTGAAATCAGAGGTTAGCAACGACAATAAGGACAAATCATGGAGTTTCAGTGGAGAAACGTACTGGTCGATGACGTGGACGACGCCGTTGCTGATGAGCAGGTCGGGGATGGTGACGCGGGCGGCGTTGACGAAGACGGTGCCGTTGATGTTGTAGACGTTGAGTTCGTCGCCGTTCTGGGCGCGCAGCGTCGAGTTCGTGACGTCGGCGCTGTACACGACGGCGTTCTCGACCACGTGGTAGCCCAGCGTGCTGCGCAGGGCGTCGGCCGACAGGTTGGCCAGGACGCTGCCGATGTCGCTAAAGGCCGCGTTGTCGGGCGCGAACACGGTGATGTTCTGCAGCATGCCGACGGCGGGCGCCAGGTCCGCCGTCTCGATGGCGCCGGCCGCGGCAGTTAGGTTCGCGTTGGACAGCGTGTCCGTCAGGTTCTGCGGCACCGAGAGGACGCGATCGATGATGTGGATGACGCCACCGGTGAAGTTGAGGTTCTGGAGAGGCATGTCAGTATTGCCGTGCTCTTTTGATACTTCTGGTCTGGTGCGGACTTACCGGTGTCACGACGGTGGCATTGTTCCTCAGGCCGGAGAAGAAGGTGACGTTGTTGTCAGCGAGGACCGCCTCGACCCTCTGGCCGCCCGTGATGTTGGCATACGTCTCGTTGGTCAGGTAGGTCGGGATGAACATGGACATGTTGGTGAAGTCGGCCGCGTAGTGGGTGCCGTTCAGGATGTGGTACGAGAGCAGGGCGTTGACGGCGCCGCTGTCGGACAGGGCCGAGGCGGCGGTCGAGTCGTTGAGGAGCGAGCTCAGGGCGTCGTTGTTGGGGGCTAGGATCGTCACGTTGCTCAGCTGGTCGAGCATGGAGCCGAGCGAGCTGCTCTGGAGGAGGCCTAAAACGAATGAGCTTTCTGTATAGTATATATGCCTAGCAAGAGGCTCGTCGGAGACTGGTATACGTACCATTGAGCGTGGACAGGCTCGAGTTCTGAGCGCCGAGAGCATCACTCAGACTTGGGTTCTGTGCTGAGACTATACTGGCCAGGGCCAAGGGGAGACTTTTCTTGAGCTGCATGGTGCCGGTTTGTGTTTATATGAGCTCCTCAAAAGCCAATGTGCATGCAATATCTCAGCTATAGCGGCTGTATAGTAAATGTATGAAAAAGAAGGGGGTATTTTCCACAGTAGGAATTCGGGGAGCTACCAAGCGTTTATAAACGTCTACACTCTGAGAAGGATCTACATCGTGACGGTGCGACAGGGCGACAGCCACCTTACACCATCATCGACCTGGACCGCATCTGCGTCGTAAGACAGACACACGAAAAGTCATGATGTCGATCTACAGAAGCGACGAGCTCCAGCTTGTCTTGGAAGGGACAGGGGTGTCGCTGCCCCCAAATGCCCACGGTCCCAAAGCCAAGGCCAGCCCATCACGATATAAATCGTGTGAGTGGTACGCCTCGTTGGGTGTTGGGTACGTAGTCTAATCCTCAAACCCATAGCGGACTATGCGGTATGCATGAAAAGTCAAAAATCGGCACACACACTAGGCCCAGGTGTTTCAATCCGTTTTATCCGTTAGGTCTTTTTCAGCGCGAGAGTTTGGAGCTGTTTCTGGGGTTAGTCTTTTCTTTGACAGATGCAGAAGGTATACATTGACCTCTCAGACAGTTCCGTACTGGTAGGGTCTGCCTGCTTGAACTCTATGATGAGTTCTATATTCAAAGTCAATTAGGTTCCTGAAATGCCTTGGACATCTCATCTTCTGGTCAGCGTGGCATTGGCCTTCCGCAAAGGGTATGCATAACGAAGGATCGTGGGTAGGACTCGTTACGATTACTGTTACGTGCTCGACTTCGTCCCCTTCGATCAATATTCTCCGAGCTCAATGGGAATCCCGAGCATCAGAAAAGTCAATGTCGTCAGTCCAAGACGCCATACGGGGACGTCTAGCTCTCAGCCACGCCGTCGCTGATTGGGTCGGTTTCTCGATGCGCGGGCTCCCTTTGCGCATCAAGCTTATCCCCGCATTTCTCTTTCGGCTCGGGGCCTTTTTCTCTTAGCAATGAATATACCAGAAGGGACCCCCAGCAGATCGAATTCGGAAGCTAGACCTGGCGCTCCCCCCAGATGCAAACGAGCTAGGCAGCTATACAGCCTGTTTTTGTCTGCCCTTGAGGGGAAAAGCCTTCGCCGGCGTTCCCACGTTCCATCGCCATTGGTCGCGGATCTAGAGGACCAAAGGCGTTTGCCCCCGCTGGCCGGGCTGTCTTGGCTCGGAACGTCGGCCGACCCAGCTGCTTATTCTTCGTGTGCCTCGACCCAGCAACCTCGCAGTAGCTCAGCTAACGAGTTGATTCTTCTGCTTTTGAGGCTGTGCTGAAGAGGGCAGCCGTGTAATTGGTCTGCCCGCACCGGCCATTTCAGGTTTTTGCTCATACACAGTAGATCGTCAAACGGCATTTGTTTGTTATTCGCTCTCGTCTTGGGTCATGAGATCCCCGGTTGACGTGGCCCGGCTCTGTTGAGGCGAACGTTGTGAGAGCAACCTTGTGCAGCTTACTTGGAGTCCTGCTGTTCTGCTGTTTGACCATGACTTCTGGGGGTAGAGAGGGATCTTGTGCTAGGTCAAGCAGACCATGAGTTGAATGCTAGCTCTACTACAAACCAGTAAAAAGTATTACAGTCGGTTCTTGGAATCCGGCTTTTTGCTGTGTTTGCTCAGATGCGGATGTTAATGACGTTGACGTTGAGAACCGGCGATAGGTCTGATCACTGGTGCCTAACAATTGGTTGCACGTCAAGTTATTACCTCTTTCTCTGTTTTCTCTCTATTCCTCAAAAAGCCCCCAAATTCTCACATACTTGAGGCTAATGCTGCCAAGGCACTGGCGAGACAAAATGCGATGGAATTATGACCTCGACTACGCAAGCCTCACAGCGAGTTCGGACTGGACTGCCGCCGGGTTGGGAAAAGGTACCAGCGCAGAGAACGTCATGCTTCGAAGGAAGTCTAACCGCTATGTGCGCTCTTCGTTGAGGCAGGATTCCATGATAATCTAGTTATAGCGTAACGATTGGTAGATCAGGCGGTCTGTATTTACCTTTCATTGTCAGAATAGTTGGATTCCAGGAGTGGCATTTGTGGGTATGAGCTACGTATGTGAGGACCAGCTTTTCAAGATACGGAGAGCTAACCACTGGCTGTCGCATAGCTAATTGCCCTTATTTATACGCACCAATTATAAACGAGTATTTCTTCCGAGTGGCATTAGTAGCAGCCGTGTCCCGGCCTTCCAAGACCCAGAAATCCCGGCCGGGCGCGGGCTATGGTGGAGCAGCTCTAATGGTCCCGGTGCGCCAACTCCCGGGACGCAGCCGGCGCGCTTTTCCTAATACCGGTGGCAGCCGCACTGTAGCTCTGCGACAACCGACGTTGGGTTCCGTTCAAGAACAACTTTCGATATATGTACTATTATTGCGCCTTTTTGTTTTCCTTTTTTTGTTCTTCTGTCTCTGTCTTTTCTCCTTCCCCTGTTGAGTATGCTCATGGATGCGCTCGACCAAGCGAGCAGCAATTGTGAGAAGAGCAATCCCAATGGCTCTCTAACACTTTTGGCGCAGGAGGACAGAAGGCGGCTTCCAAGTATTGCAGAGCAAGGTCATACCAGGCAGTATCGACGCCAAATGCTATAACTATTCGTGTATCACTGGATCGAATCCAAGAGAATAGTCTGCAAGCATGCTTTTATATCAAACTCCCAAACGAGATGTTATTATACACATCATGCACTGACACAACTTGTGCCCGCATCAACAAAAGGAGGTTCAGCTCACGTTTCACAAACACAACTGCAGGAACATGCTGGATTTTCATATCGGCTAGTCGTCTGAAGTTGATGGACACATCCCAGACTTGCGGCTCTTGCCAAGAGTGTGGAGCCACGGTTTGCTGTTTCGACCATATTGAATAAGTCCACCAACCACCATCGACACGGGACCACGACTCCCGCTCTGAACAGTCCACGTCCCCGGCAACATCCAATAGACGAATGTTCTCGCTTCTGCAGATGCTCTCGGACGCCTCGTTCCATTGCAGAATCTGGGGAAAACATACAGACGATTCGGTCAACTGCCGCCCGTGGTTGATCAAAACACCCATCTTCTGTGGAGAAGCCAATAATGTTGAAGGAGATTAACATCCTGACACCAGGATCATGGATTCCTGCCACGACAATTAATATACAGCACATGCAGCTGACCTGTGCGCCGCGCTTGCCCGATAATAATGAACAAGAGAAGAAAGTCTCAGGAGAAAGGGGACGTTGGGCGACTGGGTTAATATAAGTTGGCCCATTTCTGAAAGTTCGAGAGACCTATATAGTCCCACGGCTCTTCGGTCTTCATTTCATCTCAAGCCGCGTTCTTCATTTCCTATTTCAGCAGGCTGAGACTATACCAAGTCGTATCTGGTATACACACTGTCGTTCAAAATGCACGCCTTGGCTACCACTCTCCTCGGGCTAGGGAGCGCCGCTCTCGTCGCCGCCCACGGATACGTCGACAATGCGACCATCAACGGGCAGTACTACCAGTTCTACCAGCCGTAAGCACCAACTTCCGCCCAAGTCGAGCTTCGTTACTTACCAATTCACAGTTACACGGACCCTTACACATCGCCCACGGTAGGTGGCCTCCAAGTTCCGTAATATCGGGAGTCCATTATTAACACGAAGACAGCCCGACAGAATCTCCCGACCGGTCCAGGGCAACGGCCCCATCACCGACGTAACTTACGCTGATCTCCAGTGCGGCGGCTACACGGACGGAGGCATCGTCGGCTCCTCGCCCGCCGCTCTCCACGCCGAGGCCGCCGCCGGCTCCACGGTCACCCTCCACTGGACGCTGTGGCCCGACTCGCACGTCGGACCTACCATCACGTACATGGCCGCGTGCCCCAGCACAGGTGAGACCCCCCAAGTTCCAACTACCACCCAGAGAAAAAGAAGCCACGGCTGACCAATACACGCCGCAGGCTGCCAGGACTACATGCCGGGCAGCGACGCCGTGTGGTTCAAGATCGCCGAGGACGGGCGCGACGGCACGAGCGACGTGTGGGGCGACACGCCGCTCATGGTCAACGGCAACGCCGGCTACAGCTACACGATCCCGTCGTGCCTCGCGGCGGGCTACTACCTGGTGCGCCACGAGATCGTCGCCCTGCACGCGGCCTACACGTACCCCGGCGCCCAGTTCTACCCGGGCTGCCACCAGCTGCAGGTCACGAGCTCCGGGTCGACCAAGCCGAGCGGCCTGGTCTCGTTCCCCGGCGCCTACGTCGGCTCCGACCCCGGCATCACGTACGACTCGTACCAGGCGACGACGTACACGGTTCCCGGACCGGACGTCTTTACTTGCTGAGCGGATCCTCAGGGCTCGCCGTCAGAGAAGGGCGCGCTGGTTGTGACTTGGTTGGAGACAGGACAGTGTGGAGAGTTGGCCCTGCTAGGGAAATCTAGTCGGGACGGCAGTATTCGTTGTACATATTGTGAATTCACCGTAAATACTCTGGCTCGGCATCTTGTCTTCTCACGTGCACGATTTGACGGAGCGTCTCGTCGGCAATCAAGGGTAACGGCCGAGGCAAACCCACCACGACGGAGCCATTGCCGTTATTCTGGTGCCTAGCGGTTTGCCGTATTGAGGTCGTTGTGAAATTGCACCGGTAGGCTTGGGTAGGGGAATCATGAAGGGCCTGTGCCCATACGATCGGCAAGCTGAAGCGGTTCACAGCGGGAGCGCAGCAGTCCAGAGCAGCGGTTTCGCTCAGTGGCGCAGCCCAAGTAAGCCTAAATTCTGGGTCCGCTCGCGACCGCTAGGCCGGGCTCAGAATACAGGATTAGGGCTACTGCAGGCTTGACAGCAATGACAGCCAGTAGAACAGCCAAACCTGTGATGAGAATAAGCATTGTCTGACAGCATGATAAGTCAGCGCATTATCATGTTATCACCTTGTATACATCGGATTGTGACGGGAGACTAGGGACGGCGTAGTAACTTTCGGGACCGGGAGTTGTGTGTGGTCGGACCTATGTTGGTCAGCTTCGATACCTAATCCAATGCCACAGTTGTACGGATCGTCGGAGCTGTTTCTTTCGTGTTTACCGGGACCTGGGCAGTTCCTGCTCCCTGCGAGAGCCGCCCACAGCGGATCCCTGAGGCCCTGTTGACTGTGTTAGTGCAACTAATAGGGCAGACTACCGCTAATAAACTCGCGATCGTGTGAACCAAGAGCGGTGCCACAGGGCTCCCCATCTTTTCCGAGTTTTGTGCTCATTTGCGATTACGATTGTTTGACTTTCGTAAACGAGAATATTGAATTACTTGTTACGCAACGACCAACAGCGTGCACAAGATTGATTCACACTCATATGATCCCATGGGGTCAGTGTACAGGACGATCCATGACAGGGGACTTGCAGGTAGAAGAGGCGGCGCAGCACACGTACAGAGTAAAGAGGTGCGCCAGAAATAGAGGTGCTGACTGACTCCATCGGCAGATAGATAGAGAGAGCAAGAAAGTCGGCCGGGTTGTCTGTTCTTCACAGGGCATATCCAACGGGCAGTGAAAATAGCTACGGAGACTTTTGTGTTTGCTTCAAGGGTCCAGGGTGCCATTCCTTCAGATCATCGATAAGAACCCAAGAAAAGAGAGGGTCCTCGAAACTGCCGCAAGATAGTTTCTACTCACTGGTGGCTCATAGTAGTAATCTTTGGGACTGCATGTCACACTTTTGCATAGAGACACGAGGCTCGCGATACGTCGCCCTCTGCGGGGAAGAACTGTATCTGTACAACATACCATGAAGGGCTTTGGACCAGCCACGTGGAGAGATCTGACGGTTTCGAGATCAATGCCGACCTGCCTTGGCTTATTCCTTGCTCTACAGAGATAAACGAAAAAAGAGTTCTCTCGTAAGAATGTTCTTCTGCACTAGATGATTAGTACTGCGGACATCACAAACGAAAAAAGAAGAGAAAAAACTACAAGTCGAATCCTTCAAGTGGGCGCAGCTAAAGGAGAAGCGTCCCCATCATACCTCGTACCCCGGAAATTATAGGCAGAGCATTTTAAGCCTTGGAGTTAACGCAGATAGGCAAGGTACAGCGCAGCCGCATCCCCCTTCTTCTCCGCTACGAGTCCACAAATTTAGCACAGCTTTAGCAGCCCGTCAAACCCCCCGTCAGCGCTGTCTCTCGAGTCTCCGGGGCCTTTCCGATGGAATAGACCAAGACAAGCCCCAGGAACCGCTGGGGCTTCGACGTCTTGGCGGGCCGTCTGAATGGATAGAGGGGAGGCTCCGGCAAATCCTTACCCAGGGGATAGGTCAGAAACCCCGTAGGACTTTCCGACGAGGCGGGCGTAACGTGTGAGAGAAGAGCGGGACAGGCATCCCACTTTGGTCACTGGTGGTCTCTCATCTTGTGTAATGATATGTATTGGTCTGTGTCTGGCGGAGGGAAGAGCGCTTGTGCGGCGATGACGATGCGTGCTCTGCTTACTTTATAAGTTTGACCGGTGTCCCGTCGCCCAACAGCCTGCTCCGAGGCATCCGTCTGACTTCCCTTAGCTACATCTGACCGTCCCTTTACTGGTTGTGACGGTGTTGAAGCATATCTTATTTACTTGCCTAATCACGTCAGCGGATGTTCAGCGACTTTTTCTTCTCAATTCGCTCAAACAAGGAAGTTTCTGGTCAATCACTTTTTAAATCAAATATTTTGACTCGAAATCAACAAGGAGGAAGGGAAAAAAAAATCCCCCATCAAAAGAATAGCGACACGGACGTAACACACAATTCGGCACAATGAGCTTCACATCTAGAGCTTACGCTTCGGAAACACCAGGATTTCTGATGATGCAACACTACCAGCGACTGGCGGTGGCAGCACAGGTCCTGCTCTGGACAACAGGCTTCAGTCTGATTCTGTCTGTAACCATGGTGGTCGTCATGTACATGAGGCGCAAGAGGCTCTCCGAGGTATGTATACTAAACTTTTTCCGCCGACACACCACTCTACACAGGGCTAACAAATCTCTTACAGGCAAGAGTCTGGCCGCGGCGCGAACTCATAGCATCTCTTCTGGCAAATTCGTTGCTCGCGCTCGGCAGCACGGTCTTCTTCGCCTTCAGCCACTGCGTAGACAGGCACCGCGAGACACTCGTCCGGAGCGGCACCGGGCTCGAGCCCAGCCACCCGCTTTACGGCGCCGCCGGCCTGGACAAGACGCACCCGTTCGGCCGGGGCATGTGGATGACGCGCGACGAGTGGCACCCCGACCCGTGGCAGCTGTCGAGCTTCCTCGTTTTTCTTCTGTCCGTCGTCCTCCTGCTGTCGGCCTGGATGGACTCGCGGGACGAGATGGATCGGCTGCACGTTCGCGCCGAGAAGAACTTTGGCGAGAAGGGGGAGATACATCTATGATGACTTTTGTATATCTCGAATATGAAATCCAATGACAAATAAATATCCAATTACCGGTTCAGCCACTTGCACATGAAACACAACACTACATTGTGAGAGTAAAGAGACGGGCGACACGGCCCTGCTCAGACGGCTCGGCTGTCAAAACAAGCGAGATCTGGGGTATGCGGACGCTAATATGGGGATCTCCAGGAAATCGTCTGAACCAAGTCTAGTCTATATCGGCTCTTTTGACCAATGCCTAATTTGATACCGGCTTTTGGCTCGGAATTGTCGGATAATACTCAACAGTCAGTATTGTTTTCCGAGTTCGAATAGTGGTGCTCTCCAACAAGTGGCACTCGGATAACATTCACGCGAGGGGCGAGCAGTGGATATGGCTGGAATACTATAGGCTCTTGTGGGTTGTCTATACTATAGTGGGAAGCCGATTTCCGGGCCATGCACTCACTACCAGCTATAATTCCGTCCATCGGAAATAATCCAGAATCATATTAGAGGGGAAACATGGAATAGTGAGCTTATGTACAGGTCCCTGATGTGGAGTGTTGCAACTTGCAACTTGCTTCTCAAGAAACAGAATATTCTTTATACACAATTGTCCGTCCACATTTCCCTCACGGTATTTCAAACTTTCGTTATGGCCCCATCCGCAATCGCAACCGCCTCTCCTGTGGCTAGCGGACACGGAGAAGGCATGGACATCTTCACCAAGAAAGGAGCCGACACGGTCAACCTTGCCGTGGGTGCAGCAAATGGCAAGAGCACGATTCCTACACTGCCGGACTTTGCCACAAAAGAGGAAGAACAAAAGTACCACAAGGAACACCTCGTGGCCGCCTTTCGAGTCTTTGCCGCCAAGGGCTTCGATGAGGGGCTCAGCGGTCACATGTCACTGCGAGATCCAGTCGATCCAAAGACATTCTGGATCAACCCGTGAGTTCGGGTGGCCGAGGTCAACCATCCAAGATCAACCCGCTGACATATCCGCCTCCAAAGGTACACCATGCACTTTGCCGACATCACGGTATCGGACCTGGTCCGCGTCACCGAGGACGCCGAGGTAGTCCACGGCTCACACGCCGTCAACGCGGCCGGCTTCGCCATCCACTCGGAGATCCACAAGGCGCACCCCTGGGTCAACGCCGTGTGCCACGCGCACTCGACGGCCGGCAAGGCCTACAGCGCGTTCGGGAAGCCCCTGCCGCCACTGACCCAGGACTCGCTCAAGTTCTACGGCCACCACAGCATCCTGCACGAGTACGGCGGGCCGGTGCTGTCGACGGACGAGGGGCGGGCGATCGCGGGGGTCATCCACGACGATACCAATGTTGTCATCCTGAGAAACCACGGCCTTCTGTCCGTCGGCGCCACCATCGACGAGGCATGTTACTGGTTTTGTTCGTTTGACAAGTGCTGCCAGGCGCAGCTGCTTATTGATGCGGCGTCGGCGTTTCATGGCGAGCCCAGGAGGATCGACGAGGAGGTCGCGGTCAAGTCGGCCAAGATACTGGGCGCGAGGAACAGGGGCTGGCTTCACTTTCAGGCATATTACTCGAACATGGTGAAGAAGACGAACGGTTCGTTTTTGCAATAGATTTCTATTCACTTGATCGGCATAGAAGTTTCATGAAGTCATCCGAGGTCCTTTTCATTTTTAATTTGACTTTTTTTATTTCTTCTCAGCATATAACTGCTCCTGCAAAGCGATCAAGACACCGATGCGCCTATTCAAATGACCAAACTCCCAGCGCAAACCACCCCCAAAGCTCGATTGACACCATTACGCACAGTATACTTTCTCTTTTTACAGTCCTTTGTTAGTCCTCATTCCAGAAATCTAGACTCGAGCCACATCGACGAATCCGACGCATCTCACCCTCGTCGCCGGATCCGAGACATCGGAATGCAACTAGCGCTGCCGGCGACGCATCCGACCCTCTCAGGGACCGAAAGCATCGTCTTTGTCCGCTAGGCGGCTGCAAATAGACAGTTCCTTTTCCTTTGTCCGTCCGCCCAGCTAGGAACAATTGGTAAGACCGTCAAGCATAGACTCGAGATGTATGGCTGATTTTGGGGCGATTATTCTGAACGGGCCATTTGGAGGATTGAATGGCTAGCAGCAATAAGCGGTACTTCAAAGTGTATTTTTGGTGTAGAAAAAATAAATGCAAAATCCACATAGCCCAATTAAGATAACCAGAACTCTTCGAACTGAGCTTTGATTACAGTCTGCTTCTTGAAAGTAGTTACCTATCTAGTTTTTATAATCGTGTAAACGAACTACTTTGCAATTTCGCACGAGTCACTCCAACATTCACATAAGCGTCCTCTATAATTAAGCAACGAGATTTATTTTCCAAACGAGTGTGTGATTTCTACGACAGTGTAAAGAAATGGAAAACCATACAAGATACAATTCAACAGAGAC